>CM053609.1:26364532-26387503 GCA_028646535.1 Procyon lotor
GTGTAGAGTCTTGGTGGGAATGTCAATCAAGGGACCCACCCCCTACCCCTCAGGCCAAGAGGGCGGCATATGGCTTACACCAAGCCAACTGAGCTCTTACTTGTTTCCAGGGCTTTGAATCTTGGATGGAGAAACCTGTTGGAACTTATCCATTGCAGCAGGAGCACGCAAGGAAGATTGTCAATTCTGTCCACCTGGACCCCCAGAGCTTCCTCTATTTCTGTCCTTCACCACGCCTGGTTCTGCACACTTCCTGCTGATTCTCTGACCTCCTGGATATCCTTCCAATAAAATCCTTTTGTTTTGACTTAGTCAAAATCAGTGTCTGTTGCTTGCAAAATTAGAATAATAACTAATACAGACGTCTAGCTTCTGGACCTATCTGAGTTTTCCAGGACCAACAAAATTCTAGATGATTCTAAAAATGTCTATTCTCCCTAAAATTCTCTTGTTTCTCCATGGTCAGGAAGAAAGAGTAAGAAAAATAAAATGAGAGAGAGAGAGGGAAGGAGAGCGAAAACCACCTCACTCTAGAAAGTTCCATCATGCCCCTTTCCAGCTGATCCCTCCTCACTCCCATAGGCAAACACTGTTCTGATTTCCATCACCCTTGCCTAATTCTTCCTGTTCTAGAACATCATGTAAATGTAACCAGACAGAATGTACTCTTGCATCTGGCTTATTTTGGTCAACTTAATATTTCTGAGTTTCATCCAAGCTTTTATACATTTCAGTAGGGTGTTCTTTTTTCCTGCTGAGTAATACTCCATTGTATGAATGTACTTCAGTTTGTTTACTCAGTGTCCCGTTGATGGATATTTGGGTTGTTTCCAGCTTTGGGGCTATTAGGAAAACAGCTGCTATGGACATTTTTAAACAAATCTTTTTTATGGACATATGACTGCTTTCAATTCTCTTGAATAAATGAATTTTTATTAAATGCCGAAGAAGCTTTCTTATAATACCTTGCAGAGAAACAATAATATACTTTCTGCAGGGAAAAAGGAAAATGCCTATTTTTCTTTTAGGACATGGTAGGGTCATAGATACCATTCTATTAAACCCCAACTCCCTCTCCAATAGCTTCATTCTTTCCATCTGCACACACCCTTGTTTCTCGACCATTCTAAACAAACCTTTCTTTCTCCCCTTAAACTAGCAAACACTCTCAATATGACTTTTTCACGGTAATTTAAAAAAAAAATTCCCAGTCGTTTTCCCCACAGCCCATAATGGTTTTATTTTCTCACTTCTCATTCTCTCTTTGACCTCTTACAGTGTTCAGCTGTGTTGACCAACGTACACACTCTCTCTCTTTTTCTATCTTTCTATTTAAGGAAAGGTAAATTTTAATTACCCGGTTATTCTTTACCATGAAAACGGGTACCCAAAGACTGGTCCTAAATGCTCACCACTGGACAAATCCTTCTCTTGGCTTTCATACACATTGACAGGAGAGATTCCACAGCCAGACTCTGGGGTTTGGACCTGGCTCTCTCCCCTGTAACCTGGGTGACTCTGGCCAAGTTATTTAACCCCTCTGTGCCTCTGTTTCTTCTGTGGCTGATAACAAGACCGACCTCACAGGGTTATTCTGAGCATTAAATGAACTAGCCCTTACAACTGCGCCTGCTATATAGTAAGTGCTCAATAAAGACAAGCAGTTTCTACTTCCTCATTTGCTCCTCATTGTGGTGTATTCAATAAGAGAAACTTACAAAGCACGGTAGACTTCATTAACACAGGAGATGAAACCATAGCATTATGATGCCTTCTCTTCACAACTGTCTTTAATGGTTGAGTCTCTTTCCCCTGCTTCCTTAAGGTGGACACACTGCAAAGCTGCCTCCTTGATGCCATTGTCCTTATGATTCTACATTCTCTTGAAGATCTCATCCATTGTGGTGGCTTTAATAATCACACCAAGGCCAACGACTTCAAATATAGGTCGACGACCATTAAATATCAGTATCTCATCCCCAACTTTCTGCTCGGCATTCATTCAAACTCAACACGTATAAAACCAGGATCATTGTTTTGTTTTCTCAAAGAGGTTGCCCTCGGGATTTCTCTTTGTCCTCAATGATACACTCATACACCAAATATACATGGCCCAGTCTTGCCAGTTCCTCCTCGGTGTGTACAAGAGAGCCCGAGAACGGATCTTGTTAGGGCATGGCTGGAACACTCTTCTTGTTTCCCGAAGGCCTGTCCTGTCCACTTGGAAAGGTTTATAACGACTACAGACTCTGCAAGTGGGGTGGCCTGTGGGGGTGAGCGTGCCGGGTACCTGGGAATGAAGCTGTTTCATTTAAACACGAGTGTCCTCACTCCAGGTCCAGCAGGACGTGGTCCCAAGCCTTCCCACCTCATGTCCCACAGTTTGGATAACACTGTGAGTGTTTTCATCTAGAAGCCCTTGCCCCATGCCTGAACGTGGTGTCGGGGCCAGGGCAGCTTGCGGGGCCAGCGGAGGTAGCTGGGCACCTGGGCATTAATATTCCATCTCTGCTTCTCCGAGCTTTACTCAAGGGGAAGAAGTTGAGCTCAATGGCTTGGGGCCCTGTGCCCAGGAGAGGCTGTGCGGCACCTTTAATATTTCCTGGAATAAAATCCCCTGGTCTTGCAAGCAGCCTGATCCAAGTCCCCTGGACGTCTAAGGAAGGTATCCGGGGGCTTCTGTTGCAGCTTCCTGCCTGTGCTAGTCATGAGGGTGGGTCGCAGAGAGTCCATTTCTCCGGGTCTGAGCACACGGTGGGATGGCACCTCCCCACTGCCCCTGAAGCTCAGTAGGACAGGTAACTCACTTTGGCCAACGAGATGGGAGCAGCAACAGCAGGGATGGCTTCTGCCAGAAGCCTCGAGAATCCGTGCGTGATTCATGCGTGTTCCCTGTCCCCGCCGCTGTGGGAGCATAAGGGGACAGGCAGCCTCTGCCAGCCCGGGGGCCCCCGGAGGAGCAGAACACGTACCCCATTGCACACGCAGCACGGGCAATAGACAAACTTGGCCTCGTTCAGTCATAGTGACTGGAAGGTTCTTTGTTACTGCCGCCTAATCCAGGCAATCCTGACAGATACCATGGCCTGCTCATGACCAGTCGGCAACCTCCAGCTTCTAACTCCACCTCACGTCTGGCTTTTAGATTTCCCCTCTGTTGAGTTCAGCCCTCAGGGCCACAAAGTGGAGTCAAGCTACCCATACCCAAAGCGGTCTGCTGCTTCACACATGAAGACCGATCCCTGCTGCTGGGTGGCCCACAGCGACCGGCAAACCCTGGCCTCACGGGGCTGCCCAACCCCACAGGGCTGCCCAACCTTTCATGCCCTGGGCATGAAAACAGGTACTGTGTTCCCCATGGTCAGCATCTAAGCAAGAGTCTTCCTATTAATGCGGCCCATGCTAGCAGGCCTGGCTGCATAATTTATTGTCCAAAATGGATTTGAGGGTGAAAGAGGACTGAGCGACGGACATAAACCTTTGCTGTCCCGGGCACACAGGGGTTCACGGGCACCCTAACTCCAAGGCCATCATCTCTACAGTCTTAGATCTAGAGGTATGAGGACAACGCTGAGAGGCATGTTGTCCCAGGAGAGAGCGCCATATCCAGGAAATGCGATTAAAGGCCGAAGACGAGGCCTGGGGTAAAATTAATGTGTTTATCAGAGTGTCCCCGCTTGTACTATTCTGTGTGGCGTTGGACTGAGCGAGTGCAGCTGTTTCTCGAAGGAGGCACATGCGGATAGCAGGAGACATCCAAACAAAACCAAGAGCCTGATGCAAAATCCAGTCGGGAAGTCTGAATCCCCCGCAGAAGCATTAACAGCGTCCTCCCCCTGCAGGGCAGCCTGGGAGTCATTTAAGAGGAAGAAGAACGAAATCGAGAAAATAATCTTAGCAGCAGAAAGAATCACAAAGTCCAAGTCAATGCAATATCAGGGACCATGGCCTCCTCCTCTCCCAGGCACCTGAGACGTATTAATGTCGGTAAATATTTTCCAAGAATGCTGAATCTTCTGGACAGAGTAACACATGGTAGACGGTAGTTGATTTCTCTAATCTGCTGCTATTTTTGCATTTTCCTTTATTTTGTAAAACATCACAATTCTAGTTGGTTCTCAAAATCTCATGGCTTATATGAAAAAGTGCTCAGCATCACTCGGTATCAGGAAAATACAAATCGAAACCACAGTGAGATACCACCTCACACCAGTCAGAATGGCTAAAATTACCAAGTCAGGAAATGACAGATATTGGTGAGGATGCGGAGAAAGGGGAACCCTCCTACACTGTTGGTGGGAATGCAAGCTGGTACAGCCACTCTGGAAAACAGTATGGAGGTTCCTCAAAAGGTTGAAAATAGAGCTACCCTACGACCCAGCAATCGCACTACTGGGTATTTACCCTAAAGATACAAATGTAGTGATCCGAAGGGGCACGTGCACCCGAATGTTTATAGCAGCTATGTCCACAATAGCCAAACTATGGAAAGAGCCTAGATGTCCATCAACAGACGAATGGATAAAGAAGATAAGGTGTATATATATACAATGGAATAATATGTAGCCATCAAAAAAAAAACCCTGATATTTTGCCATTAGCAATGATGGAACTAGAGAGTATTATGCTAAGCGAAATAAGTCAATCAGAGAAAGACAATTATCATATGATCTCACCGATACGAGGAATTTGAGAAACAAGATAGAGGATCATAGGGAAAGGGAGGTAAAAATGAAACAAGACAAAACCAGAGAAGGAGACAAACCATAAAAGACTCTTAATCTCAGGAAACAAACTGAGGGTTGCTGGAGGAGAGGGAGGTTGGAGGGATGGGGTGGCTGGGGGATGGACATTGGGGAGGGTATGTGCTATGGTGAGCGCTATGAATTGTGTAAGACTGATGAATCACAGACCTGTACCCCTGAAGCAAATAATACATTATATGTTAATAAAAGAAAAACAAATCTTATGGCTTATGATCAAGAAGTATGTAACAATTTTTGAAGAATCTATTTTTCTGTGTCCCAATCCCCACTTCCCACTGGATTTCTGTCACTCACAACCAAGACTTCTAATTAATGTATCTACCAAGGAATAGCACCATATACTGTGAATCCAAATAGTTCCCCGTCATCTGGGTGGGGAAGACAGGGTAGGGTATATATAAAAAAGATTGGCCATGAGCAGATAACTGCTGAAATTAAGTGATAAGTAGAAGGAGCTTATTATGATACTGTCAACCTATTCTCTCTCTGTCTACATACGTTAAAATAAGTATTAAAAAAAAAAATCTCACAGGCCTCACACTTCAAGTCCAGCACAAATCAGGGCAAACCAAAGAACAGAAGAGGCAAACTCACACATAAACCAGATAGTAGCAGAGGTGCACAGAACATAGCTGTCATACATGAACACTTCTGCAGAAGAGTTCTCTGCAATACACAGGGCTTTGGAGACAAGACCCGAATCTACGGGGGCCTGAGGGGAGCAGGGGGCCTTGGACAGCCATGGCTGGCTGATGACCGGCCCAAACGATGCAGACAAGATCCGGCCATGTGCTCCAGCTCCAGCCAAAACTATCGAGTAGACATCGACCTCCTGGAAGGATTTGCCCTTCCTCCCAGGTAATCCCAGGAAAGCAGCTATCAGCCACGACCTGGCTGGTGATAAAGTAAAGGTGTGGCTCAGACAAAAGCATGGGTTATTTTGTCTCCAAACATTCGCTGATGACGTCCATTGTTCTGACACAACAATATATCTCGCAGTTTATAAACTCAGCCACGATTCTGTCTCTTAATTTAGGCGAAAGCCACCACCCCTTATGGGATCCTGCCTTCCCCTGGGATTAGAGGTTCTCGACCCCAGCTTCCCATTAGGACAAATGCTGATGCCCCTGCACCCTAGGCCAATGAAATCACAATCTCTGGGAGCGGGGCCCAGATATCGGTATTTCTGGAAGGCTCCGTGATGATTCTAATGAGCAGCTAGGGCTGAGGACCGCAGACTCGGAAAGACCTGGGTCCATCAGAGGCTCACTCACTGTGGATCGTGCCTCACTTCGCCAGGCATCCCCTGCCACTGCTCAGGCCCCCTCACTTTCTGATCTTCTCATGTGGCCAGACCTCAATCAATCCAGAACCTAGTTCTTTCCTCTTTCTAGGAGTTTCCTAGGGCTGCATGACAAAATACCATAAACTTGGCGGCTTAAAACAACGGAAATAGACTCTCAGAAAGCTAGTTCTAGAGGATGGGAATCCAAGGGCAAGGCGTTAGCAGGCTGTGCTCTCTGCCGGGATCCTTTCTTGCCTCTTCTAACTTCTGGTGGTTGCTGGCAATCCTTGGCGTTCCTTGGATCGTGGACATATGACTCCAATCTCTCCCTTCGTTGTCAATGCATTCTCCCGGGAAGTCTGTGTCTTTTCTTCTTATAAGATCATCAGTCATACTCGATTAAGAGCTCACCCTACTCTGGTAGGACCCCAACACCTTCCATCTGCAGCAACCCGGTCTCCAGAGAGGGACACATTCTGAGGTGCGAGGAAGCACACGTTTCAATCCGGGGCACTCAAGTCTTAGACCATCTTCATCAGAATGCATGTAAGATCTAGCAAACTGGGAGCACGATGCCTTTTAAAACATGCCTTTCTTTTGGAATCATTTTAGACTTCTAGAATGGTTGCAAAGATAGTACAGAGAGTTCCTGTATGCTCCTCACCCAGCTTTCCCCTAATGTTAACATCCTATGAAACTACGGTACCCTTATAAAAACTAAGACAGTCACACCAGGACAATACTGTTGACGTAACTATATACTTCATCCATCTCTCAGCAAGTATCCCACCCATGCCCTTTTCCTGCTCCAGGATCCAAATCAGGATATCAGTTTGCATTTAACACAATGCTTTTCAGGATGGAAAGGGCCACAGCCAAGCTCTGATTCACGACATCAAAACCTCACTTCAGGCATCCTTCCCGAGCCTGCCTTCTGGCCCCCCAGCCAGCCTCACGTTTGCATCCAACTGACTATGTTTCATCTCTTCTTCCTTCCCGTTTGGATCTGGTAACCCCGATTTCTTAGTCAAGTTAGTTCTTAACAGTTTTGAGGTCGTGGGACCACTTTGAGAATCCGCGAGAAGCTACAGATTCTCTTCTGAAGAAAATACAGAGACAAAACCATTTTGCATCCCATTTCAGAGCAGGTATCAATGCCTCACTCTTCCCCCAGGGTCCCCACCGACACACGACTTCCCACAGTTTGGCTTCTCCGGGCATTGGTTTGTGATGGAATCACCATGGAGCCCTCTCTCAGGACAATGTTTCCAGCTCCCGGATGTGGCGGCAGTGCTCTGCACTCTGGGGTTTGGACAATACCAGGGGTCTTGGTCACTGATTTGGGCCGGCAGTGGACACTGAGAGTGGCTGGACTCTCCCCTTCTGGCTACTCGACGGTACTGCAGCCCACAAGTTTTGGTTGATCCTTCCCTTCTTTGGACCCCACTTTCTCCGTGATGGAAGGAATCTCGCAGAATTTAATACTTCTCAGTTCAAAAGGCAGGTCATCACCTTGGTCTCAACTAAGAAAAGTGACTCTGGGATCCAAAGCAGTATTACTGAGTTCTATCAAAATCAGACCTGCCGCCATTCTGAAATGGCAGGAACCTTGTTGGTACCAAGGATAATGCCTGCTTATGGAATTTCAGCTTTGGAAACAGCAATATGAACCGTCACCACCACCACCACCCCCCCATACACACAAAAGCCCAACAACTGGCAACTCTACAACCCTACCTGTCCTCTGAAGCTACCACATAAGCCTGGAGCAGGGACCAAGGAAAAGGGAAACTGTCGTCACTCAATCCTCATAACCTTCGTTTGAACCTCTGGCTCCCCCCAGTTCCTCAAACTCTCTTCTGTCCCCCTCACCCAGTCAGCCTCAGATGCTTCTCTTTTCTATCAATGCTGAATCTGTCTGATGGATGGTCCAAGGGTCCTCTGACCTAACCTACCTGCAGGCTCTCCTGCGTCCTGGGGCCATACTTTGTTCCCTATTGCCACTCGAATCAGGATCACACTAATTCCTCCAGCATCGGGCAGAATGAAACAGGGTTGGAGAAGAGACGAGAATAATTCCTCTGGGCAGGGCTGGGTCTAGCCTTACCTTCTGCAAATGGTTCCCATTCATAGAAGCGGCCCATGAATGGCTTGTTGTTGTAGGACGCGCACTGGACCTCCCGGATGCTTCTACTGCTTTCTGGGCACACCTAATAAAACAGATATTAAATATGCAGTTAGTGTCTGCATCTTTTCAGAGCCCCAGTCCCATCCCAGAAGACCTTTCCAAGTTTAAATGTCAATCCTCCTCCACCAAAAGCAGCATTTCTGAAACCGTGCGGATCACCTGCATCAAAAATTCAAAATGCAGATCTCAAGGCTTCCTTCCAAGTTTACTAAATCAGAATCTTTGGAAGGACACTGAAATTTTAACAAGCTCCCCAGGTTAAGCTTTTGCACCATAATTTGAAAACCACTAACTGAAACCTTCTGCTCCTGACAAATTGGTCTGCTCGCCTCCCCCACCAAGGCCATCCATTTCCATCTGTTTGACTTTGTTCATGCCGTTCCTGGACATGGGATCATATTCACAGCAAGCATGTGCAGAATCCCTAGCATGTGCAGGTACTGCTTTGAACACAGTACACTTACTAACATTTAATCCTCATGGCGACCAAGGAGGCCAATCTGGTAGTTTTGCATATTTTTCACCAATGAGTGAACTGAGGCACGGAGGAACCCACACGGCCAGGGAGGGCAGAAGCTGGAGTTAAGGCTAAGTGGTCTGGTGGCCACCAGGTTGCCCATCTTGTCTAAATTCTCTCCACCGTCCAACGCCACAGCTCCCAGCCTTTAGCATGCAGAAGAATCACCCAGTGATCTCACGGGAAATGCAAACTCCTGGATCCCCCCCCCCCAAGGAGGGTCAGTCAGTAAGTCTGGGAAGAAGTCCAGGAATCTATATTTTATTTTATCAAACTACCTAGGTAATTCCGATATGCTAGACTACTCAAAGAAAATATCCAGTTCCCTGGGGTTTATTTCTTTTTTATTTATAAATGATAATACGAGCAAAGTGTGACATGAAATAAACAAATATGAAATATAATAATAAGATCAGAATCTCTAATTCAAACCATGGATAAAGCATGACCTACCTTTTTAAACCCTACGTATATTCTTGTTTGTGTGTGTGTGTGTGTGTTTTAATAATCAGAGAAAAAGGAATCTGGCCCCTTAAATATGAAAAACCCTGTGGATATAAGAGTCTGTGGAATAAAATGCTAATAAGGTAGCTCAAAGTCCTGACGGATTTATAAAGAAATCTACGGTATGTATCAGACACCAGGTCTTCTGACGAGGAGGGAACAAAAGGAGGAATAAAATCAGGCAGAAGGAAAAGCATCTCCTACTTGATAAGGGACAGTCAGGCGAGGCTGCTGGGTGGTCACGACCCTGCCGCAGCCTGAAGCAAACCACATGCAGGAAGCAGAATGTGCTAGAAGCTGGTGGGGAAAAAAGGGCCCAGTGCACGGACAGGGTGGGCTCTGACAGTCAGTGAGAAGCCAACAGGCTGGGCAAGGCTGCCTCCTCTGGAAGCCGGCTGCTGGCGGCCCCGAGCCAGAACCGTGCAGGCGTCCGGCATCACCGGCTGTCTCCACGAAGGGTTTGGCCCTGAGATGTTTCTGACAACCATTAGGTCAGAGCCAGAGTTCGACGAGGATGTGATCAGTTGGGTGCCTCGGGAGACCTCACTGTTCCGGCAAAGAGAAAGAATCGCTCAGTGGTTTGTGGAAAACACAGATTCTCTTGGGTGCCTGGGTAGCTCAATCAGGTAAGCATCTGACTTACCATTTCAGCTCACATCATGATCTCAGGGTCGTGAGATCGAGCCCCGCATCAGGCTCCGAGCTGAGAGTGGCGTCTGCTTGAGATTCTCTCCTTCTTCCTCTGCTCCTCTCCCAACTTGCTCTCTCTCTTTCTCTCAAGTAAATACTCTTCCAAAAATACAGATTCTCAGGCCTCAGCCCAGCGGGAGGGGAGGAATAGGGCCCAGGAATGTATGCCTGAAGAACTCCCGCACTGATCCTGGCCCGGCCAGCCTGGCACTGGACCACAGCTGCGGCCAAAGGCCACACTTCAGCCTTAGTCTTACTCCTCGTTAGTTACCACACAATCACATTGTTAGAGCAGTGACCATCAAATCCAACCCTTCACTCTACAGATGGACACACGGGGGCCCGGAGAAGGGGCGCGGCTTGCCAGAGGTCACAGTGGCAGAGGGACTGAGCCCAGAGCACTGACCACCCACTCCGGCCCTAATCAGAAACGAGAGATTAGCAACTGGGTTGCGTTTCTTTCATAAAGGATACAGCCCAGAACAAGTGGGCAAATGTCCTGTTCTTCAGATAACCACACCTCTGGAGAGCCAAGCTGCTCTGCCGTGAGGCTCCAGCTAGAAGCCACCCTTAATTTGTCTCGGGACGCTTATCAGAATTGGAAGCTACAGACCACAAAAACTCAGCCAGTCTGCCTAACCCCTTTCTCCTCCATCGGCAAAATATGCCAAAAGGCTGCACCGTGAACCAAGGCATCTGCAGAATCATTTTGAATTGCTCAGTACTTGATGATAGAAATGCATATTTCATGACATGGAAAGTCATCTATAACCCAGTAAGTGAAACAAAAAAGTGCTAAATGATTGTGTGTGTGTGCATGTACATGCACATAGAGAAAGAAAGGTTAAGAAGCGTTATCGCTGGAAGGTGGGTTATAGATTTTATCTTTTCACAAAGGGAAGAAAGCTTTTGGTGCATTGCATTGTCTAATTTTTCTGCAATATGTAATATTTTTGGAATAAAGGTAGAACATTACTGAGCCCTTCCAAACACTCTGGCCCTTTGCCAGCTTTACGTGTGCTCGTAGTTCATAATCTTAGGATGTATCTTAATGCCCCGCTAATGCTCTCACTCTGTCCATATGCATCTGCAAAGCCAACCAGTCATGGGTGAGGGATCATTCAGGGCACCCTGCCCCAGGTCACCAATAAGTTCTTTATATCTGAGGCTGGCCCAGTTACCTCCCGAGGCAGGGCCAAGGGTGGGCGGGCGAGGCTTCATGTGACATCGGACCCACAGTGGAGCGTCAGGCGCTGAGGCAGCAAATCTACCTCCAGTCACCCAAAGACGGGTGGCAGCAGGCTTGCATGTGGTATCCAGCACATGCTAAGTGTGGACAGATGCCACCAGAGGTGACCGGAGCCCTGGCCTGGCCCTGTGTGTTCCCCCAGCAAGGACTCACGGGATACCGTGTGAGCTGCCCCTCAGCGGGGAGGAGAGGGCCCGGGGCCAGAGAAATGAGAGGCTCACAGGGTCCAGATGTGGACGGGGGTTCCTAAGATAGAATTATAGCAAAGGTGATGAAGGCAGAAGCCTGGGCTGGTGATGCTAAGATGTCAAGAACAGTCCACGTGTACTGAGCAGTTACTAAATGCCAAGCACTCTACCCCATGAGCCCATGTATCTTAACTCGTGTCGTCCTCACCACAGCTCTTATACCCATTTTATAGATGAGGAAGCCAAGGCAACAGAAAGCTAAATGACCCACCAAAGTCATGGGTGATAAATGATGAAGTCAGGATCTGAACCCAGACCCTTTGGACCCAGAACCCATGCCAGTGACCACCATTCCATGGTGCCCCTCGAGAATGGGGGGCCAGCAAAGTGCATCTGTCATGGGTCCTCAGACAAGGGGGCCTTAACTCGTTGCCCGAGAAGTCTTAGCGGACGAGGTCGGTTTCAGCCTCCGAGGCCTGGTGGAGGGGCCTTGGCTCCGAGGATCAGGCGGTTGTGGACCGAGGACCAAGCAGGGCCAGGGAGATTCGGCTTCGTGTCTTCTGCGGGTTACATCTGTTTGTACTTGCCATACTGTTATCAGTGTATGATCTCCTCTCATTTTAACAGACTCTCTGAAGTTAAAACTTCCAGGTTACAGATCATTTTACATTTGTTACATTTTAAGTGGGTTGTTTCCTGATGCCGTAGATTGAGTCATCCTCACCTTATCGGTGACTGTGTCTAGTTTACACTGCGAGCTGGCTTTGGGCAGACTTCCTGCAGACACCAATTCTTTCCATGGACACAGATCCTTGTAACCTTCAGGCCAGGAAAGTGGGACAGGGAAAAAGCCGTGCAGATAGAGATCAGGCCCACGCAGGACGGGGCTAGCAAAGACGGGAGCTTAATTGCCTTGTAATGCCTCTGGGAGATAACCTCCCTTCAAATGACTTCCTTTCACCCAAAAGAGGGAGAAACGTTTCCACTGGTCTCTTATGGGAAAAGGAATGAAAGTGGACTTGAATGTAATGAGCTGAATCCTTATAAAGCACTTGAGACCCTATCCAAAGTTCCATCTCGACAATTGCCCAGGGTTGCTATGAGTTACAAAGAGTGTTATGGAAACTCGGGCTATGTTCCTAGAGATCCCGGTTGATCTGAGATGACAAGTGCCTGCACCTAAATTCATGGCTCAAGAGGCCACTCTTGGTGATCGCACACTTACCGCTTGATAATCAGTTACTTTCAGTTTCTCAGTGGACTGAAGGGTGTCCTCCCCAATGAAGGTGGCACCAAGGAACATGACCTTGGAGTCTGCCTGGGTTAGACGGGCATTGTTTTTATCCTTTGCTTTGCTCTGGATTCAATCAAAACACCAGTGAGCAGCCTACAACACTGGAATCTAAGTGGACCTCAAAGAGGACTCCAGCAGTTCTAGAAGCTTCAAGTGCCTGACAGGTAGGTGTTTTGAGCAAACGTTCCCCTTCCTTTTCCCCAGCTGGAAAAAGTGGTTTGGGTTTCCAGCTGTAGGATAATACAACCGTGGATCAAAATTGCGTAGAAATTATCCAGCACAATTTTCAAATACGTTTCATATCTGCTTTCTCCAGTCACTTGGAATAAATTCAACCTCGCAAAAACTCTTGCCACCTGCTACCACTCCTAACGTTCTCTGGACATCAGCAAGAGTTGGGTCAAGATTTTGGATTTAAAACAAAAAACAAAACAAAAAAAATCTCTCCCAAATCCTGAGGTTTTCTTAGTTCTCCAACACCTTTTTTTCCCATCCAAGTTCATGTGTTCTCCTAGAGAAAGGTGTTCCTGTCTCATTCAATACCTCCATCAAAGACCCAGTGGATATTAAGATGACTAAGCCCGTCTGTTCACCCAGGAAACCACATATTTTTAAGTACTCCGGATAAATGTTCATATAAATCTAGGCCTATCCCAGGAGTGTCTGTTTATTTCTCCTCCTTAGATTTATCTATCTCTGTGCCTGTAAGAGGACGTAAACAAGAATATCTTTCTCCTAACTAATCAGGAAGCATATGGCCAAATGTAAACTTTTTAAAACATTTAAGACTTCTACTCCCCCCTACTCGCTACTTTAGGGATCACATTAGTAAGAGTGGCCTCCTGACCCTCTGTCATCTGCTAGGGCAGGAGGAGAAATTCCTTCAAAGGCAAATATTCACTGTGCTCCTACGACTATGCATCAAGTATTGGGACTGACTATGGAGGATACGGAAAACCCCTCATAATAGTCTCTGGCAGGGGTGCCTGGGTGGCTCAGTGGGTTAAAGCCTCTGCCTTCAGCTCAGGTCATGATCTCAGGGTCCTGGGATCAGGCCCCACATCGAGCTCTCTGCTCGGCAGGGAGTCTGCTTCCCCCCTCTCTCTGCCTGCCTCTCTGCCTACTTGTGATCTCTCTCTCTCTGTCAAATAAATAAATAAAATCTTAAAAAAAAAAGTCTCTGGCAGGGATTTTAGAGGCCATGTGGAGAAAAATACATCAGCCAAAAAATGTAATGCAATGAGAAGAATTTGCAAACTGGGCACTACGTTTCTAATCTTGCAAAATAAGGAGTCCTCTCTAATGTGGATAAATCAAGAAAATAAAAATTTTTAACATACTATATGTAATTTAAAGTGTAACAGAAAATAAAAACGTAGCTAGTAGGGATCAGCAGTGTGGGAGGAAATGGGGTCATTTCTTCATCTTTTGGAGTAAGGAGCTAATGGAGAAAATTTGAAGTTGATGTATCAAGAAGCAGAGATATTAGTTTGCTATTAGAGTTATGGAGAGAATGACCCTAGGAACTAAAAATCAAAAATGACTGATTGCAATTATATCTAGGAAAAGGGACTGGGATACAGTGCTCTCTGCCACTGGGATATTTCTTACTATTTGCACTACTTTTTATAATTATTAGAAGTGACGATTGGGAACAACTCATATATACATACATATATATATATACATACATATGCATGTGACTCATACGTATGTCTTTCAAATATATGAACTATGTTTATATGAAACCCGTAAATACTGTATATACAAAGACGTATCTTTACTATTTATACGTTCGCATATATTCACATACATGTTTCATATATATTTATGAAAGGTCACTGATAGAATAAGAAAAAGTCATTAAGAGAACTTTCTATGGGAAATTCCTAGTGGTCTGAGAAGATGGAAAGCAGAAATTGATGCAAAAAAGCGCTGACACCCGCATATTTCCCAGATGAGGAGTTGGTGATAAGCTCACAATAAGAGAAACGTACACTGAGCCCCCAGTTGGATGGCCTTGTCCACCCCGTAACCGGCCCCACGGTTGCCTGGTAAATTTCACACCTTCCGGCATCCGTCTGAATTCCCGACCTGGCCCACTTGCGCGGTTCCTTCTTAAAGTACTATCAGGGGGTTGTTTGTCAGCTCCTCTTTCGTGCAACAGGAGACTAGAAATGGGGTCAAAGAGGAACCAGCCTCAAGAGAGCTTAGCTATATTTGGGATTTGTCCAACATCTTCCCTTCACTTCCACTTACTTGGAGACAGAAACAACTCCACACGGACAAACCCATTGTCCGAAGCCGGTCCCACTCCAGGGAAATTTACTGGAGAGGCACTGATACCAGGACTCATCACATCAGTGTTTGCTAAAAGCTGCTTTTAGCCCCAGGGGTTTTTCCCCATAACATTAAGTGCACTCTGTCTAAACTCAGGATCACGTCTCCTTTGGCAGTGAAGCCCTTTACAGTCGTAACCCCGTCCCCACCCTGCACCCGCTGACTCACTCCAGCCTCCTTTCACCAGAAGGAGCCAGTGTCAGTGTCCCCGAGGGACAAAGCCTGAATTCCGAGTGCTTAAGAGAAGAAAGTGGGGAGAGAGACACCTCGGCCTCCACAACAAATGGCATAAAGTGTCTTGTATTTAGCAAATAATGTATTTAGCGATTAATAACACAAAACCCCAGAAACAGCAGGTAGAACGAATTTAACTGCATCCCCTCTGAGAGACCCCTTCTTGCTCCTCAGCCCCTCTGGGAGCCCTTGTCACTCCCCCTCCCTGGGAAGCCCCCCTGCACTTCTCCGGGCGGCCCAGCCAGGCTCATTTCCACGGCCGGGGGACTGCAAAGTGCCTCCCGGCACGTGCGGTGGTGCCTGTGTTCTAGGCTTGCTCGTCATGATCTTTTTTGAGCCTCTCCAGCCAGACTGGGAGCCACTGACGGCCAGAGCGTGCTCTCCTCTCAGTGTCCCTGACCCACAGCCTGACACCTGACCCCACCACCGATGTCAACGCTGTTTATGGACTCCAAGAACCCACACAAGTGACCTGGCAAGTTGTACCAGTAGATGCCGAAGATTGGGGTCTGCTCTAAAGGACCCTAGGAGCCCGTGGTTATCCTGGGGCTTGTCACCTTGACTTCCTCATACACAATGTAAACAAGGGAAAAATAACTCAAAAAAAAACAAAAAAGCCCCTTCTTTATCTTTCAAGTCTACAGGCAGAGATCATCGGGACTGCATTTACTATTTATTTTCTAGTATTTCATAGAGGACACCTTAGGAGTCAAACAATCCTAAAAACACACTAGATGCTTAAAATTCCCAGATGACATCACAAGGTAGAGCTTCACGTGAAACATGCGCATTTGAGGGTGTCAAGCATTTACTGGCAGGAACTCATCTGTAGTTTCACTCTCTCATCACTTTACGCCTGACCCAAGGGTGACTGTGCGGAAGCTACATTACACCTGACATGCTTGGGCTCTCAGCAATGGTGTTTCGTTTTGGTTTTTTTGTTGTTTTTTGTTTTTTAGATTTTCTTGAGAGACGGCAGGGGGAGCGGCAGAGGGAGGAGCAGACTCCCCAAGGAGCAGGGAGCGCGAAGCTGGGACTCTATCCCAGGACCTGGGGATCAAGACCACCTCAACCACAGTTTGGTGACCGAGCACTTGGAAGGTGCCATGGCGAGACTTGGCTCTGCTCCAGGCTCCGGAGAGGCAAGCAAGCCACACTGACTTCTCCGGGCCCAAATGCCATTACTTCCTAGCCTGTCAGCTCCTCGTGCACACGATCACCACTGCCGAACGGGTGTTGTTAGCGCCCGACTTCCCAGACGGAAGCGCCTTGCCCAAGGGAGCCAAGGCTCCCGTCCAGCACAGGCCTGCTCCCGAGCTCACTATTTCAGACGCCCTGCAGCCTAACCTCCAATTAAACCAGTTGATTTAATAGCTTTCTTTCTCGGCGCTGTGTTTCTCAAAGCCTCTCACACATCTATCTCGTGTGTGGAAGTCAAGCAAGGCCCATTTGAAATCTCTGGGTTTTGAGATGTTAAAGAACAAGGGGAGGCCCCAGGGAAAGAAAGGAGGGACCCTGCGACCTGGCAGGTGTCACGGCACCATAAGGCTCTGACTACAATCCCGCCTCCCTGCCTTGGACTAAGCTGTTTCTTTTGCCCCCAAAGGCCCTTTTCTCTCTTCCGGCCGCCCTTAGAAGCCCAGCTCAACTGTTCTCTCTGCAGTGGAGTCTTCCCCAACCCAAATGGCCTCCTGCTCTGTGCTCCCAGAGTTCCTCCCCCTCCCCAAGTGCTCTGGCACCGAGGGCGGTGACGTCCGGACTGCTGCACTGGGCACCTTCTCCGCCCCAGGACCACAAGGGGCTTGAGGGAGGGAGTGTGAGCACTGATGAGGTACTGTTCCCAGATCGGGAAGCCGGCCAAAGCAGCCCCCCTAATTCACACCATCCCTGATATGCATTGCTGTGTATCTCACAACCGAGACCTCTACTGTGGGGGTGGTCTTAGAAAGTGGGGTGTTCCATTGAGAACTTGGGTGGGATCCACTGCGCACTTAGTTTAAGGGATGAAGTTCTGAAATCAGGGCATGTTTCCGACCCGCCCTGGCCTACCTTCCCTCCTTTCTCTTCTCCAGACAGGAACTGGGAGAGATCTCTAAAGGCACGTATTCGTTTTTAACTTTTGGAGAGGACATGAGTGATAACCTACATTCCTTGGTAGACTAGCACAATTTTTCACACCACGGCCTTTCACCTCTTTCCTCCTAGAGCAGAAAGACTGATACGATTTAGAGATTCATGTTATCTCTTCCTGTTGCCCACTGGCAGGACCGGGTACATACATGTTCACCTAGGGTCATCCACGCTAAGGGGCCAGAGCACATGGGTCCACACAGGGGCCGTGCAAGAAAGACTCCACGCAGTAGGACTGAATGAGCTCTCTTAAGGAAGGCCCGCTTGGAAGATAGGTCCTTGGCTGGCATCTGGGAACTTGGATTTCGGAAGGGTTTCCACCAACCCCTGAGGGATAAGAGTGACTCACTATGCCCAAACTACTTGTATTAGCAATACAGTTTAGGCCCAACACCTGCTTTCCTCCTAGGAGTGTGGAATTTTGATATGTGGCAGGCAGAGGGCGCCTATGTGACCAGCCCCCAATAAACACCTTAGGCACCGAGGTTCTAATGAGCTTCCCTCATTAGACAACACTTCACACGTGTTGTCACAACTCATGGCTGGGGGAATCAGGCCCATCCTGTGCGACTCCACTAAGAGAAGCCTGGAATTGTGTGCCTGGTTCACTCTAGCCTTTGCCCCACGTGCCTTTCTCTTCTCTGATTTTGCTCTGTGCTCTTCTATTGTAATAAATCATAGCTATGAGTCCTCCCAGCAAATCATCAAACCTAGGAGAGGTCTTAGGGACCCTAACACAGGGAGTTTTAGTGAGGGATAGGAGATGGCCCAGGAGCCAAGAAACCTTGGGCTTATAAAAAGAAGACAGGCTGACATGGGACCTCTGAGGAATGGCATTTCTCAATAAGGGTAAGTAGGAAGGGACTCAGGACGATGGGGTGCACTGGGGAGGACACAGTGCTTAATGCTATAGATAAGAAAATGGAACTAAAGCTCCATAACCCTTTGTCAACATTCACCTCTCTGTCCTGTGTTTGAGCTGTTACTTTGCCAGTGGCCAGATGATGGTATATATCATAAACTCACAAGAATCTTCTAAGATTCCTTGCAAGTCAATGTCCTTAGTAGCGGAGTCATCCCAGCACCCAGAGAAGCCACAATGTCTACATGGAGAGAGTGGCCCTGCTGTCAGCAGCACAGGCCTAGCCAAACGGGCATCCTTGAAAAATGCAGGTGAAGTGACGGAAATACTAAGTAGATATCAGGTCCACATACGTGCCAAATGCGCTGTCTCTTTTTCTCTTTATGATTTACGTGGTTTTCACAATTAAGAAGCATACTAGTAATGAGAGGATGCATTGTTCTACATTTGAGATGAATTCATTTCATTTATTTTTTTAAAGATTTTAACTTATTTTTAAGAAAGAAAGAGAGTGGAGAAGGGCAGAAGGTGAGAGAGAGAATCTTAAGCAGACTCCACATCCAGTGCAGAGCCCATCACGAAGCCACAGGACTTGATCTCACGACTCTGAGATCATAACCCTAAGATCACGACCTGAGCCAAAATCAAGAGTCAGATGCTTAGCTGACTAAGCCCCTCAGGTGCCCCTGAATCTGCAGGATTCTTAAAAGGATAGTACTGATCTTCAAGAACAAGGACCATGTATGATCATGGACACAAGTATTTCTTTCTCACTTACAAAGCTCTGTCGTAACATCACCTCATCTGATCTTCCTAATGACTCTACAAGACAGATAGTCCGACTCCTCTTTCATCTCCCATGGCGCCTTGGTCCGTTACAAGATGAGCAGTGATGCTTAATTAAGACTTAATGGTTGACTGATTTGTAATGGCTTTAGAAAAATTACTGCTTTACAAAAATTACTAATTCCTGAAGTCTGTCAGTGGAAGAACAGTCTAGAAAGCAAGCCAGGCATTCAGAGGAATTATTAAAATCACAGATTAAGTCATCTCTATGGACTCTATAGCAGGAAATATATTTTTAATGAGGAAATTGAAGCTAATACATAACAGCTGTCCTATTGCCCAGTCACGGAATAGTAAAGCAGATTAAATTATTAATGAAAAATATAGCAACCTGGAAATTTAACCTTTGAACATTCTCTTATTCCTTTCTCTTTGAGATATACTCTTTAAACTGATACTTTTTTTTTTTTTTTAAAAACCACCTTTGATCATCTTATGCAGTTCCCATTTATAATTTGCTTTGCTACTGATTAGCTATGGAATCTCCAGCAGGTTATTCACTCTCAGACTTTTCCATCATATAATATGCAAAGTCTTCACGCCTAGAACGGCAGGACACTCACCGGAACCTAGGGATGCCGGTCAAACCTCCCCCAACTCCCACATCTCGGGCACCGCCACCTTCGGCCCTAAGTAGCCAAACTGTAGTTGACCCACAGACCCGTGCACAAAGAATAAATATTGTCGCTGTGAAGTCCCTGAGGATGGGGAGGTTGTGAGATAGGCAGCAATGGCGACTGCCGAGAAGTTCTTCCTAAGTTACTGAAGTCACAGCCTTATGAGAAGGAGGAGCATCCCTGGCGAAATCCCCAGAGAGAGGAGAGAGGGAGCGAAGATACAGGGGTGCATTAACATGGCCTGAAGGACCGGGCTCTTGCTGTCTTCCCCGTGATGGGGAAGCGGAAAGAGGGGCGGCAGGCGCCCAGTGCAGAGCAGCGGTGGGTACTCACATTGGTGTTGCACAGCTTGTACTGGCGGTAGGCCCCAATGCAGGAGATGGCTGCAGACCGGGTGGGCTGCGAGGAGCTCGGTGCTGCCCTGGGGGCTCCCGGGCCGTGGCTGCTGCTGATTTCCGGGCTGTGGAAGAGACTGGAGGCTGCGGGGAAGCCTGGGTCATGGGTCAAGGGCAGCTGGTAGATGGAGGCCTCGGGGGTCTGCAGTCCAGAACGGGGGCCCCTGTCACTCTGGTACAGAGGCCCGTGCTGGGGGGCCCGGTGGGCCGGCGGGGGGCCGTAGCTGTGGCCGGGACCGGATGCCCCCTGTGGCCCAGCAGGCCGGGACGGCGGCCTCTGCCTCCGAAGCCTCTGCGGCGAGTGCTCGGAGTCCGTCTGCAGCGGTAAGATGTACGGGGCCTTCCCGTAGCCGTACTTGCCAGGGCCGATGGGGCCGCGGGTCCTGCTCCTAAAGAAAGACACACAGGCGGAGATGAAGGCAGTCACAGGACGCTCCCTGTTCACCCCTAAGCTGTGGTCCATGATGGAGGGGACTGGGTAGGGACGGGAACCCTGAGAGGGAGCCTGCTTTGGACCAGGGAGGTGGAGGGAGGGCCTTCCAGGGGAAGGGGACGTCATGGAAGCTGGCGCGGAGGCCCCACGGAGGCTGGGAAGCCCAACGAAGGTGGGCAGTGGGAGTGGTGGAAAACGAGGTGGGAGCGGTGCGCTGCGGTCAGTGTGTGACTGACGGCTGGGCCCTTGGGCCTGTTGGCAGGCTGTTGGGAGCCACTGAGGTTTTTTGAGAAGTATAAGGATGTAATTGTAGTTTCAGCCACAGTAACTTCCTGTTCATTTGTTTTCTCTGAAAATAATCTGTGGGTTTTTTTCTCCCTCAACTGTGCCTGAGATTTCAGACCGGTTTCCATTACCATTCATGCCCAAATAGCTTTTCCAGGTAAGTGGAATTTAGCTAAGCAACCACACCCTAATGCAGCCCCGAGGCCTGACTTGCACTGGGTCACACTTAATCCCCGAAGAAATTAGAGGAGGTCACACCATTGGCCATCCCTCACTCTTGAGGCAACCACGCCAAACGGTGGGTGGACAAGCATCTTTGTGTTGGCATCATCTTCAGACTTTGTCAAGACCTGCTGCCTTGTGAGACCTTAGAAAAATCCCATAAATGGTTGTGTGCTGGTAAATGTTTAATGACTGGTTTTCCGGGGGGCCGGGGCAGGTGGCGGTGGAGAAAGCCCTGGTCTGTGGCATTTATCTACATCCGGGATATAATCGTTTCCACCATGGCCGATCTCAAGCCACCACCCTGAAGACGCAACGAGTTCTAGTGAATGGGATAGAACAGCTCCTGCACAACACACTGCATGTCCATTTATTGGGCGACTACTGTTTACAAAACCCAGAGCTAGGAACAGTCAAAAACATAAAAGTGAGTCAGATACGGTTCCCAGCTCTGCAACCTTACATCAGAACGTATCACAAGATGAGGTGAGGGCCTAGGGAGCAGCTACAACAGTAATTTGGGAATTCTGAGGCAAAAAGAAGCATTTCTGTCTGCAGGGATGTGAGAAGGGTTTTACTGTCACTGGTCTGAGTTGGGGAGCAAGGTTCCAATTCTCTTTGGAGGGACCTAAAGAAATCATTTCTTACTTCTTTGTAAAATGTCTGAGCTGGATCTAATGACCACGAAGGTCATTCCTGCTCTAAAATTAATGCTTCCATAATAATTAATTCTACATTTATGTAAAATTGGAAATGCGCCCAAGGGTTTCTACAGGATGGCCCCATTAAAATAAGCAAATTAAAATAGCAATCAAGGTGAAACATTAATTTCTGCCCTCACGAGGAAATTCTTTCTTCACTCTATGTAACCACTGAATCTAAAATTTAACAGACCACAACTAATTATTAACATCTTTATCACTAATTGCACCTTCATTCTTAGCTGATATGGTTTTGAATTAAACTGTGCTACAGTGTTTATTTTGCCTTGAGGCACTTCTCGATTAATCTTGGCAACACTCTGGGATTCTGTTAATGACGGGGGATCCAGCGTGCTGCTTTAAGAGATGCAATTAAGAAGTTAGTCTTAAAAATATATATAACTTGGATGCAATTTGCCTTTTTCTTTCTTGTGCAGGCCAGGTAAAATGAATGACATCATGTAAAGGCAAAGGAAAGAATTTCTGTATGTGTGTGCGTGTCTTTTCCTTTTAAGATCTGAAAACCTACCAAGAATTCCAGCCTCAAACTAAGCACTGGGTGGAGACTCCGGCTGAAGGTAACAGAGAAATGAGGGCACGTGGGGCAGCACTTCCCAAACAGGGATGTGCCCAGAAATCAGCTAGGGATCTCGCTAGAGGCACATTCCGACTCAGTTGGTCTGGAGTGGGGCCTGAGACTCTGCATTTCCAACAAGCTCCCAGCTTTTAAGGAATTGAAATTCCAAACTAAACGGTGAGAACCCAACCGTAAAAGTGATCATTTTTTTTTTTAAGGGTTTATTGATCCATTTGGGAGAGCGAGAGTGCAAGAGTGGAGGGGAGGGGACAGAGGGGGAGGGGGAGAGCAACTCAAGCAGACTCCCCGGAGAGGGGCTCGATCTCATGACCCTGAGATCATGACCTGCGCTAAAACCAAGAGTCAGACACTTAACTGACCGCACCAGCCAGGCGCCCCAAGAGTGATCGTGTTTAATGGAGAACAACAGCTATAAAGTTTTCTTTTGGCGTAACAGAAATCTGCTGGCCCGGGCCAGGAACACTGCTGCAGCTCACCCACCGAGAGCTCCTGAACCGGGACTGACTCGATCCTGTTCTTGGGGAGCAGAGGCAGCAGAGGGAGAACCTACTGTTGGCTGATGACCTGAGTAAGCATCTTTCCAAAGGCCGCCCGTCTCCCAGAGGAGGTGACCTACCCATGTGCTGA
>CM053609.1:26388003-26408432 GCA_028646535.1 Procyon lotor
ACCAGGGAACACGTGTCATCTCCAGGCCTCACCGTGGCCCTGCTGTCTACCGTGGTCACCTCTCAGAGGTGAGGTTTGCCAGGTGAGGCTCAGAGATGTGGGACCCGCCCAGTCATGCTGCCGCAGCCGGGTTTGGAGTCAAGGGTACCCAGCCCCCAGTCCCACAGCTCCAGCACTCCCTGCTCTCCCCCAGCTGACTGCTGCCCTTGAGTTTCTAGATCCTTCGCCTGGAATGTCCTTCTTACCTGTGTGGGACACTGACCAACACTATGACTTTCCTTGGAAACGTGAGTTTTTCAGTGAGCTTCGCCCTTCCATCTGAAGTACAAAAAGCCACGATTAACTTGGCCTTTTTTTTTTTAAGATCTTGGTTTTGGACAGCGTTTTTTGGTCCAAAGCTCAAAGGCTTTTCACGGTCGAGTCCTCTGTCCCCATAGGACCACTGAGCTGTGAGAAGGTCCAGGGATGGTCCTCTCCTTTGTGTGGGACAAATCCAAGAAGGCAGAACAACTTCATACCACATGGAAATGAGAGGTGGAAATTACCTCAGAGGAGGGATGTAAGGACTTGATGAGGAAACCCACTGGATGTGCCTGAGGTAAGTGCTCAGGAAGCATTGGTCCCTGCTGTCGCTGGCACTGTAGTCATTAAAAGTGAGGTCAGAGTCCATGACCACAGGCAGTCAGTCAGCCTGAGGCCAAGACGCTTGTTTAATTGAGGCCATTTTCCTTTGACTACATTCCAGTGCAGAGCCCTCTGTGGATGACCTCTGTAGCTGAATTTGCGTTCCTGAAGGTTCAGGGAGCAACAAAGTCAGGATGAGACAGAGCTGAGGGAACCCAAGGAGCAGAGGAGCATCTAACCAGAGGGTTAAGCCCAGAGCTGGATGTCTGACAGCCAGACTTCGGGAGCCATGTTCTGAGAGCCAAAGCAAAAGCCTGGAGGTACCAAGGGCTGGAGCCAGCGGGAGATGGGGTCAGAGCAAGGGCAGGACAGAAGGATCCATGACAGGAGGGCTGCGATTCCTTACCGCCAGCATGTGAGTGGCAGTGGAGTGAACGGGTGCGTGAATAACGAATGCATTCAACGCATAACTACTAAACCGGGGACCCAGGAGAGAAGGCTTTTTGCCTGCTTATAAATACAAACAAAACAAAACAAAAACAAGCTTTTTGTTCTTTCTTCTCCTCTCTTCCATGTCCTGATTTTTAAATATCAAACCGAGCACGGACTCACAGAGGGGGCGGCAAAAAAATGTGCTTCATCGGGCCACAGTCTTGATATAGGAAATAATCCTTAAAGCGTGTGTGGCCCTCCCTAAAAGCTATGTCCCATGCCCTCATCCGCAGAACTCGTGAATATGACCTCATTTGGAAAAAGGGACAGTCTCTGTGTAATTAAGTTAAGGATCCTGAGATGAGAACATCCTGGATTTTCCAGGCAGGCCCTAAATCCAAGGACAAGTGTCTTTATAAGACACCGAAGAGAAAACACAGAGAAGGCCGTGTGACCACCAAGGCCGACTGGAGAGATAACAGCCATGAGCAACAACACAGGGAGCCATCACAAGCTGGAAGAAGCCAGGAGGGTGTCCCCCTAGTAACTGGAAGGAATATGGGCCTAGCAACACCTTGATATGGAACTCCTGGCCTCCAGAACCGTGAGGAAGAAATTTCTGTTGTTTTAAGCCACCGAGTTTGTGGTAATTTGTTACAACAGCCTAAGGACACTAATGCAGAATTTAGTACAAGGATGAAAAGTGGACGGGCATTTGCTGAGCCCCTTCTCTGAGTCTGGCATTGCACAAACGCCTCACGGAGGGACCGGCTCTCTGGCATAGGCACCATTAGCTCCAGGTACATTTTACAGGGCGCCTCGGCCACCCTGAGAGGTTGGGGTCATTTTGTCCCTTCTCTGGGAAGGAACTGCAGCCTCCAGAGGCAGCGTGACCCGCCCAGGCTCAGGCTGGTAAAGGGCAGAGGCAGCGCTGACCACTGAAGCCTGCTCGTTCTTATTCTCGGGTTCTTTTTTCTTTTCCCCTGAAGCATGTGACCTCCCTGCCTGCTTTTGGTGGCAAATCGAAGGGTAAAGGGGCACCTGGGTGGCTCAGTCGTTAAGCGTCTGCCTTCGGCTCAGGTCATGATCCCAGAGTCCTGGGATCGAGCCCCGCATCGGGCTCCTTGCTCGGCAGGGGGTCTGCTTCTCCCGCTACCATTCCCTCTGCTTGTGTTCCCTCTCTCGCTGTGTTTCTCTTTGTCAAATAAATAAAATCTTTAAAAAAAAAAAAAAATCGAAGGGTAAAATGAGCCAAAATAAATCCCCTTTGATAGTTCTAGAAGGATAATTGGGCTAAACAAACAAAGGCAGAAATATGTGTCTGGCACATCCGGGGATCCCAGGTATCTAGGGCCTCCTGATTCCTCGTGAACTTAGGCAAGGAAGGCACTGTGGCTAACATTTGCATGAGACATGCAGCTCCCCTGGAACTCCACTTCCTAGAACTAATCCCACCCTTAATTTAGCTTCCCGTTGCCAAATTGGGCAGGGTCCCTGGGGGAAGAAAACATGAAACCACATTCCATCCTATTCTATTCACAAGAATTCTCTAATTTATAGTTGAATTATGGTGAGTGACTTGAAATTCCATCTCAGTCCCCATGGTAGGAATCCAACCACATGCTCCAAAATTGTATTTTTATAGTACACAGCCAGAAACAAAGAAAAAAGAGACCAGGGTGGGGGGAGCAAGGGGGAGGAAGGGAGGGGAAATGCAAACAAAGAGAAAGAAAGGAAGAAAAAAACAAAGAAAAAATAAAGGGGGAGGCTCTGGATATGGGCCTCCTAGCTGCGTCAGAACCCCATCTTCTGCTCACTCCTCCCAGCCCTCCTGGTGACCACCACCCTCCTTGTTTTCCAGCAGTCAAGGAGGCACAATGGGAGAACTTTCAAGTGCCCTGAGATACGATATTCCCCAAATCATAACTAATTAACAGGATCTGCTAGTCAGTGGCAAGCATCAAAACCAAGGGCTAAATCACAATTGGACAAAACCAAATTAAGAATAGAATCTTAAAGCCTTATAACCTGCCAGCACACTGCTCCTTCCCTGGTATACACATGTCATGTTAAGACTGAAGCAGAGAGGGGCGCCTTGGTGGCTCAGTCGGTTGGGTGTCTGCCTTCAGCTCAGGTCATGATCTCAGCATCCTAGGATCGAGCCCCATGTTGGGCTTCCCGCTCAGCAGGGAGCCTGCTTCTCCCTCTCCCTCTGCCTGCTGCTCCCCCTGCTTGTGCTCTCTCTTTGTGTCAAATAAATAAATAAAATCCTTTTTTTTAAGTGAAGCAGAAAACCTGACGCACTTCCAGAATACACCCTAAACTGCTGTTTTTCCTCACCTACCCATATTTCTAACCAATCAATCAGAAAAACACAAACAATGGGATGGAAATAGGGACAAAGGGCATGACCAGGTGGTTTATGGTCGTCAGGGACCGAATCTTTGTGTCCCTCTCGAAATTCAAACAGTAAAGCCCTACCCCTCAATGTAATGGTATTGGGAGGGGAGGGCCTCAGGGGGGGTTCCTTGGGTTTAGATGATGTCATGTGGGTGGGACCCCACGATAGCATTCATGTCCCTATGAGAAGGGGAAGAAAGATCAGGAATCTCCCTCTCTCTCCACCACGTGAGCACATAGTGAAAAGCCAGTGTCAAACAAATGCAAAATAAAACAACAGAATTCCATTTCATGCCCATTAGATTGGCGAAGGATATAAAGTTTGACAATTCCGATGCGGCAAGAACATTCACCACTGGTGGGAGTCTAAATTGGGGCAACTTCTTTGGAGGGTACTTAGCAATATCTATCACGATTTTAAATGCATACACCCTTTAGCCCAGCGGCTCTGCCTCTAATAGTTCACCCTATAGATATATTCAAAACCGGTGCCTAAAACTGTCCATAGAATGATTTTTGTTGCATCATTTGTTGTAAAGAGCAAAACCCAAGAAATCTGGAAACCACCTAAAGATCCGTGGAAATGAAATCTGGTTAAATGAATCTGATCCATCTAAACAATGAAATACAATTTATCTGTTAGAATGAGGTAGATTTATATGTGTTAGAGTGACAGCTCTCCGTAACATATTAATTAGTGAAAAGAAGTACCAAGAAGTAGAAAAGTATATAAAGAAGAAACCTACTTATTTTGGATAAAATCCTCCAGACCTTTTACTATCCCCTTCATCATTTAAAAGCGACTATTTGGGTGTGGTCCATGAACAATGCATCTTGGAACACCGAAGAAATAAAATAATACTAATTAATTTCAAAAAAATAAAAGAGACTATTTGATATTATGGTGCTTGTCTCACTCGTCACTACTGGGGCATGAGCCAGGGAGCAGGAAAAAGGGAAGGCATTTGGGGACGTAAGAGAGCCGGGATGGTTACATTCCTATTGAACCGAGCTTAGGTCACGCATAAGAAGAGGCGATAGCAGAAGCAGGTGAAGAAATCTCCCGGAGACTGGGTTTGGAGCTGGATGTTGTACTAACAATACCTTGGGATCCGTTGTACGGAAGTTAATGTTAGGCAGGGATTTTTGTGTAAATGTGTATCAACAGTAAGACGTGTGTGTAGGGCAGCCTGGCAATCATTCTCCTTTCCCTGAGTCCTTTAGGAAATCCCCCTCCACACTGGATGAAGTGTGACGGGAACGCATTCAGGGGCCCTGCCAGCCGAAGCCAAGGTAAGCAATGTGGGCCAATCGAGTGTGCTCCCTCTCTGAAATTTGAATATCCAGTAAAGGGGCCAAGAGACCACAAATGCCCTGGAGTCCTTCATCCTGACCCCACTGCTTATGCTCTGAGACCATTTCTTTTGCTCTCTGGCATGTCTCAATGCCCACCTGCTTCCCAGGCTGGTTCCAATAAATTCTGTCGCTTGCAGTGAAGACGTCTAAATGACAGCCAAACGATTACAAACATTATAATGTCAAGTGTGGTAACCAAGGTAATGCGAAATAAGTTGGGTCTGCCTTTGGCACAGGATTTGGAGGCGAGAAAGCAGCTCTTGGGATGACCAGAGGGGTCCAGACTTGGCAGAAGCCTCGGGCTGACGGCAGTCCAGGGCTTCAGGATTCACGGAGACGGCATTCGTCCACAATCAGTGTAAACAGAGAACCATGGTCTCCCTACAACAGGATGGGCTGATGAGATGGGAGGTTCACAAGGACAGCGTGTGAGCTCAGAGAAGAGCAGAAGCAGCAATAATCCAGCAGCTGGGGCCATCTTCCTCCATCACAACGTTTTTAAGAGGGACGGACACATACGACAATAATAGAAGGATGGTCGGACAAACCAGGGCTTGATAGACTCCGTGAAATATCAAAACCATGAGCAATCCGGAGCAATATGGAAATAGTCTTGTGATATAACATTAAGTGAAAAATACCAGACACAAACTTGTAACTAGACCATGATTATAATAATGTAAAGATTCTGTAGGCATATACTACACAAAGCCTGAAAGGGGATGTGGAAAAATGAAAATATACAAAGTATTACTGAAGCTGGACCCAGGGTAGGTCTTCTTGTAATTAAAAAAAAAAAAAAAGTCCAGTGATGGTTACACTACTGCTCACTCAATAAATAAAAATAAATAGATGAAAATGAAGAAAAATTCAGAACACATTGTTAGGGGGCAGGGGAGGCACCGAGGAGTAAACCAAGAGTTGGTGGCAGTCCTTGTCAAAGCCCTGGGAATTTCTCATCGCCACAAGCAGATCTGTATGTAACTAGGAACAGCTCTAAATGTTTTCAGTGTATTTGCTTTTGGTCCTAATGTGAAATCATGTAAGATTTCACTGGTTTCTAATTTTCTTTCTACGAAATTAAACCTACCATCTGTTCTTCATAGAAAACGAGTCACATGCAAAGTCTGAAATTCTAAAGTCTCATTCTGGAAGAGACTGGAAAAAGTAGCTTTGGTTTTAGCCACATAACCAAGTCAACACCCTAAAGCAAACATTACAAAAATATACCTTGGAGTTTGAGCCCAGCAAGCAAATCAGCATATCAGTTTTGGGGAACTGAGAGCACACGGGATAGGAACGTATAGCGGGCAGCTCAGCCAGGGCATCTGTTACCGGGGACCCTGGGCAAGAGCACGGGGAGGGGGGTGCGCTTGGATAAACCTCCAAACTCAAACCAGACCTAAATGAAAGACCACCACAACAGTGTTCGAGGAGACGCAATTCAACCTTGCGTTCCTCATCGCCTACCTCGACTCTGCAAAACGTCAATGCCATCGGCTGCAAAGATCAATGTAAGAACTTCCCATATATAGGAGACTGGAGCAAAACATGCTCACCCCTGATCATTCTATTCAATTCCCCACACAGTAATTTTTATCGGAGTGAGTTCTACAAATGCATTTCAGGAACGGTTAAAAGGAGGTGTGTGCACAAAGCCATCACGAAGCAGGAGTAAGTGGAGGCCAAAGGAGAGGCAGAGACAGGTGGAAAGGGAAATACTAAGCATTGGCTAAAGCAAGCTTCCCCGGCGATCTGAATGCATCCTCTGGTTGGAGAATCATCGACCACTAGACACCTGTAGGCGAGACTCAAACAGGAAAGCACTCGACTTACCCCCTAGACCTCAGACCTTCACCACACACCACTACGTCTTTAACCCCCCAATGCTCTGGCCACGTTATTTTCTTACCCTCCAACTCCCTGCTCGTTAGCCCACCCCCTTCCACTTTAGTCATTCGAGCGGAGGCCAGCGTGGGGCGTATCGTATGAAACAGGAACACATTCACAGAATGATACCTGCCTCATGTGGGACCCACACGTGTCTAGAACAGATTCCATCTGAAATGTACTTTTAATAAGAACAGGAGAGCTGCAGCGGGAAGTACAGAGAGATGAAAGTAGAGGAAGGGAAGACTTGGGGGAAACCCTGGATGGGCCTCTTTGTTCTGCTCCCAAGTCTGCTGTTAGCTCACTCCGTGATTTGGGGCAAGTCAGTCTGCGGCTCTGAGCCTCAGTTTCCATATCAGTAAAATGAGCCGATTGGGCTTGATGAGGGCCGGGGTCCCTTCCAGTGCTAACAGGCTCTGATTTTTCCTGGAAGGGCTCTGACATTCTTTGCCACGTACTGATTCACTTCGAGGACCGCAACACAAGGAGGCGATCCTGCAGGTTGTGGCCCGGCTTCCCCAACGCCAACAAAGAGCAGGCTCTCAGCACAGAAGATCTCCCTTAAATGCAGGGCAAAAGGGATCTGGATGTGTTTCCATGCTACTCAAAGGTAGGGCCCGGCCAAAATGATGAAATAGGGTAAATATTTGGATGTGATCGGAAATAATTCCCCTTATGAAATTGACCTGACCCTTCCATCACCAGCCACATGGAAACTGTGCCCAAGTTATAACTAGACTGGAAGGCAGAGAGCCTTGTGCCCGGGTACCGAGTCCACCCCGCGTTGCTTGCTGCGCAGTTACTCGGGAAACAGAAGCAGATGTCCGTGGGCAGCGCCTGTGTGTGTTCTTCTGTTTGGTGGCTGGTCCGGTTGGCCTCGTGCTCTCAACAGCAATTGCCTATCTATAACCCAAGCCAACTGGGACAGTATGCACACAGTAAAGAGTGCCAGCTTCTGGACCTAGAGGTTGACTCGGGGGATCAGCAACTTTCCAGCAGAGAATTCTGCCCGGTGAGTTGGCCATGTGCATCTGGGTTAATATCCAGCAGGCTCCTGGAAGACAGGCAACTCCAAAGCATTTTCCTGGAAGACGTCACCAGCCAGAGCAGAGCACACAGTAGGCATTCTATAAATACTTTGCTGAATGAGCGGCGGTGCAAATGGCCTGAGATTGGACGCTACCCGGATTCCCTGCCTCTGGCTTCCCCACTCAGGCCTCCCTATGCCACGAAAGCTATTTTTCTCCCAATCTAGCCCACTGTGTTACTCTCTTTGCTTACCAAAGTCTCTCGAATTCTCACTCTCCAAAAGAGGAGATCCAAACTTGCTCTTTGCTGTGGTGTTCCAAGCCTTTCATCATCTGTGCTCACCCTTCCTTTCTGGCTTGAGCTCTACCACTACTCTACCCCCAACCCCTAATGTTTGCACCAGGGGCGAAGCAGGTGGTGCTCTTCCTCCCCTCCCGCCTTCCCCCTGCTGTGCTCTCAGCTCAAGTGTTTTCTCCCTTCTCCCCTGCCTGTGAGCTCCTACTCAGCTCCAACCAGGTCTAAGATCTGACTGAACCCAGCATCCAGGTCCAGTAGTCTCTCTCCCCTGCGCCGGGTCATCACGCACACTTCTCCAAAGCACTTACCACCTGGCGCGATAGTTATCTGTGTACACACCATCTCCCCCAGTGACGCTTGGCACTCCCCAAGGCAGAGATTTTGTCTTCTTTATCTCTGTGTTCCATCTGCCCAAACAGCACCTCGTACAGAGTCGTCTGTCGCCTGGCAGGCCCTCAGAAAATATTTGACGGGTGGATAAATGAGCACAGGGATGAATGAATGACACGTGGGCCAACTGCTTGGTTTCCTGCCTCTTTGCTTTGTTCAATGTCGGACACTTACTTCCCCTCTCTCGACAGTAGCACGTGGAATGGCTGAGCAGCCACTTGGCTTGTCTCTGATGCCTAAATGTTCCTCCCACGTGCCTTCACGACAAGAGGCTGACAATCCAAATGATAGTTCTCCTGTCCCTTCAGAGCCGTGCCCTGAGTATTTGATCCCCGGCCATCTCCTGCTGGTTGAAACGGTCTCTCTCCTGCACTCCGGGGCGCCATAACGTCCTGCTTTTCCTCCTCAAATTCTAGCTGGCTTCTCCTCGTCTGTCTTTATAGCTCTTCTGTCTGCTGGCTTTTCCTCTTCTCTCTGTTCCTCAAGCGTTAAGGTCGCATTATTGGCCTTCCAGTCTTATCCAAACCTTCTTACAGCGAAATACTGTAGCGTCAGCGATAATCTTCATGTTGATGTGTCCCTTATTAAGAGACTCCCAAGCCCTAGATTTACTTCCCAGTAACCAACTGGACATCTATCCAGATGAAGCATGGGTTCTCCATACTCAGTATGGCGTGTAACCAAGATCTGATTACCTGCTCCATCTTCTGGTTCACCCAGAGGAGGTCCCATCCCATGCCCCCTTCCTCCAACTGGGCACACAATTCTGGCCGTCTTACCACAGAACGCTCTCTGAATCCTGTCCCTTTGTCTCTATCCTCACAGCCCATAGTTGGGTTAAGGCCTCACTCCCACTTGCTCTTAGCCGGTCTCCGTCCATCCAACACCCCCTCTCACACTATTTATTTCCAGAATTACATTCTTAAAAATCATATCATCCAAGTCCCATGTTCTCTGATTTCCCTGAGCTCCCTTCTGCTTCTAGGACTCAATCCGATTGGCCAAACTGGCTGACACTGTCCTTCCCTTTTTGGTCCCCGCAGCCTCCCTGGCCTGCACGTCCCAATTCTTAACTTCTTACTCAGCCACGCCAAGCCTTTACACTACCCTGAGCCTTGTATGACCCATGTCACTGGCCTCGAAAGTCCTGTCTCACCCCAACCTTACCTCACCTGATAAATTCCTGCTCATTCTTCAAGACCTACCGAATGGTACACCCTCTTCTCAGACTGCCCCAACTCTCCACGTAAAGGCTGTGGTTCCATCCTTTTGGCACCCCCAGCATTTGGAGCACACTTTACTATAGTCCATTCTAATTTCTGCTTTTATGTGTCCTATATCCCCAAGTTGTGAAACAAAACCAGGTCTAAATTTTTTATGCTGATTTACAAACAGAGTAAGTATAAAACTGAAACCAACAAAATTCAAATTCACAATATTAATTTAATGTGATGGTCAGTGAAATTAAGTAGACATTGTCAGGTGTGCAATTAGGGTGCCATTAATTAAGTCTATGACGTTGCAGTTGTCTTCTTCGAGATCCTTTTGAATTTGAGCGCAGTGGACCATAATTTGAGTTATTTTTTCTTTTGAAAAAAAACTTGTTTTAAGCCACCAGTCCATGATGTCCAAGGGCCAATCTCTAAGGCTGCTTAATATCTATAAATGCTGCTTAATGAACATAATTGGCTACCATTTATTGGATGCTAATGGACCAGTGTGAGCTGGGTCATAGGAGACGGAACCCAAGCCGACAGCTGAAAGTGGCACAGTTCTGACCTCTGCAGGACAGCGTCTTTGGAGATTGGGACCCCCATGGGATTTCAATTTCCCCATCCTCTTGTGGATTCAAAAATATAAAAATCTCTTCTCACCAAAATGGAGGTATTCAGTGGACCGTCACTTGGATTAGCCAAAATAGACACGTTAGTATTTTTAGGTTATCATCAAAATGAAAATGCTAAACTAAAAAAAAAAAACCCACGATCTGGCATATATAAGACTCCAGGAGGCTATGGGCCCTCAGCTTATAAAATGCAGTTTTAATTTGAAAGAATGAGGCTCAGAGCCAGGATTTGACCCTCCTCCCCACTCCCGTTGGGCTGATTCCAAAGCTCAGACTCTTCTCTCTGCCCCATGGTGCCTCATTCTCAAGAAGGTGATTTTAAGGCCTCCTTCCTGGGTACCAAAGGACTTTGTAAGCCATAACGTCCTACACAATGGTTGGTTTAGGGTTTGGTCGTTATTATTTAGGGTTTGGTCGTTATTATTTATATATGTACCCAAAAAATACTTAAGAAAAGAAGCTTGTATATTTTAGGAAATGGCGATCTTGCACATATCAGGCCCCTTTACAGAAATAATCATTATCCATTCTTCCCATATACTGAATAGGTTCCAACTCAAACCTGATATTGTTTGATTAAGAAGGTGAAGATCTTATTTACGCACTCTCTCGGAGCAGGTGACGGCAACAGGTGAGCAGAAAACTTGGGTTTTTGCAACAAAGAAAAAGATGCTGAAAATCAGGGCTCCAGGGATGAAGGCAGCGGCAGAACCCCCCCCCCCCCCGCCGCCCCTGGCTTACTCGGGAGCCCCATGGAGCAGTTGTCTCTGGATGGAGTGTGAGAGTTGGGGCTACAAACAAACTCTGACTGTATCCTTTCCAAAATCCACTTAAATTCCCTGGCTTCCCATTAGTCATTTCCAACAATTTATAAAATCCACCTTCCCATGTTTAAATAGTATTTCTCTGATTCCTGAAGAGAAAGAGGTGATTAGTGTCTACCGAGCCCCTACCCTGTGCCTGGCACTTGACTGACTTACTCCACTTAATGTGAGAAGCTGCTTCCTTTTAGCAACCAAATCCTAATCCAGAGGTCACCTCCCTGAAGACGTCCCCCCGGGGCCACACCATCTAAAGTCATGAGCGTGTCCGGACAGGCACACAAGCACACAGTCACTATCACGTCACCCTATTTCATCCACTCGGTCCAAGTCGTTAAACTCGGAATTGCTCTTGTTTGCTTACTTGTTTATTGTGTGTTCCTCTCACCTAGAATAGAACTGTCTCGCTTTTTTCACCTCGGTCCCTCGCCCTCATAACACAGCCGGCTCAAGGGTGGCTGAGTGAATGCACCAGGCCAGGCCGGAAATACTATCCCGCTGTTTTAACCGAGAAGCTGATAGAATCCGCCTAAAGTTAAGCAGCTGGGAAGCGATCTAAGTAGAATTCAAACTCAGGTCTACCTGCTCCAAGAGTCAAGTCGCCCAGGACCCAGGCTTCTTTTACAGGAGCTGTTAGCGTGCACCAAAGGCCCCAGACACCCCAGAAAAAAAAATACGTGGCCTCTTCTCAAACGATCAATTTCCTCGAGGATTTTCTTTTTTTAAGGAGGGGATGCGTTAATGTGAATTTTGTCCTGATGTTAAGTAATTTAAAGCATTGTTTTAAAAAATAAAATAATCAGGGGCACCTGGGTGCCTCAGTTTCTTAAGCGTCTGCCTTCAGTTCAGGTTATGATCCCGGGATCCTGGGATCCAGCCGTAGATAAGGCTCTGAGCTTCTCCCTCTGCCTCCGCCCCTTCCCTTGCTCACGTGAGCGCGCACTCACGTGCTCTCTCACATATAAATAAAATCAAATAAAATCAGAAATAAATAAACAATCAGCTATATTTTGGGACAGAATGCCACATTTCCACTAATGTTTAAAGAAATAGACCTCAGGGAAATGTTTAGACTTCAGGAGGCCACTTTGGGCCACCCCAAAGGCTGTCTGCGTACATGGGTGTGTGTGTGTGTGTGTGTGTGTGTGTGTGTGTGTGTGTACTCACATGCACATGTTCACACCCTTCTGCTGGTGGAAGACTTGTGTGGCAGACATGTGGGAAGCCTGAGCTATGCTGGCTAATATCCAGAAGTGCTGGGGTTGAAATGATTTCACAGAGAGGGAAGTTGTCAAGGGACAGCAACCCTCAACATGACCTTCACGGTCAGGAAGGCTGGTTCGGCAAAGAGAAAGGCCAACGGGCCTCAGCTGAAGGGGTTTGAGCAAGAAGGCAAAAGCATGGACATCATTAAAAATAGACTCTGTTGACAAACCATAAGAGATTCCTAAACTCACAAAATGAACTAAGGGCGGCTGGGAGGTGGCGGGGGTAGGGATATGGTGGCTGGGTTGTGGACATTGGGGAGGGTATGTGCTATGGTGAGTGCTGTCACATGTGTAAGCCTGATGACTCACAGATATGTACCCTGGGGCAAATAATACATTATACGTTAATAAAAATATAAATTAATTAATTTTTAAAAAATACTCTGTTTCTAGGGATGGCTAATAAAGTCTCCCCCCCAGAGCAGTTCAAAATAGAACGGATTTGTCTTTCTAGGATGGCATAGGTGTGGTCTTGCCTGAAAGAGAAAATCTCTGGAAATTATTTCCATCTCGAGAACTCTACAGTCAAGACCACCCATGGCAGCCAAACTGAGAGCTCCCCCCACTGTTTCTGGGATGATTAAAAAAAGGGCCCCTCTTCCCAGTAGCTGGCTTGATCTGAAACTTCCGCCCCGGGTAGCCGCAGACAAGCTTTCCTGGCCTAGAGTCCTCGCTCAGGCAGGGAACAGAACATTCCAGCAGGGCCCGTCCCACCGGAGGAGCCCCCCCCTGCCGGTCCCTGCGTGTCAGGTGAACAGCAATGCCACCTGCCCGTGCTGACGCAGGTCGTGTGTCCGGCAGAGACAGAGCCCCTCTCCGCAGCCTTCGGAGGCTTCCCCAAACATTTCAAGTCTCCCTGGCTCTGAACCAAGAATCCCTCTCAGAGCCAACAGCTTACAGCCCATTAAAACCCTGTGCAAATGCAAACACTCTCCCCATTAGACAAGGAAGAAACAAGAACCACGTCTTGGGACCAAGCTAGCAGTTGCTGAAACTGGACTAGGGGCTAGAGTCTCCGAAGAGGAAATATCACTGTATTAAAAACCACAACTATTTCCAATGCTCACAGTCAATTACACAGGAGAGCAAAGGCACTGCTGGGAGCCCCGTGAGAGCGAGCCGATTCCACCCCGTGCGGGCAGTACCGGTTTGGGGAAACGAGAGGCACCTTTGCATTTCTGAGCCGCTTGAGGCCTGAGACGGAACATGTGTAATGCTTAGGATACTACACCGGTCCATGTACCAGGCCACTTAATCCACGCATCTTCTTCATCCTAGCCAAAGGAAAGCTGCTAATCACATCGGTTAGAATCGCAGATGCCGACTGGACCACAGTTATCAGCAAGTGGAGGGGCCACTTTGAAAGCCTCCATCCTTCTAGCTATTTCTTCCACCCCCTGGGGTCCCCCGTCTCTTTCTTTCCAACCACTTGAGAGTGCGGGTCACTGCTCCGGGCTTAACGAGGTCAGAGGCTCCATGCAGGCCCCCAGGCCAGGCTGTACAATACACTGAGGCTTCCTCGGAACTCCGTTCGGGGAGCCATGAGGCGCTGACCCGGATGAAGGGTTTTTCTGGCATTTTACTCACTATATAAATCTTTATACTGTGAACTGGGTATAACAGGAATGATTAAAAGTGAGCACAACCACCATCACCCAGATGCTCACCATGTGAGATTCCTATGGGAAGCCAGCCGGGGACACGGGAGAAACCACAGCTCCCAGAACGTGGCACCAGTAAGGCATCTCACTGCTCCGTTGGGGGTGGTTACACACGGGGCTGCGCTGAGGTTTGACTTTGTGCTCCCCACCCCCGATGTCTTATTTCAGTTCCGTACGTTCTTGATTATAACAATGGATGATGATGACAATGGCCTGAAAATATTACCAACGTATACTTTTGGCCATTACAAACACTGTATTAATTGCATTCTTCCAGAAAGCAATGACTTAGTCATTGCAAGCAAAAAAACTCTCGAAACTTAATCCTTTTCTTCCTTTGGAACAATGGTTTTGATCACTGCTGTTTAAGCACAAGAACTTGCCGGGGCAAACCTGATGCATTAGAACAAGATACACCATATTTTGTCGCCCATCTGCTACTGTTCTTGGGATCTCTCTCCCCTGGGAATGCCACAGGCAGGATCCGGGCATTTCGGGGTCTGCAGCTAACCTATCATTGGGTGATGTGACGAGTCACCGGGACACAGCGCTGACATGATACACGAAGCGTCCTAAGTCACACAGCCAGTGAGGGGCCGAGCCAGGATGTCTCACGCTCCATCCTCCACGCCCAACCCCTGACCCCGGTCAACCTGACGGACAAGGTCAAGGACGCTGCACCCCGGCCTGTCAGGGACAACAGGGACTCAGCGAGCAACCGAATGATGTGAAAAGTGAGGGAGTGTCTGGCTGAAAGAACAGCCACAGAAACGAAAGAGAAGCATGCTGGGCCCAGGGCTGTGGTGAGAATTCTGGGAAATGCCCCCATCCCCCCCAGCAGGAGTTGCCCCTGAAACTCTCAATTGAAGGAGACACCCAGGGAAGGTTCCAGAGGCTTCTGTACCCCCTGTCCACACTGCTGCTGTCGCTTCTAGAACAATGGTTCTCAGTGAAGGCAATTTTGCCCCCCAGGGGACATTAGATATACCTGGAGACATTTCTGGTTGTCATAAATGAGGGGTTGGGGTATAGAGGCCAGGGATGCTGCTAGAAGCTACATGTACAAGACGGTTGTCCCCTCCCCACCCCCTGCTCAGTTATCTGTCTCCAAATGCCAGTGCAGCCGAGCCTGAGAAACCCTGCCCTAGAGGAAGGCAGGGACACCTTAACAGCAACCCCCCCCCCAGGCTTTTTCTGTGTGGAGGCCCCTTTCTGGCCAGTGCAGAGCCAAAGAATCCAGTCCCCAGAGCCGTCAGGGGCGGAGCACAAGTGAGAGGGAGCAAAGGTCCCAAGTGAATGGGAATGTGGGCGTGTCCTTGTGGGGCCCCCCAAATTGCACCTCTGGCCCCAACTCTAATGTGTCCTGGCACCGGGACAAATAGCCTGGGGAGGCCAGTGCGGTCCCTGGTCCGTGACTGGTGGATGTCAATATGGGCTCGTTTCAAACCAGATCGTGAACAAGATGACACATCAGGGAATTTCCAGTGAATCTATTAATAGAGGAACTTCTTATGCCAGTTAATTAAACTTGATACTGCTGAGGTTACACTGGGGAGACACCCCGACTGGAACTGGTCCATCGGGGTGGAAAGCAACACTTCGCTGACTCAGTAAAGGGTTGAGGCAGGAATGACAAGGTCACCCACAGCCGTGGGGGGCAGCGCGCCTCCTCGCGCGTGGCCGACAGAGCTAACTCCATCCGGAGCCTACACATCCCGGTGGGCCCTCTGGGGTGCTAGGGATACCCGGCCAGGGAGGAGAGGTAGACCACGCCCCGTTAGCAAGCATCCTTTGGATCCATACTGCCCTCCTAGTCCAAAGCTTGTGACGCCAAGACATGATGATTCACATTCCTCCAACCATCTGGGCAAAGAGAGGCAATGCCCACCCATGCGGAAGACAGAGGGAGAGGGAGGACAGGTGACCCCAGAAGGCCCTCCCAGCCGGACATACAAGAATCTCAAAGTCCTGGGGTACTCGGGTGGCTCAGTCCATTACGCGTCTGCCTTTGGCTCAGGTCGCGTTCCCAGGGTTCTGGGATCCAGTCCCGCATCGGGCTCCTTGCTCAGCGGGGAGCCTACTTCTCCCTCTGTATGCCCCTTCCCCTGCTTGTGCTCACTCTCTCTGACAAATAAATAAAATCTTAAAAAAAAAAAAAAAAGAATCTCAGTGCCCTGGATGGAGGCCCAGGGGAGACGGGCAGCCCAGCCTGTGCACACCTGGTTGGTTTCCTGTCCCTGCTTTGATCTCTTTCCCCCATGACACCCTTCGGCTTCTAAGGCACACATGTATTTCTCTAGGAGCCCTATCTCCGCGGCATCAACTTCCCAGTTTCCCGAGAGTGCCAAACACACACAGGGCCATACTCCCTAACCCCCTCCCTGCCCCCCACCCCCGGTCCCTAGTGAGGCTGTGCAGGGGGCAGACAGGATGCAGCCCAGCCGCAAGGCCTCCAGGCAGAGACCCACAGGGCCCCGGACTCCCCGAGGATAAGGGGCCGGTCCCCGCAGCTCATCTGTGCTGCCTTAACCTTCGGAGACGTCTAGGGACCCTGTCCTCTGCCTTAGAGCACGACAACGTATGTTTTCCCTATGGTACTGCCCCAAGTGAGAACACCACCAGCCAACAGAAGGGGGCTCTGGTCTCTGAACCAGGAGAAGAAAAATGAAAGACAGCTGTGTCAGAACATCTGGGCCAAAAAGCACATTAAAGGACGGGAAGTTCTAGAAATAGATTTCTTTTTACTACTAGAGAGCCACATGAGGCAGCAGAAGTCAGGCATGATTGACCCAACAGCCCAAAGCACTGAAGAAGGGATGCCACTCCCGAGGAAGGCAGGCCTCCCCCAGGGTGGCAGGAAGGCCCCAGAAACTGCCCCCGTTCCCGTGTCACCACGTGTCCTAAGCATAACCGAGCAAGCACCACGAAGCTCCGAGCACCATGTGAGCGTTGTGTGGGTATCAGTTCTGAGTTCCAGAACCGTCCCCAGTCACAGTACCTGCCTGGGGGCTGGGATTAGTGTGCCCATTCTACCTATGAGGATCCAGAAGCTCAGAGAATGACCATCCCAGGCTAGTGGAAAAGACACATTTCAACTCCAGTCTGTCTCAAGAAGATTTCCTGAGACTTTCGAGGGCAGAAACTTGCCTTTCTCTACCGCTGCATCCGACATAAGGCCGGGCCTGTGACAGCTTCCTAGTGAACGTGCCGTGGGTTGGACTGAGCCCTCCCAAGTTCACACAGGGGCATTCAGCGTGACTTCTCTGACACATATGGCGGCCTTGACAACTCACTTGGAACCAACCCCCCGCCCCCACTAGTTTCTGCCATGAGTGCCAGGCCACCATTTTTCTTCCTCTTCCACCATCTTTCTTCTTCACCTTTTCTTTCTTCATTTTCTTCCTCTTCCGCTTCTCTGACAGCTACTTCCTCTGCCATCCCTCATTCTACTTCCTCTGGAGTTTCTCCCAACATGAGAAGCTTTCTCTTCTTTCCTGTGTTTTTGCTCCTCCATACTCACAGCTCATCTAGAATGTGAGTCAGAGGATGTGACGGACCATGGCTACCCGGCACGTCTGCCACTGTCCGATCACCGCGTTCCCAAAACTCATCTCAGTATCTCCCCTCAGCCCCTCAAGATCGCCTCCTCCTGGGCGCCGGGGGCTGCTGGCTATCCTGCCTCTTGGACGATATCCAAGACTACAAAATGGAGTCATGGCTTTTCCTTCTGAGCGTCCTCGGCCCCCTCAAAGCTGGTCAGTTCTCAAGCTTTCTTGATCCTTCCAATCCGCTCTCCTATCTGACCCTTCCTTTCAATCGGATCGTACCTCCCCTATTTTGATTCTCAAATTTACAACAGAAACCCCCACCTACTTCAGCCCAGGCTTTGAAAGAAGGCTGGGCTGAGTTCAACTGTTTGTTCTGCCATTTACAAGCTCTATGTCTCTGAGTGGGCTCTTCGGCACAGATACACCTGAACTTTCTTCATCGCCTAAGGATCCCCACTTTGTAGGGTTGTAAGCAAGACAGAAATCATGCATGTCTAGTATCTAGCATTTAAGGGCTGCTCAGTAATGGGTAAAAATCACCACCATCAGCACCACCACTGGCTTCCCTGCCATCAGTCTCTCCCCATCCCCATCCACCCTACATACACCCCAGCTAACCAGATAAATGTCCCCCCTACCTGCCTCCATCTATTGAACTCTTCCCAATTCTGCCTTACAAACCACTCTGGATCCCAGAAGAGAGGCTTTCCCTCACTGAATTCAATAATACTCAGGTGTCTTTTTATCTTACAGAGTAGAAAATTGTATCTTCGTATACATATACATAAAGATTTCAACATTTCTGCAATGGACTAATGCCACACTTGGCACATGAAAGTAGTCAACAAATATTTACGAACTTAAGAAACAAGTGCCCCTGAGAGCATAGAGAGCTCATCCCCCATGGTGGAGGGGCACAGCCCCAGACCCGGCCTGGACTCCTCTTTCATTCCTGTTCCTGTTCCTCTGGTAGCGAGCAGGTCTTCCCCCTGGGAGTCCAGGTGTACCAGCCCGCCAGGTGACAGCTAGCCTGCACAGGGACACCGCCACAGTGGGCCTTAGAGTCCAACAGTGTAAGTATGAAAGTCCTGAAATGGATGTCCCAGAAGACCAGGGACTGCTGGTGGACCGAAGGCAGAGACAGGCACATTTTCTGAGGCACTTAAAAGATACCAAAAAGTAGGTGCAGGCTTGTAGGGACTGGCCGGCTGTGAATGGGCTCATGGGGGCCTCTCTAGTCAGGGCTGACATTCAGGGTCAGGCCTTGATCTCAGGGAGAAAGACAGTGACAAATGGAAATCAGGGCCAGCAGGGAGGGCAACGGGCCATCCGGGATGGGGTCACCGGGAAACTGTCCCCTCACACTCCCACAGGTGCCCCGAGGGGCTAAATTCATCCCCCAGGTCCAGAGTGTGGAAACCGCAGACCATTTCCAGACGCTTCCACGTTGTGCTTAGTGCCGAGGCTGTGGGCAGGCCGTGCTCCTCAGCTGCTACAGCTACTAGCCGGCGGGGCTAAGCCAAAGGAGGCAACTTCTACTCAGTGGCATGAAAAGCAACCCGAGCGTGTGGGACAGGGGTGTGGGTACCACTTTTCATCATCTATTAAAGGGAAGAAAGAGACAGCACAGAGACGGCATATGTCCTTCATATGTCCTTCACCGTTCCTCGGCACTCTCAGCGACCCCAGCAGCTCTTCCTTCAGGTGGCCGAGACTGTGTGACACTGGCCTAGAACCATAATCTAGTCGATGGAAGGTTCTAGAAATCCTGGCAGTTAAGAAACATCAGATCTCTGGGTGATGTGTGATCATACGGTGGATCTTCTGTTTCCGTGCTTGTTATTATTACTCATAGTTCTGCGTGTCCGCGTCCCAAGCTGCCCAACCAGTCACCAATTTGTGCCCGTCAGGAAGAGGCCGTCTGCAGAGGCCTTTTCTCACCGGGGACGCTCAGTTCCCCCTCAGCAGACACAGAGCGGGGAGCCCGCTGGAGGAGCGCATGGATACCCAGAACCCCTGAGCCGGCCCAGGCCCAGATCCAAAGCAGCAATGGCAGCAGGGCCCCCAGGAGGCCTGCCCATTCCGCTCAAAGTCATTTGTATTCCTGGGCCGTCAGCGGTTTGCAGCCAGGTTTGGCTGGGAAGGTCCCACTGCTCATTTCTCTCCTGAACCTCCCTGGTGTACAGCCAAGTCTCCATTTTATTCAAACTTTAAAAACAGAAATGTATGAAGAAAAATGATTCCCATGAAGGATGGAAAACTAATCTAACAAGCGATTATGGCTGTGCAGAGCGCCGGTGGGGTATCACGGCACCTTCTCGGAACAGTGGGCAAGCACCTCACGGCCTTGTTCCTAGGGCCCAGCACTGGCCGAGGCAAGGGCCAAGAGATGTCAAAACACCCAACACGGATACACACCAGGGACCAGGACCACTGAACAAGGAAGCGTGCTGTGGGCTGCTCTGTCTGAGACATAGTTCCTGCCCTCAAGCGTTTAGAACCCATCAGGATAACAATGAAAAGCCCGAAAAGGGGTCCACAACACTTTCATATTAAATTAAATATGAGAGGGTGCCTGGGTGGCTCAGTGGTTTAAGCCTCTGCCTTCAGCTCAGGTCATGATCTCAGGGTCCTGGGATCGAGCCCCATATCGGGCTCTCTGCTCAGCAGGGAGCCTGCTTCCCCCTCTCTCTCCGCCTGCCTCTCTGCCTGATTGTGATCTCTCTCCTCTCTGTCAAATAAATAAATAAAATCTTTAAAAAAAAATTAAATATGAGAGTACACAAAAAAGGCTTCTGAAATTCAGAAGGTCTGAAGAGGTCGAGAAGGCGAAACTTGAGGAGGGGCCCTGCCCTGGGGTATTGGAT
>CM053609.1:26408532-26426916 GCA_028646535.1 Procyon lotor
GGGGGGGGGGGGGGGGAGGACCAGGAGTAAAAAGAAGATAAGCCTGCAAAGATGGGCAAGAGCAGATCTAGAAATGCCTCGTTTGCCAACCCAAGGAGCTTGATCTTTATTTTACATGCGCCAGGCAGCGGCTGAGCACCGGGGGCCAGGGGAAAGGCAGTGGGGTATAGCAGTTAAGGGTGAGGGCTCCGATGAGACTGAGTTTGAATTTCTCTTCCACGCCTGTCAGTGGTTAGGAGCCTTGGTCCCATTCCCATGTATCTCTGAATCCGTGTCCTCACAGGAGAGAGAGGGATGGTATTTTCTGATTCCTATGTTTGCTGTCAGGTTGAAATGGGTACTAGACGTAGTGTGCTCCGCACTCTGCCTGGCCCACAGCTGATGCTCCTTGGACATCTGCAGCCAGAGAGAGGAGGCAGGGCAGCCTGGAAGTGGTCTCTAAGAGTGGGGTACAGATGGGAGGGGAGTGAGACTGCAAAGTGGGCGGCTGGCTGGAAGGTTGTCACAACAATCCAGTGCAAGTTAGCAGACGCAAAGGCAAGTACGGCCATAGGGAGAGACCTCAGGAAGGCGGTGTGGACCAGATGCAGTTCCCTACTGGATCACAGAACTCAGTGCACGTGGGATCCCATGTCTGGGGAAATTAGAAGAGATGGTGATACCCGGGACAGAAATAAGGGAGACAGGGTTGATTTGGTGGACACATTTCTGTTTATGGATGCTGTTGGGATAATGGTACTCAGCATACGTCAGGCCAGCGCCTTGAGTCTGGGGAAGAAATCCCAAGATGTGCAGAGAAGTGCTGGGGGTCCAAGATGGCGGCCCCAGGGACATGCTCCCATTTAGGGGAAGAAAGAAGGCAAAGAAGCTAGTAAAGGAAACAGAGAAGGAACAAAAAGGAGGCAGAAAAGTTAGGACGCTGGGAGAGGAGAGAGTGGCCAATAGAAGTGATTCAGGCAAACAGAAGGAGCAGTGCCGCTCGGGAGGGTGCTGGTGACTTCCAGAAAGGGCAGTTCAGGGAAGCATGAGGGAGGGGCAGCGGTGAGGGAGAGAATGTTTGGATGAGTGGCAGTAGGAGCCTGGCATGAGTGCAGAGAGAAAACTATGGGGCTGAAAGCCAGGGAGTCTCTCCACGGAAACCCTTCCTTTCCAGGGGACCCCACGCATTCCCGGATCCACAAAAGGTAAGGTGAGCGAGGGGAAGCGACACCTTCTGGGCTGGAGCTCGGTTCCTTTGGCGATGCTCTAGAACACAGCTTCCTTCTGACCACGGTGGCCACCACCTATTTTGGCCACCTGTCAGGGATCCTCCAAGACAACAGTGGCATCAGCGGGCCTCTGGCTGCTTCCCCTTCCTTTGTGTGTGGCGGAAAAACAAAGAGGTATGTGGGAGGGATGGAGCAGGGAGAGAAGGGGTGCCATGCAAGGGGAATCTGCAGGCAGACACGGGGAGTTCACATGATACCCCACTAATTAGGGGCATCCCCAGAGCTGCTGGGCCCGTCACTGCACCCGAGAATCACCTAGAACGCTCACAAGGCCCAGGCCCCGCCTCCAGACACACCTATCCACCTGGTCTGCTAGAGGACCCAGCATCAATCGTTGAATTATTTTTTTGTAGCTTCCTGGGTGATTCTACGGTGCAACCAAGGTCAGCCCCTCTCCGAGGAGTTCTCCCTAATGAACACGGACGGCACGAGTTCCAGAAACAGACTTTTTAAATCATGGAGTTGGGGGATGCCAGTCAGGCTGTCCAGCTTAGCAAACAAAAATAAGTTCAGCTTGTGAGCCAAGTCCACTTGGTTGGGATTGGCAGGCTGCGGAGAGACGAGAGGGATGTGAGCCCATGTCCAGACTGAGAGGAAAGGAGCACAGTGATCTCCCAGGACAGGAGGGAAGGGGGGCGGCCGATCAGGGGGGCATCCCGGGCCCAGCGTCTCTAATCCTCTTATGACCTCTGCAAAATAGGCTCAAGACAATTGGGGCTTCAGTCAGAGACCATGAGCCCCCCAATCCAGCAGCCCCTGGCCCGGAGGAGCATGGGGGACCCCCAGAGCAGCAATTCTCAAGGTGTGCTCCTCGGACAAGCAGGGGCAGTGCCACATGCAATGCAGATTTTTCAGCGCCGCTCTGCCCACGCCCTCCCCCGCACCCCCACCGCAGAGGTCCTGAATCAGAAATTCTAAGGCTGGTGTCAAGCACCTGGGTTATAACAAGCCTTCCAGGGGATGCTGAGGCATCTGTAGTCTGAGAACTAGGACTCTAGGGAACTTTAAACACACACACACACACACACACACACACACACACACACACACACACTCACACAGAGATTCCTAAGCTCACCAGGACCCAAAATACAATCTCCGGGGATCCAGCCCAGGAAGCTGGATTTTTTTTTAAGCTTCTCCAATGGTGCTAAAGCACATTAGGGTTTGGGCACCCCTAACCTGGTATTGCTTTCCGTCTGCTGTGGAATTTCCTCAACAGCATCCCCGGGAACAGACCATTCCCAGACACCTGCTTGGCGATAATCCTCCTGGGAGTAGGTTCAACCCCACACACAGCTGGTCGCCTTGAGCAGCCGCCTTATCCTCTCCGGAGCGCGCCCTCTTCGTCTGTGGAATGGGCAGGCTCTGCTCTCACGGGACTGGATTGTTGGGACAATGGCAAGCTTAGAGTATGGCCATGATTTGGGTACTGAAGACACGGTTTCAGTTGAAAGAACCAAGATGGGAATGAAGCAAGGAGACAGAAGCAGACACAGGACAAAAATGAACAGCCGTGCGGCACGCGCAAAGTCCTGGCAGTGACAACAGTCCAGCGAAGTCGCTCTCTGACCTCCCCTGAAGGACCGTACCTGTCCTGTAAACCCAGGCTTCTGGACTTTTCCTGCCAAAGATCACGCTAACGTAATTTAACTGATGTGACAACAGCAAGCTCATGTCAGCTCTTGGCTGGAGGCTTCCGCGTAGAGGGAACAAAGACACCAGAACATCCATTTGCCTCACCCTGTCATGTGTGGAAATTTTAATTTCCCTTGTTAATCGCGCGGGACATGGGAGAGAGGCAGGCGGGAAGGGGGAGAGCCCCACGGTCCAGGGGCGGCCTCCGCGGTCCAAAGGCTGCATCCACTCCTCGTGGTGGGGTGGCCGGCCCTCGACCTCAACCAGGACCACTGAACTCCCTAGGCACCGGGGCTCTACATGCTGGTGCCTCTGCTTCCTCCAGCCTCCAGGGCCGAGCTCACAGTCCCCACCTGCCCCTCACGCCCCCAGATCGGTCCCTCCCACCCTCCTTGGAAGAAATCCCCCTTTCTGTGTCTCTGTGGCCCCCCAGGAACCCAGAGCACACATCTCTCCTCACGCTGCTCCCCCACCTTCCCCCTTCGTCTGGGTCATTCTCGAAGCCCTGGCCAGCGCAGGCCTCCCCTGTGGATCGCCCCGCCCCCACCCCCCCAACCCCCCTGGGCGGCCGCCTTCCTCCGTCTGCCTCCAGACTCTACCTCGTTCTGGAATGATTTCCATTCATACTCTCCGCCCCTTCTAGCTTATGAGCCCTTGACAGGCATGAGTGTAATTCATCATTACAACCGGATCGCCGCAGACTGTGAAACGGGGTCCTAGTAATAATTTTATCAGATAACAAGCATAAACAAGGATCATCCCAGACAGAGCAGGATGTCTGGTGACCTTAAAATTAGCCCCATTTAATGTATCCTTAAATTCTTCTCAGCGCCTGGGCCTTATAAACTTGAGTCCGTAAAGTGAAATGCTGGGAACTAAACTAGGCTCTTGATGGAGGTTTAGGAAGATTAATCTGGCCGTGCTGTGTAGGGGAGACGAGAGCTAGAATAATAACAGCCCACAGTTATGAATAGAAATGAGTAAGTGACATGCTGCTTTTATTTCGTTCTCTATAGAAATGCAAATGCAGCCCAAGGACTGATGTAAGGTTGAAACAGGCCTTGCATGAGAAATGCGGTTTGCATAGTTTAATACAATTTAATATCTACTCATGGCCAGCTAAGCATCTGTCTCTAATTCCCAGCCACGGTCCTTTCAAAGTCACTGCCTTTGGATGTAAGTTTCTCAGAGAGAATGAGCCTGTGTCCAACGCCTGGAAAGCAACAGCATTTGGCCACCAAGTTCCCCTCCATCCCCACCAAGCAGCCTTTCCTGTTTTGTTTTTAGCTCCAAGGGGAGGACAATGGACAAGTCAATCAGTGCAGATTACCCTGCACGGGGAGGAGAGACACCTGACAGCCATACCCTTCACCAAGTCCACAGGCACAAAGGCTCAGGGTAATCGGGGCTGCATGGGGAATGCAATTCTCATCAACCCTTGGGGTCGCCTCATTGTTTTTGCTCTATTTTCCAGAAAGTCTTTAGAGGAGGCGAGAGGGTGCAGAGGAAGGCAGGGTCTTGCCTATTAGCAGATACTTCAATGCGGTCATCACCCTCCCCCCACTCAGTGTCAGGAATCAGCAAAGAAGCCATCAGACAAGGCACAGTCAGGGACTCGGGGCCTTTCCATCCTGCTGCACACGGAACCTGCCTTCCCCTGCTGGAAAGGCTGCTTTTCCGCTAGGGCGTGCCCCAGGTACAGAAAAAAATTCCACCTCTGGTTTGCTCTCATCTGTACCCAGATGTGAGCTAAACGTGCATGGAGTCCAGGCCGAGACGGTGTTCCTAGTACGACAGTGCCTAATCGAATGCTACACAGGACTTCGGCCAGCGATGAGCAGTTAATTAAGGAATTTTGAGAAGTGGGGTTATTTACTTATTCCTCACCTTTCACTGAGCAGTTTAAAGGCTTTCATTTGAACTCTCCTCAATCACCTGAAATGCCTTGCAGTAACGTGTATCCCCATTTTAAGGATTATAAAGCTTCAGTCTCTCTAGTGGTTTCTGGAGATACCGACTTGAGTGTCCCGGGGACAAAGCAAACGTCACAGAGGCTAAGCAAGTCGCCCAAGGCCACTTGAAGTCCAGCGTGGAAGACTGGGGATCCTGCCAGGCCCGTGACTTTCCCAGAGAGGCCCAGGTGTCATTTCCCCTGAGCCAAAGCTCAAAGGCACGTGAACAACCCCCTTGGAGCTGGAGTAGTTCACTCCAGCCACAGAGGTGGGTTACATAATTAAGTGGCCCATCCCTCGAGGGTGGTTTAGCTGGACCAGGGTGTTGGAAGGCATAAGTTGCTTTTCAATGAGAACACGGTTGAAATCATTTAACCCTGGGCAAAAGCGGATGGTGTGACCCGACTAAAGGTGTAGAAAGCACAGTGTCCAGAGTGTAGAACGTGCTCAGTAAATGTCAGACTTGTCATAGCATCTCCCCAGTGGTAACTAGGTTATCCTTGCTGCTACCCCCCTCCCCAATTAGGCTCTGAGCTCCTCCAGGGAAGGGCCCGTATGTTGCCATCTCGTCCCCAGGGCCTCAGATAGGGTCTGGCACACAGCAGGTGCTCAATAAACCTCCTGCCCTATTTGAATCGTGAATAATTCCAGAATGAACCGGAAGGCCTCCTCCTGCGGGTCAGGGCATCCATGTGCCGTGGCTTCCCTGTGAGGGGTGTAGGAGGAGAAGAGAAGAAGAGGATGGGCTGTTCTCTGTGCTACTCAGAAATATTTTCAGGCAAAGATTCTACATTATCATTTGTATTTTGACATTTTATGACCTTCATTTTCTGAGTGCTTTCTACAGATGCTGATGTTTTTAGTCACACTGTTAGAGGACAACGGTCCTCAAGCCAAGGGTTTAAATACGAAGTGGAAACTTAAAGCAGATCCATGTGGCCTCACGGAGGAAAAAAAAGCCAAGAAGACTGAAAAGAAATCAGGTGATATATGGATTTGTGGCCCAAATCATAACCTGGGAGCATAAACTATCAATGTAATGGGGGAAAACAAGACACCGTATCTCCTAATGGCCAGCATAGTATTTGATAAAATAAAATTCTAATAAAGGCCCTTTCAATTAGGTTAAGTTCTTTATTTTTGGCTTCTAGGGAGTCCTATGTCTGGGACAGGACTGAAGGTATATTAAAAGCGATCACTTTTTACCTATAAAATTAATCATTTTAAAGAGATCAGCATTAAGGAAATTTAGATGTGAGGCCACCTGGTGCCAGTGAGGTAAATTCTGTGGCCTAAGGGCTTTGCTTGAGAGTTCAAATCCAATTACCAAGGTTGGTTTATGGCCCCTGAGCCCTGACAGCAGAAGCCCAGAGTCAGCCTATACACGGGGGAGAAAGAAGCGTGGTTTGCAGCGCGGGGAGAGTGAAGCAAGAGGACCAGGGAGGGAGGGGGCAGGTCTCGGCTGTGACGTCACTACCCTGAAAACCAAACCACACCACTCTGGTCACAGCTCAGGTCAGCACGCATCTACTGATGGACGGTGTGTGACCAGGATGGGTCTGGGACTTAGGGCTCAGACAGGGGACATGCCAGGAGGGAGACACTGCTTTCTAGAGACCACGGGGAGGTGCCGCCTGAGCTGACATGAGGACAAGCATTGTGGGGGGCGGGTATGAACTCTGAAATCCACTGCCCGGCTGAGACTCCGTGCCCCTGCTACTTGGCACGTGGTCTCAGAGCTGACATTTTCTCATCTGTGACATGGGAATTAAAAAAAATCTGCCTTCGGGGCACCGCGGTGGCTCGGTTGGTTAAGCATCTGCCTTCGGCTCAGGTCATGATCTCAGGGTCCTGGGATCGAGCCCCGAGTCAGGCTCCCTGCTCAGTGGAAGCCAGCTTCTCCCTCTCCCTCCACCTGCTGCTCCCCCTGTTTGTGCTCTCTCTGTGTCAAATAAAATCTTTTAAAAAAAAAAAATCTGCCTTCAAGGGAGGGTGTCAACGCTGACGGGCCCATCCCCACCAAGTGTCCAGCCTGGTGTGTAGTCTTCCTTCTCTCACTGCTCACCATCAGCGCTCACTGGGCAGAGGAAGCAGGGAAACACGGACCAAGGGCCGGGCCGTGCAGTCTCACGCAGCACGATCTGCAGACCCCGGCTTCTTCTCCACAGCGAGGAGCAGTACTATCCTTCCGCTGCAAAGGGCCGGGGGCTTGTTTCCAAGGGCGGCCCTGAACGGAAGTGCTGGGAAGATTTTGTCCCCCACTCTCTTTCTAAAAATGCCCAAGAGATTGAGAATTGTCCCTCAGGTTCCCAACATGTGTGTAAGAGGCACGTGGCACGGGGAACACGGATCTTCAGACACAAGCTCAGGGAAAAGACGAGGACGCGGGATGGGACGGGCCCGACCTTAGAAAGTGGGCGGAGCCACAGTGCTGTCTCTGCAGGAGGAGGTACCGGTCTAAACAGGTGGGCGATTTTGTCCCCCAGGGGACACCGGGCCCTGTCTGGAGACATTCTGGTTGTCCTAACTGGAGGAGCATCTTTCTTGCCTCTAGTGAGTAGACGCCAGCAGAGCTGTGCACAGGGTGGTCCCACAACGAAGAATATTAGCAGCACCGAGGCTCCACGACTCCGGGCCGATAAATCAGGCTTGGGTAGAGATCGCGGCCGTGCGTGACATCAGAAGGAAAACACTTTGAGAAGGAGCACGTGTGCATATGCGGTACAAAGCACAAGGCTGCCATCTGTCATAACAACAGCAAACAATGACAACAAAACTTACGTAACATTCACCGTGGCTCAGACGACATCCTAAACTCTTCCCCTATAAGTCATGCAACCTTTTACAACAACCTATGCGACAGGTACTATTATCACCCCCATTTTACAGATGGCAAAATTGAGGCACAGGACCCACCCAAGGTCCAGAATTAAGCAAGCGGCAGATATCGACTAGGCAGTCTGACTTCAGAGTTCAAGTTCACAGAGCAAGCACTTGATAAGGATTGGATGAGTTAATAGGGAAAAAAATGAACTTGGCCGTAAGTAAAAACACGCACCAAATATATAAACAGCACAAAGAAAATATGATTAGGAACAAAAGGACATTGACTTCTCTATTTCTCCAAACTAACCAACTATTTCCCCGTGGTGGGGAAGGAAGCCAGCTGACATGTGAAGGATTCCACTTGCGAAATTCCTCCATCATTTAGAGTCAGCATCGTCGTTCCTAGAAGAAGGTGGACCACAAACATACACACAAGGACAGTGCCTACAGACTTTACAGACAGTCCCTGGCTTCCAAATTTTCAACTTTACAATGGTGCGAAAGAGACATGCATTCAGTAGAAACCGTATTTTGAATTTTGAATTTGGATCTTTTCCTGGGCTGGTGATTGGAGGCACAGTCCTCTCTCATGATGTTGGGCGGAGCAGGGAGAGCTCGGAGTCAGCCTCAAGATCTCGAGGTTAAACAGCCGATACACTTACCACCGTTCCGCACCTGGAAAACCCTCCTGCTTTTCACTTTACAGTATTCGATAAATTATATGAGACAGTCAATACTCTCTTATATAATAGGCTTTGTGTTAGATAGTTTTGTCCAGATGTAAGTGTTTGAGGCACTTTAAGGTGGGCCGGGCTAATCTATGACTTTCAGTAGGTTAGGTCTATCAAATGCATTTTCAACCTAGGATGGGCTTACTGGAACGTAAACCCCATTTGTAAGTCAAGGAAGGGCTGTCCTATGAGTCGTTTTCTTTTCCAAAGGCCAAGATTTGTGGCCTACGTGATAAGTTATTCTGTCTGTCAGAACTTTGTTTTAACTGTAATCTGGCCTGGAAACATAACATAGTGGGGAATTTTGAAGTTACTTGAAAAACACCTTTTTATGGTTTGGGTTTTTTGTGTGTAGGATTGTAGGAGGGAATGGAAATTTCAAGAAAAAAAAAAATCAAAGTACATAAAATACTCATTTTTCTTAGTACCATTTATAGTCCCAAAGCCACTTTGTTAGGGTCAAAACACACACCCTCACACATACACACACACAAATCTATTCTATAGAACTACTTGTCTGTAGTAAGATCGCATTTGAGATACGGGTATCAGAGTTTGTTCAGACAATAATAACAAATGTTTTTAAATACTAGTACAAATGGAACTAGAAATTTCCAAAGGAAAGAATTCATAAACCTGGACTGTGTGTGTTTCTGTGAAACAGGAAAAGTACTTAGAACACAACAAATATTCACAACTAGAAAACAAAGGGATTTTTTTGGCCCCTAAACTTAGGGGTAGATACCAAAAGAGTTATTTAAAGAAATCGGGGCAGGGGGCATCATAGCAAAGGAACACTCAAAACTCAGTGGGTATCATCTGGCCATTAAAAATGTGGGGTGGTTGCCTCAGTTTCCCCAACTTATATTATTCCCAGTATCTGCTTCCTCTGACGGTCCCTCGCATCTCCCCAAACTTCTACCAATAGAATATGTGACCCAAGTTTTTCCAGGTCTTCCATGGTTCATTTCTTGATTCGGCATTTTCCCTCAAGCCAACAACTCCTTTCAAATCTAGAGATGGAGGGATCTGAGGCGGACAAGGTTTCACAAAATCGTCGAAGGCAGAGCCACCAGGCCGGGGCAGGAGGATGGCTAGGACTTGCTTCTTGTCTTCCCGGCACCAGGCATGGGCTGGTGACATGGCCAGCACCAAGGCTGGGAGGTCGGAAAACCAATTTGATTTCAGTCAGCCAAGGATGGAGAAGGCCAAGAGGCCCCCGAAGGCCTGGCAGACTGACCGTGTCCACCATCCAGGAAGTCAGCAAACGTTGGCCAACATCAAAGCCAGGTTCCAGACGGACTTGTTTACTGTATGTTGCACTTCATGCCACTTCCTCACGAGTAAAAACATATGGAGAAAAAAAAAATCAGAGATCCGAAGGGGAATCCTGGCCTTAAAGAAGGAAGAGGCTAAGAGGCCAGGACTGCCCCATGACGACGTGCTCTTTCGGCTCTGCCGCAAAGGGCTTTCCAAACACCAAGTCTTAAGCTTAGGCTTAAGCACCATTTGTAACGAAGCAACTTTGGTTTTCCTGCCCTGGGATTTGACTCCAAGAGGTCTGGCACAGCATGAATTAGTGAACGCGGACATTCTTCCCAGGCCTCAATAAGGCCTTTTTACTTTAATTTCTTCATTTCTCATAAGTAAAAATACTCTCAATTTTTCAGAAGCCCGCAGTTGTATTTACGCCATTAGAAACAGAAGGCCTGATAAATACCAGCTGGGAACAACACAGTGCCTGCTTTAGAGCTGGCTTCCAATTCTGGAAGGGTTCTTTGCTGGATGCTCACCGCTGGGAGCGTGCCCAGTGCTGTTCTTTGAAGAGCACCTTTGTTTTCTGGCTTCGATGCCTCCCGTCACCACTTCCACACACACAGCTTGATGGGCCGTGTCGTCTTCCTCCTCTTCTCTCTCCTTATACCTTTATGTTGAGGTATAACATACATAAAGTGCATAAAGCACACTTATTGCATTTCCAATAAGGTTGAACTTAATTTGCTAAAATTATATTTAGAATTTTTGCATCTATGCTCCGGATGGATAACCACTCATAGTTTTCTTGTAGTATCTTTACTTGGCTTTGGCAAGTAAGGCTGGTCTCCCAATGAGTTGGGAAGTTCTCTTCCTCTTCGATTTTCTGGAAGAGACATAATGCTATAAAATTAGCATTATGTCCTCCCTACATGTTTGTAGGAATTTACCAGTGAAGGCGTCAGGACCTGGCATTTTCTTTGTAGGGAGGCTTTTAGCTACAAATTCCATGGACTTAATCAGTGTAGAACTATCTTGTTGACCTATCTCTTCTTGAATGAGCTCTGGTAGTTTGTATCTTTCAAAGAATTTGTCTTTTTCATCGAAGTTGTTGAATTCATAGGAATAAATGTATTCATAACATTTCCTTATTCCCCTATTACTAGCTACAGACTCTAATGACCTCACCACTCTGTCTCCTGATAATGGTAATTTGTGTCTTCATTCCTTTTCCTCTCCCGCCCCCATCACCCTGGTTCAAGACTTATCCATTTTATTGGTCTTCTCAGTGAGCCAGTTTTTGGGTTAAATGGCTTTCTCTATAGTTTTTCTATTTTATAGATTTCTGCTTTGATCTTTATTGGTTCCTTCTTAGTTTGAATTTAATTGCTCCTCTTTTTCTAGTTGTTATGGGGGAAGCTGAGGTCATTGATTTGAGGTCTTTTTATCTTTATAGGTATTTAGTTACATAAATTTCCCCCTAAGTGCCGTGTCAGCAGCATTCCACAATTTCTGATACTTCGTGTTTCCAATTTCATTCAGGTCAAAGTAATTTCTAATTTCCCTTTCACTTTTTTTGACCTAGGGATCATTTAAGAGTGTTTTATTTCCAAATTTGGGGGGATTTTCCAGATATAGTTCTGTTACTGATTTCTAATTGAATCCCACTGTGATCAGAGGAGAAACTGTCTAAAACTTGACTCTTGTCACATTAAGACTTGTCTTATGGCCCAAAATATGACCTACCTCGGTTAAGTGTCCATCATGAATCTGGAAAGAATGCATATCTGATTTTGTTTGACGGATGTTCTAAAATGTCACTAGGTCAAGTTGGTTCATAGTCATGGTCAAGTCTTCTACATTCTTACTGATTTCTTTGTCCATGTGTGCTCTCAATGTTAGGAAGCGAATGCTGAAATCTCTGACATTTACTCGTGGATTTGTCTGTTTCTGCAGTTACATCAGATTTCGCTTCAGTAATTGGAAGTTCTATTATTAGGGGCATAAATGTTTAGGGTCATTATGTCCTCTTGATAATTGATTTTATTACAAAATGACCCTCTTTTTCCTTGGTGATATTTTTTGCTCCAAAATCTACTTTATCTGATGGTAACAAGGCCCCTCCAGCTTTCTTTTGACTAGTGTTAGTATGGTCTATCTTTTTCCATTCTTCTAACCTATGTGTGTCTTCATATTTAAGTGTGTTTCTTGTGGACAGTAGGCAATTGTGTGTCTTGTGTTTTATCCAATCTGCCTATCTCTGCCTTTTAGCTGAGTTGTTTTTGTGAATATTGATAACCATGTTTAAATCTACCAGTTTAAACCATGTTTAAATTTGTTTTCTTTTTGTTCCATCTATTATTTGATCCCTTTTTTTTTTTTTTTTTGGTCTTCTTTTGAATTATTTGAAAACAATAATAATAATAATAATAAATTCTATTGTTTCCCTTTTTTTGACTGGTGAGCTAAGGTTCTTTGTTACTTTAATGGTTGGTTTAGTGTTGGTAGTAAACATCTTTAACTCATCAGTCCTCCTTTAAGTAATATGATGCCTACAAGAATCTTACAATACGGTATTTCCATTTATCCTCTTCTGGCTTTAACATTTTACTTATACATATACTCCCCAACACATTATTATGATTGCTTTATTTAAAGAGTTGATCTTTCAAGGAGATTTAAATCTGCCATTAATCCCATTCGGCATATTTTTCATTTCAGATTTTGTCATTTTCAACCTGAGAAGTTTGTAAGTGTTTTTATATTATCCCTGGTTCTATTTAACTTTTTGAACCTGTGAAATACTGTCTTAATAACTTTTAATATCCTTTTTCTCAAATTCTAAAATCCGTGTCAGTTCTGAGTTGGCTTCCACTAATTGTTCTCCTCTTTGCAAAGAAGAGTGCCATTTTTGTGCTCCTGTGTAATCTCCAGTCAATCTGGAGTAATCCTCCAGTAATCTTTGACCAAATGGCAGACATCTTGAATTGGACCTTTTTTGGGTGCTAGATATTTTTCTATTCCTATATTCGTAAGCTTTGTGCTAGAATAGTTGAGTTTCCTGAGTATTCTCTCCAATGCCCCCTGGACTGTGAGTATTTAAAGTCTGGCTGCTAGGAAGAGTCACTGTTTCTGGTACCGCATGAGTGCAGGACACTGTTCCCTTCAATCCTTTTGGATGGTTCTTTCCCAACCTCAAGTTGTTGAGTCCCTTGCTTGTGCTCATCGGTCCTCCCTGAGGAGGACCCCTGCGATCTCTGTGTCTTCTCTCAGTGTCGCTCCACTCTCTGGTACTCTGTCCTGCAGACTCTTGCCACCACAGTCTCACTGGACTCTCAAGCTCCTCAAATCAAGCAATCCAACAGGTTCTGCCTGGGTTCCCATTTCCACTTGACTTCAAGGGTAAGAAACTCTCTCAAGGCAGTTAGCTGGGGAAATTTTAGGGTTCAACTCATCTGTTTCCCCATCTCTGAGAAATCATTGTCTTATGCTGACCAATATCCATAGTTTTGAAAACCACTGCTTCATATATGTTGTCTGGTCATGTTTTGTTTGGGTTGTTTCAGGGAGAAGGTGAGGGGAAATCCAGTCCCTTGTTGCTCTATCTTGGCCACTGTGCTCTTACTCTAGACAGGAAGGTAAATCCAATACCTGTTGGTCCATCTTGGCTGGAATCAGAAGTTTATTTTTTATTTTTGTTTAGTGTCATCTTGTATGGATACACTATAATTATTTGCCCATTCTGTTGTTGATAGACAACGTCGCTATCAATTATTGCCAATTTTGCATTTTGCATTATTGCAATTTTGAATAATTGCAAATGAAACTGCTTTGAACATTTTTATGCATATTTTGGTGGATACATGTACTCATCTCCCCTGGATAAATGCTTAGGTGTAGAATAGCCAGGTCACTGAATAGGCCTATATTTAGCTTTAAGAGATGCTGCCAAACAATTTCCAAAGGTGTCCACTATTTTAAACTCCCACAGCAATGTACGGAAATTCCAGTGTTTCCACAACCTTATCAGTGCTTGTTACCATCGGTGCTTTTCATTTTAAGCTATTCTGGTGCTATCTCATTTTAATTTGTATTTTCGCAAGGACTAATGGTTTTAACTGAACACCTTCTCATATGATCATTGGCCCTAAGAATATCTTCTTACATGAAGTGTGTATTCAAGTCTTTTGTCCATTTTACTGGATTGCTTAATTTTCTTAATGACCAGGAGGGTCATTAATATGTGTTTTGAACATGAATCTTTTGTCAAATATATTATTGTGATTCTCCTCACCTGTTTATGGCTTATCTTTTCACTCCTTTTCTTATGATGTATTTTGATAAATGAAAGTCATCAATTTCAACGTAGTCCAGTTCTTTGGTGTCTTGTTTACGAATTCTTACCCACCACAAATCATGAAGATAGTTTCATATATTTTCTTCTAAAAGCATTACTATTTTTTCCTTTCTTCTTTTTGAATACAGCAGCAATAATATGAGAAATTATACGTAGTCTAAGAACTTCTTTTTCCCCTTCTATTGGCCTTCTGTTCAATACCCAACTGTATGACACTGTCAACAGGCAATGTGAAGTCAATGACGGCACATCCTACTACACTAATAGTAGGCTCTAAATCCATTACAAGGTCCCCTGCTGTTCACATCGTGACATGCTAACCAGTTAGCAAAACAAATATTTTACTTCACCCTTACTTCGTTCTGTAGTGTCTCTGTTCTTTTTGTTTGAGAGTTTCTATAAATAACAGGTTGAAGAGCCCTTTTCTTTGGCTGGGGGCCCAAGGAGTGAGTTTTTATTTCCTCCTTCTAGTTTTTCATTGTTTTCTAAATTCTTTATAAGATATGCACATACTTTAATTTAAAAAGTAAACTTAAAAAAAAAACACATTGAGCAGTTGGGATGAAAGTATACGTATGTTTTTTCACTTGGAGGCATAAAATACAACGTTTCACCGCTCTTTCCGAAACAGATTATGTTGACTATACATGTTATGACTTATAAAAGCAACTTGCTTGGTCAATGTCTGTTGGGCAGACACAGTAGAATGGTTTCATTAACTTAAAAGCTTTGTACAATGTCCATAGTTTCCCTTAATAACGTATGGTTTTTATTAAAGTCTTAGTCTAAGTTTTTTTTACCCCTGTTCTTGGTCTTACCTTATCTGCAAATGAAGCCACAGAAAGTTTTAAAAATACAATGATTTGCCAAGTGTCATTAAAAATTACCAAGGACAGAGGTTGAGCCATCCTTCGCGATACTGTCTTTGTTGCAGGAGTAAGAGGAAGACATCTGGATAGAACTATCTGGAAAGAGCTGCTGACGCTCTGCCCCAGAGTCCTCTTCTCCTGCACCATTATGGGACAGAGACATATCCAGTCACCCGAGCCACATTTAGAAAAGCATAGTTTACTTGACAGCATTTACAAATTATGTCTTTTCCTCAGAATAACTTACACTGCAGAAATGCTTCCATATGCTAAAGTTGGACACGCTATTGTAAAGAAAAAGAAGAGATGTCTTAGAGTGGGTAGTTTTCATATACATACTAAACTGCAATACGAACAAATTAGTAATGCTGTCCCTTAAGAATTTATCATAAATGGTTTTCTAATTCCTTCTGCCACTCTCTGCTACAGATTGGGAGTGGACTTTGTCATAAAACAATGAGCCAGCAGGAATTCAATTATGATTTATCTAAGCAATGAAAGTAATTTGAGAGCAATCATAATTCTTATGTTTTAATGAAAAAATACTTTTTTTTCTCCAATCTTTTGTGTTTCTTCAAGTTCCAGGAGGAGACAACTTCCAACTTCAAATTCCAAAACACACATACGTGCAGTTAACTCTTCTCTGTTAGACTTTAGATTGGTGGTCTGCCAACTGTGGGTACGGCCCAAATCCAGCTAACCACCTATTTTTGTAAATAAAGTTTTATTGGCATACAGTCACACACATTCATTTACCTATTGTCTATGGCTGCCTTTGTGCTACAAATGCACAGATGAGTAGTTAAAAACTTTGTAGCCCAGAAAGCCTAAAATATTCACAACTGGTCTTTCGTGGGAAAAAAATTTCTGACCCTTGTTTTAGGAAGTACCTACTTCTCATGTTGCAGAAATAAATGGATGCTACCATTGTCAGGACCTCTGCGAGGATTTTTAGGATATAAGCAGGCAGGATGACAGCCATAGCTCTACAAAGCTCTAATGAAACAGTAAGAAGAATTTCAACACCCAAGAAAGTATTGAATCCTTTCTTCTCTGGGGTGCATGACAATGACTCTGGCAGCCAAATGCATATAATTATATTCAAAAGCTCTCCTAAAATGTATGTTCTCCAAGTAAATTATAAATGATTTTGGAAAAAAAAATTAATCTATCTTCTTACTGCAAAGTTCTTAACAATATTTTGGAGAGGTACCATATGCCAAGATGGGATACTCCCTCTTGACTTTTAAAATTCAACATTCCAGGGTTGTCTGGGTGGCTGGGTTGGTTATGTATCTGCCTTCAGCTCGGGGTCCTGGGATCATGATCTTGGGGTTCTGGAATGGAACCCCGTATTGGACTTCCTGCTCAGTGGGGAGTTGGCTTCTCTCTTCTCTCTGCCCCTCCCCTCACTTGTGCTCTCTCTCTCGCTCAAATAAATAAATAAAATCTTTAAAAATAAATAAAATAAAATTCAACATTCCAAAGTAACTCATAGCCTTTTTTCTTTCATTTCTCAGAACAAATACTTAAGAAAGATAAAGACAATACCTATTGTGAACCTTTTTTTCAGGATATACATATCACATATATATGTGTGTGTGTGTGATATATATACATCAGTCATCAAGCTAACTTGAAGAGTTAAGAAAAATAACAAAGTAAATCATTTATAAAATATTTTCAGCTATGATGGTCTATTTGAGCAACAAGAACAAAACACTGGCAAATTGATTCAACTATTCAACAATTCATTTAACAATTCATTCAATAATTCAGCTACTTATATTAACAACCCAGATACTTTTAAACAGTATTAATAATATGACTTAATAATGAAAAGAGAGTTGTCTTAGTCCATGCCAGCTGCTATAACAAAAATACCATAGATGGAGGGAGAAGGGGTTTATGACTAACATACATTTATTTTTTCACAGTTCTGGAGGCTGGGCCTCAGGGGCCACAGGGGCTGAGAGTAAGGGGCTGGCAGATTTCGTGTCTAGGAGAGCCCATTTTGTGGTTGATAGACAGCAGGCTTCTCGCTGTACCTTCACCTAGCAGAGGGGGTCAGAGATCTCCTTGGGATCTCTTTTCTAAGGGTAACAATCCCCTCATGATCAAATCATCTTCCAAATGCCCCACCTCCAAATACCATCACACTGGGGATTAAGTTTCAACATACAAATATGAGGGGACACATTCAGTCTATCGCATTCCACTCTGGTCCCCCCAAATTCATGTCCTTCTTACACGCAAAATATATTCATTCCATCTGAACAGCCCCCCAAATTCTTAACTAGTTCCAGCATCAACTTTAAAGTCTAGGTCCAGAGTCCCCTCTCAATATCACCTCAATTTGGACAATTCGTCCTGAGGCAATCTGCTCTCCAACTGTGAACCTGCCTGGTCACACCCATTCCATGCTTCTGAATACAGCCGTGAGACAGGCACAGGATGGTCATTCCCACTCCAGATGGAGAAAGAAGAAAGGAGTAACAAGTCCCAAGCAAGTCCAAAACTCAAGGGGGCAAATTCGCTTAGACCTTAAGGCTCAAGAATAATCCTCTTTGGTTTGACGCTCTGGCTCTCCAGACTCAATGGGACAGTGCTCCTGCCTGCAGGAGGCCCCAGGGCTCCCTGTCACCCTGCCCCCACAACTCTGGGCAGCCCTGTCCCCTCTGTGGCTCTCCGGGGTTAGGGCCTGGGATCACAGCTCTGCTCTAAGAGGCCTTGTCCTTTGAAATCAAGATGGAGGCAGCCTTGCCCCTGTGACTCGCTGGGCACAGCCCTCACCTCACCGGGTTGCCGGAGCAGCACGTGGGGCAGCAGAGGAGAGAGTGCTGACAGTGAAGACCACCCAGAGAAGCGATACGGGGAGGGTCAGGTGCAAGCAACCCCTTCTTTGCATTCTCGCATGGTCTTGGAAAATATTCCCTGGCATCTGGGAGATGGCTGACCAGTCTCATTACCAAACGGCCTCTTGGCCACACCCTTAGCGTTCTCTCCTGAAGACCTTCTCCATCTCTTCAGTATGGATTAGCTGAGAATGTTTCAAATCTTTTAAGTTCTGTGCTCTGCTTTCTTTCCAATTAACAATTCCATCTTTAAGTCATTTCTTTTTTCTCACATTTTACCACAAGCAGGTGAGAGAAGCCAGGCCACTCCTTCCACACTTGGCTTCGAAATTGCTTCGGCCAAATATCTAATTTCATCACTTGCAAGTGCTACCTTCCACAAGCACGAGAACACGAACACAATTCAGCCAAGGTTGGTTTTTTTGTTTGGTTGGTTTTTTGCCACTTTATAGCAAGCATGGCCTGTCCCCCAGTTTCCAAGAACACATTTCTGTAAAATGAAGAATCCTTCGCCATCTGCAGTCCACCCCCTTTCTGTTCGAGATCCCTGTTCTCCCCTTCTGAGCTCGCACCAGAAATACCCTGGAAAGTCCACTCATGGCAACGTAGGCTCCTCCTAGCACGCGCCCCCCCC
>CM053609.1:26427416-26448505 GCA_028646535.1 Procyon lotor
GAAAGGAGAGGGCTATAAATTTCCAATGACTCTAACGAAATGAGGCCGAGACCCCGGCCAGGTTTTCTACTCTTTCATTCCTTCATTCAGTTAGTCACTCAACAAGTATTTTATTGAGCACCTACACCATGCCATGCTGCCCTCCGCGAGCTGGCAGTTTTGTGGAGCTGCCATCCTAGTGGGGCACACAGTACGATACAGGTTCATATCCCGCCCGGAAAAACCGAAGCCAGAACATAAGCCACAGACCTAAAAGAAGTTAGATGATGCAGACAAGAGCATGAAGGATCTTGCAAGAAGGGTCACCTCCAGGCAAACCCTTGGGCCATGCTCTTGTCTGCTCCCTTCTCTCCTGGACTTCCCCTGCAAAATCCCTCTCTGGGGAAAATTTCCAAGCAACTCAGCCACACTCAGATATGAACGTCTGACCTATCATTCCTCCCAGAAGTGTCTGCATTTCATGACTTGCAGGGAGGAGGTGATCCCAGGGAGCAGGGAGGGGGTTTAGAGTCCTTCTCAGAGTCACCTCACGCATCTGCTCCTAAGGGAGCCTTTGCATGCGCCGTCGTGGTTCGGCCCCTTTCAGCAGCAGCCAATAGTTCACCTGCTACAAAACACACAGAGCCTCAAGGGAGGCATGCTTGATACACTCCGTGTGTGTCCCCTCTGCCCAGATGTTCTGTCCCCCTCTTCTCCATCCAGCCCTGTTGCCTCGGAGGCTGGCCTCTGAGGACCGCATCGAGGGATTTTTGTCTTCTTTTGGTTGAACTCAGCTCAGGGGAAATGGAGGAGAGGAGGAAAGAGAGGGCCAGGTCCTTATTTCTTTGTTCGCTCCCTGCCTGGCTGCTGGTTGCCAGGGGCTATGTCCTCCTAGCAAAGGTCAGGGCTCCCCATCGGGGCTCCCCTTGTCTATAGCCACAGCCCTGGCTTTGGGTAGAGCCCCTCTTTAACCATCAAGACCCGCGGCCCCCAAAGGTGCCCCTAGGGGGGTCAAAGCTCCATGCTGGTGCTCCACCACTCCCAGGTGGGCAGTGTTCTCACTGACCTCTCCCTCGTGGTCCCAGCCTCAAGGACACGCCCAGTAACACCAGCGACGCTCTCAGGTTGGACACTGACTCTGGGCCCCAGCTTCATTCTTAAGCTCCGAGGGCTTCGGAGGGACAGGAGGACCGGGGAACATTCTACAAATGGTGCTTCTTCTCAAGATTAGCAGTGACTCCCTTCCAAAGAGAACCAAACTCAGGGCGATGCCTGGAGGGATCCCAGCCCCCTGCGCAGAGAAGCAAAGCCTCTGAATGACCATGGCTTACCTTTCTGTGCTCAGTGGAGGACTGTGGGCAGACAGGCTGGAGTCCCAGCAGCAGGAGGGAACCCAGGACACTGAGAAGGAAAAAACAGCAGCCATGAGTACGTGCCCCCCGTGGCTGGACCCAGGGGAAGGCAGCGGGTCCCCCTCATCACTGGAAGGGAGAGAATAGTCCAACCTCTGCCATGGGATGGAACCCAGCCAAGGTGCCAAGGGAGGGGAGGCAGCACAGCGACGTGGGCTTGGCCAAGGCAGGGGGCAGATCTGGGCTCAAACCCTTTCTCGCTCACCAGCAGGGTTTCTAGGTCAGGATGTGTAACCTCGGGAGTCTCAGTCTCCTCCCGGGTAAGATGGGGCCAACCACAGAAGCTGGCTCAGAGGTTTGGGGAGGCCGGACACAGAGAAAAAGCTAGAGCGTATTCTTGGTCCTAGTAGAGCTGGTCAGATCAGGCTACAAGTGAGGCTCTGAGCCTGGCCAGGGGAGCTCCTCTCCTACACCCCAGGCTTCCCCTGGAGCCTTTCCCCTGCCCGTTCTTGGCCCTTGAGTGTCACAGATGTTCTCCATGGGCGGGATTAGCCGTGTTAAGCCCTACTGTCACCAGCCCTGATTAGGACTTGTCATCAAATAAAGGGAAGGTGTGATATCGCAGCCAACTGGCCCTGAGACAGCAGGGTGTGCGGGAGGGATGACGCTTTGGATTCAAACACACTGAGGCTGGAATCCCAGATCCACCATTCCCCTCTGGCAGACCCTGGGCAAACTAATGTCTCTGACCCTCAAAGTCCTCGCCTTCTGTAAGGATCGCTGAGGATGACCAAGGTAAAAAAAAAAAAAAAAAAACACCCACATGGCTGGTTAGTCAGAGGAGAGACAAACATTGTCAATTAACTAAAATGCCCAAAGTCCCTTAACTTGAAATCATCAATGTCATTGTTTGAAGCATGCGTGAAAAGAGGCCACTTGTCCTACTTGGTTGTCCTTTGGATCCTTTTTTTCGGGTTTAACCCTGAGGACAGTTAAATGACCTGGGTGGTTCGCACCCTTTTTGGAGGCTTCTGACACAACCGTGAGATGTGAAACACCGCTCCCGTCCCAGCAGAACTCACTGTGTGGAGGGGAACAGGAGGAAGCCTGTCTGAACATGGAAGGTAGGGGCGTGTGGAGCTGGAAAAGGCTCCCACCATCTCCAAGCATCTTAAATGCCGTCCTAAGCCTCTCGTTGTAGGAAAATTGGCCAGGCCCTGGCAGACCACCCAGAATGGATGTGAACGGACAGACTGGAGACAGCAACGGGGCGGGAAGCTGGGCGAGGGGGCCACGTAATGGGGTGACAGATGCACCCTTTCCATGGTTGTCTTGGAACTGGCGGCTGAGGCCCCAAAGCTGAGGCCCAAGGGTAGTACATAGACACCTGTTCCAAACAGGAAGGGCTTCACCATCTACTGAGGACCACAAAAGGAGGTGCCCCCCCACCCTAATCCCATGTTGTCGCCCCTCACCACCAGCACCAAGAGCAGGCGAGAGTGTGACAGAAGTTTGCCCGGTGTGGGTTTCTTTGAGGAGAGATTCAGGAGCTCTGAGCACAGCCCCTTCCTCTCCTGTGGGAGAAGAAAAGTCAGAGTTCTCTCCCCAGACAAGCCAGAAGGGCTGCCACGTAGAAAGCTTTATCTGAGCCCCCATGTTAGAGATATGAAGGGCCGGTGCCAGATTCTCCCCCTGAAAAGTATCTAAAGGACAAAACCCAGCTGAAGTGTCTGGGAGGCCAGAGTAGAGAGACAGGGCTGGAGGGGGAACACTTCTGGAACTTGCCGGAACAGAACTCGCTGGCTTTTTCCTGTCATCTGAAGGCCGGCCCTGTGGAATGCCGGGTTTAGGTTGTCTAGAAAGGACCTCATCAAAGGCTGCTCGCCAGGGTTAGGGAATGTGCGGTGAGTCCCCACGGAGGACGGGACTTAGGGGAGGGTCATAAAGGGATGTGCAGCAGGAGACCCCAAGTGAGGGGGAGGTTCTCCAAAGGGCCACCCAAAGTGCCCCAGGAGAGGAGAATACAAAACTTACACACCTGCCAACCCAACGTCAGCAACACCAAATCTCCAGCAGCACCAACGCCATGGAAACCCTCTGCCCAGTTATCTCCCCGCTCCCCCGCTCCCCTGCTCCTTCCTGGGGCAGCCCAGAGTGGCAGAGGGAGGAGCCAGGCGGAGAACTGGGCGTGGAAAGAAACCAGCTCCGCCCTCTCTTCCCGCTTAGCCACCCCCTCCCAGTCTGGGGGCCGAGAGACACTTTGAACGAGAGATTAAAATTTTTATGTTCTTTTTTTTTTTTCCCAGCTAGACTTTCTTTTTAATGTTGCATATCTATATGCAAAATCCTTCCAAGCAGGGGATCTGTTCAGAAAAATAGAACATGAAATTAGTCATAAAGAGAATCAAAGAGTTGGTTTAAAACCTGCTGACGATCTAGGTCAGTGCTGTCCAATAGAATTTTCTACGATGATGGAAATGTTCTATTTCTGCACCATCCAGTGATCTGATGGTGAAGTGATTCAGGTCTTAGACAAACACCAAAACTACTGAAGGAAAATGGAAACTAAAGCTTCTAAAAGGACAGGCAGTCAGCCACTAAAACTCTCCCTTCCTACACATACACCTTTTTTGGACTTTTCATTTTATTTTATTTTATTTTATTTTTTGGACTTCTCATTTTAAAGATTGGTTTATTTATTTTAGAGAGACAGCAGGGGGAGGGGCAGAGGGAGAGGGAGAGAGAGAATCTCAAGCAGACTCCCCCCACTGTGCTCGGTGCCTGATGTGGGGCTGGATCTCAGGACCCTGAGATCATGACCCGAGCCGAGATCGTGACTGGAGCCAAATTCAAGAGTCAGATGCTTAAGAGTTGGAATGAGCCACGCAGGCGCCCTTTCTTTGGACTTTTTGATACTTGAAAACAAGACTGTTCATTAAGCTGCAACAAACCAGAAAACCACGTCCTCCAGCCACCAGGCAGGGGCATCTAAAGGAGTGGGTGTGAACACGCTGGCGGGAAGAGAACAAGCATGTTCTAGTTGAATCCTTGCTGGATCCAGTTTGTCCTCCAAACCCAAGTGCATGTGCAACACAACTAGGGAGTTTATGCTCCTTAGCTACATGAGCTTGCACACTAAATTTTCTCTGGACCTCAGTTTACCCATCTGTAAAATGGGAATGATATGACCCACCCTGCCTCCCTCAAATGAGTCAAGGTGAAAGACAGCCTTCTCATGAACCTGTGCCTACAACTCTGAATCACAGTAACATTCTGGCACTGTTTACTCACATTAAAAACAAAACAAAAGCAGACTGGCATGGTTTTGTTAAAAAAAAAAACAAACAAACAAACCGCAGCTCCAGAAATGTGTTACACCTCAGCCCCTCCAAGTTCTTGGCAGACATGTAAGCCATATATTTGTAATGCATTCAGAAGCACTTTCTCATAACCACTCATCCCAGGCTGTGCATTCATACCTTTCCAGGAGATGTGGGGCAGGACAGGTGTAGAAGATGAGACGAGGGAAGACTCTGGGTGTTCCTCTGTCTCAGAGGAAGGGCATTCCAAGTTGCCTGGTCAACTCTACTCCCAGATACTTCTACAGTTCCTCTCCCCCTCTCTTTTGGGTATCTGCCCAAAGTTATCCTTTCTCCATAAAGCTTTCCCCGGCCTGCTTCTTTCTTACTTACTTACTTCTTTCCCCGGCCTGCTTCTTTCTTACTATCTCATGAGCTGAGTCTTTATTCAATTAAATTTCTCCCTCCACCCACTAGACTACAGGCTCCATGAGATCAAGGAGTTGGTTTTAGCCCTACTTTATTCCCCATCATTCAGAGAGTGTCTGCTGTATAGTAAAAGTTTTATTTACTGAATTAATGAATGATGTCACATCATCCTGACAACTTACAAAATTTCTGCACAAATGGAAATAGTACAAATTAACAGACTCAAAAATGCCCTGAGTCACTTTGGGAGCTTTTTAAAGCTATCGCATGAGGGACTTATTAAAATCAGTTGTGCTTTTCAATTTCTGTGTGATGCCCCCAAAATTTATTCTCATCGGATCGACACAAGTTACGATAACAAAATGTTGTTGGTGCCTCTTGTTGCAAAAATGCAACACTAATTATATTTAGTGTTCAAATGCTTCTTTTCTTCACTGAGCTGGGTCCTAGTGGAACTAAAATGCATAGGGGTACCCAATAAAATTCATTCTGGAATAAACTCTTAGTTATTAAATGGGCTCTGCTCTGAATGGAATAGAATAAATCCCCCCAGAGGGGAAATTATTCTTTGGGCTGCAATAACAGCAGCCAGAGCAATATATAACCCCAGGGGCCAGATGAACTTCTGCCAAGGGCTGGGAGTTTCCCACCCCTGCTCAGTAGAGTCTGTTTTAGGATACCCCACCCTGCTCACACATACCTATGTAATTGGTCGTCCGTAGCTGTGCCCACGACTGCTTCAAATCACCAACAATCTAGACCAAATCCTTGTTCCTCCTGACCCGATTCAAAATTAATGTTTGGGCAATGGGAGAGCGTGTGTGTGTCTGCGTGTGTGCAACTCGTGTGTTATTTCACTTTGATAGTTTGCTTTGGCAAACTGCTCCCAGCTTGCAACGTTTTGACAGACTGAAGGCTACCAGGGCCTTTGGCAAACAAATCACGCGCTCCCCTCCAAGTGGCAGGGAAAGCCACATTCCTATCAAGACTTTCCGATTCACCTTGCAGGAGAAATGACCCAACGTTTCACATCAAAACACACAGGAGAAAAAAAAAAAAAATGACATCTCCCTCGTATTGTTCTAGATTTTAAACATTGCATCATCTCATTTCTTCATGTCGAAAATAACACTCATTGAAATTTGGCACAAGATTTACAGCATGGAACTAGGGGCTCCACTCCGGGCTTCTGGATTGATCTGGGTCAAGCCTCCCCAAAGCCTCCCCAGCCCCATGCCACCCATCCTCATCTCCGGGGGGGGGGGGGGCGGTGGATTATGCCACAGCCACCATGTACCTGGGCTCACCTCAATGAACTCAATACCACTTGAGCATACCAAGTAATAAAACAGGGAAAAACAAGAAAAAAAAAAAAAACCCACCAACAACCACCAAACCCAAAAACCTTACTTCTCTTCCTCTTCATCTAGTATAACCCAAGAGATATGTGGGGAGCAACCTGGAAACTAGTAAAATTATACTGATCATGGCAAAAGAGAGCCAAAGTCTTAGCACTGAAGTGAAACCTCCCCTCCCGTGCTCCAGAGATGAAAAAGGTTTGCCCAGTATGCTGTCACCACGTTCCTCGGATTGCAGTTAAGAGTGGAGGCAGACGGGCTACAATTTCATTGAATCTCCACAACCATCCTACCAAACACTTTTCTTTTCTTTCTTTTTTTTTTTTTTTAAGATTTTATTTATTTGACAGAGAGAAACACAGCGAGAGAGGGAATACAAGCAGAGGGAATGGTAGTGGGGAAGCAGGCTTCCTGCCGAGCAAGGAGCCCGATGCGGGGCTCGATCCCAGGACTCTGGGATCATGACCTGAGCTGAAGGCAGACGCTTAACGACTGAGCCACCTAGGCGCCCCCCTTTTTTTTTTTAAGATTTTATTTATTTATTTGATGGAGAGAGATCACAAGTAGACAGAGAGGCAGGCAGAGGGAGAGGGGGAAGCAGGCTCCCTGCTGAGCAGAGAGCCCGATACGGGGCTCGATCCCAGGACCCTGAGATCACAACCTGAGCCGAAGGCAGAGGCTTTAACCCACTGAGCCACCCAGGCGCCCCTCAAACACTTTTCTTATACCCACTCTGCAGGTAAGGAAACAGAGCCACAGAGAGGCTAAGTTGTTTATCGAGGGCCACACACACCTACTAAGTGGCAAAGGCTGATTTCGATGCCAGCAGTCAGACCCCTGGCCCAGAGGCTTAACCACCATGCTCTGGGGTCTCATTAACACAACACCCCTTCGACTCCCGCATTTGCATTTCATCACATCAATTTTCTTCCCCAGTCTTAGGAGGTTGTGGCTTCACACATCTGTTTTACTTTCAGTCGTGCTTGCAAAAATAATCAGAAAGTAAGTACATGTGATAAAACCTAGTTTATCCAGCCTCACTAGAGAACCTTCTAAATTTTAAAATTATTGAAGCTAACCATTTCAGTCCCAAACTTCAAAAAAAAAAAAAGTGCATTCTATTTATTTTCCTGCCTTTTTTCACGGAGCATGCTGCACTGAAGTCACCTTTTCTGGATGGCTCAGAACCGCCAGAGTAAGGATCAAACCATTTGTGGAGCACAAGGCTGTCGTCCTAGAGCAGGGGAGGTTGAGAGGCACAGACACCTGGGGTTTTCTAAACCCAGTGGGCCCTTGCTGTCCCCTCCCTGCCATCGGGCATTGCTTACTGCGCTGTGGATGAGCCCGTGTCCTCCTAACTCTGCTCCCTTCAGCTCGGCCTTGGCCTCGGAACCAACCTGCAGCCAAAGCAAGGCCAGCAGGCTCGGGGAAAGGGCCCACCTGGCTTTCATGGGGTGAGCGTTCCCCTCTGGACCCTGGATTCACAGACACCTGTTCAATGCCTATTGGCTTCTATTGCTTATTTCCAGGTTCTCAACTCTTGCAGCCGTTTGCGTCTTCAGGACCAGGGCCCCTGGAAAAGGGAGGCGCCTGTCACAGCCCGGCTTTTTAAGACATGACACCCTTTGGTAACTCCCCCTCCTCGATGGTAATTTCTTGAGGAAATGGTTTCTGATACATCTTTGCAATGAGCAGGTGGTCGACACAGCTCGGGTCCCACCTCAGGGCCAAGAAAGAGCCAGCGGATGCAAGGAGGGAAGGATGGAATGAAATGAGTGAGAAAGAACCAGAGGGAGGGAGAGAGAGGCGAAGTGTGGCCATCAGCCACACTCCAGCAAAGCAAGTGTTTTCTAAGAGCATCCCAGAATTCTCTGTTGGGAAAATTAAGGAGCTGGCAAAAGGAAGACAGTCCTAAATAGAGGATTTCCACGAGTTGGCAGTTATAGGTTCTAGCCCCTGGGGATGGGAAGGGCAATGCTACCCTGAGGTCTATCGATCCCCTTGAATCCTTACGGAATGGGTGGCTGGCAGCCCACTGATCACACCTTGACTCCACTGAACCCTTTTTGGTACAGAATGTTCTAGCAAATCCCACAGTCAAGTACTGAGTGATGAGGACACGATCCAGGTGCAGGGCCGTGCCAGGCAGAAAGAAAAATCAATACTGTCTGAATGCCTGCCTTCGTTTTATAGGTACGGGTTTGCCAGGGCAGTCCTCCAAAAAACGATTTTATTTCCTCCCAGCCTCTCTGCCTACCATTCAGAGGCTCTCCTACCAGGCTTCCCATAAAAGATTCCAGCAGGTTCTTCCCCGGTACCCTCGTGCTTTTCGGTTCCCCCCAGAAGAATTGTGTTCCTACAGAGTCAACCATGTTCTCAAACCGGTTTAAGCCAGTGGCTTTGGAAGTACCGACAAATATTCAAATAGCACACAAACCCATGAAACGGAGCACAAAAAGAAAGAGTAGTTGTTAATTGTTTCTACAAAAGTGAAGCTGAAGGCTTTGGAAAGACTCAATAAGGCAAGGAGCCAAGAAAAAAAAACTGCTGGCAAATTAGGTGTGGATGAGACAACTGTAAATGATTAGGGGCAAAAATAATAAAAATCGAGAATCATCTGAACTCGGATTGCTTTGCAAACGTCTTTAAATTCCCATTCCACACTGAAGAAACCCAAATGGAAACCTGAGATAATGCTTATGGGCGTGGTCCGCGCAAGAAGGACAATCAGGGGCTCCGGCTCAAAGTAAAGTCCTTGGCCCCACATCAAAAAATAGTGAGTGAATGTACATGTGTTTTAAGTTAAAAATAAACTGTTGAAGGTGTGTGTGTGTGTGTGTATCATTTGTATGACTTTCTGCTTTAACCTGCTTTTGTAATTAACAATCCTCATCAGGAAAGAAAAATGTTCTACTTTCTTTTCTTTTTAATAAAAGATAATTATTAACTTATTCATTCAATATTCAACAAATATTTATTAAGCATCAACGGGGTAGTGGTTCAGATGAAGGCCACCCAAGGTCCCTCCGGCCTTGTTAACACCATGCAGTTTAATACTAATCATCAAACCAGGGCCCTTCTCCTCTTTTTCCTCCTCCTCCTCCTCCTCTTCCTCCTCCTCCTCCTCTCTCCCACCTCCCCCTTCCACCCTCTTCCCCCTCCACCCTCCCTTCCCCCTTTCACTCCCTCTGCCTCTTCCTCCCCCTTCCTCCTCTTTCTGGTCTTCTTCCCCTATTTCCCCCTCCTCTGCCCCGTTTCTTGGTCACTAGCATGGGGACACAGATGGAGCCCACAGTCCTTCCCAATGACCATGTGGTCCTCCATCCCTGAGTGGAGTCTGTTTTCACTGCTCCATCAGACCTCAAACATCACTGTTTGGGGCATTCTCACACAAACACATCTTCTCGACCCACTTCCTTTTTCCTTTCTGTATTCCGAATCTTTTTCAGTTTCTCTTTGTCATTTCCTCAGCTCCCTCTGGCTGTATTGCTAAGTGAAGTAGCTGACAGGCATTACAGTAATACTACTTTGCTGAAGGGGAGATCATGGCAAAGAAAAGCCTTACGTTTCAGGAGACTAAAACCAGACACTTGACCTAGGGCCATCAACCTGTAAACCCCTTAAAACAATCCAGAACACTACTTCACAGGATCTATAAAAATCACCATCTACCTCGGTAATCTCTCTAATTACATCTGCAATTCTTCAAAACGTACGATTCACACTAAGGATCGCCGAGTCAACGTTGTTTCCTGCCAACTCAACCACTTGTCTGGCATTTTCAACTGTTTTGTTTTCCTCTGTGTTTTCATTTCAAACATCAGCGCCGTCGACTTAATGCCGAAGCACGCTACAAGGGTCAGAACGAGCCCCCTGACCGAGCAGACCGGCTCGAGAGAGATTTCTGCTGGCCGGCCATGGTAGGTGGTCCTCACCACTTCCACAGAGAACCGTGATTGCTGCCAATCACTAAACAAACACAGAAAGCTGTAATACACACATATATAATATATATACACACATATATACACACACATATATAACATATATGTGCACATATATATAATATATATATACACACACATATATATGCACACACACACATATATATGGGTATTTCCTTTTTTTTTTTTTAAGGTGCACCATTTGGAGCTAGACTTTAAGAAATGTATGTACTTCTGTTTCACTTAGTGTCTTTTCCTCATTAAGTTCCAACAGGAGACAAAGACTCCCTAACGTAGCCTTGACCGACCCTTGGGCCCAAATGGATTTTCCTCGCCCTGAATTTGGCATGGCATCCAGGCTCGTCTCACGTTCAATGACAACTCACTAACGAGCTCCATCAAGAGTTAAGGTTTTAGTGTTTTTCTCTGCTCCTGGGTTTAACAGTGATTCTTTTTATGCCTGCAGACTCTGAGCAGGGCAGAGACACTCTTACTGTGTTAATACCCAGGGTGTTTCTCTGTCTTTCTCAATGAGGGAGAAGCCGCCTTTCTGTTTCTTTGTGGCTTAGCAAAAACTGGGGAGGGATTTTTTTTTTGGCGGGGGGGATGGATTTTTAAAACCAAATCTCTGCCTATCAGAACTGCGAATCCCCTTAAAGAGTCTTTCCTCTCAGGGATTTTCTTGGCAGCTAACTTCTAACTGTGACCTGTTTTCTCTTTAAGTAGAGAAATCTGCCAGCTTGTCGAACTGATCTTGATGCACTCGGTTGCCTTGATAAATATGAACAAGCCCTTGATATCTGCGTGTGTTCGTGTGCATATCATCTACCCGTGTCATCAAAGACATCTCCCTCTTAGAGTAAACATAGCCCTTTGCCCAAGAACATTTTCTAAAGCTTTTATACCGAAGTCACTCTAGTTTTGCTTTGTTTTTCAGATTAAAATAGGTTGACAAGGCCTTAGAAACAGAAGGTAAAATGGTTGATGAGTACTTGGCTTAGGAAGGAGAGCCCATGGGAAGCTCCAGCTGAGCTCTTGCAAAGAGTCTCCCGTCCTCAGAGCTCACGTCTGCTCTGTCCTTACAGCAGAACTCTCAAGGCTCTTCTGAGTAGCCATGTTCAAACAACCCCTCCGGGAGGACGCTAACACCAGAGGCCTGGGAAGACTGCGGAGTTCCAACCCAACGGTAGCAAGGCCACATCTAGCTTTCAACTACTCCCACCCTGCTCATCTCTAACCTGTGGGCAATTTCTCCAAGAGAATGCACAGCCTGGAGGGGAGCCCCTAGGCCTCCCTCAAAGAGAGATGGCTTCCAACCACCAACCAGGTCATTACGAGAGGTTCATCGTTTTTGCAGGGCCATCAATTAAAATTCTGAAATTCCATCAGGAAAAAGACTTGGCAGAAGGCAGTTCTCCCAAGCAATGGCCTTCCTTGTGCGCCTCGGTGGCCACGTTTTTGAGGATCCTCAGTACTTGTGGGGCCTTTCTGAGGGTGACCAGACTTACACCTGCTTCCCACATGGTGAACCCAACTTTGGTCACCTGCTGCTCTTTTCAATCTGATTCAGTATGTGACTGACCACTTCTCTGTCCCCCATTGGGTCCTGGTGCTCAAATCTGCTGTGATCCTGAACTGACTCAGTGGCCCAATTGTATTGCTCCCTCCCCTGTGGTTAGACAGTGGGCTCTCGGAGCTTCTACAAACGGGATGCATAGTTTGTGTCTTGAAATACCTTTTAAACTACTTTTCAGGGGTGCCCTGGGTGGCTCAGCGGGTTAAGCCTCTGCCTTTGGCTCAGGTCGTGATCTCAGAGTCCTGAGATTGAGCCCCACCTCGGGCTCCCTGTTCAGCAAGGAGTCTGCTTCTCCCTCTCCCTCTGCCTGCCTCTCTGCCTACTTGTTCTCTCTGTGTGTCAAAAAATAAAGTCTTTTTAAAAAATAAATAAATAAACTACTTTTCAAACTATGATTTAAAAATACCAACGTACTGATTTAGATTAGCTACCAAATTCTAACCCTGAACAGATCTGCACTGCCCTATGAATGGCAGGATTTTGCAGAGGCCTCAGAATGGAGCTTTCCCTGCTTTCTCTGAGTCTTTGTGACACGCTGGTGAATGACATTAATGAAGAAGGTTGCAAGCTCTGCATGGGTCTTTGGAGTTCAGGCCTGCACATGTCTGTTCATGTAAAACTATACAAGTAACTACAGACTAAAGCTCACACACACACACATACACACACACACACACACACACACACACACACACAGGCACTACACTCAATTAAATGCGAGGCGTTGGCCTAAGCGCACTGGCCAGCAGATGCTCGAGCTCTCTGGTTGGGCCATTGTCTGTGGCACCACCATAATAACATATTATAGACCATTTCATTTTTTATTGTTAAGTTCTAAGCATTTGGGGCTAACATATAGTTATGAAAGAAAAAAAAAGACAAGATATCCTTAGTGCCTCAACTTTTAAACAAAAAGTTCTTCTTCCCTGCTCTCTCAATTCTTTTTTTTCCTTAAAAGGTTTTATTTATTTATTCGACAGAGAGAGAGAGATCACAAGCAGGCAGAGAGGCAGACAGAGAGAGGGGGAAGCAGGCAGGCTTCCTGCTGAGCAGAAAGCCCGATGTGGGGCTCGATCCCAGGACCCTGAGATCATGACCTGGGCCGAAGGCAGAGGCTTTAACCCACTGAGCCACCCAGGCGCCCACCCCTGCTCTCTCGATTCTGAGTCTATATAGTCTCTTGAGATGGCAAGATGGGCTTCTGCAAGGAACTGCAAGTGCTTACCTGTGAGGATTAAGATTCTCCTAATACTATGCAGCCCAGACGAGTGCAGAACGGACCAGATGCCGAGGCTGATGGACGAGCTACCGCCCATAAATCCCCATCACAAATGCTGGTGTTTATCGAAACAGACCCATTGATTTCGTACTGTGTAAATGTGACAGATTCAAACTTAGGAAATAAATCTATCTTGATAAAATACTACTGTTGGCCATTTTATATATGGAGCTTTTACATAGCATTCAGATTTTTAAAAGGGCCCCTCAGCTTCAAGAAAAGTTTGGGGGGCACCTGGGTGGCTCAGTCGGTAAGCGTCTGCCTTCAGCCCAGGTCATGATCCCAGGGTCCTGGGATCGAGCCCCGCATCGGGCTCTCTGCTCAGCAGGAGGCCTGCTTCTCCTGCTACCATTCCCTCTGCTTGTGTTCCCTCTCTCGCTGTGTTTCTCTCTGTCAAATAAATAAAATCTTTAAAAAAAAAAAAAGAGTCTGCCTTCGGCTCAGGTCATGACCCCAGAGTCCTGGGACCGAGTCCTGCATCGGGCTCTCTGCTCAGTGAGGAGTCTGCTTCTCCCTCTCCCTCTGCCCCTCCCTCTTGCTCGTGCACTCTCTTGGGCGCTCTCAAATAAATAAAAATAAAATGTAAAAAAATAAAAAAAAATTAAAAATTAAAAGAAAAAGGAAAGTTTAAAGAACAGCCTCAGCGGCACAGACAGCCCCAGAGCCCCGAGCCCTCTCCCCCACCCCACACTCCAGCAGTGTGCGTCCAGCAGTTAGCCGCATGGTCTTCTTATGCACAAAACAGAGATACTACTGCTCATTCTATTTAGCTCGCCTGGTTGACATCAGGACCACATAAAAAATGCAGGTGAAGGTCAAGATGTTCTGAGCAGAAGGAACCAGAGAGGTCACTTTTTAAGCACACCAGATCAGTTAGGTCTAAATCGGTACCGATTCAGCCAAAGGACCCAAACTGTGAATTACCAAAGGTAATTCTAGTGAGCAGCCAGGATACATATCCACAGATCCAGGGACATCTTTACTCAAAAATATAAATCTGAATCCTGAAAGGCTCCTGGGAAATAGCAGAGCACAAAGTAGCAGTCAAGCCGCTTGGATCTCGGTCTGAGAGCCTCTCCCCACAGCACACAGCTCCCTAGGCCTCAGCCGCCTCGTGAAGAGCAAACTCACCACACACACAGAGTCTATCAGAGAGATCACTGACGTGCAGGCCCACGAGGCTAGTTACTGCAGAGACTAGACCGTAAAACGTAAATATCGAATTTCCTATTTTCCTGTTTTCTTTTTTAAAAAGTTCTCCACTTACCTGAGACACCCCATGAAATGAGAAACCATGATGCTGGGTGTCCCGGATGAAGCAAGGGCTCCTCCGAGATGTTACCAATTTTCCGCAGATGGGAGTGATGTCCGGCTCCTGCAGAAGGAACAACAATACGATTTTCAGCATCATTTCCTTAGGAAGATCCTAGAGCCCAAGTGGACCAATGAAACCAGAAGTGAGCAAATGGAAGACATTAAAACAAAAATGTCACCACCCAGTTGTGGTTATAAGATTTCCCAATCGAGATCCGATTATAATTGCACAGGAGGTACCAAACTAATGGGGACATTCAGCACAGGGGTTGATCCATAAAAGATGTTCACTAAAATAGTATTAGTACAATTATTTCAGAGTCTGGCTCATAAGAGAGTTGGCATTGGGCAAAAGATGGTGTTGGAAACCCAGCTCCCTCTGTTAAAAGCTGTGCGACCATAGGGAAGTCATTTCTCCTCTGTGTCTCTTGGTTTCCCCAATTGTACTATAGAGCTAAAAATACCGCCTAGCAATAAAAAGAAATGGACTGATACATGCTACAGTGGGACAAACCTTGAAAACACTGACCTAAGTGGAAGAAGCCAGCCACAAGAGGCTACATATTACATGATTCCATTTATAGGAAACGTTTGGAATAAGCAAATCTACAGAGACAAAAAAATACATTAGTGGTTACCAGGATCAGGAAGGTGGGGAGGGGCTCACGGGAGGTACAAAGTTTCCTCCTGGGGTGACAAAAATGTTCTCCAATTACATTGTGGTGACGGTCGCACGACCCTGTCAATGTATTAGCAATCATTTAATCGTAGACATTAAATCGGTGAAGAGTATGCAATGTGAATTATATCTCAATGACGCTTTTAAAATGCGGCCTGAAGAACTACCACGGGTGGTAAGGAATCTAAGGAGTGGACACACAGGCTGTGCTCGGCCCAGTGGCCTGGCACGGAGCGACATCCATCCCCAAGTCGCTCTGCTGATATCGAGGTACGAAGAGGTCAAGCGAGACTTCCAACGTGTGATCACAGTAAAAACAGGACAGTAGAAGTCCTCACCGACAAATGCCCTTTTACTCAGAAGCCCTTACTAAACAGACTGTCTGAACACTGTCAAATGAGCCAGCAGTGTCAAAGGTAAATTATAAACGGCATCAGAAATCCTGGGATGGAAGGCTTGGTTGGAATGTAATAGAACTTGGGCAGAAAACCTATGCCCCAGTCTCCCCTCTTCTCGTACCTCCTTTCAGGGAAAGGCAAATAAAGGAAGCAAGGTTTCAAGGCATGCCCCCGGGTCTTCTCCAATAAAGCCAGTTTTCCAAAACCATTGGCTTCCACATTCTTCCCAGGACTTCAAATTTCCTACTAGAAAGGGGGTGGGGTGGGGAGGGAGAGATAAATTATAAGGACTTAAGAAAAGACAGTCATGGGAATCAGAACATTCCATTTCCGGGGAAAAATAATCAAGATTTTTAAAGTTACCACCAGCCCTTTCTGGGGGCTATTAAGAAAAGTAAAGCCTCTTAACTGTAATCACCCCTAATTAGCCATCAGCAACTCATGAAATTACTCATGGCATTGAAGACCCTCAAATTCTTGGGTCTCAGCCAGAAGTTAACTGAGATCCACCAGGAAAAAGGCCAACAAGTGTAAATTGGAACAGTTAAAACTCTTCTAAATCCAAGGCAGGGTCTTGCTCTTGGCTTGAACGGTGGGTATGTGTGAAGACAGGATTTTACTTGGGAGGAGGACAAAATCTTCGCCGAGCTGCTAATAATAATAATCAACTAATCAATAATTATTTACTTATTACGAGATTCAAGGAAAGGATGAGTGAGTCAGGGTCTGGCTTCATAATCTAGCTTCAGTAGGTAAGATTTAGGGACACGGAATTGTTTGAGAAAAGGATGGTGTTACCTAGAACAGTACAGGGTAAATAGTGTTATAGAGAGACCCTATGCACATAACAAGCTAGTTCAAGGGAAGAAGAATCACTATAGAGGGCTGGTCAGACACCAGCAAGGAAGGCGGGACGTAAAATCAGCCTTTAGTCTTTGCAGGTTACAAATGAACAAAGTGCCTACACTGTAACCCGCACCATGTAGGTATGAAGCCAACATTCTCATTCATGAACCAGCTGACCTTTGGCATTACCTCTCTTGTCTCCCAGTGTCCTTGTCCGTAAAGTGGGAATCCTGTTTGGAACTACCATAGGGTTGGGTGCTGGACACACACACGCACACACACACACACACACACGGCACCGCAGCCGTGGTCTCTGTCCTCAGAGACGATCCACTTTAAACCAACAGAAACTGAAGTAAAATTACAGGTGTGATAAGCACCAGGAAAGAAGTCTGAGGTGCCTCAGCAAGTATACTGGGTGGTGGTCAGGGAAGGATCCCCCTGAGGAAGGGACGTTTACGCTGGAGCTGATGGGTAAGCAGGTGTCAGCCGGGTACAGAGGGGAGGGGACGCCGAGAGAGGAGGGAGCCCTGTGTGGACAGGCGTGGGAGGAACGGGGAGGAAGAAAAGGAAGCCGTGTGGCACGACATGGCAATGGAAGGCGAACATGGGAGGACCTGACCCCCTACAGAGAGCTAAAAATCCCCAGCATACGGTTAATGAATGGCCGAGGGCATGAGGGAAAGGGAAGTCCCACTGATGACTTCCTCCAGACTTCCGGCGGATGCAACTAGCAAAACCAGTTGCCAACAGAGCCTTCTGGGTTTGTCAGGAAAAGAAGGGCGATGTTGAGGAACATGATGTTGTTGAGATGTGTTGCAGAGCAGTGGTTTCCAAATCTGACAAGAAGTCAACCAGAAAAACAGCTTAAATTACCAGAACAATTTGAAAATAGATGTGTAGTCACTGCTAAGGACCATAGACCCCATCCCCTCTGGGTGTTTTGCCTTCAGATATTTGCTGACAAGAGAACGAAGCTGTCATGATTAGCGTGTCATCTTAATGTCTTTAGCTTATCCTCTTATTTTAGGAGAAAGAGTGAGCCTGTGCATGGGGGGGGGGGGGGGGGGGGGGGGGGGGGGGGGGGGGGCGAGAGGGGCAGAGGGAGAGTGAGAGAGAGAGAATCCCAAGCAGACTCCACACCCAGCACAAAGCCTGACGTGAGGCTTGATCTCACAACCCTGAGATCAGGACCTGAGCTGAAATCGAAAGCCGGACGCCTAACCCACTGAGCCACCCAGGCGTCCCAATCTCATCCTTTTAAAATGTATCCTTGGGATGTATGCTTTATGTGGTCACATCATACATTGGTTAAAAAAGGGTAATAACCCAACAGTACACGGGACTTACACGTGGAAACACTTTTTACTGATGGAGGGTGCGATCGAAACCATTTGGAGGCTACTAGCCTAGAATGTTTTTTGACCAACTTCTTAATCAGACTTGATTCACTACTTTTATCTCATGATATGGTTGATGAGCTCGTCCAGTGGAGCTAGAAGCAGCTCTTTCCCACGGTTCACTAGTCCCTCCACGATTACTATCGTGTTAAATCAGTTCCACTTTCCAAACTGCGGGTCACAACCCCTTAGTCTGTCATGGAATCAATTTTGTGAGTCATAACCTGCCCTTTTTTTTTTAAAGATTTATTTCTTTATTTTAGGGGAAGGAGGGGCAGAGGGAGAGAGAGAGAATCTCAAGCAGACTCCCCGCCAAGTCGGGAGCCCAACACAGGGCTCAATCGCACAACCTTGAGATCGCGACCCAAGCCAAAATCAAGAATCTGAGGCTTAACCAACTGAGCCACCCAGGTGCCCCATAACCTGCACTTTTGCAGATGAAAGAGAAAAGAAGGAGAGAGCAGAGAAACGCACTGGTGTCCATCGCACACAGCAAGGGAAACTGTATCTCACCACGACTCACGGATTGTTTAAATGCCCTTGCTCAGGAAGACCAGAAGGCACGGCAGGGTTCTAACTCATCAGCCGGAATAAAATCACGAAGATGAAGCCAAGCCGCACATTATCCAAGCCCCTGAAAAGCCGCACCAGGAGGATTTTGATGAGATGGCCGAGAAAGAGCCATTGTAGGTTCTGGTCCAGGGCGGTTTGATGAAAGTGAGGTTTCCTGAAAAATTCCGTCTGGCAACACTGGGCCGAGCTAGCGAGCTGAGGAAACATGTTATCTGTGGAGCCGATTCTGCTTTTTGAGGTTTGCTTCTGTTGATTTATAACTTTTCTTGACAGTGATCAAAAAACCCAACAATCTAGTTTCTGTTCCAACATATGCTCCCAGCGGGGATGGAGCCCGACCCTGTCTCCTTTCCTCAAAAGTCCTGCAGGAAGGCTAAACAGTCGCCTGATTCGGGTCAGGCTAAAGTCACAGTCCCCACACACCAGGAGGAAGTGATAGGGGGGTTCCAAGGCTCAGTATGGTGGAGACAGAAAGAGGAGCCATGACAGGTCTAACCCAGGGCAGAAAAGGCCTTCCAACCCCAAAAGAAGCCACTGTGCCCTGGACAATGGCACTATTCTGCTGCCCCTTCTCCATTGGCCCACCTCTGAGGATCTTTCCTTCCCCTTCTCCTCATGGCCTGACCAGAACTCCTGGAAAAACCCACCCAATTTCTGCATACCCCAAAACGGAAGGATCTGCTGAGCATGTGTGGGTTCAGAGAGGCCCACCCCGAGGCCGCACCCCAAATCCAGGATCCAGTTCCACCTCCCTGCCTTCCCCCCACACTCAGGCTTCTCCCTCTGGGATACCCATGATGTAAAGTAACCAACCACACAAACAAAATCCCTACTCCGCGGGGCAGTGGAAGGGACTCACCACAAGAATGAGGACTAGCGATTTCAGGAGGCAGTTTCAGACCCCAAATCAGCACCCAGTAACATGGGGTGGGGGCAAGTCTCAGAATTTGCCCTTCCCTTTGTGAAAGCCGCCCCCTGAAGGTCCTGACAGACGAGAGCCTCGGCCCTGGGCCCCATCCTGTCTTTACCAACATCACCAACACCTTTTCCTGCTCTGCCACCATTTCTGCCAGCTTTCTTCTCACAGAACCGTGGCCAGCCATTTACCATGTCCCCTACCTGACATTCTAGTTGTCTGTGGACGAAAGTACCAGGATGTAGGCTCCCAACATCAGCATCCAACCCATGACTGTCTTCCATTATAGGTCAAGGGGAAGAAGAGTCAGGAACCAGCTTTTACTAAGCACCTGACATGGGACATGAATCATTCGATTTAATCCTCACAGTAAACCTGAGGCCACACTGTGGGTGGCGGGTAGGCCTGGGACTTGAGCACAGATCACCAACACCAGAGCTGGTCCTTTTTTCATTCTATTAGACTCACTGCCTTGCCTCCCACCTAGCAGAGATTCATGCTCAGCTAGACATTTAGTCAATAAATGGATGGACAGATGGATGGATGGATGGATGGATGGATGGATGGATGGATGGATGCAGAGATGGAAGGATGAAAGGATGAATGGATGGACAGATGGATGGATGGATGGATGGATGGATGGATGGATGGATGCAGAGATGGAAGGATGAAAGGATGAATGGATGGACAGATGAACGGATGGATGGATGGATGGATGGATGGATGGATGGATGGATGGATGGATGCATAGATGGATGGATGGATAGATGGATGGATGGATGGATGGATGGATGGATAAATGGATGAATGGATGGATGGATGATGAATGGATAAATGGATGGATGGATGGACAGACGATGAATGAATGGATAGATGGATGGATGCTCCCCTGAGGGACTGAGTGTGACTCACAGATCTGCTGGCAAATGAAACACTTTAGGACATGAATGTTTACTATGCCATGAACATCGTTTAGAGCAAAGCAAGACAAGAGGAGCCACTTAATAATCTATTGTCTCGGATGATGATAACCATGAGGCTGAGGATGCTAGCAAACATCTAATAGATGGCTACCATGTGCCAAATGGCATTCTCCATGCATGACATACATTATCTCATTTTATCCTTACAACAACCTTATGAAGGGAGTACCATCGGGAAATGGAGGTACAGAGAAGTTAAATCACTTTTCCAAGCCATCCAGCTGGTACGTAGGGGAGTTAGGATTCAAATCCAGGCATCCCGAGCCCAGATTTTATGAACTAGGTCATCATTTGACACTGCCTTCTACCCTCAACCAGACAGGACTGGCTTAAATGATCAGAACAGAGATGTGTGACTTCCACTTCTTAGAAAACAGGACCCACGGCTGATTTCTCTCTGCCCTTGCTGATACTTGGTCAATGGCTGCAGACTGCCCAGAACTAGAAGGAAGACCCTGACCCACCACCTGTGCTGCCTCCACAGAGGGCCCGAGCCTCCCCAGCCCTCTGGTGGCTCTCATCCTGCTCCACAGCCCCACAGCTCTTGCAGGGAATCCGGTCCCAGGCAGCTGGGTATTCAGGCCAGGTCACACTTCCAGCCTCTTCCAGCTGGGAGAAGCCAGCCAGAAGAACATTCCCCTCCCTGTCGTCCTCTGTGCTCCCTCTTATGTCCTACCCCCTTGCAGGGCGTGTCCTTTCTTCACTGTCATAGGCAAACTCAGCCACATAATTCGTTTCTTCCCAACGAGACTCCATTCTGCAAA
>CM053609.1:26449005-26485169 GCA_028646535.1 Procyon lotor
CAGGAGCTCTAGCAAGAAGAGAGAGAACTGGTTTGGTTGGCACTAGGATTAACATATAATAATTTAGGTGGGAAGAAGGTCTAACACTTAATCAGGATCAGTGCTCACACAAAATTACCAAGTAGGAGGAAGTTTTAACAGGATCTTCCAAAAAGATGAATCAGTCAAAGATCCCCCCAAAAGAAGAATATACTACCCATACCCAATGCCCAATGCCTTATCTCACAGGAAATGAAACCACTAGATGGCCCTACTCAGTTTAATAAAACAGCAATAAGGAATATATGATTTTTTTCTTTTTAAAGATAACAAACCGAGTCGATATATCGTACTGATAGGACATGGGGTTTTGTAAATCTGGCAAAGTGAGACTCAAATGTACCTCATTTCCTGAAAGACGGCAGGTTGTAAAAATAAATAAATAAAGCCCAAGTGGAAGTGTGACTTTAAAAATCATATTGTGGTGACACTGGAAGTTAACGCAGCCTGATGAGGAATCTTGTGCCCAGCCCCACACTGCATCAGCCAGTAACCCAGATCCTATAGCTGTGGCTGAGCCGAGGAAGTATACTTTTTCTTTCAGGTCTAGTAATATTACTCCACCCTTGGGAAGAAATAAAAATATATTACTGAAACTCTAGGAAGATATTAAAATAAGTATACTAATATCCCCTAGGAAGGTATAAAACAAGCACATAAATTATCAAAGAAATGAATAAGTCCATTGTTCTGAGGATTTAGAATACAGTCAAGGGTAAGTTTAATAATAAGCTTCGTAGTCACTGCGTTTGTGAAAGTTTTATGATATTTGAAGTGTTCAAGAAGCCAGCCACGGTAAACATGTAATCGCATTTGAAGTGATTTAAGAGAATTTAATCAAATGTAGCTTACATGTTCAAGATAATTTGTTTTTTAAATGGTTGTTTATTAGGTAGATGAGTTCAAGAACTTGAGCATTGTACAGAAGGTGAGTTTCCAAGTTCCCGACAGGAAAATTTAAAAAACCTGGGCTGTGAGGTCCCTTCCCCCCGAATCATCCCAGAGGAAATTAGAGACAGTGATCGGAAACATTTGTTACAAGTTAGAATCGCCCAGGGAGCTTTAAAAACTATTGATAACCAGGGCGCCTCCTCAGACCAGTTGTATCAGACTCTCCAGAAACAGAGCGTGTGCACTAGCATTTCTAAAACACTCTTTAGGTCCAACTAGTACTCAGCCCAAGCTGAGAAAGTGACAGAGGAGGGGAGAAGGCAGGCTGTGGAACTAATCATAAAACTTAGAAGGGCTTAAGGAGATCGAAGACAGTTGCGAGCTGGTGCAGAAGCTCCTGGTATTATGGGATGGGGACACAGTGGAGCGTATGTGCAGCTACAGAGGGAAAATGTTGTTGTTCCCCTACATTTCTTGGGCAGGAGCTTTTCTGGCTCTATCACTTGCATGGAATGGGAATTCTCGAGAGCAGCCCAGATGTCAGGTGTGCGGGTGGGGGAAATGGAAGTGTTGGGGTATGTGGAGAAAATATCGGGGCAGCTCCGGGACCCTATAGGTTGAGAATCTGGTGAGAACATATGACTAGCTGCGTTAAGGCATTTGCTTCCTCATTCCCTTTCTTTCCATCCCCTCAATGACAGTGGATTGCAACCCAAGATAACCTGCTCTTTCGCAAGAATTTAAGGGAGGTTCTCTGAATGGAGGCAATGCCCAGGGATGGAAATGGTGTTAGTCTGGTGCTGTTCTCATTTCTAGAGACCTTCCCCAGCCTTCTCCACAAGGAGTCCTAATGATCGGTATCACACAGTCTATGTTCTCTGACCACAACACAATTATGTTAGAAATAAATTACAAAAGAATCATTATTGGACAATAATTCTCCATGGGTCTCTTATGGTTCTGTGTGTTCCCCAAGTGGAGACATCGTCAGCTTTGGTTACAGACTAGATTTTCAAGGGTGTTCATATAAGCAAATAGCCTTAGAAAATAAAGATTAGTATCTCCCTCTTTAGTACAGGGTTGGTTTGTTTGCTGTCCAGTACAGTGAAGACAGTGTGTCCTTCTGGGGCACAGGCTGGGTGGGTTGACTTATACCCCCTTATAAAAGATCAGAGTTTCCTAATCTCAAAGCCCCTCAACTGTGTAGATGCAGGTCCTCCTGGACTCACTCAGGCATCGCTCTCATGGGACTCAGGAGCCAATGAGAAAAGGAAGTGATTACATCCTTCACTTTTGATCTAGGAGGCTCATGTCTTCTGACAGCATTTTTGAAACTATGACTGGCTACCTTGTTAGCTTACAAGCAGGGTAAAATACAAGACCCTTTATGGTTCTTGCTAATAACTTTTAAAAACCCCTGGAGTCTGCATATGAAATAGTGTACAACTAAATAATTAGATCAAAAAGGGACTCATGAAGATATTACAGAAAACAGAATAAAGTGAAAGTATTTTAAGTTAAAATTTATGGATATAGCTAAGGCAGGACTTGGAGGGAAATTTATAAATTGAAATAAATGTATCAAGAATCAAGAAAGATCGAAAACTGGGGTGCCTGGGTGGCTTAGTTGTTAAGCGCCTGCCTTCAGATCAGGTCATGATCCCAGGGTCCCGGGACTGAATCCTGGCATGGGACTCCCTTCTCAGTGGGAAGCCTGTTTCTCCCTCTCCCATTCCCTCTGCTTGTGTTCCTCTCTCACTGTCCCTCTCTGTGTGTCAAAGAAATAAATAAAATCTTAAAAAAAAAAGAAAAAAAGATTGAAAACTAGTGAGCTAATTGTTTAATTCAAGAAGAAGGTAAAAGAAAATTAGAGCAAAACTAAAGAAATCAGAAGGAAATATTAAGGGCAGAACTCAAAGTAAACAAGAAAAACACTACTAATGCAATATATAGTAACACAAACGATGGAGATCAGCAAAATTAAAAGCTGCGTTTTTTTTAAAAGATAAGCAAGAGAAGTCTTCTAGAAAGACTGGTCAAAACCAAGGAAAGATCATATAAAAGAAACAAAATGCAAAATGATAAAAAGGAAATAACTATAGATGCATAAGAAATTTTAAAATAATAAAATATTATGAACAACCGTAGTGTAACGTATTTGTATTTGAAATTGTAGATGAAATAGATTTTGTTGGGATGCCTGGGTGGCTCAGTAGGTTAAAGCCTCTGCCTCCAGCTCGGGACATAATCTCAGGGTCCTGGGATCGAGCCCTGCATCGGGCTCTCAGCTCAGCGGGAGCCTGCTTCCCCCCTCCCCTCGCCTGCCTCTTTGCCTACTTGTGATCTCTCTCTTTGTCAAATAAATAAATAGATAAAATCTTAAAAAAAAAATAGAAAGAAATAGATTTTGTTCTACAGGATGGTATATAAATCATTCACAAGAAGATCTTGGGCACTGACTCATCACAATGGATACCTAACAATCAGAAAGGAGGTGCCAGGATGCACTCTGGTGTGTCCCGGCTGAATAACACCTCCATATTTCTGAGATAAAAAAAACCGGCCAATTGGAGAAATATAAACATCAAACAGGCCAGTAAGCATTAAGGAAGTGAAACGGTAATCAAAGCTTTCCTCTTGCAAAAAAGCTGCAGCCCAGAGACTTTTCTAGATGAAAGTGTTATAGACTTTTAAGGGACAGATTAACTCTCTATCTCATGTATTCTCAATGGGATCAAAATTCACTGGTTTTTGTAGAGGAACAAAAACATCTTGGGTATCAAAAGAGTTTGTGGTCCTCTAAAAAGAGTCACAGTGCAGATATACAGGGTGTCTGCGGTATTGAAATTTCATGGTGGGGAATCAGGAAAAAAAATATCTAAAAAGGCTCCAGGAAGAACAGAAGGTTATAATGAAAAAAAAAAAAAGTTGAGACACACTCCTTATTTTTCTTCAAGAAAATAGAAAAAGAGCAAAATCTTTTCAGATCATTTTAACATTTTAAGAGGCTCATATAAACCCAAAACTGGAAGAAGAACACACATGTATGTATAGACAGCTATCCCCTGCTTTTTGAAAGTTCACATCACATCATTTTGCTTTTATGAAAGATCTACATTAATGCCTGTTTCACTAATGGAAAAAATCCGAAGAGGATTTTCACTTTTACCCCCAAAAAAAAAAAAAAAAAAGGAAGTGAAAATAGCATTCAAGGGCTGGTTTTGCAGCAGCCGCCCACCCCCAGGGAAGAGTGAGGGTGGCCCCACAAAGCTCCTTCCCTGAAACCATTCAGCATCTCAACATCAAGTCACCAGAGCTTTGAACTGTGTCTGTGAGCATCTGTGCTTGATCCCGATTCATTGTGTGCATTTGTTAGCAAGATGTGTGCTAAGCTATCAGAAAAGCCTAAGAGAGGTTAATTTTTGAGGTCTGAGAGTTCTCAAAAAAATTTCCATATAAATTAATGGTAAGTGTTTCTTTGTTTTATGCCATTTTGGCGTATGAAAGCTTTCATGGTCATGCTCTCCTTTGGCAGAGTGGGGGAAGCTCGTACTTACATACACATATGTAGGCATTTATATTCATAAAGGAAATGTGCCTCTTGATATATAGAGTCATGTTTAGTTATAAAAATGAGTGCAAAAATCCTCCATAAATATTAGTTAAATGAATCCAACAGAGTATTAAAAATATATCATGGAACTAGCTTTATTCTCCCGTCTTAAACAATGAGAAGAGCTGGATAGAATATAGCACAGAGAGATCAGGACTGTGATCCCAGAGAAGAGGTAAATCAGTGCGATGCGTCCTGTGGCTTTCTGCCTGGAGGGGCGTTCCCGACAGCAGAGGGGATGGGAGTTCTCAAGCAAAACAGCAGTGGTCTCTTGAATGGAGGGGCAGAGACTTGAGTTCTGGAGTCTGAGGCAGCTGGAAGTTGCAGGACAGAGTTCCAGAGAGGAGGACCTATGTGGAAAAGCAGCTCAGGGATATATACAGAGCTATGTGTGTATGTATGCACATATGTGTACATCAACTATAATATCACTATAAGGTAAGCTGTAACAATGAAAGCTGTTTACTGTAAACTCTAAAACAACTACTAAATGCAAGACAAAGAGTCATAACTAATAAATCCTCAAAGAAGAAAAAATGGATTCATAAAAATATTCAATTAATCCAAAAGAAGTCGATAAAATAGGGAAAAGTTCACAAAGAACAGATGGAACAAACAGAAACCAAACAGTGAGGCGGAAGCACGTCACTAAGGGAATAAGGTGCAAATGGTCAAATTTAAGCAGAAATTGGACAATACAACAACATCCAGCCACACGCTGCCTACAAGCAACCCACTTCAAGTATGAGCACAATAGATTAAAAATAAAAGAACAAAAAAGATACACAGGTCAAAATAAAGCAGGAGTGGTTGTACTAACATTAGACCAAGTAGAGTTCAGAGCAAATCTTAGCAAGGATCAAGAGGATCATTTCGTAATGATGAAAAAGTCAGTTCACCAAAGGACATAACAACTCTCAGTGTTTTTGCACCAAGTAGCAGAGGATCAAAATACATCAAGTAAGAAAACCTGACAGACCTCAAAGGAGGAATTGGCAGTTCCAATTGTAGTCAGAGATTCCAACATGTTCTCTTAATAATTCATAGACTAAGTAGAAAATCTGTAAGGACAGATAAGACTTGAAAAACGCAACAAACACTATAAACCAAACCATTTGTATATTTATAGAGCACCCCAATCACAACGATGTACTTCTTTTCCGGTGTACAGGGAATAGTCACTAAGACACTATTCTGAGATGTAAAACAAGCCTCAGTAAATTGAAAATAACTCATTCAAAGTACGTTCTCCGACTACAATGGAATTAAATCAGAAAACAGTAAGAAAGAAATACCTGGAAAAAGCCCAACTATTTGGAAACTACCATACTTCTAAGTAACCCATAGATCACGGAAGAAATCCAAATGTGAAATTAAAAAGTATTTTAAACTAAATGAAAATGAAAACACAACATATCAAATATTGTAGGATGCTGGTAAAGCTGTGCGGAGAGGAAATGTCTTAGAAAGCTTTCAAATTAAAGACCTGAGTTTCCACTTTACAAAAAGTAGACCAAATTAAACCTCAAAATCAAAGAGAAAACCAATGAAGCCAAACATTTATTTTTTAGAAAGTCAATAAAATTGATGAATCTCTAGTCAGGTTAAGAAAAAAGAGAAGACGCAATTTACTAACATCAAGAAGAAGGAAGCACCATAATTAGTTTCAACAGACATTAAAAGGACAATAAGGAAACACTATGAACCATTCTACACATAAATCTGACAACTTAAATGAAATGGACCGATTCCTTGAAAGACACAAACTACAAAAGCTTACTCCAGAAAAAAAATCGATAACCTATATAGCCCTAAGTTGAAGAAGTGGACTTTTGGGGCAGCTGGGTGGCTTAGTTGGTTGAACGCCCAACTCTTGGTTTTGGCTCAGGTCATGATCTCATGGGTCATGGGATTAAGCCCCTAGTCAGGCTCTGCACCCAGCGGTAAGTCTGCATGAGGATTCTCTCCCTTTGCCCCTCCCCTCACTTGTGCACACACGCGCGCACACACACTCTCTCTCTCTCTCGCAAATAAATACATCTTTAAAAAATAAAAATAAAAAAAATAAACTGATTTTTTACTTAAAATCCTTCCCCCAAAGAAAACTCTGCACTCAGATGCCATCACTAGTAAATTCTATTAAATATTTAAGAAAAAACCCACTAATTTTTTTAACCCCCACTAATTTTAAATAAACTCTTCCAGAAAATTGGAGAGCACAGTCCCCAATTTATTCTTTAACATTACTCTGCTACCAAAACCAAAGTCATTACAAGAAAGAGAATTATAATCCCAAATCCCTCATGAACATATATTTTGAAAATTCTTAACAATATTTTAGCAAATCAAATCCAATATTACATATAAAGAGAATACCTCGTGACCAAGAAGACATCATCCTAGGAATGTAACGTTGGTTCAACATTTGAAAAATTGATCAGTGTAATTCAGCACATTAAGGACTAGAAAAATCAGATAATTATCTGAGTAGATGCAGGAAAGATACTTTGTGCAGGGAACATCAGGGAAGAGGATCCCTAACAGCCAGGGGTGTGACAACAAGAGTCATCCATCCACATTCCTGCCTCTGGGCTGGTTCCAGGGAGTGGACAGAGAGGGCTTCTCTCTGCCTCATGACCAGCACTTCCCAGACCTGCTCTGTGTGATGGCCTCGTCTGCTTCCTAGTCCATCAGACTTTTAGTCCCCATTGTAGGCTACTCATCTCATCAACTGACCTGACAAAAGAGGATTGTAGACTTGGATTCTGGTAGCCGGGTGCTCCTCCCCCAGTCACCGGAACTGACACCCCCCTCCAACACCACTGAGGTGCTCCCTCTACCCCATTTGCTTGATAATGGGTAAGTGGTCATTTTAGGGCTTTGCTATAATGGCAGATGAATAGTGTTTACCATTCAACCCACCTGACTCTTTGGTCATCCGGAAGGTATTACAAAAGTGGGTTTATAATTTAGTTTCCACATAATTTCCATATAATTTAGTGCTCCAGGGCTAATACCTACCTTCTTGCTTTAGCTCTTAAATCCCCCATATTTTTCACATAGTAATCTCCATACTCTAATATTTCCACAGCAGGCACTCTCTAACCCAACTTCATTGTTGGCATAGTTTCTCCAGTGAGGAGAGGGAGACTGCTTGGCAAGACTGTGGAAAGAGAGTTGCTGCTTTACATTATAGAACTTGCAAGCACTATTTGACTTTTAAGACTGTGTAGGTGTGGGGGTGCTGGGATGGCTCAGTCAGTTAAGCATCTGCCTTCGGCTCAGGTCATGATCCTGGAGTCCCGGGATTGAGCCCCGCATTGGGCTCCCCTCTCAGCCCAGAGTCTGCTTTTTCCTCTGACCCTCCCCTCTCTCATGCTCTCTCTCTTTCTCTCAAATAAATAAATAAATAAAACCTTAGAAAATAAAAAAATTTCAAAAATGAGAAAATATTTAAAAAAAGAATATGTGTAATTCTTTTATAAAATAAAGGAAAATCTAAAACAAAAAAAGAGAAGACACAATATGCTTGCTGCTCCTCCCCAACCTGGGCCTAATGCAGGCATCACTAATCCATGATGGCACTCCTTTCTGCTGACCCACAGCCTCCCAAGCCCTCTTGATAACCAGGCAGGCACTACCAATCAAACTAGAATTGACTCAAAACCAGTTTTCCGGTCCTGATCTTTTTCTTTGGCTCTGCATCCAGATTTTGCTTTTGCTTTTCTAGCTCTGATCTTTGTGTCTTTTCCAGAATGACTCCAAGCTGCAGCCCTCTGGCATCATTCAGCCTAGCATGATCTATATAGTGATCCTAAACTAAGCCATGCCTTACGGCCAGGGAACCTCCTCTGGCCATATTCTGTGGACCCCCCTGCTCAGTGGGGAGGAGGACTCGATAGCTGTAGTGTGCGGGAGCAGATTCATTTCAGGAGGTCCCAACAGCCATTGCCCCTGAAAGAAACCCCCTTTGGGAATAGTGAGTGCTGCTGAGACACTTTATCGCTATAAAGTTCTTAATCATTTCTCGTTGGTCAGAGGGAGTGATCCCTAACTGTTCAACGCTTTCCTCTTTAAGAGGAGCAGGAACTTCCTACAGCCGTTTCAGCGGTGTGTGGCTTACACCAGGCAGAAAGACCTTGCATTATATTGGGTGGATGTGGCCTGAGGAAGGTTACAGCTGTGAAAACTGTTACCCTAGGTTCCCTCCCACCAGGAAGAGCACTGACTTTTTCTTTCCTATTTCCCCTTGCAAATCTTCAGTCTCGGAAGCAAAGCAATCAATCACGTTGTCAACACAAATAGGCCTCATAAAATTCAAAGTTAAAGTCAGCACTGACAGCTGCTTCACCCATAAAACGAAGGGGTTAGACCAGATAATCTCTAAGGGTCTTTCCAGCTCTCACGTCTAGTGACTTTATGGCTTCAGTCAACAATATAAAACAAGAGTGGAAAGCAAAAGACTTCCTCTAAAATTTAGCACAGGTTCTGGAGAAAAAGAGAGTTGATTTGAAAGGTAAGAAGCCCAAATGAATTCTGAAATGGAGCAGGGCGATAAGAATGTGCTTATAAAATGTATCACCACTCATGAGCCTTCCAACGGGCTCTGGATAATTTCCAAACAGTGGTATCTGACTGATAAGCATCTTTCTTCGTTAGTGTAACCATGGTTTGTTGTGTTTGCCAAAGGTTGGAAGAGAACTGAGCTAACAGCTGGAGGCCAGAAGTTTCCCACTCCTGCCCTACACTTCTAGACTCTAGGCTTTCACATTTTCTACTACATCTCAAGGCAAGTAACTACTTTTGGCTTCTCTGTCCTCTGGGACTATGAAACACCACATCTCCCTGGCAATCGGGGAAGCATTTACCTTTACCAAACCTTCCAAAGAGCCTTCTAGAACAGGCTGTTGCAGGAGTTAGCTTTCAGCTGGGAAGGTTCAGAATGCAGCCTGTACCAGAGTGGCTTGTTCCTGGAATGCAAACTCTCTTTGAACCCAGAGATGCAAGAGATCTCTCGTGGAAGAAGGGGGAGCTGTAACAATTTCAGTGAAAAAGCCGAAGGCACGGGAAGCTTATCTTAAGTTTGGCAGAGAATTCAGGACCTTCGCTTTGGGAGTCAGTGGGACTGAGAGGGAGCAGAGGCCTCTGGGAGGGGTGAGGTGACGCATTGAGAACAAACGTACTCAGAGAGGAAAGGACCCCAGGGGCAGGAGGCTGGTGTGGTGGTGCCATCCTGGGTCTGTTCCTAAGAAGCGTGTGTCTCCCACCTCTTCACACCTCACACACCTCCACTCGGGCTGGTGGTGTTTTGCATTTCTTCAGTTGTTACTGAGTTGTCCACTCCTTCACGTACTTGCTTGTTCATCCATTCAGTAAGCATTTAATCAGCACGTACCTTGCAGCACGCATCGTCATAGGTACGGTTCACACTGATGAATAGGGTGCAGTTGCTGCCCCTGCCCACCAGGACCCACAGCCCTGGCTGGGGAGGCAGACACAGGCAGACGCCCCTCTGCACCGTCCATGTTGTGGTGTGCAGATGATGTGGTGGGAGCCTAGGAGAGGGACAGTTAAACCACCCTGACGAGGGGTACAGCAGGCTTTTCAAAGGAGGGTCTCCTTCAGGGTCCTGAGGATGTGGTGTTGTATTCCATGGGTGAGGCGGGGGCAGGGAAAGAGACACGGGGTCTTCTAGACCCAGGGGAGAATGGGGTGCAGCTTTCACAGTGGCTCAGGGACAAGGAAGAGCATGTGGCCCATGGAGGCCAAGAAGTGGTCCCGAGAGCTTAGCTGATGAACTCACCCCACACTTCACGGTGGGCTGGACGCCATCTTTACTCAAGTGTTTATTGAGTAGCTTCTAGGAAGAAATTGGCTTGCTTAGGTTGCCACGTGGAATGATTCCACTCAATGTGATTGTATTTAACTCTATACAGTTGGGTTTAAGGAAATGTTGCCTCTTCGGAAGGCACGTGTGGATTTTTGAACTGGGGAATAACCTAAGGAAATAGTGTAATCATAAACAAGGTGAGGCTCAGGGAAGGCACTGGAGGGAGAGACCCCAGGAGGGTCTGGCAGCCCTGGGAAGTGTTCAGAAGGCACCAACCCAGTAGGGAAGGGACATGGTGTTAACTGAGCCCCTGCACAATCGGGCATCAGGAGAAATGCTACGGACAGGCCGCCTCACCACCCTCACAATAACCTAATGGAAGGTGGTGTTTTTACACCCACTTTACAAATGAGGAAGTAGAGGGGTGGAGTTTGTCGAAGCCATTTGCCTTGCGTCACTTTGAGAGGCTTGCCATGGCTTTCTGACTTGAGCAGAGGCTGAGTTAAGATGTCAGAAACGGGACTCCTGTTAGGTGAAGACACAGTACCACGGGGTGTCTGTTTAGTGGTAAGCGGCTGAGGACAATGGGGTACTCGGGAGTGCTTGGGCATTTTGAGCATGGAACGTCCATTCATTCATTCTATTTATTCAGTAAAATTTTTGCTAGAGTTGCAGCTGCAAAAGCAAACAAAAAGAGACAGAGGTCTATGCCCACTTGGACCTTCTGTCCTAGAGATGAGGCAGATAATAGACAAGATAAAGGGATCCCTAGGTCTGTTGGGTCTCAGACTCTTGATATCTGCTCAGGTCATCATCTCAGCGTCCTGAGATGGAGCCCCCCATGTGGGGCTGCACACAGCAGAGTCTCTCCCTCTGCCCCTTCCCTCGCACATGAGCTCTGTGTCAAATAAAAAATTAAAAACAAACAAAAAAACAAGGTAAAGAATTTACTCACAGTAGGGTAAATGGTGATAAGCACTAGGGAAAGAAATGAAGGAAAGAAAGCACAGAATTTCAGGGTGGCTGCAGTTTTACAGGGAGTGGCCAAGAAAGTGGCATTTGAATAGATGTCTGAAGAAATGGAAGGAGGGACCCTGAAGACATCTGGGGAAGAGTGCTTCCGGCAGAGGGAAGGACAGGGCTGCGGACAGGAGTATGCCTGGGAGTCCGAGAACCAGTCCGAGAACCACTCCAGGGAAAAAGCAAGAGCCAAGGGTCTGGGCCTTGCAGGCCATCCTACGGACTGCAGCCTTGCCTCCATGTAGGACTGGAAGTCTCTGGAAGGTCTTGAGTGGGGAGCAACCCCACCTGACTTCCGTTCCAACAATGTCCACCTGGTTTCCGTGTGGAGGTTGATGGTCCGAAGGCTTTGCTCAGACTAAACGCGGCGTGTGAGAGAAGTAAGACCCTAGCGTTTTGACCCGGAACCGGAAGTGACTTACTGAAGGAGGGCGGCGGGGCAGGGCGGGGCGGGGCGGGGAAGAGGAGGAGGCAAGGTTTGGGAGCCAAAGCCCGCCCTCCTGGTAAGCTTGAGGCAGAGACGTGGAGGACCCGAAGGTAGGACAGCTCCACAGAGGCCGGGGGCGGACAGAAGGACTGCATCAGATCCCACAGAAAGGACAGGAGAGGTGAGCTCGGAGGGGAGGTCCTTGGATTTGCAAATAATGAGCGCTGAGATCACACATAGCGTGGGCTATGGATTTCCACCCAGTCCCACATGCCCCATACGTATCCGTGGGGTTCTTTGGGCCAGTATCTTTTCTTTTTTTTCTATTTTCCTTCCCAGCTCTTTTTAGACCATGCTGGCCTCTGCCTACCCACTTCTCCAGTATTGGCTCTGAAGCCTGTTTAATTTAATGGTCCCTCCAGGGATCTCTTGGTAATGGGCAGGAGGGTATCCTGTCCTCTGTGTAGTATTTTTATGTTCATTTTTATGGGGCATTTATTTTTCATGCTAAAAATATCCTGTGCCTTTCTGGAGGTAGGGGAAGGGAGGAAATGGAGTGGAAAAATTATTTCAGCATCTCGCTTACAAATCTGCTCAGTGGACCAGAGTTCTTACCTACCCTGGGTTTGAGCACTGGGTTTCCATGCCTGTTTCTTGATGTCCTCACTAACATATTCCAGCCCAGGCCCTTCCTGTTTTAATGAAAGGAAAGCAGTGCCGTCCCCCTCCCACTCATCTTTGAAACTCCCTGGGGATGGCCTGGTGAGTTTCCATTCCAGTAGATGGCATGAAACTGAGTTCATGGAGCACAGAGAGCGGGAACATCTGTTTCTATGGGTCTACATGATGTCATTTGTCCTGAAACACCCCCAGCCTCACACACAGAGAGCCCAGATTCTAAATTTGGAAGGAAACAAAAACCAGAAGGGGAATTCCTGCTGGGATAATGTTCTGGGTGTGGAGAGGCATCCAAACCTGGCTTCCATGAATGGACTGATTGAGCCAGTAGACTTTAGATGGCTAATCTCTTCTCACTGCTTCCCTAAACTCTGTCCTTTGAAAAAGAAAAAAAAACACACACACACACAAAAAAACCAAACTGGGCCGAGTAGTTACTGTGTGAAATGAGCCTGGGGATTAGGATTTCCTTGGGTCTAAGAGCAGTTGAGTCATTACCATTGCATAGATTCAAGGTTGACTTCAGGGTAGTTGAGTTCATAGATCACAGGATATTTGAGAAACCGTCTAAAGAAAATCTTGCTGTGACAAAGACTGAGCCAAGGTAATAGCTTGCTTCAGAAAGGCAAAAATAAATAATGTAGCTGTAGAAGGGCGTGGGAGTAGAGACTGTTGAGTGGAGAAAGGAGAAAGCTGTGTGAAGGTGCTTTTTATGTGGCTCAGAAGGAAGGGCTCCTCCCTGAGCTTCACTGTGTGCTGTTCCCAGGAGAGAATCTTGCTCTGAAACAGTCTCCACGGTGAAGAGTGTGGATCTCTCCAGGTCTGGGAACCAGGACTTGGGACCACCATGCTGGGAAATTTGGGTTTGGGGAAGAGTGAGAAAGGGATGGTTTGTGACAATATTTAGCACTCCAAGTCAAATGGGATCCTCTAAAGCTTGATTCGGTAAGGGTCCTTAGTGCAGGGGGGTGGCAGAAGGCAGGGGTGTGGGTGGATGGGCTGTGGGTATGTTTCGTTTTGCCAACTTGAATCAACTTGAATCAACTTGAATTCAACGCACTAGAATCTTGATGGCAGTAGCACATGGGGTTCTCTTGGCAGAAAAATATGTCCACATCAATATCTGGAGGAGTGCTTTGTCTTAGGACTTTAAGAAGATAGCAAAGGAATGGTTGATAACATTTGAACCTATACTCTTGGATGAGAACTTTATAGCATTGCTCTAGGGATGACCTGTTTGATTATATACACCTGTGCCGGAGAGTTAACACAGCAGGCTTGAGACTGCTCTCCTTAAAAGAAGCAAGACTGCAAGGTTGCTTGCCTGCTTGCAAGGTTATTCCCTTGGTGGGAACTTGGCCAGTAAAATGTCTTCTGGATGGATACAAAGCTTTCCCTAAGTGATAAGGGTAGCTCACCGTACCTATCCTATTTATACAGTGGTGGTTTCTGTTGAACGCCTGGATTCCTTCTGGGAGTCTGGAATTTTAGTACAGTTGGGTACCTATATGACCAATCTCCAATAAAAACCTTAGACACGGAGTTTCTAATGAGCTTCCCTGATAGACAGCATTTCATATGTGTTGTTGTAACTTGTTGCTGGAGGAATTAAGCGGGTCCTGTGTGACTCCACTGAGAGAGGACTTTTAAAAGCTTACATCTGGTTTCCTCCAGATTTCTCTCCTTGGCCTTTTCCCTTTGCTGATTTTGCTCCGTAGTCCTTCACTGTAATAAATCCCATGAGGGTGCTGTGAATGCAACCATATGCGGAGTCCTGTGAGTCCTAGCACACCGCTAACCCTAGAGGTGGTCTTGAGGACTCTGGCAGAACGCTAAACCAATATGTGCTGTAGGGTGGGGCTCCAAAATTAATGATCAGATTCCTCTGCACTAAATAATTTTAAAAGTTCTTTAACCAGGTGAGGTTAAAGAAGAGTGTTGATTCCAGTCTGGATGGTTTTGTTGACCATTTTTGATGACCCCACACTGGTTCTGTCCCATACCTCATCGCACAAGAGTAATTACGTCCCTGTACCGGGACCTTTTCCTGCGTGCACAGCATTCTCAGTCTTGATTTACTTGTCCTGGAGCAGAGGCAGATCAGAGACAAGGAAGGAGTATTTGGGTCTATCAGTGGTTGATGCTGCGAACTCCCTAGCTGCTTGCAGTTCACCTCCTACACCAGTAGGAGGGTGATCACGAGGAACTGGCCATAGGTAATGTTCAGGATGGACTCCCTCAGCAAGGCATGGAGGTGCACTGCTCAAGTGTGCCTTTCTCACTGATTTTTTTCTAGATTCCAAGTTGACCTACGTCTACTTGGTTTCCGCATTTTCTTCCTTTAGATGTGCTAGTGTAATCGGGTAACTCATACAGAATCTTGCTCTGGCCTATGGGCTTCACCTTCTATAAGATGGCAATTATCTGTCTTTAACCTGATGTGTTGACTTGGCTCTTGAAGAGCAACTTGATCCAAGTTTGGGGGCACCCCTCACTCATGGTCCTTTCCCCCAGTTCAGTTACCAGCCTCTAGGCAGAAGTGCTTTGATGCCTGGTACCTTCTTTGGACATCCCATAGAGAAAAGCAAGTTTGTATAAGCGTTCAGGGTCATAGTAAGCAATTTACCACATATCCAATTCTGGGTTCCCATCCAGCCACTCAGATGTGGAGGTTTTCCTGGTGGGACAGGTCTGCTTCTCCAGCCTCACCCTCTTCTGCACTCATAGCATACCCCCATGAGGATATGAGAAGGAGGCTTGGGAAGTACATAATTCTTGGAAGTATGGAGGATTTGATTATGTTGTGGACCTTTGACTTGGAGGGTTGGTCTTCTAAATTTGCTAACACTCATTAGCTCATCCTTGGGAGAAAATAGTCCATGGGTCTGACAGCCCTTATAGAGGGCCAAGGAGGAGTGGGACTCCTGGGTATGGAGGTGAAGGGAGTAAGGGAGGAGAGAGTGCAAGTGGCAATAGGACCCATGGGAGTGGTGGGAGAAGGAAGGAGACAGTGTCTATGGATGAGGCAGTTCCCAAGGGACCAGGAAATTCTAAGGGCTTTTTCTTTTTCTTTTTTTTTTTTTCTGATTAAAGTCTTGTAATCCCATTGGATCAAGAAACCATTCATGATTGTTGACCTTGTGTGGACCCTCCTGGGTTGCTATAGGTGAGTTGTTGTAAGTGGATTCAGATACAAAGTGAGTGGTCTTCTTCAGCATGATGGATAGGCTGAGAGTAAATCTTTTGGGTAAAATATTGCCCATCCTCCCAACATGATGCGCTTAGTAAGAAAATCTCATAATTACCACTGCAGGAAGTGCTAGGCGACCAGGCAAATATACTAGAACTCCAGACTTTTCTGTATGGAAGCTGTTTCTCATTGTTAACTTCAGAAGTCTCTTTATCAGAGCTCTTTGGGGTCTAGGCTTTGGGTTTCAATTAGAAACTTTTAAGGGAACATGATGTGAAGAGGATCCTTTCACATCCAGAGGATCTGCTCTTCATCTCAAATGACTGTGAGCAGCAGGCCCCATTATGTTCGCTGACACGCATTGGCTACACCCCTGGCTGCCTGGGGGAAGCCACAGAGTACTGACTAAGACCTGGCCTCTTTTTTCAGGGAGCTTGCAATATAACACATTAAGATTGGTAAGTGGAACTAAAAAGATGCCATATATATTTTTTTTAAATACAAATGTTCATTATTATCATCAAATGTTCCAGCCTGTGGTGATTTCATTACCAAAATGTTTTGCTTTGATTTTTAAAAGTTTTTAAAATTCTAATTCCAGTGTAGGTAGCATACAGTGTTATATTAGTTTCAGGTGTACAATATAGTGATTGAACAATTCTATACATTACTCATCGCTCATCATGGTAAGTGTACTCTTTAATTTCTGTTACTTATTCACCCACTCCCCACTCACCTCCCCTCTGGTAACCATTAGTTTGTTCTCTATAGTTAAAAGTCTGTTTTTGGGTTTGTCTTTCTCTTTTTTTTCTTTTCATGTTTTGTTTTCTAAGTCCCACATATAAATGCAATCATATGATATTTGTCTTTCTCTGATTTATTTCGCTTAGCATTATACCCACTGGATCCATCCATGTTGCTGAAAATGGCAATGGCAAGATTTTCATTATCTTTTATGGCCAAATAATATTCCACTGCATATATATACACCACATCTTCTTTATTCATCTATCGATGGACTCTTGGGTTGCTTCTATACCTTGGCAATTGCAAATAATGCTGCAATAAACATAGGGGTGCAAATATCCTTTCAAATTAGTGTTTTTGTATTCTTTGGGTAAATACCCAGTAGTGCAATTACTGGATCATGGGGTAGTTCTTTTTTTTTTTTTTTTCATGGGGTAGTTCTATCTGATTTTTTGAGGACCCTCCATATTGTTTTTCACAGTGGCTGTACCAATTTGCATACTACCAATAGTGGATAAAGGTTCCTATTTCTTCACGTCCTCACCAACACTTGATGTTTCTTGTGTTGTTGATTTTAGCCAGGTGTAAGGTGATATCTCATTGTAGTTTTGATTTGCATTTCCCTGATAACAACTGATGTTGAGCATCTTCTCATGTGTCTGTTGGCCATCTGTAGTTAGGCTTTGCAGAAATGTCTATTCATGTCTTCTGCCCATTTTTAAATTGTATTATTTGTTTTTGGATATTGAGTTGTATAAATTCTTTATATATTTTAGATACTAACCAAAAGGATGCCATATTTTTGAACAGAGGCCATGTTGGTGGGCCAGTCTTAGTTCTCCATGGTGAAGAGTTCCATCTTTCCACATTTTCCATCTGCAGACAGATTTGCTCAGAAGACAGCTGAAGCTTTATTAATTCCTCAGAATAATGGCTTTCTACACCATCTGTAAGTATCTTTTAAGCAGGTCTTCAACAAATGAATTTTAATTTCTCATAGATCAAGTCAACCCAACATTTATTGAAGGCCTGCATGGATGGGAAAAAATGTGTTCTCTGAGCTCATGTACTCTGCTTTCCCTGTCTTGGGATTGGCTGTTAACCCCGATCATTGCTTGGCACGCAGTACAAAACCTTCAGCCCCAACTGAGCCATTTAGTAGGTGCTTAAGTTGAATTTGGGGGAATTTTCTAGAAAAAAGAAGCAGTTGCCCTAAGCATCCATGAATATTTCATGCAGCTGCTATTTCTAGCCTCTGCTTCTCTTCCTATGACAAAGGATAACCTGTCACTGCCTCTGTTCAGGATACCCCGCCACTTGTGTACAGGTCCTTATCCCTTTTTCCCATTCAAGGACTTTGCATCTTTCTTTTGTATCATTGATTTTTCCATTTCTAGTGGATCATCCCATTGGCATACTAATATGTTATAATATCCCTTCTTATATTTAAAAATAAATCTCTCCTTGACCTCCAATTCCTCCTTTATCTATTACTTTATTTTGCTCTCTTTATAGCAAAACTCCTCGAAACAGCTGTTGCTACTAGCTTTACTTCCTCTCTTCCTGCTCTTTCTTTGACCCTTATCAATCAGGCTTTAGTCTCCACAGTAATGCTGAAACTAGAAATTTTAAGTCACCAACAATTTCCATCTTGCTAAATATACTGGTCAATTCACACTTTCATATCAGTTGACCTCTTTTTAGCATTTATCACAGTATGTCATTTCCTTTTTCTGGAGACTCTTTGCTTGAATTTTGGGGTAGCTCATTCCCCTGGCTTTCCTCCTACTCACTGGTCATTCCTTCGTGCCCTTTGCTGGCTTTTTCTCCTTTTTTTCCCCTCTCAGTGTTGTGGTATTCAAGGGCTCAGTCTTTAGACTTCTTTATCTTCTCTTACTCCTTAGGTGATCTTACCCAGTCTCTTAACCATACCCTAATGACCCCAAAGATTTTTCCAGCCTAGACCTCTCCTCTAAGCCAACCACCTTCCTACTATGTCCACTTGGATGCTTGCTGGACAGGTCGAAGTTTGCGTGTTCAAAGTCAAAGTCTGAATTTCCTTCCAGGCCCCCTCCTCATACCTGTCTTCTTGAGTTTTCCCCTCTCTCAATCAAGGGCACCATTATTTACTCAGATACTCAGGCTCTAAGCCTATACACTGTAACTGAATTTTCTTTTTGCCCTACATTCCACATCCAAACCCATCAGTAAGTGCGGTTGGTTCCATCTACAAAATATAAACCAGATTCAACCACAGCTCAACATCTTTACATAGTTTGGCTATTGTCACCCATCAATATGGGTGACAGTTGTCTCTGGACCTACTCCAGTAGCCTCACGGTTCATCCCTCTGCATCTTCTGTTGTTATCCCTCCCCCAGTCTATTCGCTCCATGGCCAGCCAGGAGACATTTTATTTTATTTTTAAAAAGATTTTACTTAATTATTTGAGAGAGAGAGAGTTCAAGTGGGGTGCAGGAGGCAGAGAGAGAGGGACAAGCAGACTTCCTGATAAGCAGAGAGCCCAATGTGGGGCTCGATCCCAGGACCCTGGATCATGACCTGAGCCCAAAGCAGATGACTAACCAACTGAGCGGCTCAGGCACCCCCAGGAGATATTTTCAAAACTGGAAATCAAGTCATGTCAAACCCTGCTCAAAACTTAGAATGAAATCCAGGTTCCTTACCACAGCTACCTCTCCCTCTCACCTTCTCTCTTGTTCACCATTCTCACCACACCAACCCTCGAGCTTTTTTTCAACCCACTAACTTTTTTCTCACTTCATGACGTTCATATTTCCTCTACCCACTGCCTAGAATGCTATTGAGGATCTTTGCAGGTCTCAAGCACTTATCATTACCTGATATTGTAATGGTTATTAATGTGTTTACTTGTTTGTTGTCAGTCTCTAAGGCTATAGAATATGTATTTCATGGCAAGAGTTGAGTCTGTTTTGTTCACTGATACATCACTGGTACCTGAACTAGGAACTGATGCATGGAAGGGACTCAATAATATTTGTTGAATGAGGGAGAAATTATAATAACTAGAGTTTGTTGAGTATTTACTGGGTGCCAGATACCGTGATGAGGGCTTTGCCTACCTTGTCTCATTTAACTCTCAAGCAACCCTATGAGAGGTTTACTATTATTTTACTCAGTTTCCCGGAGGAAAACATGATAATGATACTCGCATAAAGAGATGAAGAGATTTGCCAAGTGGGGGATGGATGCACGCAGCCTGGTCTCACCACAGGAGATTATACTGCCCCTGCTGAAGGCTGCTCTTCTGGCAGTTAAAGTCCCACTGAAACCATTTTGAGATCCTCTGCGTATAAATTCTGTATGTAGCCTCTATAACGCTCCTTCCAGTCTAATGGGAATGGAAAGAGCCATTGCTGCTTAGGGAAGAGTTGTGAGGATACTCTCAGCCTCCAGTTCTCCTGTCCAGCCCCTGTACGTGGATTCATATTTCAGATGTGGGTGGGGGAGGGAAAGATTAAGCGCCCCAATGGAATGAGACAGAAACAGCCTACTCTGGAAGCTCAAAGTTCTGATCTCTCAAGTCTAGGCTTTGATGTGGGGCAAACGCCTCAAATTTTCCTGCTGTCTTCATCCTCCGGCTTTGCTCTGCTCTTGATGCGTTCTCTTCCTCCTCTTCTGGACGGTGGGAGGAAGTTCTCTGTAGGAGACACTCTTGGTCCCCCAACCATATGTCCCGGGTCTGCCCTAGAGCTCGTTCCCCACCTAAGGATGTTTTCCTGGCTCTGCCCACCTTAGGGCAGTTTCTAAGCCCAGGAGTGCACTTCCTCCTGGTGGGCAACAGGCCAGAGGTGCCGGAGAGTTAGCACTATGAGAGGGACCCACTACCCTGAGGGGGAGGAGTTGGTAGATAGAAACTTCTCCACTCCCCCAACCCCCCGCCCCCACCCCCGCTCTCAGCAGACAACTCTGCAGTGTTGTTGAAACTGTCTCTGTAGTTTCCCAGAGGCTCCCCAGCAGGACTGAGCTCCTCCTATCCACAGCAGTAATCAGCACATCCTTCATGGCTGTCCTTTCTTCCTCGTCTCCTCCCCACGCCTTCACGTGCTTCCCAAGATCACCGGCCGGAGTAAGTTCCACTTCCTGGAATCCTCATCTCAGGGTCCTCCTTTGGGGAGACCCCACCCAAGACGGAGTTTAAACCTGCTTAAGTTGGCTTTTCTCTTTGTTTGTTATCCTAGTCAATGGTCTTCAAACCATTTGGTCAGTGGAGTTTGGTTCTTGCTGCGGAATAAAGAAATAGATGCTCCTCGGGCATTTCCTTCTCCTGGGCGAATAAGGGCCCCTAGTTCAGAAGTTCTTCAAGGTTGGCCCCTTCTCTCCGGTAACAGGGGCCGGCTCCTGATCCCCGAGTGGAGCACATCTTCCAGTCCAGCGGAGCTTTGCTGCGGGTGTGCAGCCGGGGGAGGTCGGTCTGTTTAATGAGCGCCCTCTGAAAATGTGGCCGCTACCTGATGATGGCCTCCTCAGGGGTGGAGTGTGTGCTCTGCCCGTTCATGTTATGTTTTCCCCATGACGCCTTCCTTTGCTATTCCACAATAAGGCCGATCTGCCATAGCAACGCCTACAGACAGTGGCACCACGAAGTTGAAGTTCGTTCCTTCTCAGCTGCAGAATGTTTCCTCAAAGAAACACACACCTGGAAATGGAATTTCTGGAACGATTCCTGGATGCTTTCCAGAGGAACCCTGGCAACATGTGCAAATACCCTTTTATTTTCCAACATGGGAACAAGTATTTCCTATCTTTCTTTGTGGAGGCTGGTCTCAGTAACTACCGAGGGGACAACTTTCTGGGTGGTGGGGGTGGATGGTGGGAGCGAGGCTCAGTCTGGGTCATTTGCACCGGTGATAAGTGGGTTATTCTTTTAATGTCCCAGTGGAGATAATGGACTGGAACTCAGGAAAAAAAAGATGGAGTTGAAAATTCTGGAGTTATCTTCAAAGAGACAGAATAATGACACTGGGACCTCGGATGTAAACCAGGATTGTCTTGGGCACACATGTGGTCACTTAACCATCGGGTCACCTCTGTTGAAGGGGCCGGATGATGACTGCCTTTGCCACTGCCCTGACACCTGTTACATGAGAGCTAGGAGTGGCGAAGAGGTGGTCGCTTGCTATAACCCAGAACATACGTCCTTTCAGTAGGGTCTCCAGAGGGACCGTTGTGAACTCCTGCAGATCATCTTCCCTCGACTGGCAAAGGCCTCAGACTTTTGCTTGTTTTCACATCCTTCCTTGGGGATGAGGAAGGTATGGTGAGGAAGGACACAAAGGTGTGTGTGCTCTCCAGATGTTTCAGGGGAAGTGAATAACTAGTGGAAAATTGATAGAATCATCAAAAGAAAAAATCAGCTACATAAATTGTTTAACCAAAGTTACAGTTGTATGATAAAAATTAAATTTTTTTCACAGGATATTAAAACTAATCATTACCACGTCCACATAATTCTCCTCTTTCCCCAATTTAATTACAACATACCTTTGTTCCTACTTTGTTTCCAATCCAGTCCCTCTATTCTATGCCCTCTTGCCTTTTCTGGGGCCTTGATCCATATTTAAAAAAATAACAATTTCTTGATCCTGACTCTCTATTTTGACCTGTATCTAGAAAAGTTTAAGTATGGCGCCTTCCATTCCCCACCCCCACCCCCTTGCCCTGCTTTCTCCCTAACCTGTGAAACCTGGATTTCTATCATTCCCATTTTCTTCAAGTGTACCAGACCACACAGAAGAATTCTAATAACTGACCATCTGGGTCAGTGTGGTTCACAGTAGGCTCACACTAGCTAAGCCATTTCTGAATGTCAGGTTTCCAAGGGAAACCAACTCTCATAGTAGCAGATGGATTCCAAGTTGGTTAAAGTCAGTTTTTAACTTGTTCTAAACAGGTCAAATCCAACCTTCCTGGATCAAATTGGATAAGGCCAGCTCAAGTAGAATAAAACATTCCAACTTGGAACAAATCAAATTGAGAGCAATTCATGCTGATTGAGACCAGATAAGCCTGCTTCCCACTTGTCCTTACTGGGTCAGACCAACATGAATCACAACAGGTCAGAAGGAGGAAACTGGATTCAGCCAGGGGATACTGCTTCGTATTAGGGGAAAATGGTATAAAATGATTCTTGGCAGAGAGATTAACGATTCTTAGCAAAGGGATTCTAAGTAAATCAAACCAGTTTAAAGTCACATTTGTCAACGTAGCCTAGTTCAAACTGGATCTTATGTCAGTAGTTTTGCATTTGCTGATTAAAACCAGCTTTGGCCAGTTTAAACCAGATCGATCTGGCAGCATTGCCAGATGGCTTCAAAATATATTAACTATTTATTGAGGAGAAAAAGAGAGATGGATAGTTTATAGATGTCATTTTCTATTATATCTTATTTATGTTTTGCTTACATAGATCATTAAAAGATGTATTTGTTTTCAAAATCCAAAGTAAGCTCTTTACTGATTCAGCACGCTATTTATAATGTTCATTGGTCTGTTGCTTACTCCTACCATTAAAATGATTTCTTACACTGTTGAGTGTCCCAGATTAATCGAATTGGGGCACTTTCTTTGCAAAAAAAAAAAAACCAAAAAAATTTTTTTTCTGATTATCTAGAAATGAGAGTCCATCGGTGGGAGTAAACTCATCCCCCCACCCCATTTCGCTTTCCATTACTCATGGTCACCTGTGGTCCGGAAGCTGATGACCTTCCTCTAATGTAGGTCAGAAGGTCCATAGTAGCCTAACGCTATGTCACAACACCTGTCATTCACCTTACTTTATCTCATCATATAGGCTTTTATCATCTCACATCGTAAGAAGTGTAAGTATAGTACACTATTTTGAGAGACCACATTCACATAACTTTTATTACACTATAGTTACAGTTTTTCTATTATTAATCATTGTTCATCTCTCACCATGCCTAATTTATAAATTAAATTATATGTATCTATAGGTAAAAACAATATATTTAGGATTCAGTACTGCCATTTCAGGCGTTCCCTGGGGCTCTTGGAACATACCCTGTGGATAAGGGGTGGGCTACTGTCCGTGACCGGCCATCAACCTTCTCACAGAGTTTTTTTGGGGGAAATCTCATTTTTTCACAGGGACAACACTAAGATTTGAATTACTTTATAAAAAATAATTACTGAGGAGCCAGATCCACAATAAGACATTTTCCAAGAGACAAGATTTCCCCAGCTCTGTGAGGGCTGTGTCCCAGGTGGTGCTGTTTCTATGGAAAATATGTTGACTATATCAAACTGCTAACCATCCTTCCTCAATCTAATTACTCTCCAGTAAAAACACTTTCATATTTTTTCCTCAAAGAATTTCTGAATTAAATCCTAACTTGATATAGGGATATTTGACACTTTTGCTTAGTTACAGACTTCCTGACTGAGGAACAGTGCAAACACGAATGAATTCGAAACTACATTGACTGCCTACATGCACAATGCTAAACTGATGCATAATCATATTTATTTATCCAAATGGCAAACCAATACAGAAGCAGAAAGGAAAGACGTGGAGAGTGAATGAGAATGCGAGTTGTACTGCAATGAACAGGGAAACTGAAGTGGAAAGGTAATTTATGTGAACCACATTTGAAATAAATATATTTCCCAGACAAAGAAAATGTTGGAATTTGTGTTTCAAAACTGGACACCTAGAAGTTTGCCACCAAGTCTGATCAGATCAAACTTGTTTGAACAGTTCTATGCAAATGAAATTTGTTCTCAATTGTTTAAATTGAGATCAAAGTGAGAATTGCCCTTTGATTTCAAAGTTTGCACTGACCATTGACCCACGATGTCCCGTAGGAGGCTAGATGGTAAAATAAGAGAATGCCTCTCCCCTTCTGCACCGCCTCCAGCTGCTGCTTCTCTATTTCTCTGGCTTTGGGAAGAACTATTTGTGTATCAGGAGCTCCAACATGCTCCGTGTGCCTTTGAAAGGAATGTGTATCCTGCTGTTGGGTGGAGTCTTCTATAAATAACAATTAGATTTTGGTTGCTGTGTTGTACGGTTCTTCTACATCTTTGCTGATTTTCTCTCTATTTATACTATCAATTACTGAGAGAGGAATTTTGAAGTCTTCAACTTCAACTGGATTTGTCTCTTCTCCATTTCGATCAGTTTTTGGTTTTGTATTCTAAAATTCTGTTGTTGGGTACGTACACATTGAGGATTGCTGTCTCTTTGGTGAACTGACTCTTTAATCATTATGCAGTATCTCCTCTTTATCCCTGGTATTTTTCCTTGTTTTGAAGCCTACTTTAATATTAAAAGTCATTCCAGATTTCTTTTGATTAGTGTTTGCGTGGTCTTTTTTCCATATTTTTATTTTGAACATACCTTTATCAGTATACTTATAGGCAATATATAGTTGTGTCTTGTTTTTATTATTAAAGGGGAAGCCTGATGGACACACTCTAGAATGATCCCCAGTGATCCCTGTCTCTTGAATTTATGTCCTTGCTCAGTCCCCTCTGCTGAAGTGTGGGCAGGTCCTCTGAGTTGCTCCTAACCAATATAATGTGGCAAAGGTGACAGGATGTCCATTTCCTTGATTATATCTCCTAAGATTATAACTTCCATCTTGATGGACTTGTTCCCTTGCTGCTTTTGGTGAAGGAAATTGCCATGTTGGGGAGACTCACTTGGCAAGGAACTGAGGGCAGCTATCAGTCAACATCCAACTGAAAACTGAGGCCCTCAGTCCACCAGCCCAAAAGAAATTGAATCATCCCAACAACTATATAAGTGGTCTTGGAAGTGTATCCCTCCCCAGTCAAAACTTCATATAAGACTACAGCCCTGACCACCACCTTGGTCGAAGCTCCGTGAAAGCCCCTGATGCAGAGGACTTAAGCTAGCCAAGCCATGCCTGGCTGGGCTCTTGATCCACAGAAACTGTGATATAATATTGTTTTAAGATAATTTTGTGGCAGTTTGTTTCACTGCAACAAATAACTGGTATATGTGTTTACACCATTTACATTTAATAGAACTGATAGGTTTGTAGTTAAATCACCATTTTATTTGTTAACTTGGTTTTCGTTTTTCCCTTTCCTATCTTTTCTCTTATTACTCGAATATTTTTGTATTCTGTTTTAAATTTCTATTGAGATTTTTACCATAACTCTTTGAAAGGAAGCGTTCTTAGTAGTTGCTGTAGGAATTACAATATGCATACTTAACTTTTCATAGCCTACAAGAATTCTATTCTACAATTTCAAGTGAATTATAGAAATTTTATCATCATGTAAGTGCCTCTGGCTTCCTCTTTCATGTTGCGCTTATCATAGTATTACATCTATATACTCTGACAACTCCATCAGTGTTATAACTTTTGCTTTCAACTGTCATATGTCATATATATTTTAAAGAACTTAAATTCTATTATATTCCCCAGATAATTGCCATTTCAGTTGCTCTGCCTTCGTTATTGTTGTTACAGATTTTCCTCTGCTATAATTTCCCATTACCAAGAATTTCATTACCACTTCTTTTTTTTTTTTTTTAAAGATTTTATTTATTTGACGGTGAGAAACACAGCGAGAGAGGGAACACAAGCAGAGGGAATGGTAGTGGGAGAAGCAGGCTTCTCGTCAAGCAGGGAGCCCAATGCGGGGCTCGATCCCAGGACTCTAAGATCGTGACCTGAGCCGAAGGCAGACGCTTAACGACTGAGCCACCCAGGCGCCCCTTCATTACCACTTCTTAAAGAATAGTTCTGGTGGCAGTGAATTCCCTTCCTTTCCCTTTAACTGAGGATCTCTTTATTTCATCTTCCTTCCTGAAGGATATTTTCACTGCATATTGAGTTCTGGGCTGACAGTTCTCTTCTCTCAGCACTTTAAAATGTTCTTCTACTTCCTTCAGTTTCCATGGTTTCTGGTAAGAAATGAACATTCATGTGAACCTTTGTCTCCCTGTATGAAACCTATCAGTTGTCTTCGGTTGCCTTCAGGATTTTTTTTCTTTGTCTTTCATCAGTTTGATTATGATTTGTGGGTTTCTTTGATTTTATCTTGTTTGGAGTTCAGTGAGTTTCTTCAATTTGTATGTTTCTGTCTTCTGTGAAATATGCAAATTTTCCTACCGTAATTTCTTAAGATACTTGTTCCCATTCAACACTCTTCTTTCCTTCTGGGAGTCTAATAACAAAAATATTAAATGTTTTGGTATTTTTCCAGGGATCCCTGAGGCACTGTTAGTTGTTGGGTTCCCCCCCCATTTTTTCCTCTGTTGTTCAGATTAGATAATTTTTATTGATTTATCCTTAAGTTATTTCTACTCACTGACTTTATTTCAGTTATTGTGCTATTCAGTTCTAAAATTTCCATTTGGTTTATCTTTATATCTTTTTCTTTTCTTTTTTTTTTTTTTTTTTGCAGAGAGTTTCTATTTTTCCATTTGTTTCAAGAGTGCTTGCCCTTACTTCTTGGAGCATGGTTATAATCACTACTTTAAAAATCTTCTCAGGGTTGACCTCTGTTCTTTGTCTTTTTCCTTGTCAGTTGAGACTTTTATGGTTCTTTATATGGTGAGTGATTTTGGTTAATATCCTGGACCTTCTGAATATTATATTATGAGACTCTGACTTCAGTTTAAGTCCTAAAAGGAACATTAATTTTTTTTTTTTTTTTTTTTTTTAAGCAGGCCGTGGACCAGGTTCTATTTCCGGCTGTGAGTTCCAACATTCCTCTGTGGGCTCTGGTTCCAAAGTCAGTTTTGTTTTTATTTTTATTTTTTTTATTTTTTTTTTTTAAAGATTTTATTTATTTCTTTCACATAGAGAGAGATCACAAGTAGGCAGAGAGGCAGGCAGAGAGAGGGGGGGAAGCAGGCTCCCTGCTGAGCAGAGAGCCTGATGTGGGACTTGATCCCAGGACCCTGAGATCATGACCTGAGTTGAAGGCAGAGGCTTTAACCCACTGAGCCACCCAGGTGCCCCTCAGTTTTGTTTTTAAAGGGCATTCAGATGAGTCCTGTATGTGCGCCACCCAGTGGCCAGTCTTGGGCCTGGATCATGGTGTGCCCTCTAGTTTAGTCCTCAAAACCTGTGTGGTATGCTGTTTAGGGTCAGATCCATATGTGTGTAGCTTGGAGGGGAGCCCAGGAGTTCATCCATCAGTATGTGGGATTTCCTTAATCTCTCCATTCTCAGTGATCCCTGCAACACTGTCTGGCTCCGTGGAGCCTCCACTCAGCCCTCCAGCCAGCAAGCTTGAGGTTTAGTTTCCTTGCTCCCCCATATGCTTCCTGTAACTGTTTCTGTGTCTAGAGCCAAGGGGCAGGAAGAGAGAGTGGGAAAAAAAGGAATGGAGCTTTGCTGCACATTCTTTTTTTTTTTTTTTTTTTAAGATTTTATTTATTTGACAGAGAGAAACACAGTGAGAGAGGGAACACAAGCAGAGGGACTGGTAGTGGGAGAAGCAGGCTTCCTGCAGAGCAGAGAGCCCGATGTGGGGCTCGATCCCAGGCCCCTGGGATCTGACCTGGGCTGAAGGCAGACGCTTCAACGACTGAGCCACCCAGGCGCCCCTTTGCTGCACATTCCTATGATCACTTCTCCTTTGCTCAAATAGAACATTTCCCCCATTAGGTGCCTGCCCATTGCCCCTGCCACTCCCACCCCCCTGCTGTCACAATATTGCCTGTGGGCAAGGCTGGAAAAAAAAGAAACAAAACCCAGAGGATCCCCCCCACTTTGTCTGGTTCTTCGGAATTCCCTTTCTTGTTTCTTGAACTGGAAAGAGAGGACTTTTCTTGGAGCTCTGTCTGTTTGCCTCTGGAGCACACATGTAAGTTTCAGACTGCCTTTGAGTCCAGGCTGGGTAACCCTGGAGGAAAAGCAAAATGGCAAACTTACTGCTGGAACTTTGCATTCTGGTCTCTTTCCCTGACCTGCCTGCTCCTGTCTATGCTTTGGAGCCCTCAGATACCTGCTCCATCTATTCTGTCCAGGGTTTACAGTTGTATGTAGTGTGTCTTCCCTTAGTTTACCTTTTCTGGAATTAGTGTCTCCTCTTGCATCTTAAGTCATTGATCATTGGCTATGTGAAAAATGTTACCTTTACATAGGGCATTTATTGCAAAAAAAAAAAGTTACATTTTAAAAATTTCAGTAATAGTTCTTTGTTATGAGCTAAAAGAGTTAAGCTGTCCACATCCTATTTTCTGAATCTATAATTAGAGGCATTTTTCCCAAAGACGAATTCTCAAAGGAACACACTCACACTAAGATTGAACCATAACCTCAGTAGGCTTACACAGTACTTTCACTGATTTTTCTTGTTTGCATCCTCCCCTTTCACATTAATGAGGGAAAAAAAAAATGCTCTGAGAAGGCCATAAGAACTCTGAGATTTTGAGCTTGAATGACTGGGAGGGGGTGGCTTTCACCCAGACATGGGAAACAGGGGTTCAGGTGGCGGGAGGGGAGGGGTATGTTCTGTGTTCCGTCCATAATGCATCGACAGGAAGAGTCTGCCAAAATATCTAGGACATGGGGGCCTGAGGTTGAGGGTCAGAGGTCAGATGTGAGTGGCATAAAGAATCATTCCCCAGGAAGTTACTGTGGAAGGTGTGAGGAAGAAAATGATTATGAGAGGGAAGAGTAGCTGGGCAGGCAAGAGAGGAGAGGCGGGACTGTGTACGAAGGTGTGAATTCCCCCTAAGCAGCCTACTTTCCGGGCCCTTTATCTGGGGCTCATTCAAAGGCAGGGGTGGTATTTTGGTCACCAGGGCAGGTTTTCCAGCATCTTCCTGATTCCAGTCCCTGAAGGAGACAACCTAGGGTGAAATTGCAGCCTTCTGTGGCTGCCCGACCTGTGCCAGAATTTGCTTGGGCCTCCTAATGAGCACAATTACCTCTGTGCGGTGAAGTAGCGACTGTTCAAGCACTTGGCCATTGCCAAGTTGGGTTGTATTTGCAAACACCGTCATATTTTATTGTAACAATCACTGTATCAATCACAGTATGCTAGATTCTGCTGCAGTAATAAGCCTATATCTCAGTGGCTTAACACAACAAAAGATGCTACACATGCTCACACAATAAGGGGTGGTGGGTATTTTGCCCCTCAGAGACCTCTGAGACCCATGCTAACCAAGGCCACGTCTCACCATGGTTTCCACTATCACGACACCAGTGGGAAGGGAACATGATTTGTACACTAAGACTTAAAGCATCTGTTAGCCCTTCTTTCCTACCTTCCTTCCCTCCCTCCTTTCAATTTTTAGAAAGAGAGGTCACATTCCATTGGCCAAAGCAAATTGCATGGCCACACTTAGCTGTAGGGCAAGGGGACAGGGAAGTTAAATTCTCTCTTCCCCCTAAGGGGGAAATGGTGAATCTCAGTAATGACTACCCAAACCCTGCCCGTTAGAATTATTATCTCCACTTAGGAGTCAAAAACCTCAGGTTCCATTAAGTCATTTTTCCAGAGTCACACAGTTAATAAGTTAGCAGAGCAAAGATCCAGGTGCTTGTGTAACTGTAAACCCCCCACGTCTTTCATAAGGCAGATGTCTCCTCTTCGTGAAACCGTCACACAGAGGATGGTTCTTATTAGCTTCATGGGAACTTTAGATGGTGACAAGTAAAAAGTTTGACCCCCAGTTAAAGTTAATCTTGTGAAAATGTGTTTCATTTCTCTCTCTTCTTGAAACAACCTGTTTAAAAAAAAAAAAAAAAAGAAGGAAAAAGGAAGAAAGAGAAGGAAAAAAAAAGAAAGAAAAACAGAAAAAGAAAAAAACCAAACAAGCCTTTCCAGTTGACCTCTGACCTGCACCACAATATCTAATTGCATGTCAGGGTGATTTGGTTTTTTTTTTTCTCACTGCGTGGTATTTTCCACTCATAGAACTGGGGCAGAAGAAGTTTGTGTCTTAATCTACATGCTTGCTCTTGCTTATGTTTGGTCCCTGCTTGATCCTGTACCCTTCATCCGTCCTTTGGAATGTACTCATGACTATGGAAGAATGGCAATACAGCCAGAAAAAAGGGACAGAACAATTACAGGGGAAGGTAGATGGCATGAGAGTACTCCCAAACCTGGGGGTGTCTGGGTGGCTCAGTCAGTTATGTGCTGCCTTCAGCTCAGGTCACAATCCCAGGGTCCTCGGATCGAGCTGTGTCAGGCTCCCTCTCTGCTGAGAGCCTATGTCTCCCTCCCTCCCTCTCTCTCTCTCTCTCTCTCTCTCATGAATAAATAAAATCTTAAAAAAAAAAAAGTACTCATTTCCCCACTTGAGAGGAGTCAGCAGTGAGTGTTTAGTCCCATTCTGCAGATGAGGAACCTGAGGCACAGACAGGTTAAGTGATTAAACCAGATTAAAACAAGCTGTTATTTTTTTCTGAATTGTAAGTTAGTTTCGTGTTCCCTCCACCCTGAAGACTGCCATTTACCCCCCAGCTCCTGGGAAACGTACCCTTATGTATCCCAGCTGATGCAGGGGGAGCTCTGCCTTGTCTAAAGACTGGTGCCTTCACATGGCTTTCTGTGTGATGGGTACAAGACCTAAGAGGTAAGACAGTAAGCGCCCTCCTGGCATCCCCCCAACCCCTCCAGGCAGCTGGTCCCTGGAGGCAGCAGTCTTCCACATGCATTAGAAGAAATGCTTCTCAGGTCTCAGAACTCTTTGTGAACAAATCTGAAATCCATGGAAAGTTCTAGAAAGAGTCATAGGTAGTAGTAGCAACTCATGTCCGTCCCTCTGGGCTGAGCCTCTGCACAAGCCCATGAAGGAGACTTAGCAGTGTTCTTGCTTTAACCTCATAAAAGGAAAAAACACCACTCGATTACATTAAATACGCTTTGGGTAGGCCCTGACATGCTCAGCCTCGGTGTGTAGTAGATTTGGAACTCAAGATGAAGTTAGTGGTTGTGACGGCTGTTTCTGAAGTCAACAGATCGCTAGTTTCCCCCACCCGTGGACTTACGAGGGGTGGAAGTGGAACCATTTCAAATGCAGCTTGAAATTAAAAAAAAAAAAGAAGTCACATACTTCTCTGTGTATGTCATCTTTTCCCAGATGGATCCGAAATGAGCCACATAATTTCCCTGTTGCAGAGTTTCAGAGAGAATCATAGATCCGAGAGCTGGAAGGGGCTTCAGGACTTGGGGTGAGCCAGTCCCCTTTTCTTCCGACATAGAAATACATTCTTCCCGTTTTTATAGACGAGGTCACTACAGATCTCGGGTTGGTGATTCTTACGATGACGTGGCTGGTGGCCAGTGCTGGTGTAGAAGTTGGGGGCTGACTGCTTGCTTTTACTACACGAAACTGACTCCTTCACCAGGCAGACAACAGTGACACAGGAAACGTTAAAGGAAAAAAAGAAAAAAGAAAAAAAGGGACACAGGAGCCATGAACATCTTGGCGGCAAAGTCTGGCGAGATGTCACGACTGGCCCCTAGGAGGGCCTCTGTAAACCGAAGAGAGGCAAGATCAAAGTGAGTAGGCAAGATAAAGCAATGAACTTGGAGACTGGCTTGGTGAGCCCGTCGTGGCCTATGTTTATATGCATATCATATCTGGCCAGTGTTCGCAGGCCATGCAGTATCTCTGTGACTTCATAAAAATTAATCCAACAAGAAAGCCAGTTTGCTAAAGAGGGAAAATGGCCAGGGAGGCCAAGGTGACAGCAATTTCAGGCACAGTGTAAGCTGATTAGCCTCAAACAGAGAAGCAGCTTCCTGCACTGAGTGAGACCCCTCACCCCCAGGCCAGCTGGGAGCCTTGCAGCACTGGTCACAAGGTCGGCATGGGCCATGGGTGAAGGACAAGACCTTATTAGGAGAGTCTCCCAGGAAGCTGGGGAAGGCAGACACAGGGCATTCCTTTAGGATGATGGATTTGTTTTATTTTGCCTTTATTTTTTTCATTACAAAAGAATTGTGGAATGATGTTTTTGCCTTACCTTTTTTTTTTTAAAATAACAAAGTGGATTTCCCCCTCTCTTTGGATAAAAACAGATCTGATCATGTCAGCCCCTGCTTAAACCCCCTCAGAAACTTCCACTTGCTCATTTGAAAATAACCCAACTTACAAAAATGGGTACCCACAATATCATTTACAAAATGATATACTTCTTTTTTTTTTTTTTTAAGATTTTATTTATTTATTTGACAGGGAGGAGAGAGATCACAAGTAGGCAGAGAGGCAGGCAGAGAAAGAGGGGGAAGCAGGCTCCCTGCTGAGCAGAGAGCCTGATGCGGGGCTTGATCCCAGGACCCTGAGATCATGACCTGAGCCGAAGACAGAGACTTTAACCCACTGAGCCACCCAGGCGCCCCCACAAAATGATATACTTCTATATTGGTTGCGTAATGGCCACTACCCAAAGCTGTCCCTTGCCTTCTTCCACTCTGGAGCCCCCGGACTCCCCCAGTCCAGCCTCTCGGGCAGCAGGGGCTCTAGGACCCCACTCCTTGTATCTGTTCTGATGGGACACTCCTGTGCCTTTGTGGCGGTCAAGGGATTGTGAACCATGCCTGCAAGGGTTGGCGCGGTCAGGGCTCAACCCATCTTTGCCCCACTTCCCTCCTTTCTCCTGGGTTCTGAGTCCTACCCACGCTCGCCTTCCCTCCGCTCCCTGTGTGTGTCATACCTCTCCCGGAGCCTTTGCAAATGTGCGTCCTTCTGTCTAGAACAGTCCCTCCTCTTTTTACTTTGGCTAACTTTTCTCATCCTCCCTGCAGTCATTTATTGTTAGCTTCAATCAGTACAGGATGGGTGCATGAATCAAAGGACGATGGATCGTGTTTGAGAGGAGGCACAGGCACACGGGCTGCATCCGCGAATGGCTATTGGCTTCATTTGGGGGCCTGGTGCCAGAAGGAGAAGAGGAAGCCGTGACCCTGGGGGCTGTGATGTCTACTCTCTTTCTGGCTCAGCGTCGCCCCCTCTGGAGAGAAGCAGCTTCGGTCCGGGTGATGCCTTTGAGCTGTGAGTATTATCACTCTCCAAGAGGGAAAAGAGAAATAATCTGAATATTTGGGATTCCAAAAGTTGTCTTGTACCAGGTAACACGAAGTTTCCTATCTCCTTTGACCAGACGTGGGGCAGGAAGGGATAAGAGCGAAGGGAGAGAGGGAACAGGAATGAGATCATCTGAAATGTGGTTGTCAACTCTGATGCTGAATGGGAAAACTTAACGTGCCATCTAGAAGCCATTTTGCTTCTGTCCTCCATGCTGGTGGCCACAGCTCTTCTCTTGCACGGCTGTGGATTATAGGTCAAGCATTGGGGCAGCCCCAGGCCAGGGACAGGAGAGCTTGGGATTTGGTTTCTAGGTTGACGTCCCAGATACCTCGCAGGGGAGGAAAGGCTCCTTCATACTCACCCGAGGCACTTAGAAACAGCTTAAAACCACACACGACAGGTGGTGTTGTGTTGTGTTTTTGTGCTGTGTTTATTTCATTATTTTTTGCTGGGCACAAGCTTGCTTTGACTTTACAGTCTGCGAGGGTATACAACCAAGACAATAGAAGGAACAACTTTATAAGCATCGTGATGGATCCTGGTACTTTGCTGGAGCCTGAAATTAGGGGTTTGAATATGCGTCTATCTCCCTTCCACCTCCAATGTTAACAAAGGAGGGATAATACAAGGGTTTCCTTCCCCGCGGGGACACAACCCACTGAAATGCCATTAGGATGAAAACACTAGTGTTTGTCAAAAGAGTGTAAAGCAATGTTTTTCAAAGTGTACATTTCAGAATCCTAGCCCCAAGAAACGTTCTGCTGGTAAAAGGATTCGTGGTCGGTGCCTATTAGTAAAGCACAGAAGCTGTGTTACCGGTAGGTCTCCCCCACAAAGGTCTGCTTGTCCTGAGTTGCCTTCCTGGAATCTGTTCACACTTTGCTCTTACTCCGGTTCCCCGTGCTCTGAAATCTCAGGAAGTGGCTCTCAGCTGTAGGCCGTTCTTCCTCAAGCATTCGGGAGCCTTTCCCATGTGCCAGCGCTCTGCTGGAGGAGGGGCTGACCGCCCAGGGTGCGGCTGTAGGCAGGGGGTGTGCGTAGCGGGGTGGGGCAGTGCAGGTCCTCTTACGGATGACTGGAGCATCTCTCATCACAACTGAGGCAACCAGGGGAGTGAAAGGGCCCTATTAGTCATTAACTGAGAGTTACACCAAGAGCACACATGTAAACTAGGACTGTCCTATGTATCACAGAGCTGACACATGACAGAAAAGTTACGTTTTTTTGTCTGTCATTTTGGGAGGTCAGGGTAGTAGTTAGAGGGGAATGGTTTCAGTTCAGAATGAAAAGGGGCTTTCTAACCAAGAGCCTCCAACAACGGTATGAGCCATTTTAGGAGGTAGTGAGCACCTTGTCATCGCAGATATGCAAGAGGGTAACTAACAACTCATGCTCCAAGTTGTCATATACGGAAGACACTGACAAGCCAGGAAGTCACTGGGGCTAGATGACCCCTTCTAATCTGAGACACCTACTCTTCTTTGCCCTCTATTGGTAAGGGTTGGTAGCTTATTTCATAGGGAAGGACCAAATCCTGCCAGTTTGATTTACACATACATACGCGCTCAGATAAAAGTAGAAATACAGTAGGACTGAAAGATGAAAAACTGCTCTTTTAGCATAATTAATATTCATTGGTGCCTATACGTAATGAAAATATCTCTTTGCTTAAAATGAGATTGGATTTCACAGTATATAGCCTTGACTTTAAATAAAGAGAACATTTGGAATACCTGGGTGGTTCAGTCAGTTAAATGTTCGACCCTTGATTTAGGCTCAGGTCATGATCAGGGTCCCTGGATGAAGCCAGCCCCACATTGGGTTCAACGCTCAGCGAGGAGTCTGCTTGGGGAAGCGCTCCCTCTGCCCCTCCCCCTACTCAAGTGTGTGCTCTCTCTCTCTCTCAAATAAATAAATTAATTTAAAAAAATCAGTGTCTGTAAGAAACATTTTGTCACAGGTAAGGAAAATACGATCACTACAATTTGACCAAGTCTGAGGTGGATCAGAATCTGTTCTGAAGAAACAGCCTAGGTCGGCTGGGTCAAGTCTGGTCAATAATAACTGCCCTTTGGTTTCACAAGTTGTTGACATTAAGGGAAGAGGAAGATACAAGGGAATTCCTTGTACTATTCTTGCAATTTGTCTCTAAGTCTAACACTTGTTTTTACAAAATCCATATCCTTGCTCTTAAGGCCTGTTCCTAGCAGGCCCTGCCTGAAGAACTCTCCTTGTCCCTGATGACTCAGCTCAAACAGAACATTCTAGAATTCTGCTCCCCTCCCAGGAGTCATCTACTCCTGTACGTCCCCCAGTGATACCACCTGCTAGTATAATTTCCGGCTAGTACGGCACCTCTCCCACATGACTCTGAGCTTCTTTTGGACTGGAACATTTCTTCATCTGTAGCACTCAGTATACAGCTTTTAAATGAATTATTGAGCCCGGCCCCATTGCTGTCCTTTCTGCTCCATCCCCACTGAGCCTGGCTCTGGGGCAGGGAGCTTGCCTTCCGTGGCCACCTTCACCGTCCTGCTCTGCACTCGCACTAGCAGAAGTTTTTAAAGTCACGATCAGCAAACAGGCTGACTCGTTCTGAGGGAGACCGCCTAGAGCTGGGCAGCCTCTTCAAATGTTTTAAGTCATCCCCACCCGAAAGGAAAGGTCTGGACATTCAGACCAA
>CM053609.1:26485669-26544198 GCA_028646535.1 Procyon lotor
AGTGTGGTTTTCATAAGAATAGAAAAATGGAAGAGGGTGTCTGAATGGATCAGTAGGTTAATTGGCTGCCTTCAGCTCAGGTCATGATCCCAGGATCCTGGGATCGAGTCCCGCATCGGGCTCCCAGCTCCGCAGGGAGTCTGCTTCTCCCTCTGACCTTCTCTCCTCTCATGCTCTCTCTTACTCACTCTTCTCTCTCAAATAAATAAATAAATAAATAAAATCTTTTAAAAAATGTTTTGTATCTTAATTGGGATGTTGATTACACTTTCAAAATTAATCAAATTGTACTCTTAAATGAATTTCACTGAACATAAATTTCATCTTTTAAAAAAGCCCCTGGACAATCTCTTCTGTGCCAATGGCCACCCTCAAGTACACATATCTTTCGCGTGATACATCAGACTGCAAATATGAAAATCTAATTGTCATTGTGTATGTGGAACAACTAGAATTTGTAGTCTTTGCTATGGGAATATGAACTGATGCAAATCACCTCAGAGAGCAATTTGACAATATTTAATACAGGTGAGTGTGTGCTTATGACCCAGAAATTCCACTAGTAATTATGTACCTTCCAAAACTCACATGTATATTCAAAGTATATTCAAAACATATATATTCAAGTGTAGTCAAGGCGGTTTGTAATGGTTATAAACTAGAAATCACTCAGTACCCACCAGTAGGAAAATGGATGTATAAATCCCATATTGGCCATACAACTGAATATCAAAGAGCAGTAAAAAAAAAGGGGGGGTGGGGCGCCTGGGTGGCTCAGTCGTTAAGCGTCTGCCTTCAGCCCAGGTCATGATCCCAGAGACCTGGGATCGAGCCCCGCATCGGGCTCCTTGCTCAGCAGGAAGCTTGCTTCTCCCGCTACCATTCCCCCTGCTTGTGTTCCCTCTCTCGCTGTGTTTCTCGCTGTCAAATAAATAAAATCTTTAAAAAAAAAAAAAAGGGGGGGGATTGCTCCCATCAGTTATGTTTCTGAGTAGGGCTACTAGGGCTACTCCCTTGTTTCCCAAACTGAGTAGGGAAAAAAGAAGGCACAGAAAAATACACACTGCATGATACTATTTCTATAAAATTTGAAAATATTTAAATATCTACTCAATAAACTCCCCATGCATAAATGCATAAATACAAATGGTATGAGAACATGAATGAATAAGGAGGTTCAAGTTCAGAATAGTGGGAAGGCGCAAAGTACACATAGGGTCCATCTTTACTCCCAAGGTTTTATTTTTAAAATCTGAAGCAAGTGTGGAAAAATATTAATATCTGTTATGATTGGTGGTGGATACAGGGTATTTATTTGAGATGCTACTACTCTACATGCATTTCTGCATGTTGAAATATTTCAAGATAAACAAAGAGAAGTCAACTCTCCAAGTCAAGCCTGGAGAGACTGGTGTAAAGGATGAATAAATAGTTTCATCGTCTCCTGAAGAGAAACTGCAAACTATCCTGTTGCCCAAGAACTACAGGAGTCATTTATTTTTTGGAGCTTTGAGTATAATTTAGATTAGTTATATATCCTTACCCTCTTTCCCCAAAGGGTTCAAGGTAGCTTGCAACAAAAGACACACACGATGAGCTGGAAAAACATCAACAGAAGTAGAAAATCAGGATCAAAGATAACAAATATTCCGTCAATACTGGTTCGCCACGGTTGCTATGATCACGTTTCAAACTTGGCTCTGAACTTGGCAATAGCACCCTTTCCATCTCCAGCTGGCCCAGAAAAGCAGGTTACAAAAAATAACCTTTGTTCTTCAAGATTTAAACTTAGTATTTCCTGAGCAGTCTTTCTGTATTCTGTTTTGCATTTCGCCTTGCTGACTAGCCAGGTTTTTCATTTGTTCTTTTGTCCTCCCTGCCCCCCACCCTCTCTCCTCCTTTTCCTTTCCTTCTTTTCACTCTTTCGTTTATTTTACTCAGATGCCAGATCCTTAAAACTAACAGTGGCTCTGAAAGCAGATCTTACCTATTATTTATTGGTTAAAATACCTTCGTTAATAAATAAATAAATAAATAAATAAATAAATAAATAAATAAAATAACCTTCGTTGAGGTTTTCAACCTGTCTGTGCCTCAGTTTTCAAATGTTCAAATGGGCGTAATTCTCATATACTCACGCTGGGAGATCAAATGAGATAATGCATGTAAAGAGCTTAGTAATACAAAATATTAATCAACCTTAGTTGTGATTATGATTATCATTATGAATCGGTGGAGGAGAACATGAATCCCCGGGGATTCCCTGCTCTGGTCAGGAATAGCTCGGAAGCAGGGTAAGGCTTTGCAGTCTCACGTGTCAGGCCTTCGGTGGAGTGAAGCTTAGGAAGGGGGAGGCCAAGACCAGCGCTGTCCTCAGACAGTAGCACAGTTAACTGGCTTCAGATCCAATGGCACACTTAGCAACTATCCCCAGATCTAGCAGCATATTTAACTGCATAACCAGAACGTGAGGGGGCAGTGTCTCTCCAAATGGGGGACACGGGACATTTCTGCTTTGGAAGCAACCACAATATTCTGTTTCTGCGTGAGATTCCTTTTGGAAAAAAGCAATGCTTCAGTTCACACTAACCTAGGTAGTCTCCAGCTGTGGGGTGTGCATCTCTTCTCCTTTCCCAAAGACCCTGGGAAACCCCAAGTGGAGAGGGACAACTTGTTCTAGGAATCACCACTAACAATATAGTACCCTGACTTGATTCCACGCCCAGTAGACTCAGGTCCCCTTGTCCTTTCATCCGGGGATTATCTACACCTAGGAACTCCAGCAAGCAAAATGGGTTGGGTAGAAGTTGAGCTGGAGGGGATGGGAATTATCTGGGGGGACACTGCCATCGGGAAATCGGGACCAGGCAAAAGAAGGATTCGAGAAGCAGAAATCCATCTACTACGGATAGTGGGGGCAGGCAAGAAAGGGCTCAGGTACAAAGGGAAGAGAGACCAAGTGACTAGAGCTGGGGCGTAAAAAGAACAAGACAGAAGCCCTACTACTAGGTCTGGGTAGAGCTGGCAGGGCCTGCAGGCTTGCTGCCAAGTCACTGAGTGCTGACCCACGGTTCCTCAAATTCCCAGAATAACTGGGCAGAGCCAAGAATGCATGTGAATATGAGGGCACGTGCCTTTAGCATCAGGGATGGGAGGGTTAGGGGAGAAGGCAGCGTTCACGAAGTCCGAGAGATGACTTATTGAACAGTCAGATCGTTCACCTGCAAAACCTTGAGCGAGCAAGTTTTCCACAAGCCCAGGGGATCACGAGTTCTGGCCTTTCCTATTTACTGGAAGCCCATGAACAAGACATCTTTGTCTCTCCTCTCAACGTCATCCCCTAGGTGGGATCTCATTTCCATACCAAACAAGAAAACCCTGGGAGATTTACCAGCCAGATGAGAGATGGTTTGTGTTTTAATTTCGAAAGGCTGAAGGATCATCCAGAAACTAAAAGTTCTTCCTGTCCAGGAGCACCACTTTTGTGGTTCAACCCGTTTCTGATAGAATAGCTTCATTTACTGGTGTTCGCTGTGTGCCAGGCATTGTGATTTAAATGCTTTAAACGCAACATCTCTTTTGCTCCTCACAATACTATTTCAGGTAGGTTCTATTACGAGGCAGGTGTGGTTCAGATAGCCCACAAGCTGGTAAACTGGTAGTTTAAGTGCCAAGATACAAACCCAGGGCAACAGGACTTAAAAGATTGCATTCTGGCCAAAATCAACAAGACAGTAAACAACACATGTTGGAGAGGATGTGGAGAAAGGTGAACCCTCTTACACGGTTGGTGGGATTGCAAGCTGGTGAAGCCACTTTGGAAAACAGTGTGGAGATTCCTCAAGAAATTAAAAATAGAGCTACCCTATGATCCTGTAATTGTACTACTAGGCATTTACCCCAAAGAAGCAGATGCAGTACAAATAAGGGCCATGTGGACCCCAATGTTCATAGCGGCAATGGCCACAATCACCAAACTGTGGAAAGAACCAAGATGCCCTTCAACAGATGAATGGATAAAGAAGATATGGTCCATATATACAATGGAATAGTATGCCTCCATCAGAAAGGATGAATACCCAACTTTTTATCAACATAGATGGGACTGGAAGAGATTTTATGCGGAGTGAAATAAGTCAAGCAGAGAGAGTCAATTATCATACGGTTTCACTTACTTGTGGAGCATGAGGGAAAACACAGAGGACATTGGGAGAAGGAAGGGAAGGGTGAATGGGGGGAAATCGGAGGGGGAGATGAACCATGAGACTGTGGACTCTGAGCAACAAACTGAGGGTTTTGGAGGGGAGGAGGGGGTTGGGCGAGCCCGGTGGTGGGTATTGAGGAGGGCACGTATTGCATGGAGCACTGGGTGCAGTGCATGAACAATGAAATGAATCTTGGAACACTGAAAAAATAAAAGTAATTGGAAAAAAATATATAAAAAAATAAAAAATGAAAAGGTTGCATTCTGAAACATTGTTATCTAAACTTGAGCACCCCTTCTTGGAGAAGGGCACAAGCAGCTGGCCTAGCTTCCTTCCAAGCATTTCTGTATGACTTTGTCGTCCTGTAACTTCCACTCTCATCGTTCCACCTCCTGGCGGCCCTGCTGCCCTGCCAGCTGCCAGGCGAAATCTGAGCAAGTCGGAGAATTCCTATTTATCGATCTGTGAAGTTGTGTTGCTGAAGCCATATTATCTCCAGCTATGCTAATGGCTTCAAAACACCCTCCCCACCAGCATGAACTAGGACAACCCCCTGCTTGCATCGTATTTCCCTGTTTGATCTTCGGAGGAAATTAGAAAAATGAGGACCTTTCCCCCACGAATCCCTAATACTCCTGAGTTACCGGGACGCACGCCTATCTGAAGACCGAGCCCCCAACAGCTAAAAACAGAAACAAACACCTTTCAGAGAAGCAGACTGACTTGTGACTCATTTCACATTCACTTGGGGTCCCTTCACACAAAGCATTTTCTTCCTGCCCCCATGGCACTCATGTTCATATGTTCTGTCTGCGGTGACCCCCACAACCTCCTGTGGTGCCCCAAGGATGCATCCCCGGGAGGATGGAGCCTCTTCCTACTTAAGTGAAGAGAAGGGCTCCCACCCAGCTAGAGAGGAACATACGATAATATGACACTTCTGACCGGATGAAGGAGGCAAATACACTTTTTTTTTTTAAACTAATTTATTAATAAGTTTATTCTTCACTCATAAAAAAAGAATGTATATTTGGCTTGGAAATCATGACATAAAATAAAAAGGCAAATAACTGGAAATTATCAGCTGCAAGTAGGTAGAAGCAACTCATGCTGAAACCTGAGCCAGCACTCCGTGCTTTGGGCTAGAGCAGGGGCGCAGGGCGAAGCAAGAGCCGGAGTCGCGGTGCGAGCGCAGGGCCCAGCAAGCTCGCAGGACCCCTTAGTTCCCAGAGGTTGTTTGGCTGCTGACGTAGGAAGCTAATCCTCCTTTTCTTTCTTTCCTTCTTTCCTTCCTTCCTTCTTCCCTTCTTTCCTTCCTTCCTTCCTTCCTTCCTTCCTTCCTTCCTTCCTTCCTTCCTTCCTTCCTTCCTTCCTTCCTTCCTTCCTCCTTCCTTCCAACCTTTAACTATGGGAAGAGCAGGCAATAGTGCTTTGATGCCAGGCTTCCTAGTTTGTAGCATAGTGTTGTTTCAACACGTTTAACCTACTTGTTTCCGACCTTCAAAAACACAAAACTGCTAAAATCAACTGTAACTAAAAGCCATTTCTATTTTTGGTCAGTTATCTGCTGTAGGCAAAGCTTCATGTAGGAATTTTTATTGCGGATCTCTATGACTGCGTCCCTAACAAGCTCAATGAACATCTGCGGCCAAAGCTTCTGCAGGGCCTCGTTTTTCATGTTGATTTCCGTGGCTTCCTTCACAAGATCCTCCATATACAACTTGCAGAATTTCTTTTTTTCCTTTATTTCCTGTTAAAGAAGGAAACATTTGCATTGAATAGTAATTAACCCAAGAGACAAAGGGACAATTAGCTGAACCAGAGTAACACGAAATAATCTGTTCTGAGCCTCACCCTTCAGAGCAGTAGTACTTCCCTAGACACTCTTGACACAATCAAGCTCTGCTTGAGTACAGACAGCAACGAGGAGCTCTCTACTTCCCAGTCCGCTCCTGTCTCTGTTAGCTCTGCTAGAAGATGTTTCTTTACTGGAATTGCCTGGATTGTAACTACTGTTTCTCTGTTGGTAGGCTTTCTCCTTTCTCAGTTAAGGGAGTTTAGCTCACGCAAGACGGATGAATGCACAGATTCATGGCTTCTAGTGGTAACTCTATCAGGGCATGGATACTGACAATCTTAATTGGTATAAGGTCAGTTAATATCCATACACATACTTGAAATACCATACTCTGAATTCAGTCTGTATGTTAGGAAATGGTGTAGTAGCACTATACTGATTCATTAGCCTGGACCATTCGGACAAAGTTGGGGAAAAGTGTACAAGAAGGAAGAGGAAACATACATAAACTTGGGACCCAGAACTTGACCTTGAGAGAAACAATGCTCCCACTCAACTTCTGGGTCTAGAAGTCTGCAAATGAGAAATTTGGGTCAAAACGCAACAGGGGAAGTTTCGGGCCTAAAGCTACTCAGGCACTGGGCCCCACTTTCACCCTAGAGGCTGAAATAAAGCCATATGTTCAATATAAGAATTCAACATTTATTTTGGCTACTCATACTTGTGAGGGTACTGAGGCATGATGATGGAAAGTGCCATCGCATATATGGAAAAATTAATGGAATAGATCAGACAATCAGAATTATAGGAAAGCAATTCACATCAATAAAAGAGGAAAGAAATAATAAATGTTAATGAGACAATAGGTTTAATTTCTTAGAAAAGAATCTATTCAAACCTCCAACTAAATAAAAAATAAATAATTTCAAGATGAATTAAAGCGTTAAATTTAAAATATCAACAGGTATTATCATTAAAATTATACTTATAAAGACTTGTAATAAGGAAAATGCATTACCAATGCTAAATGGAAAAGCAACAATACAAAATAAAATTTTGATAGAGGTTAGATTATACACGTCAAACTTAGCAACTGTACACCTAAGATTTGTATATCATTGTACAAAAGTTTTACCCCCAAAGAAGAAACTATATCAAATATTGAACACTGATTAATGATGCACATGCTGAGTTACTTAGGAAGAAGCATGCTAATGTCTGCAATTGCTTTGAAGTGAACCAAAAAATAAAAGGTGGATTGATGATGAATAGAGGATGGATCAATGTATAGATATGGGACCAAAGCAAGGACACTACAGTACAATGTTAATAGCAGAATGTAGGTTTGAGTGTATGGGCGTTTATTATAAAATTCTCTCAACTTTGCTGTATGTTTGAAATTTTCATAAAAAAGTTAGAAAAAGCATACAGAAAATTATTGGAAGAAATATATTGAGGAATCATTAAGATTGCCTTTGACCATGTGAGACCATGAGTGTTTTTTCCTCTATTTCTCTTCCTTTCCCAAATTTTTACAATTTTTAAAACGATAAAACACGTTTTAGATTCTTGATTAATTAATGTAAGGTAATGATGAGTCCCAATTGTCACTAACTTTCCCTAACAAAGGCATATTTTGGAAATTTTCTTATGACACATAAGATTTCTCTAAATAATCACTCACCATTCAGGGGTCAACATGCTGACCTGATTTAGTTCATGCGCTAAAAACAACCGGTCATGAGTTGACCTCGCATAAAAATATGTACAGATTGTGATGGGTGATAAATAACAAATGGTTCCAGCTGGCTACTTCTCCGATGGATCTAACTTTCTTTAACTCTGAAATATGGTCTGGGACTTAGTCACCTGCACTAAGTTAGCTTGTTGATGAGAACAGCATTGAGCTGTTCCCTTTTAACACTCAGTAAATCTGGGCTACACAGGGACTACCAGGGAGAAAGACAAGTGTGAATCACCAGAGATCCATCAATAGCTGAAACGAGCAATATTTTACAATGTGCAATACATTTACACAAATAGAAGGCACACAGCATATTTAGTGAATGCCTCTTTTACACATTACTGAGTTTCTTAAAACACAATTTTGAGTTATTTATTTAATTAGTTTAGAGAGGGGGGAGGGGGAGAGGGAGAGAGAGAATTTTGAGCAGGCTCCACTCCAAGCACGAGCCTGACATGGGGCTCCATCCTACAACCCCAAGATCATGACCGGAGCTGAAATCAAGAGTCTGACACTTACCTGACTGAGCCACCCAGGTGCCCCACAATTCCGGGTTTTTAAAAAAAGAAAGGCCTGGCAGTAAGACTGGAAAATTTTTATAGTAATTTAGGAATAACAAAAATGTAAAGAATTTTTAAATGATGTATTTTGTTAACTAATTTATACGTAATCTAAATTAAACTTTTTGTAATTGGTATAGTGCAATTTTTGGTGCTTTAAAATTTCTTGCTATAGCTCCTTCCATTACTTCTTTATGAACATGTTGCTACAGAATTGCATCGGCCATAATAGCCCTTAATTCAGTAACTGTTGTAAAGCAGTTTTACTTCATCATTTCTTCTTTCCTCCCATCTCTGTGAAGCAGACTCTAAACTCATCGGGTATCTGCCGGGACAACTCACTCTGCCCGTCCAGAACGATCCCGTTAAAAGCACATTAGAGAGACCTCTCTTGCCCTGACCCGTCAAGGAGTTATTGCTCTTTGAATAATGCTTTTTCCATTCTCAAATGCTTTCATACACTTATTTTTTTTCCTATCCCACAATATCCCTGTGGGGTTCATAAAGCAAGTATTATACAAGTTCAATCCTGAGGAGATGAACTCTATACAATATTATTTCATTGAACTAAAACCTTGTCATGAAGGTGGTTTGGGAAAAAGTAGGTCAAAGGTGGCATTTGTTGTGGAGCGATTTTTGCTATAATGGTCCTCGTACTGGCGTCCAAGCTGTATCTCCACCTCATAAATGGGAAACTAAGGTCAACAAAAGTTAAGAGACTTGCTCAGGATTACACATCATCTACTAATACCTACCCAGAAAAAACTCTAATCTTGTCTTTGAAGGACCTGCGATCTAGTTGGAGAGATATAGCCCACACATATGAAAAGCTAACTAAAAATTATTAAACAGTAACTAAGAGCTGAATGAGATGTTTAGACAGCAAATCTAACCAGTGTTCAGAAAAAGAGAGCCCTTTGAGGTCAGGAAGACTTCGGAAAGTGGCATGATATACTTGGAAAGAGCTCAAGGTCAGTAATCAGGAGGACTGACTTTTAGAGAGAGCTCCGTCAGTAACTCACTGTGCGATCCTGATTAGTTCATTTGAGTGTCCAGTTTTCCTCATCTGCCCAAGAACGGGGCCGGAATCATTAGTCCCTTTCAGCTCTCTGACTCTACATCTGTCTTAGATCTTTTCTAAAATGAGTCAGAAGCATGGATGAGCAGCTACCAAGCAACAGAACTCTACGTGTTTGTTGTACGTGTAATTATATATGTCGTATGTATAATGGGTCTGCTTAGCCTGATTTGTGAGGAACTCACTACAATTAATTCCTTCAACAACTCAGGATACACCGAAGAGAGAGACTGAGCATTCTACGCTGTAGTGATTCAAATATTTCTCAAGAGGTGAAGAGCATGGTCTAAGCGAAGGAAAGGTAGACTGTAAGTCAGGAGAGTGATTAAGGAACTAGGGCGAGGTCTTTCAGGGAGTAAGGGGTAGAATCCGGGGCTCACATCCGCGTCTCCTAGTGGCCAAGTGTTCTTCCAAGATATTACGTGGCGTCACATTCCTTCTTCCTCTGATATTTCTCAAAACAGGAGCCCACACTCCCTGACCTGATTTTTTGATTGCTTATTTACTACTCAAACCACTTTGAAATGCTGCTTATATGAAACCACTGAAACTACTCCTGTTTAAAAAATAATGATCTTGATTGTCAAATTTATGACATTTTTTTCTTTTGGTTCATGGCCTCCAAGTGTTAGAGAATCACAGTCTATTCAATCAAGGTCATAAAGATTTTCCCCTACTTTTTGAATGAAAACTTTGGTTTTGCTTTTCATTCTTGGGTTTTCATTTGATCTGGAGTTAATTTTTGTTGCATGGTGTGACGTGAAGGGTTCAATATGTATTTCAGTTTGATATTCAGTTTCCTCAGTCCTATTTATTAAATTATCTGTACTAAGCCGCAATACCTCCTATCTATAACCCCACATACATGGGATATATGTATTTCATAGACATAGGATAGCTCAGGCTCTCGATTTTGTTGTCAGGACTATTTGTCTATCCCTATACTGCCTTGATTACTACAGCTTTACAATAATACTTGGCATCTGGTGAGACAAGTTCTCCCCACTTTTTCTCTAGTGTATTTTAGGTTGTTTGCTCTATTGGATAACTTTTGGATCAGCTGGTGACATTCTACAATAACCCTGTCCAAATTTTGATTACAACTGCCTTATATTTATGGATGGATTTAGGAAGAATCTTTCCCATGTAGAACATTGCTGTCCTTGAACACGAACTATCTATTTAGTTCTTCTTCCAAGTTTTTCAATAAAGTTTCACAATTTTCTCCATAGAGGGCTTATACATATTTTATTGTTATTTATGCTATATACTATTTGTTGTTATGGTAAATGGCATATTACTTTAAATTTACTTTTAAATAGGTAACATAGCCTCTACTGGGTTATCAGCTCATTTTCTTATCAATTTCTAAAAGTTCTTTATCATTCAGGAAGATTAGTTATAAACCATCTTTTCATTTCTTTTTTGTCTTTGCTTATCCTATCTCCCTAGATCATGCCAACATCACACATACATTTTCCAGGATTTCTTGAAAACCTTTATACTTTTATTATAAACTTTAAAATCTCTGATCCATTTGAAATTTATGCTGATGTAAGATATAAGGTCTGAATCTAGGTTTTTTTTCCCCCTCAGTTCCCTTATTATTTCTAAATCATTTATTGGATAGTCCACGTGACTTGAGATCTTTATCACATAATAAATTCTCTTTTGGGGGCACCTGGGTGGCTCAGTGGTTTAAAGCTTCTGCCTTCGGCTCAGGTCATGATCTCAGGGTCCTGGGATCAAGCCCTGCATCGGGCTCTCTGCTCGGCGGGGAGCCTGCTTCCCCCTCTCTCTCTGCTTGCCTCTCTGCCTACTTGTGATCTCTCTTTCTCTGTCAAATAAATAAATAAAATCTTTAAAAAAAATTCTCTTTTGTATTTGGACGTACAGTTGAATTTTCCATTCTATCGCATTAGAATATCTCTTTATGGTCATCCTGTTTTAACTGATATGACTTTATAATATACCTCAATACCTAGTAGGGCTAGTATTTTCAATATTCTTCTTTTTCAGAGTTTTTATGCTTATTTTCCCACATGTACCATAGGATCAACTTGTTTCAAAAAACCCTCAATAAAAATTTTTGGCATTTTTATCGAGATCATATTAAATTTCTAAATTAACAAGGAAAACTGACATTTTGCTTTAGATCCTTTTTATCCAAAACATGGTAGGTTTTTCCATTTGTATAAATCTTAAGTGTGCTTCATTAATGTTTTAAAGCTTACTTCACAGAAATCATGCATATTTATTAGCTAGTTATTACTAGGTATTTTATCTTTTTGTGTTACTGCTGTGAGCTGGGTCTTTTCTTTCTGTTATTTACTTAAACGGAAGCTGTTGATTTCTGCTCCATTACTGAATTTTCTTATAGCTTTTATAGTTTCTGAACTAATTATCTTGGGATTTCCGGAGATTCAATACTATTGTCTGCAAGTAGTAAGTTCACTCCTTTCCTTTCAAGGTACCACAAATCTCTTTCTCTTGCCTTTTTGCACTGTTAGCATTAATAAATGATAATGGTGATATTGGACATCTTTGTCTTGAGGCTGACTTCAGTGATGCATTGGGGTTCTACTCCTGTGCAACACATTACCTCAAACTCGGTGGCCTAAGACAATACCTATCTATCACCTCACAGGTCCCATGCGTCAGGAATCCAGGCACAGCTTAGGGTGCTCTGCTCAGGATGTCACAAGGCTGTAATCAATGTGTCAGCCAAGCCGTGTTTCTTTCTAAGGGTTGGGTCCTCTTCCAGACCCAGTGGTTGTTTGAACAGCACTCAGTTCCTTGCAGTTGTAGAACTGAAGCCCCATTTTCTTGCTGGCTGCCAGCAGGGGATGCTGTCAACTCCTAAAAGCTTCCTGCAGTTCTTGGCCACGTACCCTCTCACATGGTGGCTTACTTCTTCAAGGCCAGCAGTAGCCTGAATCCTCTTTTAGAGGACCTGGTCAGGCTTATCCAGGATAATCTCCCTTCCCATTAACTCAAAGTCAACTGATTAGAGACCTGAATTATATCTGCAAAATCCCTTTACCCTTGCCATATTCCATTGGTTAGAAGCAAGTGACAGGTTTTACTGGCACTGAAGAGAAGGATACCAGTGTGTAGGAATCACGGAGGACATCTTACTCAGAATTCTGCCTACCATTAATGCTAATGCTTCTAGAGTTTCCCCATCAAGCATGACATTTGCTCTTCAATTTCTATTTATTTGCTGATTTAAAAAAATTAAGGATTGATGTTGAATTGTGTGAAATGCCTTTTTTCAATGTCTAAAGAAATAATCACAACTTTTCAACTTAGATCAATCAATCTACTGCTAGGAATTTTCTTTGCATTCCTAGAATAAACTACACTTGGCTGTAATATTTTGTTATTCATTTAACGTTCTGCTGTGGTCTCCTTGATACTCTTCCTTTTTTAAAGGATTTTTGCATCATCAATATTCTCTAGGTTTTTGGTCTGGCTTTTCTTTCTGTGCCAATCTTGGCAGGTTTTAGATTTAATATTCTGATATCTGCCTTAAAAAAAATGGAAACGTTTTCTTCTTTTGCAATACTCTTGCACAATTTTAAAAAATCACTGGAATTGTCTGTTCTTTAAAGAGTTGGTTGATTTCTCTGTGAAATTGGTCTTGTTTTCCATGCAGCCCTTTGATATTTTTCTAAATGTGTTTTATTGAAATTAGTGCTAACTTTTGGCTCATGGAACTGAGTTACTTCAAGAAGACAAACACTTGCAATCCTGTCAGTTTGGTTTTCATGATCCTCCTTTGGCCACATCAGGAAGTCCCTACTGGCCAAAACTTAAATTCAACCCTTTCACATAGCCCTCTTACCACCTTTCTAGTCCCTTCTTTTAACACCATCTACCCCAATCTCTGTGCTTCTGAAGAGTGAACTGCTTATAGCTCCTGGCTTTCTTGTGTCTTTTTATGCTTCTGTGCCTTTTATTCATACTGGGCTATTTCTCTTTTCCCTTGTATATAGCTACACTTTATCACTTAAGACTGGTGTCAGGAAGCTCTTCCCTGGAAAGCCTCCCTTGACCTGGATAAGATATCCGTCCTGTACTCTCTTGATATACTGATTTATAACCATCCCTGTAGAAGTCTATCTCCTCCATTAGGATGTTAGATCCGTGAGGGTAAGGACAGTGACTTCTTACAGCCCAAGTAATGTGTGTGACACGTGCTTAACACATGATTTTTGATTGAGCAAAAGCACCAATGTGGGGGTCGGGGAGGATTTCAAGGTATTGACTTTAAGTATTTGAAGAGTTTTCATGAGAAAGAGACAAATTCTCTTTTCTACATAAGGTGGTACTAGGGTCATGAATTAAAAGTTATTAGGAGGCAGATTTCAGCTTCACGTGGATAAGAATTTTTTCACCAATGGAATTGTTCAGTGATAAAGAACTACCACATGAAGCAGTAATTTTTGTACTAGAATAATTTAAAGCGGAATCTGAACATCTTTTAGGATGCCATAAAAATATCGACTGCATTGAATTTTCAAGGTATTTTCAAGCTGTAATCCTTAGAGCCCCTGCAGGTTCCAAAGAGATGCTTCAGGATTGGGGGTGAGATGAGGAGAAAGGAAAAGAATAGACAATCCAATCAAATGAAGCTCTGAAGCCCTCCTTTCCCTCAACAACAACAGCTGCTCTGCTGTTTTTGCTTTGTTTTGACACACTAGGTTTCAGCTACAATATGGTTTGAATAAAGAGTCCTAAGGCTGTTAAAAAACATCTGAAAACCACCTGCCTGGCCATTTCACTGCCATATGTATGTGTGTGTGTATATATATATACATACATGTATACATGTGTATATATATATACACACACACATATGTATTTTGATTTGTATAAAATACATATATAAAACCTATGTGAGTTATATAATATAACTCATGGTGCCTTGCACATCAGTTAAGGATGCTCAGTCAGTGAGTGCTTCCTGCTCTCTTTGTCTTGCTCTTTTCCCTCCAGTCCCCTCAAAATCTCTTGCAGAATCTTCACATTCTATTGTTATTTAAAGGATTTATTTCTTCAGCTTTCTTATGAGTTCCATCAAGGCAGGCACTACATGCTTTTCTTCTTGTAGCTCCTGTGGCACCCTAACATTGCATTCCTCCAATAAACCTCCGAATACAAAGGCATAAAGAATGATTAGTTCCAGCTTTTCTGGCTAAGCAGCTACAGGGGAAACAGAATCGGTTAAAATGATATGACATGATTAAGGACGCAGAAGGTAATGCTGTAGGAGAGTGAAAGCAGTGAATGGGAACATCAAGGACACAACCTGACACGGGCTGTTAAGTACTCCCAGCAAGCCCGTATCTCTTATGCCTACTTCACACAGATCAGAACCCTTGGTCCACTTTGGTCTAAATTTTTGGTACAAATTTCTCTGGAACATTTTTTTTTTCTGCTGGAACTATGGACTGTACTTCTTCCTAACGCCATGGTGCTTGCTGTCTCCAGCTGTACATAACATAAGGCTGGCTAACTTTCCAGGACACAAACACGGTATCTTCACCCAGTAAAGGGAGAAATGTACAACTGCCAAGTCCCATGCCAGGTGGGAGACATCCAGGCACCAGATCCCGAAGACCGATAGTGGTTTTACCTCTAGCCTTTCGTTATAAAAGTCTCTCGTGGTATAATTTAGCGTAGCACGGTTTGTGTTTTCTCCTACAAGTCTTTTGCTATCACTGTTTTCTTCATTGACTAGACCAGGTTTTTTCCCTTTGGTTTCTAGCAGATACCGGAATTGCTTCTTTCTGTAGAAAGACACAAGGGATATAGAGAGTTACCAATGAGATTTATTAAAATGTGTCTATTTTTTGTTGACTTTCAAGGGAAGCATACGCTCTTTGGAATGTCTGTTTTATGAGTTTGAGTTATTTATTTGAACTCAGCTCAATACCCCAATCTTTCCACTAATTAAGCTAGTCAACCCAAATTCTTTTGTTTCATAATGACCAATCATCAACATAAACATGTCTCAACCATTTCTAAAGTGAAGAAACTCTACCTTAAAGAAATCAATACAACATTGGGGAGGGTATGTGCTATTAAGTGCTGTGAAATGTGTAAGCCCAAAGATTCACAGACACGTACCCTGGGGCAAATAATACATTATATGTTAATAAAAATTAATTAAAAAAAATTAAAAAAAAAAAAAAGAAATCAATACAAAATTTAAATAATCACAGAGCACAAAACAACCCAATTAAAGATGTAGTAGGCCAAACTTTCTAAGTTATTATCTTTTGTAAAACATATATCACCTCTTATAAATCACACAAATAGTAATTTCATTATGCAGCTCAGTAGTATTACTCACAGATAGAAAATGGAATGGGATACTGGTTTAATTTTAGGCAAAACCAAAATAAACAAAATACAAAGACCTCCAGGTGTGAGCATATTAGGGCAAGATCCTAGTAGGAGGTAAATAATGAAACTGGAAACTTCATTTGATTATGAAGAACATAAACAGTGCTCAGACCATCACTGGTGGACCCATAAGCTTAGACAGAGAACTACAACTCATCTCCCATGAAAGTTGATTTCTGGTTTCCACCAGACTTAGGGTGTCTCTAAGTGAAGGGGTATTACTACTTTACTGTAAACTGAACTAAAGACCGGGAAGAGAAGAGGAATAGCTCTTTTAAAATTTTTTTCTCTTTTCCAATTTAAAACTATAAAACAGCAATTTTAGAAATTTTAAGAAGTACACATTTTGAAAAGTATAAACAGATAAAAGTCACCCATAAATCTATAGCTCATAAATCTATATAAATCTATAACATTGTTCACATTCAACATATTTTTGTAGGCTTTTTCTATGAATTTTTGTAAGAAGTTAAATAATTTAATATTTTATATTAAATATTTATATAATATTTTGTATACTTACTTTCACTCAGTGCTATATAATAAGCATTTTTCTATGTCATTAAAACTTAATGAATGGGGGCACGTGGGTGGCTCAGTTGTTAGGCCTCTGCCTTCAGCTCAGGTCATGATTCCAGCGTGCTGGGATCGAGCCCCGCAGCGGGCTCCCTGCTCGGCTGGAAGCCTGCTTCTCCCTCTCCCACTCCCCCACTTGTGTTCCTTCTCTCTCTGTGTCTCTCTCTGTCAAATATATAGAATCTTTAAAAAAAAACAAAATAAAAATATAGAATCTTTAAAAAAAAAAAAACTTATTGATTGAATAAAATTCAACTGTGATGTTAATCAATTTACCCAATCAGGCCCTTGTTTTGGATATTTAGTTGTATAATTTTCTCAACTTTTATAAAGAAGAAACTGAATAACATACAGATCTTTACCTGCATTGTCTTTATTGGCTTTTTAATATCAAAGCAATGTATATATATTTTTTATATCACTTACATGTCTTTTCAAATAATCAATTTTTCATTAATTCTGTTTTTATTTGTTTCTTAAGATTTATTTATTTCTTTGAGAGAGAGAGAGTGTGCACACTAGGGGGGAAAGAAGTGAGGGAAGGGGGAGAGAATCCTCACGCAGACTCCCCGCTGAGTGGAGTCCAACCTGAGGCTCAGTCTCAGGAGCTTGAGCCCATGACCTGAGCCAAAACCAAGAGTCAGATACCCAACGGACTGAGCCACCTAGGCATCCCTCATTATTCTGCTTTTAATATCATTAATTCTTTTAACTTCTTTCAGGATTATTTTGCTTTTTTCTTTCTAACTTTTTAATTTTCTTTTCCTAACTTCTTTAGATAAATGCTTTGCTCATTCATTTTCTGCCTTTATTCTTCCCTAATAGATGCATTTCAAAAGCTAAAGTGTTTTCATTTAGCATCATGTAACTTGATTCCACAAGTTTTGAAATGTGGTATTTTTGTTATATTTCAGGTCAAGGTAGTTTCCATTATAAAACTGTCTTTTAACCTGTAGGTTATTTAGAAATATGTTTTTTGATTTCCAGATATATGGAGATTTCCTGGTTAACACCGAATAACTGAGTTAAAGCTTAATTGAATTTTGAACCAAAAACACAGGCTATGTAAATTATCCTCTGCTGATAATTGCCTTATAGATAGTATTTGCCCAATTTTTATAAATTTCCATGCATGCTTGAAAAGAACATATATTCTACAGTTATTGGGGGTAATTTTCTCTGAATGTCTATTAAATCAAATTTGTTAATCATGTTGTTCAAGTATTTTATAGCCTTTTTAAATTACTCAAAAGTATATTAAAACTTCCCACTGTAATTATGGAGTTGTAGTAATGTCAACTTTTGGTTTATAGATTTTTAAGGCTGTGCTAATAGGTGCATACTAATTAGCAAATTTCCCTGAATTTTTTTTTTTTTTAAGATTTTATTTATTTTGACAGAGAGAAGAGAGATCACAAGTAGGCAGAGGCAGGCGGAGAGAGAGGGGGAGCAGGCTCCCTGCTGAGCAGAGAGCCCAATGTGGGGCTCGATCCCAGGATCCTGAGATCATGACCTGAGCTGAAGGCAGAGGCTTTAACCCACTGAGCCACCCAGGTGCTCCTCCCTGAATATTTCTGATGAACTGAACTTATTATCATTTTGAAATATTGTTACCTTTTTTCTCACTTTTTTACTTTTAAACTTTACGTAACCTTATGCTTCAGATGTGTCCCTTGTAAACAACATATAACTGAACTTCGTTTTTTAACTCAGTCTTTGGCTTTCAACCAGAACAATTACTACATTTTTATCACTGGTAACACAGATGGTCATAATTCTGAGCTCCCTTGAATTCATGCCCTTTACAAAGTAATTCTGCAGCTGAGCAGACTACCTCCATGATAGTATCAGTTCTTAGGCCAGGCCTCAGGAGTCCTTGCATGTTTTTTCTCTCTTTAAACCCTGCCTCTCCCAGGAAAACAAGCCCAGGCAGATTTCTGGAGCATGAGAGACCACGTGGAGCAAAGACAACTTGCCCTAAGGCCACCCAAGACCAGTTTATAGCTGGCCAACCCCCAAACAAGTGAGAGCCCAGGCTAGATCAGCAGAGTGCCTACCCAACCCACAGGCAACTACAGCTGAAGGCACAGCCACCCAGCAGACCTGTAGACTCAGGGGAGAAAATGACTCTTGTTCTAAGCCACTGACGTGTAGTACAAATGGAATTGCTGATACAGTCGTATTTAGGTTAAATCTGACATTTTATTTTCTTTCAATTTGACCCACGTGTTCTATGTTTCTTTTCTCTTGCTCTTCTTTTCCATTTCTCCCTGCTTCCTCATTAGTTTAGAAGCTGTACACTCTTTATTCTTTGGTTACCATAGAAATTAGAACATGCACTCTTAACTTACTAACACCTAACCTTAATTACTATAGCTCCTTCCTAGATAATACAAGGATCTAGAACACCATATCTTTATCTACCTCCTACACTACACTGTTATAGTGTATGTTAATTCTATATATTTAAAAACCCACAACACGTAATTATTGTTGCTTTATACAGTCAATGTTCATTTAGCTTTATCCCACAAATTTGGTATTTTCCTTGCTCTTTTTTTTTTTTTTTAAGATTTTATTTGTTTGACAGAAAGAGTCAGCAAGACAGGGAATACAAGCAGGGGGAGTGGGAGAGGGACAAGCAGGCTTCTGCCAAGCAGGGAGTGTGATTCCGGGCTCGATCCCAGGACCCTGGGATCATGACCAGAGCTGAAGGCAGACACTTAACGACTGAGCCACCCAGGCGCCCCTCCTCCTTGCTCTTTATTTAGCTCTTCTTGTACCTTAGACCATCTATTTGGGATCACTTTCCTTCTGCTTAATTACAGGTATTATAATTTCTTTCAGTGCAGAAATACTAGTGGGAAATCTCTTAGCTTTTGTTTTTATTATTTTGTTTGAAAGTGTCTTTATTTTATCTTCATTTTTTTTTTTTTTTTTAAGATTTTATTTACTTATTTGACAAAGAGGGTGAGAGAACACAAGCGGGGGAGCAGTAGAAGGAGAAGGAAGAGCAGGCTCCCTGCAGAGCAGGGAACATGACTCCGGGCTCCATCCCAGGATCCTGGGATCATGACCTAAGCCAAAGGCAGATAGTCAACCATCTGAGCCATCCAAGCACCCCTATTTTATCTTCATTCTTAAAAACATTTTTATTGTGTATAGAATTCTAGGTTGTTGGCAATGAATTTCCTTCAGTACATTGAACATATCATTTATTATCCTGTCTTTTGACTTCCACTGCTGCTGTTGTGAAGTCAATTGCTGATATGCATTCCTTTAAAGATAATTTCCTTTTTCCTGGTTGTTTTAGAATTTTTCACCTTTATAGTTGGTACTATATGTACCAACTTCACTATGTGAAGTGAAGTCACTGTGAAGTGACTTGTGGTAGATTTCTTTAATTGAATACATTTGGAATTGGTTGAGTTTTTTTTTTTTTTAAGATTTTATTTATTTGACAGAGAGAAACACAGCGAGAGAGGGAACACAAGCAGAGGGAATGGTAGCGGGAGAAGCAGGCTTCCCACCGAGCAGGGAGCCCGATGCGGGGCTTGATCCCAGGACTCCAGGATCATGACCTGAGCCGAAGGCAGCCGCTTAACGACTGAGCCACCCAGGCGCCCCGGGTTGAGCTTTTCTAATATGTAGATTACTGTATTTCATCAGTTTGAAAAAAAAATTTTTTTAAAAGATTTTATTTAATTATTTGACAGAGAGGGGAGAGATCACAAGTAGGCAGAGAGGCAGGCAGAGAGAGAAGGGGAAGCAGGCTCCCTGCCAAGCAGAGAGCCCGACACGGGGCTCTATCCCAGGACCCTGAGACCATGACCTGAGCTGAAGGCTGAGGCTTTAACCCACTGAGCCACTCAGGCGCCCCCAGTTCGAAAAAATTATTTGTCATTATCTTTAAATATTATACTTACCTCATCTTCTTTATCTCTTAGAACTTCCAATCAAACGTATTTTAAACCTTTTAACTCATTCTATCTCCAAATTTCTTAACTGCTTTTCCGTATGTTCCTTTCTCTCTGTGCTTCATTCCACAAAATTCCCTCTAGGGTATTTCCTAAATTACTGATTCTCTTTTCAATTAGGTCTAATTGATTGTGTTTGTTGTATTTTTCATTTACAGAACTTCCTTGGATTTCCTTCCAGATCTGAAGGATCACTTTTTAAATTTTCTTGTTATCTCCAGATATTTTCAAACTTGTCTATTATATCATGAAATACACTATGCATAGTTGTTTTATAATCCTTAAAGAATAATGCCAAAATCCAAACTATTTGTGGGTCTGTTTCTGTAGTCTATATTTTTTTCTGCTAGTTCTTATACATAGTACCTTATTTCCTTATATGCTCGGTTATTTTTACATTTTTTCCATTGTGTCTTGGCCACTGTCCTTAAAAATCATTTATGGAAATTCTCTGATAGGCTGAAAATAAACTTCCTCTAGAAAGGAGGTACATTTGCTTTTCCCAGGTACCTAGAGACATTAACATTTAAACTTTGACATTATTTTAAACTATGAATTTAAATTTAAACTATGAATATATTATGAATTCAGGCTGCAAATCTATAATGAGTACTGGCTTTCAGTTACACTTCTTACAAACAACTTTGCTCCTTTTCTGCTCATACCAAGACAACTTTCCTTGGTAAATCCAGGTGAGAAAAAAGGGAGGTTTATTTCTGACACCATCTTGATGGTGTAGCCATAGGGATTCTAGATTAATTTTGCAAAGATCTCAACTTATATTCATCATTTTAGAGGGAGTCCTGGGCTTTGATTTATTGCCTTCCCTCTTTGCAGCTAACAAAAGCAAAATTTAAGTTTCCTTAAAATGCCTCCAGGTTAAACACAGTTTACACGCTCACCTTACTTCTCAATGTTCTTCCCATAGATCTTGGCCTAGTGATTATGTTATATCTTGTCAGCTCTTCAGTACTTTTATGGAGTTTTCATTTTTTATTTTATCCAAATTTTTAGTTGTTTTTATTGCAAGGAATTGTCAAAAGACCTAACTCACCGTTATTGGAGAAGTCCAATGTATTCTCAATTAAGATCTTTCAAATTGTACACAGAGTAAAACTTGAAAACCACTCTTTAACCTCTCAACTACCACTACTAACATCCACATCCTACCAGGTGTTCATCTTTTTAGCTCCTTTTCTATGTCTCTGTATTTATACATAAACTTTATTTTGTTGCTATTAAAAATAACATCAGGTCATAATATAAATGCTCTTTTACACTTTATTTTATTTAATGAACTGTCTGTCTCTGCATCATTTCACATCAGAATAGAAAATCTACTTTAATCCTTTTTTCCCCCTTTTTCTTCTTTTTCTTATAGTTTTATAATGACTGTAATATACATAGTATCATATAGATACTACATTTATAGTTTAAAAGTATCATGATTTATTCGACTTTCCCTATTGTTAGGCATTCAATTACTTTCCTAAGTTGGGTTACTACAAACAATAAAACAATCACAGCCTATACTTAAGTTTTTTGTGCCCATGTATGTGCATTTCAATAGGCTAAATTCCTTGTACTAGAACTTCTGGGTTCAAAACTATGACAGATATTGCTAAACGAGTTCTTTCAGAAGTCTGCATCAAGTCTTCCACCAATACTGTAGAGTATATATTTCTCTGAATAGTAATAAACCCCTAATATTATTAGTTCCTAAATTTTTTAGTCAATCCCATTAGCTAAAATGAAATCTTATTGTTTTAATTTAATTTTTACTTCTCTTTTACAAGTGAGTGATCTTTTCTTATAATTTTGGCCTTTTTGTGTGTGTGCCTGTAGTCTTTATATCCTTTGCTTTTACTTTCACATTGTCTTTTTCTTACTAAATTTGTAGGATTTCTTAAATCTGTTAAATGTGTTCCAAATACATTCTCCCTATCTGTTCATGTCTTTTGACTTTATGATGTTTTTTATCATACAAAACTTTTAAATTTTTGTGAGTTAAATGTATCAAAACTTAAAAAGTATTAGAAAGTATAGTAGAATGTTTTTATAAACTTGAGGTGATGAAAGCCTTCCTAGGATACAAAAATCACCTTGTTTAGTTTACTGAGAAATCACACTGGGATTGTTGATTGGAAAGTTAATAACTACATGATTTAATTAAAATAAATTGACATTTTTAGGGGTGCCTGGGTGGCTCAGTCGTTAAGCGTCTGCCTTCAGCTTAGGTCACGATCCCAGGGTCCTGGGATGGAGCCCTGCATCGGGCTCCCTGCTTGGCGTGAAGCCTGCTTCTCCCTCTCCCACTCCCACTGCTTGTGTTCCCTCTCTCGCTGTTTCTCTGTCAAATAAATAATAAAATCTTTAAATAAATTAATAAACTGACATCTCTATTAAGTCTCAGAATTCATTAACAATGGATCTCTCCATTCTTTAGACTTTTTTAAAATTCCTAATTTCACTGTTTACTTCATAGTTACTTTGCATCAGGTGGACTTCCTGATAATTTATCATTTTTATTGCCTCTATAAATGGGGTATTTCTCTAATACTATTTTCAAAAATTTATTATTATTTTTTTAAAGATTTTATTTATTTGACAGAAAGAAACACAGCGAGAGAGGGAACACAAGCAGAGGGAATGGCAGCGGGAGAAGCAGGCTTCCTGCCGAGCAGGGAGCCGGATGTGGGTCTCGATCCCAGGCCCCTGGGATCATGACCTGGGCCGAAGGCAGATGCTTAACGACTGAGTCACCCAGGCGCCCCCCAAATTTATTTATTCTTAATAAAGAAATGCCAATTATTTTTGTATGCTAATATATTTTCTGGTTTCCTTGTTATATATTCTGATTAGTTAGTTAAAAAGTTTAATAGTTGAGTTCTTGGATTTTCCTTAGAAAATTATCATTATAAAGAGTCAAGTTTTGCTTTTACTAGTCAACTATTCTTCTCTTATTTCTTTAAAAGTTGCTTTATCTTTACAAATTTCTTCACTCCATTTTCCTTGACTTTAGTTTGGTATTTTCTAGCTTCTTGAGTTGAAAGCCTCACTAACTAATTTCTAATTTTTCTTGTTTACTAACAAGTATATTAAAGATACATCATTTCCTATGAGTACAGTTTTACAACATCCCACAGGCTGTGACACAGAGTATCCTTGCTACCAAATTCATTTATATGTGATTTATAACTTTGGGTTTAATTTATTCTTCAACCCAAAAGAGTTAAAGTACTTTTTAAATCATTTTTTAAAAAAGGAATATGATGATAATAAGAATAAAAAGAATAAAAAGAACAAAAACCAAAACACAAACACCAAAAAGGTAATTTGAGCAGTTATCTATAAGCATACAGTAAAAAGTAAGCTTCTATACACTTGGGAACCCTGGTGTCCTCAGTTCAACTCCTAGAAAGTCATTTTTTAAAAATCAAGTATTTTAAAATTACACAAGGACATCTTTGAAATTCTGCCCTGTATCTCATAAATTGCCATACACTATATACAACTCTCCTATACCTTGCATATTTATTTTCTAAGACATCTTATAGACTGTTTCATATCAGAACCTCTATTTTTTGAGTTGCAGGTCATTGGTCCTTTATTAGATGAAATCTAGCATATTTTTGTTATTATAAACACTAGCTGCATTGAAAATCCTTGAACACATATATTTGTGCTCATGTAAAAAACATTATCTGAAAAATATTCCTTTAAGCGAAATTACTAAGTCAAATGGGACATAAATTTAAAATTTGGTAGGCATTGCTAAGAATTGCCTCAACTTAAACCACCAACAGTTTTTAAGAAGTGTTTCAACATGCTGTATTCCACCAAACTTTTAGTCTTTCCCCACAAAGTTGTCTCACTGTTTTAAAATTTTCATGTCTATGACTTTGAGGTTAAACATCTTTTTTAAGTTTAAAGGCATTTGTATTTTGTTTTCTGGGAAACTGCTTCTCCTGTTTCTTTGTGTTTCCAATTTTAACTAGGTAAAATTTTGGCTCGTTATTTTCTAATTTTGTGATATGGTTAGAGAAAGTGATCTGTTTATGTTTTTTGGGAACATGGAGCTTTTCTTTAAGTTTAATATATGTCCAGTTTTTGCAAACATTTCATAGGTGTTTGAGTAGAATTTGTTTTGAATTGGGAATAAGAGTCTGGGAATAAAATTATAAATCCATTTATTTGATAAAAAGCATTAACTATGTTATTCAAATCCTCCATATTTTTTTTTTTTGGTTTGATCTACTGATTTATTAGATTAATATCTATCACAATAACTGAATTTGTCAATGTATATTTGTACTTGTTGATACATTTAAGAGCTTAGTTATATTAAGTTTCATAATTATCATATTCTTTGGCAGATTGTAGCTTTTGGTCATCAATTCTATTATCACTAATATTGATATTCCCAGATTTGTTTGTTGCCGTTGTTGGCATTTCCCTGCTATATATTTTCAAATTTTATATATTGCTTTCTTCAGGGGGTATTTCTCAAAGACAACATGTAACTCAATTTTAGCCTCATAGCTCTGATAGCCACTACCTATTAATAGGAGAATTCCATTTATTAATATTTATTATAACTACCATATTTATTTTTCTTTTTTCTTCCTTTCCAGCCTTTTGTTGATCTTTTTTTCTTTTTAGTGGTTTAGAATCTGTACATCTAGATTTTCTTCCTACTGGTAGCCCTTAAAATTTTAATATACACAGTTAAAAATGTATTTTTCCATTAACTTTTGGTGTTAATTAGTACCTATTATTATCCCCAAGGGGGAAAAAGAAACCTTAGGAAAGTTTAACTTCCTTTCCCTTAGGAATTTCTGGGATTTTTATTTTCAGGTCGTTAAATTTTTCCTTATGCATTATTATTTTTGATAACTATAATGTTTAGATTTATATTTTATTTTCTACTATTTTAATTTTTAATTCCTTAATTACGAGCATACTTTTTAAAATTAACATATAATGTATTATTTCTTTCAGGGCTAGGGGTCTGCGATTCATCAGTCTTACCTAACACCCAGCACTCACCACAGCACACCCTCCCCAATGTCCATCCCCCCCGGCCACCCCATCCCTCCCACCCCACAGCAACCCTCAGTTTGCTTCCCGAGATCAAGAGTCTCTTATGGTTTGCCTCCCTCTCTGGTTTTATCTTGTTTCATTTTTTCCTCTGATTTTTACTTATTCCCACACCATCAGTTTTTGAATTCAAAGCTTCCTATTTCTTGCAGTCACTGCTCATTTTGTAGCAGTCCCTCCTTCAGTACTTTTTTTCCTCAACTGATTCCATAGGTTTTTTATGGGATTTAGATTCTACCAACCAAACCCACTTGGGTAAGATCTGAAGTCAGAACTAAGCTAACTGGGAAGTAGAGGTAGCACACAGATACCCATGTTGGGAGGTACAGATTACAAATTTGTAATTGTAAATTCTGTAACCAAGTTCTGGGGACAGGAGTGGGAAATGTCCTGATCCCTCCGTGTAGTGAAAGTGGTGTGATCCTGGAGGCTGCAACTGGGATGAGAGTCTCCTGATCAGCTAGCTCCCTGAGCGAAGGCTGGCAGTTTCCTTGGTGGGCTGGTTCTTTGGTATCATTCTGGGAGTCATCAGGCTGCTTCCCCGCCCCTTCCGATGGTTTTACAGACAACTAACTCTTTGTTTATCAGTGGTTTTCTGCTTATTCTATCCAGAGTGAATTCTCGTATCTATAACTGAATCGTGACAGGCATAGCATCCTTGACTTTTGTCCTATCCATGTACATTTTCTCAGTGTGTTCAGTCAAGTGTACCTCTCCTAAGTATTTTTCAAATTATCCTCTTTTCCGCTCTCACAGTCTTAGTTCATGCCTTCGAAATCTCCCTCCTGGACTATAATGAGCCTCTTGATTGGTCTCCATTCCTTCCATCTCTGTCTGCTCAAATGGCAGCCTTTCTAGGACATACATTTAATCACATGATTTTTGTGCTTAATTACAAAGCACAAGCATTCATTTTTGTTTTGAATGAATTGCAGAACTCTTCAAAATCAGAGCACAATCTTCTAGCTTCATTTCTGGTCACTATTCACAATTATCCCATGCTCCAATTACTCTAAGTTTGTTCCAATTCCTTGCACCTTGGCAGATCTCTTTGCCCTATATCCTGTACCTGAAAAACTCCTCCTTTTTGAAGAGCTAGATAAAATGTTACCTCCCCTGTGAAGCTTTCCCTTATGTTCTTCCAAAGTGCAGCTGGTCTCTCCTACATTCTTACAGCCCTCTCTGAAATCTGAAACATTCACATTATAAGTGCTTACATATATCTTTAAACTATGAGTTCATAAGCCACAAAAGAGCAAGAATTTTGTCTTATTCATCTCTATACCCCAACACTTTGAAGAGAGCCAGCCACAAGACAAATTTAGGATCAACGTCTGTGGGATGCACAAGTGGCAGTTAAGTATGTGGAATTTATCCCTCTTTTCTAGTGCAAAAGAAATTCTATAAAAATGATAGAAATTAAAGATTACCTGGCATCACCCAGAATTGAAATCAGACGGTACTGGGGTAACTCAGAAGATGCGACATGTGCTAGGATTCCAAAGAGCCTTTCAGCCATTATCATATCATTCTGTGTCACCTGAAGAGATAATAATGGAGAGGGGTCAAAAGGCCACTGTCTCTGGCTTGATACAATTAGCACAATTCCAGAGAAATTTCTAATGTATTTTCTTTTAGTCCAGGGAAGGATCTTCTCCTGGGCTGTAAGAGAGAGTTCTCATTGACGTCTCTTTCTTCCCTAACTTAATTGAAATGAAGATGTACAAATGTGGCTCATAGGGATGGAGAATGACCGAGGTGATGAGTTAGCTCTGATTCAAAGCAATGTTCCCTGAGAATTATACTTGAGGCAACTTAAATTCTTAATGAATATTTTTCATAAATCCTACAGTTTCTTGGAGGAGGAGGATTTAGGGGGAAAATTCTCAAGTGTCAACAGAATAGATTCACTTTAATAATGTGTCAAAGGTAAGCCAAGACCTTGTTCATACCTTGCTTCTATAAGAATAACACTGTCCCCTTCTGAGAGATGGAACATTAGATAAGCAAGGATACTCCTGTTCTTTCTAAAATTATGTCTACCTTTCCCTCCACAAGGAACAACTGTCACAGGTAGTCTCTGTGAGGGCTTATCCCTATGTTAACCAAGAAGGTACTAAAAACTAAAAGTAGGGCTTGGATTAATATTTGGGCATATTTTCTTTAATATAAGATACGGTTGCTTGTGCTTGCATTTTAAATACTATTCATTTATCTATATAATCAGTAGTTCCCGACCAGGGGCCATTTTAGCCCTAGGGAACATTTGACGATGTCTAGGGACATTTTGGGTTATCACAACTGGCAGAGGGGAGCTACTAGAAGCTAGTGAGTTGAAGCCAGGGGTGCTACTAAATATCCTACATTGCACAGGACAGCCCCCAACAACAAAGGACTACCTGGCCCAAAATGTCAACAGAGCTGAAGTGGAGAAACCCTGGTATAGTTAAATTTTGGAGCTTAAAAAATTCATTAATACTAGCTGTAATACACTTCACAGGCACTCTCCAAAAAATAAACCCATAATTCACAAGCACCTTATACACATGACTCAGTGCAGTCTCACACTTTTCCTAAGACCTTCAGAGTTACGGAGGCTGCGGTCTGCTCAAATCCTTCCTTTGGCTGACAATGAAGTTGTTTGGTCTAACATAGTCACCTAGTGGCCAGCGCGGGCCACTACTCCATCTTTCCTTCTTGACGCGCACAATTCAAATTTAATTCTTCTGCAAGCATTATTTTCTTTCATATACAAAGAAATGTAGGTATATAGTATAATAGTACTACATATTGTCAAGGTTGAGATAAGCAGCTTTATTTTAGACTGTTAATAAAGGGTCAAATATCCTGGGCATTGACATTTTAGGAACTCTAAATCAGAATAAGCTACATTGGTTCTTTCTAATTCTTCTCTATTTTATGTAATTATACTGTACCTTTCAAGGTTCTATCATAATTAGTACATCTCTAGTAGTGATCCATGTCTGAGTAAATATACCACTTAGGTTAATGGGGTCAACAATTTGACCATTAATGAAGGAGAATACTCCCCCACAGTCAAAATCACTATTCTACTTCCAGTCCAAGGTAGCTTGGGACTAATTATTAGGGCTGATCAACGACTCACAACCTCTCTGGGAAGTACCAGGAGAACACACAAGAATACACAAGACTGAAACAAATCTCTTGGGAATTCGCTGGAGAAATTAGTAGTCTGAAGGTTCCAGATTTGTCCTACACCTTCGACAGAGACCTGATACTGTGGTCATGACCCTGCCATGGTTGGTGCAAATTTCGCTTGTCTCCTAACACTCTACTAGATTTTAGAGTTAGGCCAGAGTACTGCAGTGCATCAGCTGCAGGGAAATACAGTTGTTCTTATCACCATGCTGGCAAATTTGATTACAGCTCATTTTACAAGGAGGAGGTCTTCTGAATTTTAAGAGATCATTGTAATAATACTAACAGTATATCAGAGATCTTCTTTCTTTGGGTTACTTAAATTCAGTGCAGGAATCCACAGGGGAGGAAGAAGCACAGTTTCTCTCTATTCTTTCAAAATAGTATTTAGAGAACATGGCCTTTGGATAGCAGGAAGATTACTCTTGTGACAAGCTTAGCAAAATCAGTCTGAAAAATAACCTTTCACTAATAATATTCCAGGCCTGAGTTATACAGTGCAGGTAATCCACAGGCAGCTGTTACAAACTATTAATAAAAAGCAGTCCAGACATTTACATACACTTGTTTTGTTTCCTTTTTTCCCATTTTTACTTTCTCTTCTTTTACCTTTCTTCCTTATTTCTCCTTCTCATCTTTTCTTTTTAAATTATTCTCTTTCCCTGCATACATGCTCCTTTTTTTCTCACTTTATTCCTCCCTTCCTCTACCATGATCTTTATCAGTTGACCTTTGGGTATTACTTCCCCATCCTTTTTATGTGTCTGGCAGTCTGCAAAACACTTTGAAGAATAAGATCACAGTACTTACATAAGTGTTCTCTTTTATCTTAACTGTCATCCTGTTAAGATTTTACTTTTCTGAATGTTTACAAACAACAGTAAAAGCATTTGCTACTCACCAGGATTTGGTTGCTATTTTTAAAGTCTGGCTAGTGCTTTAGAAGTTTTTTGATGGATTTTTAGCTTTTTAACATTGTAAGTGTCAAGATTTGGGGAAAACCCACAATATTTCTCAAAGGTTCTATCATGATTACTGAATTTTCTGACCATTATTAGAACAATTTCCCCTAAAAAGGAATATTTTAATTCTACAGTTGACCTATATTTAGCTTACCTCTGTCCCGTTTATTTTCTGCATACTAAAATGGCTCAGCCTAAACAGCACATAGTATTTCCAGAGGGTAAAATTGACAACTGGATTTCCTTGAGGATCGATTGTCAACTGGTCGACACGACGGAGTTGGGCTAGTGCATTAAATTGCTGCAGCATCACAAGATTCGTTTCCTTGAATTTAAGGTGCTGCAATAATAAAACACAAAAAAAGAGCTGAACATTGAATTGAATCATCTTAAAATATTAACATTAAAGCTTTAGTGACCATTCCCCAAGAAGTCTGCAAACTTTAGGCTTAACTAATATGTTTTCAATTATATTAAATCAACTGACTCTACTAAATTTACTTAATTTTAGTCCATCTGATATATCATTGATGGAATCCATTAATCCACCCAGTATTGAATTCAAAGTGGTTTCCCATCTGCAAAGGATGTCCCCCATTTACTAGCAAACTAAGATCCTCAAAATTAAATAAATATACAATAATTCAGACTTTCAGGCATTACAATGATTTTATATGCTTTACACTGAAATCTACAAAGGAAAGATTAGAAATAAAACTTTGAACTTTGTAAATAAAGGGATCACAATGCTTCTGAGAAGAACTAATTAGTCGTTATGACCTGTATCGTGCCAATTACTATTCAGGCTAGTTAAACCAGCCACGGGAAAAGAAAATCACTAAAACTGAAATTAAGTTTTCTTTCTGTGAAATTGGATGCTCTTTTCTAAACATATTGTCTCCACTTCTAGCTATCTTCTTTTTTGGATGATAACATGGCAAAAGAAAAAGAACTACAAGAGGGCAGGTGAAGGAAATCACTTGGCTACCAGAGAAAAACACAATAATAAAAACTCAACGGAGAACTCACAGTCTCTGCAAATACATACTAATACGTAATGTATTAGTACCAAAAATAGCTAATTGGAAAAACTCGAAAAAGCTAATTTCTCAACCTTATTTTAAAAGAACTTTAATTGCAGTATAGTTAACATAATCATATTAGTTTCAGGGGTACAATACAGGGATTCAATAATCCTATACATCACTCAGTGCTCATCACAGTAAGGGTACTCTCAATTCCCTTCACCTATTCCCCACCCCCACCCCTCTGGTAACCATGTTTGTTCTCTATAGTTAAGAGTCTGTTTTTTTATGTGTCTCCTTTTTCCTTTATATATATCACATATATCCTTATATATATCACATAAATATACATACATACATACATACATACATACAGTGGAATATTATTCAGCCATAAAAAATGAAATCTTGCCATTTTTAACACACACACACACACACACACACACACACACACACAAACACAAACACACACACACACATCCATTCATCTGTGGACTGACATCTTCTTTATCCATTCATCTGTGGATGGACACTTGGACTGCTTCCATAGTATGGCTATTATAAATAATGCTGCAATAAATACAGGAATGCATATATCTTTTCATATTAGTCTTTTCATATTCTTTGAGTAAATGCCTAGTAGTGCAATTACTAGATAGTATTCTATTTTTACTTTTTGGAGAAATTTCCATACTTCCTCCCACAGTGGCTGCAAGTTTGCATTCCCACCAACAGTGCACAAGGGTTCATTCCTTTTTCCTCACATCCTAGCCAACACTTTTGTTTCTTGTCTCTTTGACTTTAGCCATTCTGACAGGTGTGAGGTGATATCTCATTGCATTTTTGGTTGCATTTCCCTGTCGATGAGTGATGTTGAGCATCTTTTCATGTGTGTATTGGCCATCTGCTCGTCTTTGGAGAAATGTCTGTTCATGTCTTCTGCCCATTTTTAATTAGATTATTTGTGTATCTGGTGTTGAGTTGTATAAATTCCTTATACATTTTGGATACTGACCCTTTACTGGATGTCATTTGCAAATATCTTCTCCCATTTAGTAGGCTGCCTTTTAGTTTCGTTGAGTGTTTCCTTTTTTGTGCAGAGGCTTTTTATTTTTATGTATTCCCAGTAGTAAATATTAATAGTATATTTATGTACTCCCCAAAGTTTTTTTTTGCCTTGCCTCAGGAGACCTATCTAGAAAGAAGTTGCTTCAGCCAATGTGAATTAAGTTACTGCTTTTATTCTCTTCTAGGATTTTTATGGTTTCAGGTTTCACATTTAGGTCCTTAATCCATTTTTTAGTATATTCTTATTTATGGTGTAAGAAAGTGGTCCAGTTTTTCTTTTGCATGTAGCTGTCTAGTTTTCCCAACATTTATTGAAAAGACTGTCTTTTTCTCATTGCATATTCTTGCCCCCTTTGTCGAAGATTAATTAACTATATAATCATGGGGTTTATTTCTATGCTCTCTATTCTGTTCCATTGATTTATGTATTTTTTTTAAGATTTTATTTATTTATTTATTTGACAGAGAAAGACACAGAGACAGAGGGAATACAAGCAGGGGGAGTGGGAGAGGGAGAAGCAGGCTGATTTGAGCCTGATGTGGGGCTCAAACCCAGGACCCTGGATCATGACCCAAACCGAAGGCAGACGCCTCATGCCTAAGCCACCCAGGTGCCCCGATTTATGTATTTTTGCACCAATACAATACTGTTTTGATTACTAGAACTTTGTTGTATATATTGAAATCTGAGATTGTGATACCTCCAGTTTTGTTCTTCTTTTTCAAGACTGCTTTAGCTATTGGGGGTTTTTTATGGTTTCATGGAAATTTTAGGATTGTTTGTTCTAGCTCTGTGAAAAACGCTGCTGGTATTTTGATAGAGATTGCATGAAATCTGTAGATTGCTTTGGGTAGTATAGACATTTTAACAATATTTTTTCTTCCGGTCCATGAGCACAGAATACCTTTCCATTTCTTTGTGTCATCTTCAATTTCTTTCATGAATGTTTTATAGTTTTCAGGGTACAGGTCTTTCACCTTCTTGGTTAAATTTATTCCTAGATATTCTATCATTTTTATGCCATTGTAAATAGGATTGTTTTCTTAATTTCTCTGCTATTTCATTAGTAGTGTATAGAAATACAATGGATTTTTGTATATTGATTTTGTATCCTGCAACCTTACTGAATTCATTTATCAGTTCTAATAGTTTTTAGTGTAGTCTGTTGGGTTTTCTATGTATAATATCATGTAATCTGCAAAGAGTTCAAGTTTCACTTCTTCCTTACCAATTTGGATGCCTTTTATTTTCTTGTCTAATTGCAGTAGGTAGGCCTTCCAGTACTCATGAATAAAAGTGGTGAGAGTGGACATCCTGGTCTTGTTTCTGACCTTATATTTTAGAAAAGCTCTGTTTTTCACCGCTGGGTATGATGTTAGCTATGGGTTTTCACATTTGGCCTTATGTTGAGATATGTTCCCTCTAAAACTACTACTTTCTTGATGGTTTTTATTATGAATGGATGTTGTACTTTGTCAAATGTTTTATTTACACCTACTGAAATGATCTTATGACTTTTATCCTCTCTCTTGTCTAAGTGATGATTGATCTGTGAATCCTGAATCATCCTTGCAATCCAGGGATTAAATCCCACCTGATCACGGTGAATGATTTTTTTTTTAATGTATTGTTGGATTTGGTTTGCTAGTATCTTGTTGATGACTTCTGCATCTATGTTCATCAAAGATATTGATCCGTAGCTCTCTTCTTCTATATGTCTTTACCTAGTTTTGGTATCAGGGTAATGCTCGGCTCATACAATGGATCTGGAAGCTTTCCTTCCTCTTCTATTTTTTGGAAGAGTTTGAGAAAAATGTTTGTCTTTAAATGTTTGGTAGAATGCACCTGTGAGACTGTCTGATCCTGGACTTTTGTTTGTTGGGAGGTTTTGATTACTGATTCAATTTTGCTGCGGGTAATCAGTCTGTTCAAATTTTCTATTTCTTCCTGATTCAGTTTTTGTAGTTTATATGTTTCTAGGAATTTATAAATTACTCCTAGGTTATCCAGTTTGCTGGCATATAATTTTTTTATAATTCTCCTATAATCTTTTGTTCTGTGGTTCCAGTTGTTATTTTTCCTCTTTCATTTCTGATTTTATTAGAGTTCTCTCTCTCTCATGAATCTGGCTGAACACTGATTAATTGTGTTGATTTCTTCAAAGAACCAGCTCCCAGTTTCATTCATCTGTTCTACTGTTTTTTATTTCTATTTCACTTAATTCTGCTCTAATCTTTATTATTTCCTTCCTTCTATTCATTTTGGGTTTTGTTTGTTCTTCTTTTTCCAGCTCAGGTTGTTAGAGATTTTTCTCGCTTCCTGAGGGTAGACCTGTGCTGCTCTAAACTTCTCTCTTAGAATAGCTTTTACTGTCTCCTAAAGATTTCAGGCCATTGTGTTTCATTTTCATTTGTCTCCGTGTATTTTTTATTTCCTCTTTGATTTCTTGGTTGACCTATTCATTTTTTAGTAGCATGTTATTTAACCTCCATGTATTTGTGTTTTTTCCTGATTTTTTTCTTGTGGTTGATTTCTAGTTTCACAGTGTTGTGGCCGGAAAAGACGCATGTGTGACTTCAGTCTTTTTTAATTTGTTGAGACTTATTTTGTGGCTTACTATGTGATCTATTCCAGAGAACGTTCTAAGTGCACTTGAAAAGAACATGTATTCTGCTGTTTAGGATGGAATGTTCTGAATATATCTGTTAGATCCATCTGGTCCAACGTGTCCTTCAAAGCCCCTTTTTCCTTGACGATTTTCCATTTGGATGATCTATCCATTGATGCAAATGGGATTTTAGAGTCCCCTACCATTATTGTACTTCTATTGATTACTTCCTTTATGTTTGTTTTTAGCTGCTTTATGTATTTGGGTGCTCCTATGTTGGGTGCATAAATATTTACAACTGTTACATCTTCTCGTTGGATTGTTCCCTTTATTATTATAGTGTCTCTGACTTTTGTTACTGTCTTTGTTTAAATGTCTATTTTGTCTAAGTATTGCTACCCCAGCTTTCTTTTCACTTTCATTCATGATAAATGCTTTTCTATGCCTTCACTTACAATCTGCAGGTGTCTTCAGGTCTGAAAAGGGTCTGTTGTAGGCAGCATATAGATGAGTCTTGCTTTTTTATCCATTCCATCACCCTCTGTCTTTTGATTGGAGCACAGTCCATTTCCAGTCAAAGTAATTATCAAGGGGGAGTACTAATTGCCATTTTGTTGCACGTTTTTTAGCAGTTCCTCCTGTGCCTTTCTTCTCTTGCTCTTTCGCACATGATTTTCTGACTTTCTTTAGTGATATGCTTGGATTTCTTTCTATTTATTTTTTGCATATCTATTACTGGTTTTTGCTTTGTAATTACCATTAGATTTATATATTACACCTTACACATATAGCAGTCTCTACTAAGCAGATGGTTGCTTAAGTTTGAGCCCATTATAAAAGCACTAAAATTTTACTCCTTTCCCCTCCACATTTTAGATATATTGTGTCATACTTTATATACTTTTTTGGAGTCTTTGACTGATTTTTATGGATATACTTAATTTTACTGCTTTTGAGCTTCCTACTTTTCTTACTCCTGCTTATAGTCTTTCCTTTTCACTCAGAGTCCCCTTTAACATTTCTTGTAGGGCTGGGTTGGTGGTCATGAATTCTCTTAATTTTTGTTTGTCTGGGAATTTATTTATCTCTCCTTCTATTCTGAATGAAAGCCTTGCTGAATAGATCATTCGTGGTTGCAGGTCTTTTTCTTTCAGCACTTTGAATATATCATGCTTTCTGACCTGCAAAGTTTCTGCTGAAAAAATCAGCTAGTATCCCTTGTATGTAACTGTTTGCTCTTCTCTTGCTGCTTTCAAAATTCTCTCTTTATCACTACTTTTTGCCATTTTAATCACTATGTGTTTTGGTGTGGACCTCCTTGGGTTGATTTTGTTGTGGGTTCTCTATGCCTCCTGAATCTGGATTTCTGTTTCTTTCCCTAGATCTGGAAAGTCTGCAGCTATTATTTCTTCAAATAAATTTTCTGCCCCCTTTTCTCCATCTTCCTCTTCTTGGGTTCCTACTGTATGAATGTTATTATGCTTGATGGTGTTGCTGAGTTCCCTTAGTCTATTTACATTTTTTATTATTATTTTTCTCTCCCCAGTTCAGCTTGATTGCTTTCCCTTCCTCTCTCCTCCAGATTGCTGATCTGTTCTTCTGCTTCTTCTAGTCTACTATTTATTCCATTCAGTGTATTTTTAATTTCAATTACTGAGTTCTTCATCTCTGATTGGTTCTTTTTTAATTTGTTTTTTAATCTCTTCGTTGTGGGTCTCATTGAGGTCCTCCACTCTTTTCTCAAGCCCGCTGAGTATCTTATGACCATTACAATAAATTCTCCATCAGATACATTATTTATCTCCATTTCATTTAGCTCTCTTATGATTTTGTCTTGTTCTTTCCTTCTCCGTCTCCTATTTTGTCTAACTCTCTGTGTCTGTTTCTGTGTGTTGAAAAAGTCAGCTCATCTCCTGCTCTTGAAAGTAGCAGCCTTCTGAAGAGGTCCTGTAGTGCTCTTGCGGAGCAATGTCCCCTATTCACCAGAACCCAGTGCTTCAGTGGTGTCTCTTATGTGTGTTGCGCGTGCCTTACTACTGTGGCTGAGCAGTGTTTGCCTTCATTCCAGTCATCTGCAATGGCTCTCTTTGCCTGTTGTGGGCAGGGTTTGGTCCCTGTGTTGTTAGTGGGCCAATCCGAGGCCACCGTGGGCTTGAGTTGAGTCAAACCAGGTGTTTGCCAGAGATGCAGTAGCACTGAACTACAGGGCACTTTCCCTATGTTGTCCCCTGAGAAGCTTTCACTGGTGGGCGAGGCCTGCAGTCAGACCCAGTATCTGCCCCCAACCCATTGCTGGTGCCACAGACTGGTGTGTATGGTTGTCCTACCCCTGCAGGGCAGGAGTCACTCTGGAATGGTGTTGGGCCTTTTTGGGACTGCTTGCACCGTGCCTGGCTTGTGGCATCGCTTTGGATGGGCTGTATGAGAGGGGGCAGGTCCCATAAAAGAGTGCAGGTGCAGGGCTCATGGTGCCAGCAAGATTTGCCTCCATCTACTGCAGGAGGGGACCTGCAGCCACTCAGGAAACCTCCTGCCCAGGCCAGGATGGAGGAGGCATTTCACAGAAGTGTGCAGGGATGGGGCATGCTGTTCATAAGCTAGGTGGAGAATGGTGGTATTGTGCTAGTTCCTGCAGGTGTCTGTGTATCTAGGCTGTGGAATGGGAGAGGGAAATGGCACCTGACAGCTCTTTTGTTCTTGGAAAGGTCTCCGAAAGATCCCTGCCCCTCTGGCACATGGTAAATAAATCTCCTTCCCACATATCCCAGATAGTTTTCAAACTGCTGCTTCTATATTGTAAGTCAGTGGAGAGGTTTGTTGCTATCTCTTTAAGGGTGAAAATTCAGTTTTTTCTTGCCCACTGGCTCTCCCAGAGCTGAGTTCGCTTATTTTTAAATTTCCGGGTATTAAGCCCCTCTGGTTGTAAGAATTCATAGAGTTAGGCCCTTCTGGTTTTCAAAGCCAAATGTTATAGGGATTCATCTTCCCAGTGCACATCCCCATGCCTCAGATGCCTGCCACAGGGGCCTGTTCCTCTCCTCTCCCATGGACAGTTCCATGGGTCTGTTTATCTTCCAACCCATCTCTGCCTTCCCTACCCTCTTGGATGTGGCCTCTTTTTTACATTTAGTCATAGAGAGTCTGTTCTGCTAGTCTTCAGGTCATTTTCTGGGTTATTACATTGATGTAGGTGTTACTAGGATGAGGTGAACTTGGGATCTTCCTATTCCACCACTTTCCCCTTCTCGAACTAATTTTAAGTGAGCTACTAAAATTATTTTAAATGTTGTTAGGGGACTACTGTAAAAACTATCTATAAATGTACATGTCCCATTAATACTGGGTAGAATAAATGAATACATAATATAGGATCAGGTGAGGTCCCGATGAAAGCTTTATAAAGTAGCAACACATAATTTGAATAAAATTATATTAGTCCTTTATATTCCATAAGGAATCATTTTATAGAGAGATAATTTCTAATATTAACAGAAAAGTGCAAGGCCATTTATGAGTACTAATTTAAATCCCAGATCCAGAAAATCAACACAAAAGCTCAGTCTCCCTGCCAGATAGAAACTGCATAAATAAAAGTTAAAACAGGTCTTTGGCCTGAACACACAAGTCATGACTGACAATTATTCAAATATACTACTAAAAGGAAATGTTTACCAGAGAATTAGGAAATTTAATCTTCAATTTAGGAAGCACTTGGACGATTTCATCAAATTCTATGAAAGTGAAGGACACTGTTGTCACCATTCCTGCTGTTTGCACACTCCAATTCCGATCTAGAGATTCTAGTGCTCCTGAGCCATACAGGGAAAGTGTGTCCCCATCCACTTCAACAAGGTGTGTATCCGTGACAGATAAACCTTGTAAAGCACTGGTGAGTCCTGAGTCCAGAGACCTGGAAAATGCAACATACAATTTTAATGAAAGTCTTATCATAAAAAGTAAATAACAGATAATAAAACCCTGTTTTGGCAAAGGTATTTGAAATTTTATATTTATTTTTTTACTTTAATAATTAAACCCAGAGCACCAAAGATTAAATTTCAATAGAATATTGGGAAGTTTTGCATTCTTCTAGTTACACATTTTAATTCAAAAAGAGGCACATGTGAATAAAAAAATACAACTTTAAACCCAAATTATTTATATCAATTAAGGGTAATGGATATCCTATTTTAGTTTTAAAACAATCGATTTAGTATATCATGGATATCTCTTCTTTTTTGGGGGATATCTTTTCATGCTAATACAAATGCGTTTTCCTAATCTATAAAGTATTCCACTGTCTAGCAGAAAAAAAACCCCTGCATTTTACAGAACTCTATTTCTATATTAATAACCATACAATATAAAAATATATTTATAAAACACTTGGGAGGGGCGCCTGGGTGGCTCAGTCATTAAGCGTCTGCCTTCGGCTCAGGTCATGATCCCAGGGTCCTGGGATCGAGCCCCTCATCAGGCTCCCTGCTTAACAGGAAGCCTGCTTCTCCTGCTACCATTCCCTCTGCTTGTGTTCCCTCTCTTGCTGTGTTTCTCTCTGTCAAATAAATAAAATCTTTAAAAAAAAATAAAAATAAAACACTTGGGAAAACACATAATTACCATTAACAATAGTTTGATTCTCAGAAGCTAGATTAAGGGGTAACTTCGACTTTCTATTTTTGAATACCTCAATGTTGTCTGATATTTTCAATTGTATACTACAGTTACAAGCAGTAAAATTAATGATTTCTTCCCCGTTTTGAAATAAAAAATGACGAAAAATAATTCACTAATATCTCTCTACATATGTATACACGTGTGTGTATACACATAATATACACAAAATCACTCCACATACTCTACTGAAAATGATAACTGTTACTATTTCCAAAGTAGGGGCGACATTTTCTGCAAAAAGTACCCAAATGATAGCCAGAGAAGAAAAGAAGTAGCTCAATCCAACTTGAATTTTCTGAATTGAATAGAGATATAACTATTTATTTTACCCATTCTTAAAATTCAAACAATTCTTGGCTTTTGTTCTTTATGCCTTCATTCTGCTATTTTTGCTTTCTAGCAGTATTTATTTGCCCTTATTAATGCCAGTACTTTGCCTTCTTTTGTGCTCCTATGAACTTTTCTATACTCCTCCAATATATCACTTCTCTGACTACATCATAATTACATGTTTACACTTTGTCTTCTCTCTCAGTGAATTCCTTGAGGCTAATGACTATATTTCCTCCTCTTTAGGCCTCTGGGGCCTGGTAATGGGCTTTTCACAATGTGTGTTGAATAAATGAATTATTAAAGATCTCCACATTTTTATACTGCTGATACTGGCGGAGAAGATTGACAAACCATTACCTTGTTGCCTTACCAGGTTTTCCTGGACTATGTGCATGTCTTTTAGAGGCACCAGTTAACCTGTAACACATCTGTGTATACAATAACAAGCTGGGTAATAACAGTCCATTTGAAGTGACTGTGCAACCAAGAAAATACAAAGAGCCTTTATTTCTGCCAGACTAGTGCCGAAGACAATGATCACATAGGATTATGTGACAGCAGTTAGACAGTCAACAAGCAATAGTATTTGAATAGTATTGAAATACTTTGAATAGTATTGAATTCAAATAGTATTTGAAAAACCTATAATCCTATATAGGTAAAGGCTGATAACAGAAGAAAAATAAGACAGAATTAAGAGTTCTTTATATTGTATTTTGTGTGATAGCTTTGTGTTGAGCTACGTAAAGCACACAATCATTTCTGGAATAAGACAGAGGATAGGCGTTCTAGTTCACTGCCACTGAGCTAGAGAAAGCTTGCTGAAAAGTGCATCGCCCTGTCACAGCACTTAGCCTACTGCGTGGCAATTACCAGCTTGTCTGTCTCTCTTACCAAACACTGTGATCCCTGGGCGCTCCAACTTTGTCACTTTAGTAGCTCCAGCATCTAGCACAGCTCCTGGCCTGTGTTTTATTCAGTAAACATTTCTTGAAAGAACTAAGGAAGTGAGATAATTATGAAGTTTTTAATGACTGTCTATTGAATCTTAAGAAGCGTTTTCTGAGTATAAGCTGTGGTTTGAGCAAAGGGCTGGAATCAGTGATACAGATACAGTTTATAAGGGTTAGCGAGGCTTTCTTAGGCGAGGCAAAGGCAAACAATGAAGAAATAAGGTCAAGGCAAGGAAAAAAAACAAAAAAAACCACCCTAGCTCGTTGATATAGTGATGCCTAATGACCGTGATACCATGATACCAAACCAAGTTCATTTTAATGTAACAGTGATGGGGAATCAGAGCTATGAGTAAATCCTTTGGAAGCGTCTCGCCTTTCTTTTTCTTTTCCATATGATTGAAAGTGAAAGAATATAAACTCCAAGATAAAGTCTCTCCTCAGAAAGGGATTATTTATTTATTTATTTATTTATTTTTAAAGATTTTATTTATTTATTTGAAAGACAGAGAGAGATCAAGGTAGGTAGAGAGGCAGACAGAGAGAGATGAGGAAGCAGGCTCCCCACCGAGCAGAGAGCCCGATGTGGGGCTCGATCCCAGGACCCTGAGATCATGACCTGAGCCGAAGGCAGAGGCTTTAACCCACTGAGCCACCCAGGTGCCCCGGGATTATTTATTTTGTATAAAGGTTTCTCAAGAAAATTATTGGGAAAATAAGTGAAATAATAAATAAGCCTGTACTCAACAGAATAGTAATATGGTTATAAAAGAAAGCAGAAATAATCTCTAACCCCTTAGATTTCCCATGGGCATTCTATAAAAAACAAATGGTGAGTTTTCTGGGCTATAGAAAGGTTCATCCTTCTCAACAGGAAATGTAGCACCTGTTAAACAGGTCACACAAGAGCTAACTCAGTTATTTTCTGAATGAGGCTTGAGTTTTACCTCAAATTCTGACCAATACAGAGTAGAGGAACCTGCTCTTTGGGGAAAGTATGCTCTGATTTGCATAAAAAATTACTTGGAAAGTTTACTAAAAATGTTTGTATGTTGGGGATTGTCTCTCCACTTTCCCTTGTTTGCTTGGCTGGTGTGTCCACACTTTTTGCAGTCATACATACACACATACATATTATTTCATTTGTTCGTTTATTCAGCAAACATTTGCTGAAAGCCCATTATATATAGGGCACTGCTAAGGATTCTGGCATAAGCAACTAATTCATCTGTATTGTTAAGGACATTCAGTACAGCAATCACATACAAGGGTTGAGTATATCAAAACTTTTTGTCACTTTAATGGGGCTGTAGTCCTAGAAATATAACTCCTGTAATCATACTCTGCAATTAATTTAAGAAACACATGAAATATAATTAAATTGAAAGGACTTCAACCTCTTTTAAACAAATAGGTTTATCTGTAGAACTTACTATGTGTCAGGTATTATGACAGGCACAGGAGACATAAAGACAAATTAAGACTTACTTGCTCAGGGGCGCCTGGGTGACTCAGTGGGTTAAAGCCTCTGCCTTTAGCTCAGGTCATGATCTCAGGGTCCTGGGATTGAGCCCCGCATCGGGCTCTCTGCTCAGCAGGGAGCCTGCTTCCCTCTCTCTCTCTCTCTGCCTGCTTCTCTGCCTACTTGTGATCTCTCTCTCTCTCTCTATGTCGAATAAATAAATAAATAAATCTTTAAAAAAAAAAAAAAGACTTACTTGCCCTTAAAGAGCACCCAATATGGATGGAGGGTAGAAAACAAGACAAATATATATATTAATTGTAATACAATATTCTCAGTTTCATATAATGAGTATTTAAATGATATGCCATGAGAATACAGAGGAAGGAATTTTTCTAGTGGGGAGAAGTCAGTTTTCAAAAGGAGGTAGGCATTTGAACTGGTCCTTCAAAGAGGAATAGTAGAATTTCACCAAAAGTAGGAGGAAGCATGCTTCAGGTAAGAAAAACTAAATGAAGAAAGGTATAGAAGCCTAATTACATAAAACATATTCAGGTACGAACAATTTTAACATGGCTAAAACACTGAAACATACGCAAGAGTCATAGCCGAAGATGAAGCTGAAGCATCAGTTTTTATTGGTTGAGGAGCAGAAAAAGTCATAAGAGAGCAAAATAAAATGTGCATATTTGATGCACATTTTTAAGCACCTTCAATGTGCTATGCCCGGAGCGAGGTGAGGTTACAAAGATGAACAAGACATTTCTTGATCCTAAGGATCTTCCTCGGAGAGAGACGTCGGCCAGCTTTGTGGAAGATGTAGCAGGGAGAGGCTGGTTGGAAAGAGATTAACAGGAAAGGCAGTGCTCTGATGCAGACTAGATCATGTAAGGGCACAACAGAAAGGAGGCCATGGTAGTAGAAACGGAACTGGCAAGAACACCAGACACACCTTAGTTCAGATCCCAGATCTGCCAGTGACAAACAGTGGACTTAGGGAGCAAGTTATTTAGTTTCTTTGTAGTTTTGGTTCCTTGTACATAAATTGTGATTATAATACATATTTTTTCAAAGTTGTTATAGACTAGAAATATTCAAAACCATATCTCATGCACAACTCAATACAATTTAGTGATTATTAATAAGAGAACATAGATATAACATGTTCAGGAAAAAAATAAAAGCAGAACTTAGTGACTGATATTGAGGAATAAAGGAGAGGAAAGAATCAAATGTGGCTCAAATTTTTAGAGTAGGCGACTGGGTCAAGTGGTCTAGTTTTCAATCCCTGTAACATTCTGAGAAATGTGGCATTCTTCTATGGAAGATCCATGTTTTCAAATGTGTTTTCCCATGAAGCCCAATACATTTCCATGTATATTTCCTACCTCAAATATTTATAGAACAGTAGACAGTCTGCCATCAAATGAGAATTCTCTTCAAGACCTTCACAATCAAGTGGTTAATTACAAGCACAAATGTTCATTTCATCAACTTGATCTTTATATAGAATGAGTCAGAAAAATATTCTATGCCTTCTTGATTAGTATAGGACTCTAAGAAAAGGCAGGGTAATTAATTTAATGCAATAAAGGAATGAGTCTCTGAAAGCCACCCTAAAGAAAGAATATACTCTTAAATGCCTAAATGGAAAAAAAAAGACAATATTTCAGAGGATTATGGGGTTTTTTGGTGTGTTTTAAAAAATCTTTAGGCTTTCTATAACAAGCTAGAACAGAAAGACTTAAAATATTTCGGAAGATTCTTTTCCCGATGAATAAGTGGTGCTGATTCCTATAATAAGGTATTTTATGAATTTCTATTACAACATTCATAGGTGTGGAAATTCATTTTAAGCATTATATTTTATTATGGTAGTGTTGGCTAAAGTACCACAGTCTTCATAGACAGGAAATGACCAAAAATAAACCAGCTTCACTGCATGCATCCAATGTAAGCAAAGAAAACATTACACCAAGTACTTTCCCATTTCTGGCAGGGGAAAGAAACCTGCAATATGTCGTTTTACTGTAGAGTTGTCCCAAGTACAGTGAAAAGTGAAATCATTAATGGGATATACCAACGTTTTACAGAATTTCTTCTCTTTATGTGCCTATAACATTTTCATGGATACTTGTTTCCAAGCATTTAGTTAGACACCCATAAGCCAAAGGTCACAGACACTCTAACGCAAGAATTAGCCACTTTTTTGGCATTATGAAAAACTGAATCAGAAACTGAAGACTATAAATGGGATTGTTAAAAATGGAAAAACTTATGTAGTATTAAAAAACAAATTGGAACCCGAAGGAAGGCAATTTGTGACCGTCTAGCTTTCTACCTTCAGAAAGAGTAAGGCTTATATCACTTTAGAAAGATGAAATTTAATTGTATTTTTCAAGACAGAGAATATAGAAACACTACTTCAAAAAGTTAAAACATTTCACTGTGTACTTTCAGATAACCTAACACAAAGACCAAACATGTGTGTTTGAAATCTCCCTCTAAAACTCCATTGAACTGACGCAAACCCACAAAAACAAGTACAACAGCTGGGGGGAGGGGAGGGACAATCTGTTGTAAGAAGTTTCAGAAAATTTATGGAAGCTGGAAAGTAAAGAATGTTGAATGACTAAGAAAAACAAAGGAAGTTATTGCTTGGAGTATGCACTGGGGATAAGAATAGAGATGACAGCCAACTGTCCAGTGGGACTTTTGGAAAGGAAAGAACAGTAGATATGATAGAAGACAGGACTAGAAGTAAGACTGAATACAGGGACTTTAAATAAATGCTTTAACTGAAGATCTGTAAAAGGACCCTACCATCTACTTCTCCCACTGTCAATAAAACAAGCCAAGTGGTTTTGCAGATCAGTGGGAGAAGAAAAGAATACTCAATATGTAGCAGTAGGGCAACTGGTTATTCCTATATGAGAAAAACAAACAAATCAGACCTCAACCTCAAACTTGAAAATCAATTCCAAGTGTAATAAAAACTAAAATATGAAAAGCCAAATTTTAAACCTTTAGGAAGACAAAAAAGGAGGATATTTTTATAATCTCAATGTAGTACAGGATTGTTTTTGCTTAAACACAACCCAAATGGGTAAACCATAAAAGAGAAGGTATATATATACATTGGGTATCTTCAAAATACAAATGTTATTTAAAGGCAAAAATATTATGAGATTGCTTGGGGGAAAGCAGAGAGTGAAAAGAAGGCTCAAGACTAAAATCTGAGTCATTCTACCATCTAGAAGGTTGAGGACAGAAGTACTTGAGTGTATTAGAAAGATACATAAGGCAAGAAAAAGCTACTAGTAATATGATGTAAAATAATAAACTGTAAACAATGGTCCAAAAAGAAATCATAAGACTAAATTAGCTCGGGAAGACAGCAGGCTTCAAGAAGAGTAAATTCCATTCAATGGATAAACAAGAAGTTCAAAGAAACTGGAATATAGTAAAGGCATGCAAATTTCTTTGTTTAATAAATAATGACAACAATAATAATAAAAGACAGGCAATCAGAAACTCCAGGCAACAACAACAACAACAATAATAATAAAAGACAGGCAATCAGAAACTCCAGATAAAAACAAACTATGTAAGAAAAGCATGGCTCAAATGGGAAGCAAACTAAAGTGTGGTATTAAAGTGTGGTGAAGAGGGAGCCATTTGAATTTGATGCTAAGAGTATTTTCCTTGAATGGTTTAGGAAGCAGAAAATGAGATATAATTATAGCACACTACTTAATGCTCAAGTGAGACACTTACATAATCACAGAAACTTAAACACTGTTACTAGTTTTCAATTTTAGAAACTACCAATTGACAATGTTATGGTTACAGAAAAGATATAAATAAAATTAAAATTGAAATGCAAAAGTATAGCTCATAGAATATAGCAAAATTGGGGTTCCCAATGAGAGAAAATGGTAGAATAGGGAACTCCACAGCTCCTTCCTTCTGCAAAAGCAATAAATATGCTAGTAAAAGCTGTCAGAATAAACTTTTTCAGAACTCTGGAATCTAACAAAACATTTACAACAACTGGAGAAATGCATAACAAAGAAAAAAGATCCAAATTTCAATAAGAGAGTTCTGTGCACTGTGACTTACCCTGTTAACATCCCCTATTCCCCAGCTCAGTGGTGGTTTTGAAGATGGGAGCCATTTTCTTCTTGTAGGTTCCAGAAAAAGCAATACATACCTTACTCAAAAAATTGGGGTTGTGTGTTTTGACATGTCTAGTGGTTCCCTAAAGGATCAACTAAAGAACCTGCCTTTGTTTCAACTGCCTTGGAGCTTTCCCTGGGCAGTGGTGGCTTCTTAGGTGGCATTTTTTCAAAGCATTTAAACACAAAAGGGTATTAGCTGTACCACATGGGGCAAACAGCAGAGAGAGCAAAAAGCCTGAGGGGAAAAAAGAGGCTGGGGAAGGAGATGGTTGGGGAATAAGGGCTTTGTTAAGTTCTTTTGTAAGTAGTCATCTCCAATAGTTGAAAGGCAAAGACAGAGAGAGAATCTTGAAATAGCAAGGGAGAAGTGACTGGTCATATACAAGGGACCCTCAAAATCAAAGCCAATTTCTCATCAGAGACCATGGAGGGCAGAAGGCAGTGGGATCATATTTATAGTGCTGAAAGAAAAAACTTTCAACCAAGAATTCTATATCCAGCAAAACTGCACTTTTTTGAAATGGAAAAATTAAGACATTCCCAGATAAACAAAAGCTGTGAGAGTTCATTGCTAGTACACCTGCCCTACAAGAAATGCTAGTCACTTAGATTGAAATAAAAGGACAGTAATAAAAGATAGTAACTCAAAGCCATATGAAGAATACTAAGAAAGGTAATTAACATGGGTAAATACAAAAGCCAGTATAACTATTTTTGGCTGGTAAATCTTCTTTTTCTCTATATGATTTAATAGACAAATATATAAAATAATAGTTATAAATCTATGTTAATGTGCACATAATGTATAAAGATGAAATTTGCAATAGTAACATAAACATAGTGAAACTATATAAGAGTAACATTTTTATATATTATCACAACTAAGTTGGTATTAGTGCAAACAAAATTATTATTAATTACGATAGTAACTGTAATCCCCAGGGTAATGACTGAGACAATAGCTAAGAAATACATACAGCAAAAGGAATGAGAAGAGAATCCCGATGGCACACTAAAAAGTCCTTGAATACAAAAAAAGTAGTGGAGGAATTGAGGAACAAAAAAGATAGATGACAGAAATCAAAGAGCAAAATGATAGAATTAAGTGCTTTCTTATCACGATTTGATAGATTAAATTCTCCAATTAAAAGATGGTTATTAGCAGATTGGATTCAAGAACAAGACTCAACTATATGCTGTCTACAAGAATAAAAGACACAAACAGATTGAAATTAGAAGGATGGAAAAAAATATTCCACGCAAATGATAACCAAAAGAGCTAAGAGTGGCTGCTAATATCAGACAAAAGAGACATCATGAAAAATAGTGTTACAAGAGACATAGAAGGATACTTTATATTCATAAAAGAGTCAATCCATTAGGAAGGTGTGAAAGTTATAAACATACTGCACTTAATGTCCAAAATATATAAAGCAAGAACTGACAGAATTGAAGGGAGCGATAGTTCTGCAATCATAGTTGGAGATTTTAATGCCCTATTTGCAATAATGGATAGAATAACTAGGCAGAAACATCAATAAGGAAATAGAGGACTTGAAGAGCACTATAAATCAACTAGATCTATACATAGAAGACTCTACCCAATGACATTAGAATGTACATTCTTCTCAAGTGTGCATGGAACATTCTTCAGAATAGACTATGTGTTAAGTCACAAAACAAGTCTCACATAAAATATCTCTGAAAACAACGGAATAAAAGTAGAAGTCAATAACAGAGAGAAATCTGGAAAATTCACAAATGTATGGAAATTAATAAATTCTTCAATGAAGAAATCACAAGGGAAACCAGAAAAATATAGCTCCTAGAAAGTTGCAATGCAAAGAAGTGGGAGAAGTAAAGGGTAGTAGACTCATCTTGCACAAGGGAACAAGAAATAGAGATTTAATTGTAGTAAATTACAGAAGTTATCAGTAAAAGAACTCTAGGTATATAGTGTTGGGGGTAACAAGTAAGTGAGTGAATCCTTGTCTATTATAGCAAAAAGTCTATCTAAACCTTATAAGTTGAGAAAGCATAATATACGGTTAGAGATTTGTTTGAAAAGGAGTTAGCAAGATATTATTGCTATATATAGCAATTGTATATACATTGTATATATATACAATTGTTTGTATATAAAACAAACAGCAGCCACATAAGTAAAAGGAAAATCAGGTAAATGTGCTATCAGAAAAAAAATGCAAGGATCTTTTCAAGATGAAGAGTGTCAAGTATGTCAAATGGTGTGGAGAGTTCGAGTATAAAATAAGGACTTCCAAGTTCAAGAAGTCAGTCTGGATACTCCACTAAGAGTCCCTGGTATATGCACATACAAGATATAATCAGCTCTTTTAGAAATATTTCTTATCTTTCTAATGTAAGAGATTTTACATGAATTAGATGATTGCAAACTAAATTGAAGAAATTATCTATTACCATTAGAAGTTATAAGTAATTTTGCATTAAAGTTTTGCCAATAATTCACTATCTTTACAGTTTTACTTTTCTGACTTCAAGTATCATCTTTGTCTCCTTGATGTCATAGTTTTTAAGTCATTAAAAGGATCAGACCAAGATAATGTAATGGTATCTCCATGGCACTTTGAACTTACATCAGTAAAAAATAAATCTTTTGCCAGAAATTGTGGATCCCTTTCCAATGATTCATTGCTGTTCTCAACATCCTTTCCACTGAACCCACACATCACTTTTCCCATCTCTCCCAAACTCTTCCTTTGTTCTTCTTGCTTAAAAGGCCTTTGACTTTGTGGAACTTCTAATAAAAATTTGGAAACTCTTGGCAGTAACTACAAGGCATAACAATTTTCCCTAACAGATACTTCCTCTTTCTTTTGGAATTGAATGCTTGTTTTTGAGAGCACAAAAGTGAAGACTCTATAAGTTTAAACTATTTTAGAGGGTCACAGAATTTTTGGCCATAAGCTGCCTAAAAAGTTCAAAGCGTTGAGGGGATCTTACTAACGGTCTGCAATCCATACCTATCAGAGATCGTTTTGCCAGGTTAAAGAGCCAATTAATAAACAAAGACACCTCTGCACTCACTGTAGCTGCCAACACTAGTAAAATGTGTATAGTGAACGGCCCTGTACCAAGAGCATAGGATGCATGACTTAGACTAGAATGACATAAGGCTGATCACTGTTGAATATATTAGCCCCTGGTCCCACACCCAGCTCTACCATCACTAACTTCAATATCTACAAAAATAGCTTCAACTGATCTCTCTCTGATGACTCTTACTTCTACTATTCTCTAACAACTCACTCTCTGGCCACAATAATGGCCTCCAAATTGCTCTTGGATATGTTCCACCTTTAAAATCTTCAACTCCCAAAACTTAATTCTGACCATAAATTCCCACTATTTCAACTCACTCCTTCATATGCTTCTCATCTTCAACTTCATTTAGGCTTCCAGTTTCAGAAATACTACATTCTCTCCTAATTTGTTGGCAACCTTCTATTTTTTAATACTTTAAAAATCTAGCCTAGACCATATGACCCATCATTTCTTTCTTTTATCATTATAGTTGAATTTTTTTTCTTTACCTTTGATCCTTTTCCTCCTTACTCTTTATCAAACATAGAGCTTCTCTCCTGTTATACCTACTCTGTGCTCCTGGAATACTCATTCAACAATTCTGACTATAGTTGCTGCAATTCTAAGGTCTCTAATCTCATTTAGTTCCTTGGAATTTTCCTTCAATCTTTCAACACTTCCCTAATTAGCTCCCTCTGGATATCAAACAAGACCTGAAAAAATGTAGATATACCATGAATTTTAAAGTGATGATTTATTATCGTAAGGATGTCAATACTTCTGAAATGAATAACTTAAATGTCATTTGAATACAATTCTTAGCATTTCCATTTAGATTATGTAATTTTTCACCGAAGTATAATTAACATACAATGTTGTATCAGTAGATTAGATGATTTTAAAGTTCATACGGAAGAACAAGTGTGTGGGAATTAAAACTCTGAACAGTGAAAGTAGATTTCCCCTCCATAGATATCAAAACTTATTATGAAACTACTATAATCAAGCAGTTTTGGTATCAACATTAAAATTGATAAATAGATTAGTGAAATGCAATAGGAAGTCCAGAAATAGGGGTGCCTGGATGACTCACTCGGTTGAGTATCCAGCTCTTGATTTCAGCTCCAGTCATGATTTCAAGGTCCTAAATTCGAGCCCTGCATCCAGCTCTGTGCTTAGCATAAGGTCTACTTGAGATTCTCCTTCACCCTCTGCCCCTCCCACTCATGCTCTCTCTCTCTCCAACAAATAAATCTTTAAAGAAAAAAAAAGTCTAGAAATCTATCCAAATATTTACAGCAACTTAATATAAGATGAAAATGGCATTCTCATTAAAAAAGAGAATACTTTAATTACGAAATGCTATTATCAAACTGAACTGAAATAAAATCAAGGTAGACTCTTACCTAACACTATATATAAAAATAAAGTTGATATAGAAAAGACTAACTTTTAAAACCTTATTAAAATTTTAGAATATAATGTATAAGATTATTTGGATAAACTTGGATGTAAGAAAACTTCTTAAGGAAGATAAGAAAAAATGTTTTTTAGAAAACAGCAACCAGAAACTGACTTGTATAGCATTTCATAAATCTAAAGCTCAGGGCTATCGAGTTTTAACTTTATAAAGTGTTACAGTTCTGACCAAGTAAAATGATATTAAATAAAGCTCTAGGGAAATATAAGAATAATATATATTTGTTATATAAATTATCACTTAATTAAAAGTTCTCTTCATTTTGCTTTATTTTGCTAGCTCAAAGAGCTGAGAAGTTCGACATGTGGATACAATATCCAAGTGAGCTGAAAGAAGTACACTGATCAAAATAAATTAATCCTATAATGAAAATTTTGAAGTATATTTGTCTAAATACATGTCACATTCTTTAACTCCAACAGCACTTCCAAAATATTAGTCTAATGCCTCGTTATTTTCATCATGACATTCTTTATATAGGAAAAGTTTAAAGAATATGACCTGAAAACTTGAAAGAAAAGCTACATTTAATATGACGTGTGCTTCAGAATTTGGTTAAGTTCATTAGATAATAAAGTTTCATCAAATGAAACAAAAACTGAAATGCATTCTATCTTTGATTTTTGGCTTTGGTTTAAATTATATAAATTACTATAGGTTTTCAAAATTATAAACTATACATTTTTAAGCTTTATATCTCTCTCCTTTACTTGATTCCAATATGCTTTCTTAAAAGGAAGAGAAATATGTAAAATCTACATAGTGTACTCAGATTTGCTCATAAACCAGGGGCTATCTATTACGCGACACAAACACTGTAAAAGAAAAGAGGTTGTGAGCCACTGGAACGATAGCTATTATAGAATACAGCTAGAGTAATTATTCAGATTTTATGCCAAAATGGCTCAATTACTACTAGTTAGGAGTAAGGTCCTGTGCGGGCTGCTGGGGACATGAAAGAGATCAAGACAATCAAGAAACAGAGTCAGGATTCTTTTCCTCTTCAAGCTTACATTCTAGTGGGGAAGACAGATATGAAACTGATTATCCACTAGTTATTTAATTACGGCTACGGGAAGTGCTGAGAAGGGGAAGTGCACAGTACTGAGAGAGAAGAGGTATCTGATCTAGCCGGCTGGCCACGTCTCCAGGGGGGAGTTAGGGAAGGCTTTTCAGGGGATGTGAGGCTTAATTTCAAGACCTTCCGGCTGGCATCAGCTAGAGCAGGGGGAGGCAAGGAGAGGCAGGGGGCAATACAACTACTCCTAGGAGAAAGGCCCGGAGGTAGGGAGTAACTGAACTGCAGGCCACTGGTGCAAACAGTGGCTGATGGGATGGGATGAGATAGGTGAGGCGGTAGGGGACCTCCTAGGCTACATTAAATAATCTAGATTTTTTTTTCCCTCTGAAAAATAGGAAAGCATGGAAGGGTGTTTTAATTAGGGGTCAATTTATATTTTCAGTTTTTCCGTCTTCACTTTTAAATTTAAACTTCTAATCTCAATAGGTTTTCTTAAGAAACTATTTCTATTATAACTATTTCTAAATAGTTATTTTTAAATAACTGTATTATTCTAAACTATTTCTAAATAACTGTATGTGAAATGGTTTCCCATTTCTGCTCCAGATTCAGTTCTCCAAAGACACTAGTACCTCGAAAGAACACCATTGCATACCCTGTTTCCTCTGGAAATGCAGACACGGTGCTTCCATGGAGCTGAGAGGGGTCCTGAGAAGAGTCAATAACTTTTCTGTCTTGATTTGGAGCAATATTGGGTATTCGATGCTGTTGCAAGTCCCACTTTCGAGCTACGTTGTTAATTGTTAACCTTTTCTTCTCCTATGAAAAAGTTCAGTGTGACAAGAATTACATAATGCAATTTTTGTAGGACGGTATCCCTGAAGCCTGTTGTTTATACTGCTTATCATACTTTTAAAAGGAGTCTATTCCTTCAAAGTAGCTACAAATAGGTACCCTAAAATACAAGTGGCCTTTATTTACCCTGTGCATTCAAACATCTCAGCAGTGCTCTATCATCTTTAAAGAGAAAAAAATTACACACAAACAATAATTACTTCCACTGAAAATATGAAAATTCACTATCTGAAAGTTTAATTTGACAGAAATTTTTACACTTGTTATCAGAGATTTTACTTTGAAAGAAATTTATATGCCTTTGTGTTTAAACAGAGCAAGAAGAAAACTAATAATGTTTTCATTTTCCTACCCAATAATTCACACTAGTATGATGGAATAATCTTGGCTGAGAGGTGGGGAGAAGAGGGATTGATCTTCTGTACCATGAGCACCCATCCAATGACCGATCAGCTGTGTGATACTGACCCCTCCTCACCTCCTCACCCTGATGCCTCCGGAATCAGGGAGGGCTGTTAGGAAAATTCTTTGCCCATTTCCTCAGTGCATATATACATGCAGATTATATATTTAGTTCCATCTCTCTGCCTATATTTGGCTATCTAAAATTTTAGCATAGAAAAATGGCATCGGGTAGGAATGAAAAGAGACAAAGCTTAATTAAAACTAAACTTTTTTTAAAAGTTCTGTTTCTGTGTTTAAAAATGCTTTTAGCATGGGTTCTTTTTCTAGTGCTTGGTATTTCAAATGTGTCTATACTGTTAAATGGGTTATACTTAATATACATATACTTCTGAGACTTTTGGACATTTTATGTAGGTCTTCCTTGTCTAAAGCAAGTAGAATCTGCTATTGTAAGAAATTTTTCTCCCAAATCTATACTAAAAGGCATCTTACCTTAAGGAATTCTATTTTAGTTATTCATGGGTAACTGGTACAACCCAATTCTTAACCCAAAAAGCGTCATTTTCACTCAGTACCAGGCCACTTTGAAAGAGGCAGGGGCAGTGAGTTAATGGCAGATGGCTGTCACGTTGACTCCACGCATTGGGTTTTCTGGGTGACTGGGAGTTGGCAGAAATATTATTAAAGAGGTAGATACAGCTTGCTTAGAAAAAAAGATACACAATATCTTTATACCACTGAGTGCGTTAGCAGATTTATAAGATACTCTGAAAATACACTTTCCTATACCCACCCCAAAGTTAAGCTTCCTTTATTTGGGTTATTGAAATTAGATCAATGCCAGGTTGACTAAGAGAATGGATATTTTTACTGGGACCAGGAGGAGGGAAGACACATTTTAAAATAGGATCACAGCCTGGGGTCAGATGGCAGTCAGCCACTGGCTCTCCAGAGGGCCACATAAGGGCTCTAGGTATCTGTGGTGGGGGAAAAAAAAAAAAAGCCAGAGAAAGGCTCGAGATTCTGCAAGGCAGAAAAGGGAGTATCTGAAGAAAATCTTCTGCTCAAAGATCATGGATGCATTTGGCCCATCAGTTACAGTCATGTTTCTAAAGCCAGGTAACAATACATTGCCAAATCTGTGTTAAGGTGACAGTTATTTTAGAAGATTGCCACTTGAGTCTACTCTTCATAGTCCAAGCAATACCTTACCAGTACCGCCTAACTATCACTTCCATTCATTTCCAAGGTTGCAAGGACAACAGGAAGATAGAAAAGCAACAGGAGATATGTGTCAGTGCACTCTTCTGGTCCCTTCTCAACCGCCCACCTACTTTTCTTAATGATCAATATGTGTTGTCGAATGAAACAATAGCCAGCAAATGCTGAGGATCTTCGGAATCAGGATTTCAAATCGGGGCTAGGGCTAGAATCCAGGTCTCTTGATTTCCCATGCTTCCCCTCTAATTAAAAATTTTTAAAGCTAAATAACCCTCATAATTGAAGAATCCTACTTAGTGACTTCAAGAGAAGCATTCACTATTTTTTGAAGTTTTCAAATTTTCCAAACATGTACAAACCATGTTGGCTAAATGTTTAATGGCATATTTCCAAAACTGCTGAGAGTGAACAGCATCTGAATTGGGTATATGAGAAAAAAAATTTCAGTGCAAAGGTGTAGTCAAGAGCAATTTGTTGCCTATACCAGGCTCAACTTATACTGGTAGCTTTAAAGCGAAACCAGTGGAGTTTGTTTATTCTTCCTTTCCGTGCTCTAGAACTGACACAAAAGTGTTCTTTTGGTGTGACAGCTTTAGTTTATTTATTTGCTTATATATTTTTATTCATTGATTCATTCACTCACTTATGCAGCTTATGTACAGCAGCTGTACAATCAGAAATACAGTGGACCCCTGAACAACATGGGGGTTGGCTCAGGGGGGCTGCAAATCTGTGTAAAATTTTGGACTCCTCAAAAACTTAACTACTGATAGCCTTCTGTTGACTGAAATATTAGATAACAACACAATATTTAATATATAATCTAATTTATATATCTAATATAAAAATATTAGATAATAATACTATATATATTTGAAATATATTACCGATAATATAAACAGTTGATTAATACATATTTTGTATGTCAGATGCATTATATACTGTATTCATCTAATAAAGTAAGCTAGAGAAAATAAAATGTTAAGAAAATCATGAGAAGAAAATACATTTACAGTACTTACTGTATTTATTGAAAAAAATCCATGTAACAAGTGTAGCTGCATAGTCAAACTCACATGTTAGTCAAGAATCAACTCTACTACTTTTTCCAAATGAACCATTCAGAAAGTTCACCAGTAGTATTATTTGACAATGATAAATCTTGCTCCTACCTACACATTTTAAAAATTCTGCCCACAACCATGTTTCCTATAAACCAAAGTTTATTTTTGACCCACCCTTAGAAATATTCCAATAGAGGAAGGACTAAAATTCTATTAGCTAAGTCCATAAAAAGATAGAGATATCAAGAGGGGGCTTAGGTACTTCTAATTAATGGGATGAGGAGAAAACAGATAAAGTTGGGGAGGAGTCAGGTTAGAAATAACAGCAAATGAGAAAATTGTAGCAAAATAGGTCAAGAGTTCTAAATACTTTTAAAGTAGTAGTCCTAAGCTGAGAGGGCTTGGGACCAAGTTTTTCGTTTGTTTGTTTCTGGGGTTTTTTGTTAATTTAGGAGAAGTTTTCATAGAATAAAACACGGATTCAAGTAGTCTTTGATCAGTTTTGAGGAAGCCGTACACCTGTGTAATCCACACCCCTATCATGATATACATTTCCACTGCCCAAACAAGTTCCCTTGTTTCCCAAGTTTATTTTGTACAACTTCATATCCCTACTAGTCACCTTTTGAATTCTCAATGGCATTTTCATTTTAAAAAGAAAAGCACCTACATAAGACAAGAATGAGTAATGATAATCAGCATGACAGCCTTAGTTTTAGAACACAGCTGGAGGGTGATACGAGCTATAAACTTCAAGCTGTCTTTATTTATTATAGTTGTGATGCAAGTATAAAATATTTTAATAGGAAATATTTTATCTAATAGAAAATATTTTATCTAAGGAAAATAATCATGATATGCTAAATCATTTAAAACTAGTTTAAAACAAATTTTAATTCCTAAATCCTCAAAATCTTCACCACTTCTATTTAAGAGAAGTTAATAAAGTTTTTAAATTTAAAAAGCAATTATTAGGGGCACCTGGGGGGCTCATTGGGTTAAAGCCTCTGCCTTCAGCTCAGGTCATGATCTCAGGGTCCTGGGGATCAAGCCCCGCATCGGGCTCTCTGCTCAGCAGGGAGCCTGCTTCCTCCTCTCTCTCTGCCTGCCTCTCTGCCTACTTATGATCTCTCTCTCTGTGTCAAATAAATATATAAAATCTTTAAAAAAAAAAAAAGCAATTATTAAAAAAGAGACCCATGTATCAGAGTTCATTAAAATATCTCAGTAAAGGTGATGGTCAATTACAATGGTTTCCCAAATGAAGTGCACATGGCACAAGGATATACAAGGTGATGCATTGGTGTGGAAAAAAACTCTAACTTGTGTTCTATTTCATTTTTATCCCTTCCCCTTAAAATCTGTAGCTTCTGCATGTATTTTAAAATGCACATTATGTTGCATTTCACAAGTACAGGCTTATTTATAGGAACTTATAAAAGCTATAATGGTATTTATTTACAAAAAAATTCTACCGATAGGAATGAAAACTTTACAAAGGTGGGGAACTGCTTTTCCAGCTGACCAGCTGGCCGGTCTCAGGACACACATGCATGCAGACATTACGGAAAGTACCTTAAGCAAGGACTGTTTATGACTTTCCCGCTTCTTCTCTTCCTCCTTTTTGGCTACAACAGATGCTATACGCCTTTCTTCTTCCTAAAAACAAAAAACGTTTACAGGCATTATTAAGTATTTAACCTATTCTATGCGATTTCCTTGGTTCTACAAGTCTGGTTTTCTTTGTGAGAAGCATACTACTTGCTAACAGAAAATATGCCCTCATAGGAAGTTAGTCTTTTCCTCTTCATTCTTTTTCCTTCCCAATTCTAAAAAACGGTATGTTCTTGACTCTACTCCCAACTTTTGATGTGAGATGAACCTAGCTAACCAAAAAAGAAAACAGAGTGAGAAGAGCAAGAAGCAAGGGGGGGAGCAGTTTTACATAGTTTTTCTTTGTATACCATGTACTTAAAGTTCCACAGATAAAGACGTAAAAACTTTCTACTATGATGATAAAAACAACAAGAATTATACTTCTTAGAACTTTTATTTGACCTGTGGATATAAATCAGCTTTTTAAATAACGTTTTAGTAAAAAATATGTAAAAGTATGTTTCATACTTTAGTAAAAAGTTTGAAAGCTTTTTAAAACTTTCCATTGATATTAATAAATTATTCTCCACTAATATTATTACTTATACTTTGTTTTTAAGTTGATTTGGCCAGTCTAATTTCTTAAATTATAAAAACTATAAAATAACATTAAAGTTTAGAAAAAAATTGTAGAAATCAGCCATAATTCCAACATGCTAACTCACATCTTATCATTTCTGTATCACCTTACAGTATTCACTATAAACACATTTTTTCAAGTTGCAATCTGTCTACACAGTATGGGTCATGTTTTTTTCCCCTAAAGATTGTCAAATTTTTGTAAAGTAAATTATAAAACATGTAATTTTAAGTTTTAATAGCAAAAGATATAGGTATTCAAAATGATGGCACAATTTGAGAAAAATAATTCCTTCCTGAGCGATGAGCTTGAAAATATCTTCAGAGATAGGAAACCATAAAAAGTAATTTAGCACATTTGAAGAACTCCTACAGAAATGGAAAATTATACAAACCGAAATGAAAAATCCAATGGAGGGGAGCTGAAGAGCATATTGTACACAGCTGAAGAAAGAATCAGGCAACTGAAAAACAGGTCAGAAGAAACTTTCCCATATGCTTTCATAGCACCCTAAATAATCCCTCACTACAACACTTAACCTGTTTCATTGTAATCTCTGCTACTCTCTCTCCCCTCTCCTACTCCAATAGCTCTTTGAAGGTATGAACCACGTCAACTCCTGGCACATCGTAGATAGTCAATAAATATATGTTTGAAGGATAATTAAATATACATCTTCACGTATCTGTTCAACAATTTCCTAAAACTGGAACCGCTAAATCAAATGGAAGACATATTTCTAGGACCTTTGATATGTTTACAAATTTCTCTCCATAAATGTGATACTGATTTCTATCCCTATCAGAAGCCAGCATTTGATTTAAAACATGATATATAGTCATAACAGCTGTTCACCAAATATTCCTGTGTCTCCCACATCCAGGCCATATTGTAAGATAGCAATTCTTGCCCCGTATTAGTTAGGTGCTATCATGTGACTTTCTTTGATCAATGTCAGATGAACAAAATGACATGTGTTTATTTCTGAAGGAAGTTTATTCGGAAGGAAGCTTTCAAAGACAACATATGGGATAGCTGTTCTCTCTCTCACCTCTGCTCTAGAATCTGCAAAGCTCCACATGGTGGGTACTTTGAAGGCCTTGGTTCTAGAATGAAGACAACACAGAACAGGTTCCAGACCACATACATATATACATACATACTGCAGACAAGCAGTATGAACATGAAATAAGCTTAATTGCTTTAATCCACTGAGGTCAGAGAAATTGTTTCTACAGGATAATTTAGCCTATCCTCACCAGTATATTTATCATGTTAGAAT
>CM053609.1:26544298-26610580 GCA_028646535.1 Procyon lotor
GTTTTATAATAAGGACATGTTTAAATGTATTTAATGATTTTAGAAAGATATAAAAAGTAAGGTTAAAATTCAATAGTAATTTGCTATATGATTTAATTGTTTTAAAGGGAATGGAAAATGAATGTGACTTGTGGTGAATTTAAAATCTTTTACATGGGCGCCTGGGTGGCTCAGTTGGTTAAGTGACTGCCATCAGGTCAGGTCATGATCCTGGAGTCCCAGGATCAAGTCCCACATCAGGATTCCTGCTCAGCGGGGAGTTGGCTTCTCTCTCTGACCTTCCCCCCTCATGCTCTCTCTCTCTTTCTCTCCTTCTCAAATAAATAAAATAAAATCTTCAAAAAATCTTTTATGATATAGAAAATAGTTATTCTTGGTGTTTGAAGGCTAAGTACAACTTCTGAGGCGAACTCAAGAAGACACTCAGAAGCTTGATTCCTAGCTTCACAACATATCTAGACTAATAACTATATTAAACTCTTTCGTTCAGTAAGTACTGATTTGGTACCTATTAAGTATAACCTATTTCAGAACAAACTTTTTAAAAAAGAAAAATATATCGATGCTCGATTGATTCATCTATAAAATGTGAACTAGAAACAGATTGGTTATTCAAAGAGCCAATTTCAAACAGTACTGGAAACTGTATGGATCACGTCCTACACATACTTGAGAGATGATTTCATCAGATTTTCAAAAAGAATTTGAGCTTCTATTAAAGGCAGTAGGATTTTAAAAGGAAAGCTAAACCTAAGAAAACTGGATACATGCCAAATCAATTCAAATATTGTTTTAAGGAATTTATACATCTAATGACTACATTTCAGCCCAAATAATTATAGAGTAACTAAACTTGGAAACAAAAATAAACCTCTAATTGTAAAGATGAGCTATAAACCTGTTGTTAATAAAGAAAAAATCGTAATCTTCTGGCATCTTCATGATAATAGTTCAACTGCTGGGATAAAAGCTATATCTTTGTGGTGCCTGGGTGGCTCAGTGGGTGAAGGCCTCTGCTTTTGGCTCAGGTCATGATCTCAGGGTCCTGGGATTGAGCCCTGCATCAGGCTCTCTGCTCAACAGGGAGCCTGCTTCCCCCCCCCCCCCGCCTGCCTCTCTGTCTACTTGTAATCTCTCTCTCTCTCTCTCTCTGTCAAGTAAATAAATAAATAAAATTTAAAAAAAAAAAAGGGAAGCTATATCCTTCATATAGCAAAGCAAAAGGATCTATCTAGGACCAAAAACTCTTCTTTCCTTACTTCAATCTGTGATGAAGATAAAATATAGAAATGATTTCAAAATAATTAGTAAGTACAGTGATTTAACAGGTGTTTGATAACTTATACTGTTAGCAGACTATTAAGGCTCTAAAAAATGCATATTTTATATGAGAAAAAGCTTTGCTCCAAATAAGTAATAGTAGTTCTAATGTATGTAGTCATTTCTTATGTGGAAGCAATGTGGGTTTTTAAGCATATACTTTAGGATAGTTAGTTGTAACAGACATTATTTCCCCTGACTACAATAAATATTAAAACAGACTTTAAAATCAGAGTTTTTGCCTAGAAGACACAGTCCATATTTTTCATTCAAACAATTTTTTTTTAAACAGATAAAACTGATCTGTGTAGGTCCTAGTTAATGTCAGAGCGTAGGCTCGAAGAGTATCACCTGACTTCTGCAGGCCTGGGGATATTAGCTGTTAAATACTAGGTGGGGGGAAAAGCCAGAACAAGCTAGGTTATGCTCCCATGACAACTTCAAAATTTACACTGGCTTATGACAAAAGCTTACATCTTGATCATGCAAAGAACCCTTCAACTGTCCTCCTTGTAGGGCCTAAGTATTCCTGGGGGCTGTGACTCAATACACGCTCCCAGGATGGCCGCCACACAGGAGAAAAAGCACTGAAAATCACACATTGGCTTTTAAAGACTTCTGCCTGAAAATTACGTACTTCTGCTCACATTTCACTGGCCAAAGCACGTTGCACAACTACACTCAAGTTCAAAGAGGAAGGGAAATAGAATCCTCCTACCTGCCCAAAAGGGGAGGATCAAAATATAACAGTGAGCATTAGGAATGGTTCTCACAACAGAAAACTCACTTCTGTCTCAGACTGTTCCAATTTTTGGAGGGCAAATGGTAAACAAGGTCATATTAAGCCAATTGAATGTGTGTCTGAAGTGAAACTTTAGAAATGGCGAAATTGTGTCTGTTTCAGAATTCTGAGGATAATGCCTATATTAGCAAAATATTGCCTTAGAAATTAAAAGGAAAAAATTCTGCCTACCCTACAATTGTCTATACAATGTCTATTCTCTTTTTTTCTGGACCGTTGTGAATATATTTGAAGATCACTGCAATATTTTCCTTATGTCTTCTCCTCTGTCAACGAATTGTGCCAGGTTCTCTGGAAATACTCCAGTTTGTTGTCACCTCCCTAAAACTAATAGTTCAGGTGCAATATGATCATCGAAGAAAAAAATGGGGACTACTGTCTCTATTCTTCTGAATTCTCTATTTTGATAAAATTGTTTTAAACTATATAATTCTAACAATCACATCTCACAATTAACTCAATCTGAACTGAAATCGCTAAGTCTCATCTCACATAAATCTGCATTTGTGCTGAGAATTGTTTGTTATCAGGGAGTAAAATCCAGGATTTTCAATGTATCTATTTTTATCTTGCTAAATTCTGCTTGTTTTTCTACACTAGAGGTCAGCAGATTTTTTTCTGTAAAAGGCCAGATAGTAAATACTTTAGGCTCTGTGGGCCAGAAAAGATCTCTATCACATGTTGCTTTTATTTTCTTTACCTTTTTAATACAATACTTTAAAAACATATGAACCATTCTTTTCTTGTTCAAAAACAGTCTGCAGGATGGATCTGGCCCACTGTCTATAGTTTGCCAAACCTTGCTGCGGATTACTGAGCTCCTTTGGGATTCTGTTTTGATTAAACCAAGTTCTACAGTTGCTGTCAATTACATACTGGATCAGAATAACAGAAACATTCTCATTCGGTCATGAACAAAAACTTTGACTCAAAGGGGCTCGAGGAAAAAGCCTCAAGGCATGCCAGTCCAGATTTTTCTAGAGGCTGGCAATTGTGACTCCATTACTTCCTGTGCTATAGGAACGCTCTGATCACAAGTTCACTTCACTATGTTGTCATACAAGTTACTCAAAGCAGTATTGTAAAAGATTCTGTCAAAAGCTTTACTTAAATACCAAAACACTATCTCTAACACTCCTCAGAGATGGGCCTATTTACAATAGCTAAAACAGAAAATTAAGTTTGTTTGGCACAAATTGTTTTTAGTGAACTAATGCTGCCTCCTAGTGACCAATAATTCCCTTAGTACTCACAACTCATCTAATAATCCAATTCTGATTTCTTTCATACTCAGCATCAAGTTTACTATTACAATTTGTGACAATTTATATTCTTTCTTTCTATGATAAAAAGACAGATTAGTTTATCTTACCTTGCAGCTACCCTACTCTTCTACATTGCTTCTCTGATATAACTTTCAAAGGTCTGGCAATTTATTCACTACGTTTACTCTGCTGAAGGTCAAGGACTGGCAAACTCCAGCCCACAGGCCAAACCCAGTCTGTCATCTAATTCTGTAAATAAAGTCTTATTGGAACAGAAGCATGCTCATTCATTTATGTACTGTCTACGCCTTCTTTCACGCTACAGTGAGTTCAGTAGTTTTCAACAGAGTCTGTATTGCCCCCAAAGCCTAAAATATTTACTATCAGACCCTTTACAGATAAAGTTTGCCAGCCCCTGCTCTAGATCTAACTTACCTATTCGCCTATCCTAGGCTTCATTTTCTTTGTCTTAATATTTATTTCTACTCTTCCTTAACAGAGATAACAAAAGCAAAATGGGAATCGAGGCCATAAACTTATATTCTCTCTTCTGGCCTCATATTATCTTTTGCCATTCCTCTGGATCAGCCAACCCCCGCCCCCAACTGAAGCTCTAACCCTAACTCACCTCCCTGCTTCTCATTTTACCCATCCTATGCTCCCCAATTCATCCCCAGGGCTTCTCTCCAGATAGACAATCTCTTTAATAGGCGAATATAATTTAACCACCTTAAACTCTTCAAGGGCTTCCTATCATGTCCAAGACAAACAGCCAAACTCTTCATTACGACATAAAAAGCCCTTCGTGGTCTAGGCCTGGCCGGTCAGATAGCCTTTGCTCCTGCTACTCTCCTCCGTGTGTACTCAGTGCTCAGCCATGTGTGCTATATTCCCTCACATCTCTCTGCACTTGGCATGCCTTCATTCTCCCTGGAACACTTTCCACAGATATATCCTCCTTCTTCCTAACCACTCTTCAAGGCCAAGTCAAGTATTTTCTCCTTGGGAACTTTTCCTATTTCTCTGGTAGACATAGGGGTGCTTTACCTTTCAATGTTACTGTGCTGCACGTGTGTGCACACACACATGTGTGTGAGTGTGTGTACATATATATATACATATCTATCGGTTGATCTCTAGTTTGGCATTTTGTATGATAACCTGTCTGCACTGATTGATCTTCTCTAGCTTGGCATTTTGCATGATAACCTGTCTGCACTAGACAGTGAGTAACTTGAGGGCATGAATTACGACTCTGATCTTGTCTAATCCATTTCTAGTCCTGATCTAGTATCTAATACAGATCCCAATACAGGAACTTTTTGGTTCAACATGCCTAAGAATGCTCAGGAATTTTTTCACAGAGTTTCTAAGTCAAAAGAAATGTGTTAATAGCTCTGTTTACTCAGTGGTTAGTAAACAACTTATTAAGTGTTTATCTTCTAGCAACTTAGTAGCCATTTGAAAAAAATGATACACATAATCTGAAAGACAAAAATACACCATTTAGAACCTTGTTTATTTTTTATTTTTTTAAAGATTTTTATGTATTTATTTGACAGAGAGAGAGAGGTCACAAGTAGGCAGAGAGGCAGGCAGAGAGAGGGGGGGAAGCAGGCTCCTGCTGAGCAGAGAGCCCGATGTGGGGCTCGATCCCAGGACCCTGAGATCATGACCTGAGCCGAAGGCAGAGGCTTTAATCCACTGAGCCACCCAGGTGCCCCAAAAATACACCATTCTTAAAGAACCACAATTGCATGAACAATTAATCTTGAAACACTGAAAAAATAAAATAAACATATTTGGGGGGGGGAACCACAATTGTTTACCAATGATATCTGTATATGTGTGGGACACTACACAACTTCTCAAATGTCGTATTTAGACTGGACATTGGCACACCTCATTTCCTGTTCCATATTGGGCATAGTATTTGGTTTTAGCAAAACCATCACTGAAAGTTTTGCAAAGATGTGATGCCATGGAGGTAAATACAGTGTGACCTCATGAGGAAATGGCAAATGACCTTGAGCTTGTAGTCTTCTCAGTATCTCAAAGATCTCAAATATCACTGCATTTTCCTTGAAAATTATAAATATCCCATAGTGCCCAAGTTCGCTGAGTCCTCAGCACACAGCTCTAGTGCACAGAGGTTCATTAAGTATTTGTATAATTCACCCCAGCTGGAATATTTATATGGTAAACTACATAAAAGTTAATCAAGATGTCATTTTTAAAGAGAAAAAAATTGGTATAGAACTGGTATCAGCAAACTTTTCTAGCCAGATGGTAAATATTTTAGACTTAGGGCCATATAGTTTCTTTTAGCAACTACTGAATTCTGCTGCTGTAGCATCAAAGCATATGGAGATAACACAGTAATGAATGGACACAACCGTGTTCCAATAAACTTTGTTTACAAAAACACATGGCCAGAACATGTGCCATTGTTTGCCAACTCTATTAACAGAAAGTTTTTTTAAAAGGTATACTGTTTTATGGCATCTGGGTGGCTCAGATAGTTAAGCATCCAACTCTTGATTTCAGTTCAAGTCATGATCTCAAGGTCGTGGGATCAAGACCCGTGTCAGCCTCTGTGCTCACCAGAGTCTCTTTGTCTCTCTCCCTCTCCCTTCTTGCATGCACATTCTCTCTCAATCTTTCTCTCTCTCAAATAAATAAACAAGCAAACAAACAAATAAACAAAATATATTTTTTAAAAAGCTACTGAGAGGGGCGCCTGGGTGGCTCAGTCGTTAAGCGTCTGCCTTCGGCCCAGGTAATGATCCCAGAGTCCTGGGATCGAGCCCCGCATCGGGCTCCTTGCTCGGCAGGAAGCCTGCTTCTCCCGCTACCATTCCCTCTGCTTGTGTTCCCTCTCTCGCTGTGTTTCTCTCTGCCAAATAAATAAAAATCTTTAAAAAAAATTTAAAAAATAAATAAATAAATAAATAAATAAAAAGCTACTGAGAAAAAAGGCATGCTGTTTCTAAAGTCACTAAAAAGTAATAAATAAAAGGTAAGACTAAATACTATGAGCCCATACTAATATGAATAAATAAAAAAACTCTAATTTTTATGAGGAATGGGATTACAAAGGGAAAGAGAATAACTTCACATGGAGAAGGCCAGCAGACATCATTTTAATTAAAGTGGCCAACATCGGGGAGCCTGGATGGCTTAGTGGGTTAAAGCCTCTGCCTTCAGCTCAGGTCATGATCTCAGGGTCCTGGGATTGAGCCCCGCATCAGGCTCTCTGCTCAGCAGGGAGTCTGCTTCCCCTTCTCTCTCTGCCTGCCTGCCTCTCTGCCTACTTGTGATCTCTCTCTGTCATATAAATAAATAAATAAAAATCTTAAAAAAAAAAAAAATAAAGTGGCCAACATCAATAAAAGGATAAACAGAAATTATATACCACTTGATAGGATGCAATGAGGAAAATAAAAATCATTTCTGTGATATTTATGCAAAAAAATCTATAAAAGTTGATCATGAGACATCAAAAAGCCTGAATTGGGGATCATTCTACAAACTGACCTGTAATCTTCATAAATGTTAGAGTCATGAAAGTCAAGGAAAGACTGAGAAACTGTCCTGAAAAATAGTGATGAAGGAAATCTGACAACAAAATGCACCGTATGTAATACAGAATTCCAAACTGGATCATTTCGCTACCCAGAAATTATTGACATCATTTAAAATTTGAGAGTGGTGTTGAAAATTAGACACTAGTAATTATTCAGTGTTCACTTCCTAATTTCGTTGGGTTATATTGTGTTTATATAGGAGAACGTCTCTGCTTGCTGAAAACACACACTAAAGTGGTCAGGATTTTTGGGTTATCTAATCAGCAGCTTACTCTCGAACAGTTCAAGAAAAGAAAAGTTTTTGCTACCCTACTTACAACTCTTCTGTAACTTTGAAATTGTTTCCATTAATTCGAGAAAATGGAAACCCACAATGACAAAAAGGAAACCAGCGGTTGCCTGGCAGTGGGGCCTGGGTGAGGAGGGGTGGAAACGAAAGGAGGGATAACAAAGGAGCATGAGCAAACTGTTTCGGGTAGTGGATTATGAAAAAGCTTGACTGTGGTGATGTTTCACAGGTGATATACACACTGAAATTTATCAACTTGTACAGTTAACATGTGCAATTAATTTTATGCCCATTATACCTCAAGTAAAGCTTTCAGTAACACATTAATTTTTTGTTAATTTTTCAAACTAAGCTGTGAAGGAGCAGATGTACAAGGGTTTTTAGCAGAACAGCTGGCCCTGCTCCCATCCCTGGCGATTTTCTCTCGTTTCCTCACCAGGCAAACACAACTTATGGAATGTACAGAGACAATGATTATATATAGCATCATTCTCCTTTATTTCAGCCATGAAAGTAGGTAAGTTTTACTCAATTAAGACTTTACTGAACATTACTACATTCTCAGAGCTGTGTGAGATAGGGAAGGAGAGGGAATAAACATGTATAGGACATCTGTATATATCAGGCAGGGAAGAAGAACGGCTTCTGCCCGTAAGGATTATATATATCAGTTGGGCAGGCAAGACTGATGTAAGTTCACTATGAGGAACATAATATATAATTAAGTACTAATTTATATAAATGAGTTAGCTTCATTTCTTACCCCACCCATCTCAACCTCACCAGGAAAAGTGACTGTTAAGTACCAAAGATGCTTAATTAAGAAACACATGGAGGGACGCCTGGGTGGCTCAGTCAGTTAAGTGTCTGCCTTTGGCTCAGGTTGTGATCCCAGGGTCCTGGGATTGAGCCCCACATCACGCTCCCTGTTCAGCGGGGAGCCTGCTTCTCCCACTGCCTGCTGCTCCCCCTGCTTTTGCTCTCTCTCTCTCTCTCTCTGACAAATTTCTAAATCCTTGGGAAAAAAAAAAAAGAAACACATGGAGATAAGGGTGGAAGTATGCAACAGAGTTTACAAACAGATCTGAACAAGCTGAGGACAAAGATCTGTATCTTCATGCTGCAACAAAAAGAAGCAGAGGCCCCAGAAGATCCCTGGCATTAATGAAGTTATCAATACTTGTAACTACCTGCTGGTCACCTGAGATGTCCATGATATCCCTGAGACAGAAATGTAAAATGCACCCATCGTGAAAATGGCTATAGGCAATGAGTCAACTGGCAATTGAATAAACTTAGCTGACCACTCAGAATCCACATTGAAATTAGCAAGGTCTAGAAGTCAGAAAACAAGTGGAGGCTTAGGATATATTTCTAGCTCTGAGATTATCAAACTGAGATTATTAATAGGTGATATCTGAGATAGTAAAATATTCAAATAAATCTGATATATGCAATGAAAATTAAGGCAAATTTATTACAGAACTTCTTGAAGTCTATAACATGCAAATGTGCACTGTTTACCTAAAAGGTGCATAAATAGCATTTCACTTAGATCAGGAGCCATTAAAACATCGAAGTATAGAAAATATCTAACATGCAGACAGAAGGAATAAAAACGCTATTCTGAGAGGTATGGCATCAATAACAAGCACAATAGCTCCATGTGATGCTTCCTATGAGCCTCACGCTGTTCTAAGGTTTAGTGCTTTATTTTATCTTGACAACAACCCTATGACATAAGTAGGACTCTCCTACTCCCCATTTTAGTTTGAGGAAAATGAGATACAGAAAGGTTAAATAAATTGCCAAACGTCATTTGGCTCGAAACTGCCCAAGCCAGGATTAAGACTCAAGCAGTCTGACTTTGGCACCCATGTTCTGAAACATTACATTATGTAACTTAGTGAATGTCATTCTTACTCATCCATTCCAAAATAAATTTTTAGTTGGGTATTAGCCAGAATGAAAAACAATTGTGATGATTAATTTAAACAATTGTGATGACTAATTAATTTTTTTAAAAACCTGTTAAAAAAGGAAATCACAGACCCAAAATGGCATCACTGGTCACAAGCCAGTAAACCAAGCTAACTTAACTGTAGTTTAGACCCCCCAGAAAGGTAATCTGTAACCAACCACTCAACCTGTGAATTTCCTTTAGGAGGGTGATCTTGCCTAAAATCATGGATTCTTTGCTAATAATTTTCCTTTCTCCACTCCCTCTCTACCTTTAAAAACCTTTCTTTTTCTGTGGTCATTGGGAACTCACCTCCACTTGCTAGAAGGGATGCTGCCCAATTCACGAATTAATAAAACCAATTAGACATTTTAAATTTACTCAGTTGAATTCTTTGTTATTTAACAGCCTTATTCAGTGAAATTGGGAACGAGGGACAGGTGGTAAAAAGTTTGTAATTATAATTATGAATTATATAGTCATGATAATCCACAGTTTATTAAAACTAAGAAGCATTTCAAACTAAGAACATGCACCCCAGTCTCTTAATTCACAGGAAGGAAGACACTATGGTAAGCCCTTCAAAAGAGTTCTCACCGTGACTCTCTTCATATCTAGCTGGCGCAGTTGCAGCATATTCTGAAGGATAGTATGTTTGTACCATGACTCTTGCGCTATTGGATTGCCATCAAAAGTGATGTCTGAGAGAGAAGAAGAGTCAGCAAGGCAGCACACACTTTCAAAACTGCAGGGGAGACAGAAACCACCGGATTATTGTGAGACCTTCCAATAGTGCTCTCATTTATTTAATATACATTATTATTTTAGAATAGTTTAGATTTACAGAAAAATTAAGAGAATATGGAGTTCCCACATACTCTGCACCCAGTTTTTCCTATTATTAACATCTTATAGCAGCATTGTACATTTTTTACAATTAATTTACAATTATTTACAAATAATTTACCGTGAATTCATTCACTCCTTACTTTCTGGCACTATAAGATTCTCTAGACTCATAGATTTCCTATCCCAGTCCTAGAATCAGACAATATTACTATTATTGTAATAGTCCTAGAATCAGACATATATTTTGAAATGATGACCTGGAATCAGACTCTCCAAGGAGTCATGGTTCCTTCTATTGGAGAATGGTACTGGAATCAAAGATCCAGTGGCTAAGTATACTTTTCACCACTGGGGTGTCATATTTTTTTTCATGCCCTCTGTAGACAGAGTGAGGAAATGCATGCTAGGAGAGGATCTTGTATATACAAACAGGTTAGTACGCATTGTGCACATTAACCTGTGTGTATATACATTATCTATAATATGTAACCATCTATGTCTATATTAAGCTAAACATGAGCTCACGCAGATATTCCCCAACTCTAATCTATCATCAAAAGGATCATTCCAGCCAAGCATGGAGCCTGACACAGGGCTCGATTTTACAACCCTGAGATCATGACCTGAGCTGAAATCAAGAGTGAGACGTTTAACCAACTGAGCCATCCAAGCATCCCTGTCCATGGACACTTACATTGTTTCCAAATCTTGGCTACTATAAATAATGCTGCAATGAACATGTAGATATCTTTTCAAGTTGGTGTTTTCATTATCTTTGGAGAAATACCCAGAAGTGGAATTACTAAATCATATGGTAGCTCTATTTTTAATTTTTGAGGACTTTCAATTTTTAAAGTGACTACTCACTTTTCTAAATAATACCCCAGAGCAGATTAATAAAAATCATTTATATTAGAATCATCCTCATTCAATTACTATTCAAATAACTAATGTAAACATTTAGACCTAAAAATACTTCCTTTACTCAGGCACTATATTGAATATCTCTTCTTCCTGTGTTAAGAAAAGCTAGAGGATATAGAATATTTATGGTATAGAAAATAAATAATATGTTGACAATTAAGGTCAAGGCAAGGTCTATAGCAAGAATAAGTTTATTAGGTTTTTATGGTCACATTTAAATATTTCTTCCATATTTTCCTCCCACTCAAGGTAAAGAGATCCTCTCCTATCAATTATTTTACCTTAGAGATAATTTTTTACCATCTAATAGGTAAATCTCACAATTTATACACTCATTATGGTTTTTGAGACATATTTAGATAATTATGGGAAGGCATTTTCCCCCAGTTTTACTGAGAAATAATTGACATACATCATTATATAAGTCTAAGGCATGCAGCATAATGCTTAGATTTACACATATTGTGAAATGATGACCATAATAGGTTCAGCTAACGTCCATTTTCTCATATAGATACAATACAAAGAAAAGAAAGAACAAAATAGAGAAGAAAAAATTTCCTCCTGGAGATAAGAACTCATAGTATTTACTTTCTTTTTTTTTTTTTTTCCTTAAGTAGGCCCCATGCCCAGCATGGAGCCCAACATGGGGCTTGAACTCATGACCCTGAGATCAAGACTTGAGCTGAGATCAAGAGTCAGATGCTTAACTGACTAAGCCATCCAGGTACCCCCACAGCATTTCCTTTCTTAACAACTTTCCTATATATCATACAGCAGTATTAGCTGTGGTCATCATATAGTACTTTACATCCCTAGTACCAAGTTATCTTTTTTTTTTTTAAGATTTATTTATTTATTTTAGAGAGAGAGAGAGAGGATGAGAGGATGAGAGGATCCATGAATGGGGGGATGCACAGAGAGAATCTTCAAGCAGACTCCACGCTGAGCGTGGAGCCTAACACAGGGCTTAGTCCCATAACTCATGAGATCATGACCTGAGTAGAACCAAAAGTCAGACACATAATCGACTAATGCCTCAGTACCAGATTAATCTTATAACTGGAAATTTGGACCTTTTAACCACCTTCCTCCACTTCCCCCTCCCTCCTCATTCTCCACCTCTGGTAACCACAAGTCCAATTCCTTTTTCTATGAGTTTGGTTTTTGTTTTTGCTTTTAGATTCCACATATAAGTGAGATCATACAGTATCTATCTTCCTCTGACTTATTTCACTTAGCATAATGCCTTAGGGTCCATCCATGCTGTCACGAATGGTAGGATTTCCTTACTTCTTATGGCTGAATAATATTCAGGTATATATATATTCATATATATATTCGTGTATGTATATAAATCATAACTTCCTTATCCATTCATCCATCCATGGACACTTGTTTCCATGGCTTGGTTACTGTAATAATGTTGCTGTGAACAGGGTAGTGCAGATATCTTTTCAAGTTAGAGTTTTCATTTCCTCTGGGTATATTCTGAGAGATGAAATTGCTGGGTCATATGATAGCTCTGTTTTTAATTTTCTGAAGATCTTCCATACTGTTTTCTATAGTGGTCATACGAATTTACAATCCTGCCAACAGTGCACAGGGTTCCCTTTTCTCCACATCCATACCAGCATTTGTTATCTCTCGTCTTTTTGACGATGGTCATTCTAACAGGCATGAGGTGATAACTCGTTATGATTTTAATTTGCATTTCCCTAATGACTAGTGATGTCGAGCATCTTTTCATGTACCTGTTGGCCTTTTGTATATCTTCTTTGAAGAAATGTCTATTCAGGTCCTTTGCCCATTTTTAAATTGGGTTATTTGTTTTTTTGCTATTGAGTTGTATGAGTTCTTTACATATTTGAGATATTAACCCCTCAATAGATAAGTAGTTTATAAATATTTTTCTCATTGCATAGGTTGTCTTTTCACTTTGTTGATGGTTTCTTGGGTGGCACAGAAGCTTTTTAGTTTGATGCAGTACTACTTGTTTATTTTTTGTTTTGTTGCTTGTGCTCTAGGTGTCATATTCTGATGCAGGGCTTGAACTCACAATCCTGGGATCAAGAGTTGGATGCTTCACCAACTGAGCCAACCAGGTGTCCCCCCAGATTTTACATTTAAGTCTTTAATCCATTTTGAGTTACTTTGTGAGTGGTGTAAGATAAGAGTCCAGTTTCATTCTTTTACATGTGAGTATTCAATTTTCCCAGCACCATTTATTGAAGAGGCTATCTTTTCTCCATTGAATAGTCTTGGCTGCCTTGTCAAATATAAGCTGACCTGTTATATTCAGGTTTGTTTCTGAGCTCTTAATTCTATTCCATTGGTCTAACTGCCTGCTTTTATTCTAGTACCATACTGTTTTGATGACTATAGCTTTATAGTATAGCCTGAAATCAGGAAATGTGATGCCTCCTGTTTTGTAACTCTTTCTCAGGATTTCTCTGGCTATTTCAGGGTCTTTTGTGTTTCTACACAAATTTTAGGACTGTTTTTTTACTCCTGTAAAAAATGCTAATGGAATATTGATAAGGAATGCATTGAATCGATATATGGCCTTTGGGAGTATTGATATTTGAACAGTATCAATTGGGAAGACATTTTTAAAAGGCCAGTGTATAAAGGTAAAAATGAGAGTTCATTAACTTAAACTTAACAATCACTACAGGCATAAATAAACTTGAACAAACATTGTAATTTTTCCCACCTAGCATTAACAAAATTCTTTTTCCACATCAATATAAAATCTCAAATAAGTTTCTGGCATTTAAAGGCTGTTTAAAAAATGTTTCTCTTCCTCTCTCACAGTTGTTTCCATAAAGCTAAAATCAAATGAAGATGCTTCTGATAATTTCAAAACTGAAATGCAAGACAAATTTGTTTTTCTTCTACAGTGTTAAGTCATTGAAGTCATCATCTTCCATCCACAAATCTGCTTCTCTATGTATATTTCCTATCTGATAAATAATGTCACCACCATGCCCGTTGCTGAGAGATAATCTCTTACTCGGAAATTGATGCCTGAGAATGTAATGCCTGGGAAGAGACAGCAAGGGAGGGGAGTTCTAATAAGAGTAGAATAATTAGTAATTATTAGAGGAATCAGTAACATTATGGGAGGTATAAAGGAAAGAAATCAGTTAAGAAAACAAAAAAACTATAGATTGCAATAAGTACAGGTAAAAAGGAGAAAAGGGTCTAACCTATCAAAAACTAAGGTAGAAGCCATGAGAGTAAAGAGAAGAGGATAGGGTCTACGGAAGCTAGGGTGTAGCATGTACAGAAACTACTTCTTTGGATGTGAGGAAGAAAGGAATCTAGAATAACACCCAGGTTTCTCTCTTGGGTTAATGATTGGATGGTAGTTACAAGGACATATGCTTTGTCAAAATTCTTTGAGGTCTATACTTAAAATAGGTGTTTTTTTAGTTACATGTAAATTATGTATCAATATACCAATTTACAAACGAAAACAACACAAAAATTTAAATATACGAGAAAATATATATTTGACAGATCATCTTTTCATGTATCATGTCTCCTTCACATGGAACAGTACGTTATAATGGTGACCCATGGCTATTAGGACATGTTTCAAAAAGGCTTTCATTAAGTTTTCCTCCAACTACCACAGGATGGGATACTAAGTTCAACGTTTTAAAAATTAAGAAACATGAAAAGCAGAGACAACAGAGCCAGTAGAGGTAACAGAACTCTTCTATGCTGAAAAGCATTTTCCTTCAATGCCCAGCATATCTAAACAGAATTAAACTGTAAGGTTCTTGAGGGATAGAAATGTGCTGTGAACACTAACCCAAAACCTAACATAGTGCCTAGCATCTAGTAAGCGCGCAATAAGGTTTTGGTGAATGAATGAAAGAATATGATGAATGGCCATGATTTCAAAAGGCTTATTCTTGATATAAAAATTAATAAATAATTTTCTTACATTAGTCTTAGAAGTATTTAAAAGATATCATGCTGTCAGGAATCATCATGATCTGGTATCTGTCACTAATCAGCTAAGTGTACTGAAAAGTGGAAATAATATGTCCAGAAGCATAGAGAAGCTAGAAATTTTCATTTTATTATAGGTAAATCCTGATTTTATTGTTATTTATTTATTTTTTAAAGATTTTATTTATTTATTTGAGAGAGAGAGAGCACAAGCTGAGGGGGGTGGTAGAAGGAGAGGGAGAAGCAGCCCCCCCACTCTTGCTGAGCAGGGAGCCCACCATGGGGCTTGATCTCAGGACCTGAGATCATGACCTGAGCCAAAGGCAGAGGCTTTAACCCACTGAGCCACCTAGGCACCCCTATTGTTATTTTTTATTTACAAGTTGAACTGCAGAGAGCCTATGATTTCTTTTTTATAAGATTTATTTATTTATTTTAGAGAGAGGGAGTGTGAGTGGGGGGTAGGGGCAAAGGGAAAGGGAAAGAGAATCCTGAGCAGACTCTGAGCTGAGTGCAGAGCTTGACATAGGGCTCAGTCCCGCCACCCTTAGGTCAAGAGCAGAAACCAAGAGTTGGATACTCAAATGACTGAGCACCCAGGTGCCTATGAATCTATGATTTATTTCTTACTGCAAGTATAATTTTAAACTAAAATGACTAACTTTTCTCAGCCCTAACACTCAAGTATTCCTTGGGGAAACGTAATTAGTCCAATAATTACCAAATGGGTGGTGTTAAACACAAAATGACACAGTATCTTCATTGGATTAAAATACAAAGTACATTAGTAAATATAGAAGAAAATACTATACCCAGTGAATGTAGTCATTATGAAGCACTTCAGAGATCTAGAAGACCTGATGATGCCCAGCTGATCTAAGTCTACAATTCAAGCACAACCAGAGGCACCAGGAGTAGGAAAATCATTGCAATCTTCAGCAGATACTGTCCTGACAACCCTTTCCAGATTGGCTGCTAGCACTGGTATTCAGGCTAAAGTCTTTATGCTTTGAATAGTTGGGTTTTTTTTTTTTTTTTAAGATTTTATTTATTTATTTGACAGATAGAGAGACAGTGAGAGAGGGAACACAAGCAGGGGGAGTAGGAGAAGGAGAAGCAGGCTTCCCGAAGAGAAGGGAGACTGATGGAGGGCTCGATCCTAGGACCCTGGGATCATGACCTGAGCTGAAGGCAGCCACTTAACAGCTAGGCCACCCAGGTGCCCCTTGAATAGTTTGTAAAAGTAAAAATGAATCCATATTTGATCCGGAAGATTCCTCAGAAAATTTCATTTCCATCTGCAACGCATTTGACCAATAAACATGCCATACATTCCTAGAAATGAACTGACAAAAGTGCATATGCTTTTAAAGACATCCTCTAATCAAATGAAAGCAGACTCACTCCTTAAATACAAATCCAGGCTAATGAAGGGTTACATTGTACCTAACCAAAATCAGATTGTAAAATGAAAATAAAAATAAGAACACCTGGAAATAGGACAGTAAGTATAGTGAAGCACTACTGGCTTCTAAGAACAGTTTCTTTCTTTTTAAGAATACTCAGTTGCTTGCTCCTTCTTAGTACCAGGAAAGGAAAAGCTTGGGTCCAAAGGCTGACATTTAATTCATAAGTTGACTTTAATCTTTTTCCAGATTACTCATACATTTGTTCTTCCCCTAGTGGTCTCCTCCCAATGCCACATCTGCTTCCTATCTGCTAAAGAACCTACAGAGGAACAATGTGTCCCTACTGACCAAAACTCACATTTCAAAAGGAAAAGAACATATTTCAGTCCATTTTATGCTTACCAAATAAAATACAGAGAAAATAAAATTCCCATATATATATTATACCACATAGATATTTAGCTAACAATCCCCCCCAATATCAGTCAAATTTCTCCAATTAGAAAGTTCTCCAAAAAGTAAGTCAGATACTTTAGAAAAAGGGTTTTACTCTTTCATACCATTAAAGTACCATATACTCTGAAATAATCTTAACAAAAACCTCACTTATTTTATACTGACCAGTGAACATTTTACTGGATAGTTACCATGAATCTAGCAGGCTGAAATGAAGGGGAACAGGAGAATAAGTCAAATGTTCTCACAAGAACTAAAATATACACAACTGACAAATATAAAATACCTAGAAAAATCTGTACAATAACAAATAATTACAGATTAAAGAATGAAGTAGTGTTAAAGAAAAGAGCACATAATGAAGTTGTCTGTATGTCTGAGAATGAAGTCTGTAGACTGAGGAGGCTCTTACTAAAAAACAACTAAAAACGCTACCTGAGATATATTTTAAAAATCTTCTCAAGTGCATCCATGACTTGCTTTAAAAAAATGAGAAATACACAGGTTAAAAAAAAAAGAAAGGTAAAGGTGGGAAGTGGGGACCCTAAGAGGTAACCAGAATGTTGAAACTAACCTTTTCTTTTTGAAGATTTTATTTATTTGACACACAGAGAGAGGGAGAGAGAAGCACAAGCGGGGAGAGCAACAGGCAGGAGAGAAGCAGGCTACTCGCTGAGCAGGGAGCCCGGTGTGGGGCTTGAATCCAGGACCCTGGGATCATTACCTAAGCTGAAGGCAGATATTTACCCAACTGAGCCACCCAGCCACCCTGAAACTAACAGTTTTTCTATGAGAGTATTTACTGAACCCAATGAACCTGAACTTTGGTTCATATAATGGTCAAAGCTGAGGGACAGAAGATAGATTCCAGGGGCTACCCAAGTTGGAGAACCTAACTAGAGACTTGCCCATAAGTCTGAGACCCAAGGACTAGACTTTCTTTTTTCTTTTTTTAAAGATTTTTATTTATTTATTTGACAGAGAGAGAGAGAAATCACAAGTAGGCAGAGAGGCAGACAGAGAGAGGGAGAAGCAGGCTCCCCGCTGAGCAGAGAACCCAATGCGGGGCTCGATCCCAGGACCCTGAGATCATGACCTGAGCTGAAGGCAGAGGCTTTAACCCACTGAGCCACCCAGGCACCCCAGGGGCTAGACTTTCAATATAGAGTTAATTAGTTATAAACGTTCCTACCCACTACCCAAGATATATAGCCCATCTCAAAACCTGGGGCTAGGAAGGGGAGAAAAAGTCTTCCCTGATTACTTGTAACCACAAGCCATAATTTGCAGCCTGAGTCCACACTAAATGGGTGATCTAAAATATTTTAAGAGAATTGATATTTTGAAGACATCTAATGCTGGTTATGCCTATAGGCATCTGACAGAAACAAATGAAACTCCTTCATGGAGGAACCTATGTTCATACAAGACACCGAAGGATTTCTAAAGATAAGGTACCAAAAAAATATATAACTCATAGTTCAAAGGGAAATAAAACACTCTGATTGACAGCCAACAGAAACAACAGGGGACATAGATTGGCTACGACTTTTTCACATAATTGGATTTTGAAACATAGCATATAAAAACATTATATTTCAAAAAATAAAAACAGGTTGGGACACCTGAGTGTCTCAGTGGGTTGAGCTCCTGACTCTTGATTTCGGCTCAGGTCATAATCTCAGGGTCGTGAGATCAGCCCTGAGTGGGGCTCTGCACTCAGCATAGAGTTCACTTGAGATTCTCTCCCTCCCTCTCCTTTTGCCCCTCCCCCTGCTAGCACCCTTTCTCTCTCTCTCTAATAAATAAAATCTTTTTAAAAAACAGAGAGAAAAACAGGTTTGAAAATATAAGTAAACTCCAAGAAGATTTGAAAAGATGCAGAACTTCTACAGACTAGAAAAGTATTTTAAAAATTAAAGTAAAAAAAGCAAAAGGCAGTTTGACTTTATTTTCGATGGAAATAAAGGGAATCAAGCATTTACATGCCTTTCCTGCATAAACCGTTCTTCAGGGTAATCAAAAAGTCAATCAAAGTTTTCTTTATAGAAGTAATACAGCTTAAAAAGAGGAGAAATGAAGGAATATCACCTAACGAAATAATGGATCCAGACAATGATCTTCAATGAGTGCTAAAATACTGAAAAGATGATGCAGGGACTTTATTAAAAATAGAATAGGTGAACAACAGCTGAGCCCAATAACTCATTTTGACATTACAATAAGCAAAACTAGCACACATTTTTTTTCTCCCTTAACAATTCTTTCACTTTCTTATTTCTCTCTTTTGGTGCTCCTTAACAAATGATCATCTATTTTGATACTTGTTATGTAATGTTAGTTACTTAGTCACAAAAATTACTTTTAGTGCATGATGGTAGCAGTGGTTCTTAGAAACAAGAGGATGGTTCTAAAGAATGTAAAGTCACTTTCTAATGATAAGACATTATTTTTTTGTCAGGAAGCAAAAATATAGCTGAAACCATTAAAAAGTTTTTTTACATACATGAAAAAGATCTCCAAATTTCCCTTGGGGAAACTATTAGAATAGTTCAACTCACATGTCACAGTGTTGAAAAGATTTTAATATTTGAGAAGCTAAAATGATACCAGGGAAGCAAATAGAAGACTATGGCTATAAATAAAAACAAAAAGAAAGTGAGAAGGAGGAGGTAGAGACAAAGAATTAAACAGAATAGAGGAAAATGTTAAACTGTCTCTTTAGGCATCTTTTGCTGCAACAATGCCACTGACAAGAATTCAACAAGCAGAGTATCTATTATGTCTGTATGCACCTGGCTGACAAAAGACACCAGCACAGAACTGAGTGTCTCAGAATTATGGGTGACGATTCTATTAGCTTTCTCTAATACCCTATTCATTTTCTAGCAGTAAAAAGAAAAGAACATAGCTTCCGTCTCAGGAGATTCACAGTGACTCTAATTACGAAGAGTAGACTTCAAGTCATGGTAATATTCTTGTAATATTCTTGTAATGCTAATTTGTGACACTGAAACCAAATTTAAAGTGCCAACAAAGTTCTTGATGATATACTCTCTCATGAATTAACATGTGAATGCAAATAAGTCTCCTCAAATTTACAGAAGGAAAAGAGAAGTGTGATAACAATTCTAAAAAGCATGCTCATCTTAACCACTTTCAACATTTATATTAATTATTTAAAAATTACACTGTCTATAAAGCAAGCCAAATAATATTCCCGTGTACATAGAGATCTAAGTTCTGTACTATGTAGGTAAGAAGCTCTCTGGGAAAACAACAACAGACTGATGTAGCATTTGCCAATTTCCATGGTGTAAATAGTCCCAACACGGCGGATATCAAGCTACCAAGATGATGTTGCTGAATTGAAAAGATGGACCTAAGCTGGTCTAGTGAGCAACACAAGATGGCTCTCACGTACCACTGCAGACCAAATTCCTCTTTTACAGTTAATGGAAGGACAGCTATTATTCTATCACAAAATAATTTTGTTATTAATAGAGGAGTAGAGGAACTTCCTTCTATTGATGATTTTACAGTATTTTTTGAACTTTTTGTCAGATGTACTATACATACAACAAAGTCCACAGATCATAAGTACACAACGTGACGACTTTGCACAAACTGAACATACCCATGTAAATAGTCTCCAGATTAAGAAACAAAACATCACCCTAATGGGGAGTAGAATATGTGGCCCCAAAATACATAACCTTTGGAATGTGTAATATTCTGAGCTGAAGGCAATCAAGACTCAGCAAATTTAAGAGAAACTTTTACTGTTCCCTTAACTACCTAAAACAATTTAGATAGGAGGCCTGGACCATAAAGAGCTTTATCAGAGATAACTCTTTATCTGAAAGACCTATACCTATGGCAGGACAAACATCTAATTACCAAACATCTGTTCTTCTTATCCTCTGAGTCACCCTCCTCCTCTTTGAAGTCCCACACCCCATCCCATTCCTCAGCTCAGGATGGCATATTAAACTTCAACTGCTTGACTTGCCCTTAGGCCTCATATTTTCATGGGGCTCCTATACATATGTAATTAAATTTGTTTTTCTCTTGTGAGTGTGACATATGTCAATTTCATTATTAACCAGCCAAAGAATCTAGCAAGGCAGAAGGGAAATTTTTCCTCCTCTACAGTTGGTGACCAAAATGGGACCTTCACTGGCTGAACATTGCTTGCTTCAGGATACTACAGCCCTGAGATGCTGGGGCCTCTGATAAAAGCCAGCATAGGTAAGAATTCTTATCATGTCAGTCTCCCAGATTTCTGCCTTCAGGATCTGATGCAAGCGAGAATGGTGAGAGTCCTTTGCATTTTCTAAGTTAGCACATTAGCAGAAGAAAACACCTGTAGAACTACTTCCTTGGATACAGCAACTCTAATAAAGATTTGGTATGAGCACTTCTGATTATTTTATCATTATAATTCCAGTTATTATCTCAAAATGTTGTAAGCCACAAAAATAAACACATTTCCTTATCAATTCCATTATAATGAATTTCGTCAGATCTTTAACAATGGGCATTTTAAAGTTTTTTGTCACTTACAGATAATTATTGTTTTACTCTAATGTTTTGCAAAAGCGTTCCTTCAAAAGTACTTCATTTTCAAAGAGATTCAAGGAAAGGACTTTTGATATGTACAGGTTTCTGATAACTTTAAGATCATAAAACTGAACTGGGTAACAATTTACAGAACTAATGGAAAAACTGGATTCAAGTAGAATAAGAATTAATAACATGAGACTGAATGAGTTGATGAGGATGACATAATTTTTATGATTTTTTTTTTGAGACATTGCTGGTTCTTTCATATTTTGTTTTTCTAGGTTTAAGGAAACCTTTTTCTCTTTTCTCTTAAGCTATCAACAATTTCAGTAAGATATACCCTGGTGAACAAAAATGAAAGAAATACTTTTTCTCCCTACCTGATCACTCTAGAATTTGGAAACAGTATTCTTATTTTCATGCCAATATAGTTAACGGCACAAATTCAATAACAATCTAGTCTCCTTGTAATAGGACACAACTGGAAACATGGGTTATATTGCCAAGGCTTTGGCTGAAATGTCATATTTGAGAATGTGCATAGAATCAGATATGCCAGACAGCTTTAAGGAACTAAGGTTGACTTTATGGAGCCAATAAAACCCCTTGGAAAAACTGGCCTGGTACCTTGCTTACAGGGTTCCCAGCAGTCTCACTAGATGAGAAAAGAAGGCCACTTCCTGGCAAGCTCAGAAACCTCAGGTTTTGGGGACCTCATGGGTGTGGAATTCACCCAAATCTATAAAGAATGCACACAAAGTCTGATAGTTGAGACCCTGGTTTGGCTTCTTAGCCTCACAACACTTTTAAAAAGACAAATCTGAGATTCCTTATGAAAAGTTCCAAGAGAACAGATTAAAAGATTCTACATGATCCATTATCATGCTTACTGCAATTATTCGTAAAGAATCAGGCTGAGTTTATTGAAACCAGGTTTGATTTGCAAACAAATTATTCTTATTGAAGTTATCTCTGACATGGGTATGACCGTAGAGAGAAAACTTATGTTTCAGTGATCCACCTTTCTGGATATTAGTTTCTAATACTGTTAATTGCCTTTGAAGTTTTGTTTTCTACTGGTAAACTAGACTAGAACCTGAATTTTTAGTTTCTTCCAATATTTGGTTGCAACTCTCCAAACTAACGTCTCCAACTTTTCTCCCCAGCCTTCTGACTTGGAATCACTAAAACTGCTCTTTTTCTGAAGTCGCGTAAACTAAAGCTGGACAGACAATATGATATTAACTTTAGAGAAATCACCCCAGCAGTACATGTATAGGCAATCTTCATGCCTGTTGCTCCACCACAGTCCTTGAAAGATCACCAGGGACATTCAAACTACAAATCAGGAAAATCTATCAGACTGCCACCACCTGCCCTTACTAAACATCTAAAGATGTTTGCTTTGAGCCAAATATCTACATATCTTCTTGACTAGCTGCCTTCAGAATCCAGAAACTGGGATTATAATCTGCTCCAACCATTAACCACTGTTTTTCTTTTGTTTCCATAGAAATGCCTCTTACCACATACCTGACTGCTTGCATCACAGACCTAACTTTGGGAGCCCACAGGCACAGCTGCCCTCTGAATGGAGACACAACTGTCTAACTGAATGGACCTACTCTCAGGACTGAGGGACCAGTTCGGTGAAATGGTCCAATCTACCAACTCAACTTCTGGACTGTGAAACTTCTTGGGGAAGTTTCAAAGGTGGGACTAATGGGGAGCAGAATACATGACTCTAAAATATGCCACTTTGCTGTGTGGATTATTCTGAGCTGAAGGCAATTAAGACCTATGAGGTCCAAGAAAAAGTTTACCTTTCTCTTAACTACCTAAAAGAACTTGGATAGGGGGCCTGGCTCAGAAAGAGCTATTACCAGAGAAAAATTTTTATCTGAAACATTTATATATACACGTATGGCATACAGATCTATATGTATGACAGGGCAAACATCTAATTACCAAACATCTGCTCTTATCTTGTGAATCATACTCCTCCCTTTTGAAGACCCACGCCCTATCCCGTTCCTTAGCTCAGAATGGCATATAAGCCTCTACTGCTCAATTTGCCCTTGGGTCTCATATTTTCATGGGGCTCCTGTACATATGTAATTAAATTTGTTTCTCTCCTGTTACTCTGTCTTATGTCAATGTAATTATTAAACCAGCCGAAGATATTAGAAAAGCAGAAAGAAAATTCTTCCTCCCCCATACCCCACACCCTGATGCCCCTAGCCCCCATGTCCTCTTATAGCCATTACTCCACCCCAAAGTAACCACTCTCCTGATTCATAGATAAGGTTTGCCTATCTACTAACTTTATGTAAATTAAATCATTCAGATGCACTTATTTGAATCTGGCTTCTTATGTTTCACATATGTTTTGAGAATCATCCATATTACATGTAACTGTAGTTTAAGGACTCTCATTGCTGGGTAGTACTCCATTAAACTCACTTTCCCTATTCTACTATAGGAGGACAATTTGGCTTGTTTGTATTTGAGGTTATTCTAAATAGTGCAACTAAGAACATTCATGTTAAGCATGTCTGTGGAGTTTACACCTAGGAGTGGCACTGCTGAGTCATAAAGTATGGTATTAAGTGTGACTTAATAGACACTTCCAGAGCTTTACAAAATGATTTATTGATTTATACCCTCACGAGTAGGTATGAGAGCTCTAGTAGCTTCACATCTTCACCAATACTTTTTTTTCACCAATATTTTTTATCTAAATGTTACACATCACCAAATCGTATAATCCTGTTCTATTTAAAATATTAATTCCTCCACACTTCAGTAACTTCTAGTACGGACTGGGCATCAAAATCATTTGTGGAGCTTATTATAAAACACAAATACCTAGAACCTATCCATATCTAAATCAAAATTGCTAGGGGAAGGTCACGGTTATATTATTCTAATAGTTCTACACATGATTCTAACGCAGAGTCAGGTTTGAGACCACTGATGTAAACTTCAGTATACTCTTAAAGATTTCTAATGTGAGTCTTACAATTCCTCAATAATATACAGAAATAAATATTAACATTCACAGTTCTAAGGGGAAAGATATTTTCTCCAAAGTCACATTGTGATAAACCAGCCTATGTTCACAAACATAATACATACAAAAATGTGTATTGGCACATTACTTGTAATAACAAAAAATGACAAACTGTCAAAAACAACATTGGGGCGCCTGGGTGGCTCAGTGGTTAAGCGTCTGCCTTCGGCTCAGGTCATGATCTCAGGGTCCTGGAATCAAGCCCTGCATCGGGCTCTCTGCTCAGCAGGGAGCCTGCTTCCCCCCCTCTCTCTGCCTGCCTCTCTGCCTACTTGTGATCTCTCTCTATCAAATAAATAAATAAAATCTTTAAAAAATAACAACAACAACAATAAAGGTCTCATAAAATAAATGAAAAACAATCCATACAGTGAAATTGAAGGGAGCTATTAAAAAGAAAAACTGATAGTCACCTGGTATAACTCACTGTATTAGTTAAAATTCTGACATAGCTCCACGCCAGGTGGTAAAGGCCACTGCCTTCAAGTTATGTTATGTGCTGCTCCTCAATGTCCCAGTCCCAGCTCTGAGGTGCCCTGAATCTTTGTCGTTTTGGCAGCAAGAAGATTAACCCTTGACACAGCAGGACCTTGAGACCCAGTTTAGCATTATTCTGACTGAACAGTGCTCATGTAAAGAGTGCACTACCCTTGCTATAGTATACATGCTATACGTGTGACGTTTTTTACATTACCCCCTTGCCTACAAGTACTAACATGGAAAAATATCTATAGTACATTGCAAACTAAAAGAGAAAGGTGAGGAAGAATCTAGAAAACGTGATAATATTTATTTGTAAAAATATTATTCATATATCAATAGTATTGGCATAGGAACAAAAATCTGGTAGAGTCCTTCCTTAATAGGTTCTTACCAAACTCTTTTTTTTTTTTAAGATTTTATTTATTCATTTGACACAGAGAGAGAGAGATCCTAAGTAGGCAGAGAGGCAGACGGGGGGTGGGGGGTAGTAGGTCCCCGCTGAGCAGAGAGCCCGATGTGGGGCTCGATCCCAGGACCCTGAGATCATGACCCGAACCAAAGGCAGAGGATCTAACCCACTGAGCCACCCAGGTGCCCCTCTTACCAAACTCTTAACCGAGCGGGACTTCTGCAATTGAGACTGGGGTTGTGGAATAGCACGTTCACTTTTTACTTTACACACGTTTGTCGTTGCTATAACAACCATGGAATGAAATAATAATAGTATTTTTTCTTAAAAAAATACTAGTGTTCTTTTTTAAAAAAGAGTGTTTTTTCTTAAAAACAAACAAATCTTATCTCATCCTGTAATTATGCAACAAAAATCTTAACTGTGGAATGAGATTCCATCAGCAGCCTTCTCCCTAGCTATTCCTTTCTGCCTTCCTTTTTTTTTCCCTCTTTATTATAAAATACATTACTTAAGAAAATCTGGAAAAGTATAAGACCCAAATTAAGCAATGTGACATTTCTTCTAAAGATATACTTGTTTATGTATTTTTTAACAAGATGTGGATCATGTTATATAAAATAACTTTGTATATTGCTTCCTTTACATTTTACCAATACTTTTCGTGTCACTAATTATTTCCTTATTATTATTTTAATAAGTGCATAATACTTCAATATTTGGGGAATATTCTGATTTACTTAACTTGCTGAATTCTAGTCATCTGTGGGAGGAACCTACTATATTAAAATAGAGAGAAATTATAAAAAGTAACACATATAAGTAAACATGACAGATCTTGTTTGTGGTAATGGATTTTGGGGACTATAGCAAGGTTTTGTTGCAAAAACAGAATTATTTATCAGAAATAAATAGCCCGATGTCTTGGTCTTGGCATGGTAATTAAGGAAATAATGGGGAGAAAATAAGGAATACTGAGCAGTTTAAATTTCATTTCAAAGGAGGCTCTAAAGTAGAGTTTGGAAGGAATCTGTATAGAAAAGAGAGAACAAAACCATTTGGGAAAAAATGGATATATTGAGCCAATAAAGTTTAAAATTTGTAGGCACAAATTTTTTCTCTTTGGCATGTTCATGACCAGGACAAATAAAACTAATGTCTTAATCTGTAGTGCCTTTCTATTCTACCCATTGCATGGAAAAAGCCATGAACTGAAAGAAAATGGAGCTTATTCTCCTAATAATTTTTAGGACTTGGCTCAGGTTACTTATGATGGCAGCAGTCAAAGTGAATGCCAGAGCAGGTGGGATAGGCAGTTTTAGAGATCAATATAACTTATGCCTCCATTGTTGGCCACTTGTGTTGCTTCCATTTTGAGCTGTTATTTCAAAATTCTATGATGACTATCCTTGTATTATTAGTTTGCTAGAGCTGTCAACAAAGTACCACAAACTGGGTGGCTTCAACAACAGAAATGTATTTTCTCATAGTTCTAGAGGCTAGAAGTCCAAGATCAAGGTGTCAGCAGGATTGATTCCTTCTGAGGCCTCTCTCCTTAGACTGTAGATGGTCATTTTCTCCCTCAGCCTTTTTTTTTTTTAAAGATTTTATTTATTTATTTGAGAGACAGAGGTTGAGAGCAAGAGAGAGAATATATATGCATAATATATACATATGCATACAAACATATGCATATATATATGAGGTAAATAAATAGACGAACTGGATTTCCCAAACCCACCCTCCAAAAAACAGTATAGAACTACCAAGAAGAACAAAGTACATAAAACCAACGCCCATAACATAACTAAAAGACAGAGAAGGCCTGAGTATCAAATTACTTGTAAGTAGGTAATATAGAAGGGCAATACGGAAAAATTATGTGGAAGAAAGAAAAGGGAAGTGAGCCATAGGTAGTTAGTAGGTAGGCAGAAAAGGGCAGCTAACAGTAGGTGTAACACTTAATCTAAATCACCAGCATAAAGCCACAGTAGGCACAACAATACTGGAAGAGTGCTAGTAGATCTGAGTATGTACTGTAAGGAAGGGACTTTAAGGAGCACATGATTTGGGGTGGCGGTCCTCAAAAAGTCATTGCTTTTCAGAAGATAGAAAGGAAAGTAGAAGAGTTCTTTGGAGACCGGATGGTGACAGTGAAAAGAGGCAAAGAGGGAAATTCAGAGATTTACAAGATAAAAGAAAACAAAAAATTTAAAGATTAAAAAAGATATACAACCCCTTTTACACACACACACACACACACGCACGCACACACGCACGCACCCCAACTGTGCTTCACTGCACTGACAGAAGACACTCTTGATGGAAGATTTTTTTTTTTTTAAGATTTTATTCATTTATTTGAGAGAAGGAGAGAGAAAATGCAGACAAGTGGGAGGGAGGGGCAGAAGGAAAGGAAGGGAGAAGCAGACTCCACGCTGAGCACAGAGCCCAATGTGGGTTTCAATCTCAGGACTCCGAGATCATGACCTGAGGGAAGGCAGACACTTGACCGACTAAGCCACCCAGACGCCCCTCGATAGAAGATTCTTACAGATCACCCAAACCCACAAATGAATTGGTAAAACCAGAATAAATATATACAAAGTATTTTAATAATAGAAATCAAATTTAAGGGGCGCCTGGGTGGCTCAGTCGTTAAGCGTCTGCCTTCGGCCCAGGTCAGATCCCAGCGTCCTGGGATCGAGCCCCGCATCGGGCTCTCTGCGCGGCAGGGGGCCTGCTTCTCCCGCTACCATTCCCTCTGCTTGTGTTCCCTCTCTCGCTGTGTTTTTCGCTGTCAAATAAAAAAAATCTTTAAAAAAAAAAAAAAAAAAAAAAAAAAGAAATCAAATTTAACCTACCCCTCAAAGGAACATGTAACCCAACATTCCACACTGAATTAAATATCCTCAAGGAAGCATTTGGAGCTGGGAAAACCTACCTTAAATAAGAAATTCAAGGGGCTCCTGGGTGGCTAAGTCGTTAAGCGTTTGGCTCAGGTCATGATCCCAGGGTCCTGGGATCCGACTCCGGGCTCCCTGCTCAGTGGGAAGCCTGCTTCTCCCTCCCCCACTCCCCCTACTTGTGTTTCCTCTCTCTCTGTGTTTCTCTCTGTCAAATAAATAAAATCTTTAGAAGAAAAAAAAAGAAATTCAAAACTTAAAAGCAGATTTGGATAATAAACAGGAAGAAATGACAAAAGAATTAACTGAACTTAGGAAAGAAATGAAAGGAAAAGAAAACCATCACACAAAGTTTAAATTACAAAATCCCCAAAGGAGAATAGACACAAATAAAGTGTTACTAAAGAACCCTGAGGAAAGCCAGAAAAAAACCCAAGAGAGTAAAAATGAAGCAAAGAAATAAAATGGGTAAGAAGTAAAATGGCTGAACTAGAAGAAAACCAAAGAAGAAAACAAGTTATGTGCAATTCAAGATCCTAAATATAAAAACAAAACAACTGAATAGAACTAATACTTAAAACTATAACCGAGGAAAAGGGAAATTTTGGAAATAAGAAAAGACCAAAATGTACATACTGAAAGGGTCCAACAGGTACTTGGGAAAGTTTAACCAGAATGATCCATTTGGAAACATATCCTAACAAATTATTAGACTTTCGAAATAAAAGAAAAAATAGGGGCGCCTGGGTGGCTCAGTGGGCTAAAGCCTCTGCCTTCGGCTCAGGTCATGATCTCAGGGTCCTGGGATCGAGCCCCGCATCGGGTTCTCTGCTCAGTGGGGAGCCTGCCTCTCTGCCTACTTGTGATCTCTGTCAAATAAATAAATAAAATCTTAAGAAAAGAAAAAAGAAATAAAAGAAAAAATTAAGAAAAGAAAAAAGTCTTTAGGACGCCTAAGCACAAAGCTCAAAAGTGAAAATCAGACTGGCATCGGACGGCGTCGGATGCCCTAATCACAACTTACAATGCAAAGAAATAATGCAGCTGCATTTTTTTTTTTAACTCAAGGACCTTCTGAGTGAACCAAGATTTCCATGCTCAGACAAGTTACCAAGGTATAGTAAAACTTTTAAACAGGCAAGACATGGGAATATTCAGTCCCCATGAGCCCTTGCTGAGGAATATACTGACCGGGCTTCCCCCTCTGAGATGACTGAGTAAGCCTGAGTGAGAGGACTAGCAATGAACATACAAGAACTGACTTGTTCTGTGACTGAAATAAAGACGGGACCCTAGGTGGAAGAACAACATGCTATGTATTACATGTCATGTGTTTTATGTGCAGGAAAAGTACAAGTTATGCATGTAAGAAATGGAATGTTGGCGAAGGAAAAAGTAAAATGATTATTATAAGTAAAATGATGATTACTGTGTGACAATATGTAAGAGTTAAAGAATACCATTAAAAATGACATGCTAGTAAAGGAGGAAATAAGAAAATGGATGATTGGAGACCTAAGGCATAGCATAGTGAAAGTAATCAATGAAATTGTTAAGAGACTAGATCTTCATTGTTCTCACCACAAAAAAAGAAATGATAGCCACTGGGTGGCTCAGCGGGTTAAGCCTCTGCCTTCAGCTCAGGTCATAATATCAGGGTCCTGGGATGGAGCCCCACATCGGGCTCTCTGCTCAGTGGGGAGCCTGCTTCCCCCTCTCTCTCTGCCTGCCTCTCTGCCTACTTGTGATCTCTCTCTCTCTCTCTGTCAGATAAATAAATAAAATCTTTAAAAAAAAAAAGAAATGATAATTATGGGATGTGAAAGATGTGGGATATGTAGCTAATGCTATGGTAGAAATCATTTTGCAAGACGTAAGAGCATCAAATCAACATTTTGTACACTTAAAATTTCATACAATGTTATATGTCAATTATATGTCAACTTAAAAAACTGGGACTAAGGGCATTTAAATGATACTAAGTAAAAAGTAACCAACAGAACAAAAATACAAAACTTCCCAAATACCAAAAGAAATTTGAAAAGAAAACACATCATGCAAAGAAACACAGCAAGTATAAACATAACACACATTAAAATTATAGAAGGACTTCAGTCATATCAATAAATATAAATGGACTTAGCTCATTTATTAAAAGAGAGTGATTTTTACTTTGGCTATCAAAGCAAGACTCAATTATAGGCTGTATAAAGTGTTTCAGAAAGGCCAGTGGTCAGCAAAGCACAGCTCATGGACCAAACATGGTCTAGTACTTGTTTTTGTACATCCCATAAACTAATAAGTCTATATCTTTATATAATTGTAAAAAGCTCCAAAGAACGGCACATCATAACAAGAAAATTATATGAAATCCTAATTTCAGTGTACATAAATCAAGTTTTAAAAAAGATTTATTTGTTTATTTATTTTAAATATTTTATTTCTTTGCCAAAGAGAGGGAGAGTGCACAAGCAGACAAGTGGCAGAAGGAGACGAAGAAGCAGGCTCCCCACTGAGCAGGGAGCCTGATGTTGGACTCGATCCCAGGACCCCAAGACCGTGACCTGAGCCGAAGGTAGACACTTAACTGACTGAGCCACCCAAGCGACCTCATAAATGCAGTTTTACTGGAACACAGCCCTCCTCATTCATTTTATATTGTTTATGTAGCACAAAAACAAAGTTAAGTAGTTGAAACACAGACAGCTTGGCCTGCAAAGAATCAGGGATTTTTATCAACCTAAGTTCTCTGAACACACACAGAGGAATTCTACTAAAACTTCAAAGACCAGATAGTACCAATGCTTCACAAACTGTACAAGAGCATTGAAAATTAAAGAAAACTTACTAATTCTTTTTATGAAGCAAGTATAACATTGATACCTAAATATGGTAAGACAGTACTTTTAAACAAGAGAAAATGATAGATCAATGTCACTTGCAGGTATTGTTGCAAAAGTTTTAAATAAAATATTAGTAACATTACAAAAATTATACAACTTGACCAAATGCTATCTATTTTAGAAGTGCAGTTTGTTCAATATTGGGACATCTGTTAATACAATATACAATATTAATTGATCTCAGAAAAAAAATCATATGGCTATATCCATAGATACTGAAAAAGGCCTCTGAAAAATTTCTGCAACTAATGAATTGTTGAACACTACATCAAAATTAATGATGTACTACATGCTGGATAACTGAACATAATAATTTTAAAAAGAAAAATTCAACACTTATTTTTTAAAGAAAACACTCAAAACAGAAGTTGATGGACACTCTTTTTTAAAATGATAAAAATATAAATAAATGACAGGTGGCCATTTTACTTAATGTGGAAACATTTGAGGCATTTCCGCTAAATCATGAATAAGGCCAGTGCGCCCACTATTCCACTGCTAGTCAATATTTTACTGAAGGTAAAAGCCAATGCAATTAAATAAAAGAAATAAATTAGGGGCGCCTGGGTGGCTCAGTCGTTAAGCGTCTGCCTTCGGCTCAGGTCATGATCCCAGGGTCCTGGGATCGAGCCCCGCATCGGGCTCCCTGCTCGGCGGGAAGCCTGCTTTTCCCACTGCTATTCCCTCTGCTTGTGTTCCCTCTCTCTCTGTGTTTCTCTCTGTCAAATAAATAAAATCTTTAAAAAAAAAAAAAAAGAAAGAAATTAGAGGTATAAGAACTGGGAAAGAAGTAAAACTATCTGTATTTGCAGATGACATATAGTATACCTGGAAAACCAAAGAACTATGCTGTCTAACCAATGTGGTAGCCTCTAGACATATGTGACTACTGAAGACTTAAAATGTGTGACTGAGGATTTAAATAATTAATTTTGTTAACTTTATTTAATTTTATTTAACTTAATTTTATTTTACATTTAAATAGTGACATGTGACTAACGGCCAAAAATACTGAACAGAGCAGTTATAGACTATTTCATTCGATTCAGAAGATTTTACTGGACAGTGCTGCCCTAGGGAATCAATGATAAAACTAGCCCAAACAATAAAAGAATTAAGTAAGGTAGCAGAATATAAAATTAACACAAAGAAATCTGTGCCAATAGCCTTCATATACACAAACAATGACACGTTAGAAGACATAATGGGAGAGAAAAGATAAAAAACTTAGGAATAAATGTAACAAGAAATGTGGAAATCTACATGAGGAAAACTTCCAAACACACCTGAAAGATATATAAGTAAACTTAAATAAATGGAAATATATCACTCATTCTTGAGAGAATGGTTTAATATAAGAAAGAGAGGGGCGCCTGGATGGCTTAGTCATTAAGCATGTGCCTTCGGCTCAAGTCACGATTCTAGGGTCTTAGGATCAAGCCCTGCATCAGGCTCCCTGCTTGGCGGGAAGCCTGCCTCTCCTTCTCCCACTCCCCCTGCTTGCGTTCCCTCTCTCATTGTATCTGTCTCTGTCAAATATATAAATAAAATCTTTAAAACAAATAATGAAGAAATCAGTTCCCCTAGGTTAATTTATAATTTTTAAGGCAATCCCAATAAAAATAACAAAGGCTTCTTAATAGAGTTAGACAAGTTGATACTAAAGACAGAGAACCCCAAATCACTGGGGCAAAGATAGGCTTTTTAAGAAATGGCTCTGGCACTGAGGGTTTTGGAGGGGAGGGGGGTGGGGGTTGGGTGAGCCTGGTGGTGGGTATTGAGGTGGGCACATACTGCATGGAGCACTGGGTGTAGTGCAAAACAATGAATCTTGTAACACTGAAAAAAATAAATAAATAAAATTAAAAAAAAAAAAAGAAAGAAATGGCTCTGGCACAACTCAATAGATATACGATAAACAATTAAATCTGCTCCAAACTTCACACTATGCAAGAATAAACTTCAAATGGATCAGGGCTCTAAGGCAAACATTGAAGGCGTACAACTAAAAAAAACCATGTGCAAATTCCTCTCTAGTACTCATATATCTGCTGATTTCTACAAATAGAAACAACAGAAGGCTAACCGAGACACTTATAAGACTGGATTCCTATAGGTGTGGATGAAAACAGAATGAAAAGAAGGGGGGTTGGGTGTGGGGTAGAAAGAATGGGAAAGTGATGGATCTCCTGAGTGATAACTTTTTGTATAGTTTTGAGTTTGGAGAACCATGTTATTATTACACAAACAGAAAAATAAATAAATCAAATTACAGCAAGGTTGAGGGGAAAATAAACAACCAAAAATGGAATACAAACAGCAACAAATAAATTTTACTGTTTAAATGAATAACATCCTAAAAACAGTGGAGGAGAACTAACCCAAGCAACTTCTGAACACAGTTCAGAAGACAAAAGACAAAACAATGTAACTAAATATTGAAACCTGGTTAGTAGTCTTTTTCCTCCCAGAGAAGTATGAGTTAGCAATTCTGAAACTATTTGCTATATATTCAAATGTTGAGGAAATACATAAATATATGCAATGGGAGTCAATGTCAGAGAAAGTAATTGTAAATACGGAAAGCGGGTGATGGTGGATGGCTAAAGTAAGGCCAGGCAGTGGACTGTAACTGGAAGTTTCATGATTGAATTCATGGAGGGTGTCAGTATGAAGCCACAGTTTTTAATATAAACAGACAGATAAATGAAGTTGTATAATAAACTCACACACCTGCACACAGTGCTTCCTAGTCCTATCCACTGAGAAAGTTTAGAAGCAAGGACACCGCAATAACCATGAACATACCTGGCACCCAAACGAGCCTGGAATAGCTTGATGTGCTAGAAAGTAAGGAAGAGTTCTTAAAACAGTAAGGACATATCAAAAGACAACAGGAGCCAGCTTGACAATTCTGGGAAAATTTGAGCATCAAAATGAGTAATAATAGGGGCACTGGGGTGGTTCAGCCAGTTAAGCATCAGACTCTTGATTTCAGCTCAGGTCATGATCTCAGGGTCGTGATGGAGCCCTGCGCTCACCGGGGAGTCTGCTGGAGGTTCTCTCTCTCCCTCTGCCCCTACCACCTGTGCTTGTACGCATTTTCTCCCTTTCTCCAAAATAAACAAATACAACTTTTTTTTAAAAATGAGCAATAATAGTAAATGATTACAACCTTGTCTTTCCCTGTATATAAAAATTAATTTTTTAGAAATTAAAATCCTAAAGTGATTTTAGTTCCTTTTTTTTTTTTAAGATTTTATTTATTTGTTTGACAGAGAGAGAGAGAGATCACAAGTAGGCAGAGAGGCAGGCAGAGGGAGAGGAGGAAGCAGGCTCCCCGCTGAGCAGAGAGCCCGATGTGGGGCTCAATCCCAGGACCCTGAGATCATGACCTGAGTCGAAGACAGAGACTTTAACCCACTTAGCCACCCAGGTGCCCATGATTTTAGTTCCTTATGGCTAAAAGTATGACACCCTCTAGTAAATACAAATGCATTTTAACAGTTCACAACTTGACAAGGCATGACTCCAAGGATTAAAGCCCTAGTAGTAGAACAAAAGGCAGTGAGGAAGACACACATGCTAACCGAGAGTGCAAGGAAATGAAGTCAGACTGAGGCACAGGTATGTGTGTGCTTATCCTTAAAGCGTTGATATGTTTTTGAGATGGGGTAGAAGAGTCATGCTGTGGAAGAACGAAAGATCTGATATCTAGGTCAAACAGACAGATGGCATTGGGAGGAGAGGTTCGGAGTAGAATACTCAAGCACGCACACGTGCACACGCACAAAATGGAATGAAACAGCCCAATGCGAAGGCACTAATGAACAGCTAGTCCTAACATTAATGTGAGCATAGGCATGAAAGGAGAAATAAGTTTACTGGGTACCTATTATTATTATTTTCCTGCTCAGCTTCCTTTCCCCTAACAATGGAACATTTCTGCTCTGTAGTAAACCCAACCCACATACTGATCCCTCCCCCACTGTCTAGCGGATAGGGACCATATGTCCCAGGCTTGGGCAATTCAGTGTGCGCTATATGCCCCTGGCCAGAGTGATGACTTCTGACTGGGCACCTGACCTAAATAAGCACCATCAGAATCCTCTGCAATAGTGCTTCCCAGGCTATAATGTACATTTGAATCTTTTCAAAATGATAATTCTGATCCAGTAGGCCTAGGGCAGGGTTTGAGAGTCTGGATTTCTAATAAGCTCCCCAGCAATACTGATGCAGCTAGTACAGCAATCATGAACATGAAGGCCTTTCAGAAACTTTCTGCCAGAGTTATCAGGAAAGAACTGCTCTTTATATCAGAGCTGCAAAGCGGATAGATTGATTCTGAACCTGCTGGCTTATCTACAAGATGCAGAGTTCGGGGGAGCCTGGGTGGCTCAGTGGTTAAGCCTCTGCCTTTGGTTCAGGTCATGATCTCAGGGTCCTGGGATCGAGACCCACATCGGGCTCTCTGCTCAGCAGGGAGCCTGCTTTCCCCCTCACCCCCCTGCCTGCCTCTCTGCCTACTTCTGATCTCTCTCTCTGTCAAATAAATAAAATATTAAAAAAAAAAAAGATGCAGAGTTCGTTTGTTTTACATTCTATCATCCAGTTCTTCCGTGTGTTCTGTCATTAGATTATATACATGCTCACAGAACACAGAAGCCATAATTGTGCCTTCTGTCACTCCCCACAATGCTTTATTTAGTGTTTTACATATAGAACGGCATAATCAATGTTCAACAACCAACTGGGAAACAATTTTAAATTCTTAGATAAAAGAAAAGAAGAAGATATTTTAATGAAATTGTAAAGGAGGAGGAGGACCAGTTTCTAGTTATCATTGTCTGAATATCCCTAAGATAGTCGTAGACCCTGAACCCATGCAGCTATGAAATACTGACATCATTCTCATAATCCCTCAAGTGGGTATTCTGGAGAATTAAAAGGCGATTCTCCTTAAATGAAAAAAGCAAGTCTCAAAGACAAGCTCAAAGGATATAGCAAAAAATATCATTAACCTTACTTATATATTTGCTCAGGGCTTTCTAGGAGATACCTAACCTGAAAACTATGGTCCTTAACACGAAGTCTACAAGTGACATTGTCAATTTCTTTTTATTTTTTTTTTATTATTATTTTTTTAATTAACATATAATGTATTATTTGCCCCAGGGTACATGTCTGTGAATCGTCAGGCTTACACATTTCACAGCACTTTTTAAACCATAAGAAGGAAGTTTTACCAGAAACAACTCTGAGATCAGTTGACAGTTTTGAACTCTAAGTCACTGTGGTACTTTTTTATGTGCCCAGGACAAACAGACCTAACTGATTCGCTTCCTTTGAAGGCAAGAGTACAGAAGTATCCTCCTTATTTATAGGGAATCCCAACTCCCAACTCCCTTCTCCCTTATTTGGCTGTAAATAAGATTTCTTAAAGGATTAAATAGCCTCCTTCTTCAACTAAGGCTTGATTAGAAATCCACTGACTTTCAAGATCAAGCAATAATTTTCCAAGTTACATTGCAGCCCTTCATAAAAGTCATCTTTAATACTAAACACTAGTATGGAGAAAGCAACTAATTCAATCCATTTAATAACATATTCACACACACACACACACACACAATTTCCTAAAAGGTAAACTCCCAAAAGTGCATACCATAATAATCATGGGTTCTTGTTCTTTCAGGCCACATAGTCTCTAGGACGAGGGTGTTCTCTTCATCTCCACCTCTCCTAGAGGGGTTGCTCTCAATTTTCCAGTTCCTCTGCCAGTGGCAGAGTGAGTCAAACCACCGATTCAGGACAGGTGTATTAGGAAGCCTTTTTGTAGATGTCTATCTAAACCACATTCCACTATTTTGAACTCCATTTGTCTGACTCCTGCATCTTTGAATTGATTCAAAACTTAGAGCAGAAGAGAAAGAGTATGACTATCGATCACCTCTTCAAACATTGAAAGTCAGCAGCTTCCATAGAAATACACAATCCTTATAAGTTTATTCCTAATTTAACACAGCTTTTAAATCATCTGTATTTTTCCATCACAAATAGGGAAAATATTTTTCTTTTGAACATGACATTGATCTGGCAAGCTCAGACATGGACTCAAGAATGACTAAATGTAACATAATTAATTGGGTGCGCACATGAAAAAGTATCCCAATAATTTAATCATACATCTGTGGTATTTCCTTTTCACTTTGACGATAATAAAATATATGCTCAACTGTATTTTTCACCGGCCAGAGTTTTCTAATTTAATTAGTTCCTTCCTCAGTCTTTTCAGTAAAATTTAGAGTCTGCTAAACCATAGTTTTTGAAACTATTTTTACAGGAAGATAAAGTAATAAAGAGAGAGCAGGAAGTTTTCTGAACAAATAACATGATACTAGAGTGTAGTTTAAAGAATTTAAAGACTCGGGGTGCCTGGGTGGCTCAGTCATTAAGCATCTGCCTTCAGCTCAGGTCATGATCCCAGGGTCCTGAGATCGAGCCCCGCATCGGGCTCTCTACTCAGTGGGAAGCTTGCTTCTCCCTCCCACTCCCCCTACTGATGTACCCTCTCTCGCTGTGTCTCTCTCTGTCAAATAAATAAATAAATAGAATATTTTTTAAAAATTAATTTAAAGACTATTTTTAGCCCATTTCTAAACTGTTCATTTTAAATACCAGGAGTCCTTTCAGAGAAACTGTACACCTGTCAATTCAGAATTACATTATATGATTGGTTCCTAGCTCCAGGGACATAGTATTGTTAATTTAAGTGGAATTCATATCCTTTAAGTACCAGACAGATGCAAAGATGATTACATAACATGATAATTTGAAAAACTGATAGAAAGAACTGTAATTTGGCAATGATGATATGAGACTTACTCTCCCAATGTAAACAACTATGGAACTGGACAAAACACATGAAGCAAACACTAAACATCAGACAGGAAGGCCTGTGATCCTTGGAGAAGAGAAAAACAAGAAAGCCACATTCATCTTGGCTTTCAGCCTAGAGGCACTTTCCAGATCGTAGCACAGGGAAGTGGAGTCAAAAAGAGAACAGAGGTTCCACTGGGTGGATGACACAGAGGTCAGAGTTTGGGTCTGTTGAGGCTGCTGGAATTTGCAGGGAGAAGCAGAAACTTCTTATAGAAAAGAAACTCTAGAAATCTGCATAGGGGTCTTTTAAGCATTCAGATTAAGTATGCTAATATTAGGATGCACCACCAGAGCGCAAGGCTCCAGGAGGCCCAGCAAAATAGAACTCTTGAGGGGCTGTGAGATGAAGAGCACCTACAGGCCACCTGGAGTCGGGAGACACTGGGGTTTCAACCAGACACAGTGAAAAGACCTCACTGAGCACTCAGGTTATACAGCTGAGGGCCCAGAAAGGCTCTGCTTTAGGTGTAGGGAGAAACATAGAGAAACAATGTGAAGATGCTCATGTTTCTGTACAGCCAGCGTTTTCTGAGAAAAGAATGTTGGCCCCTGGGTAGATAGGTAACTCTGGAATAATAAAGAAATTTATCTCTCAGAGCTAGGTGTTTACATTTCAAAAAATAATAAAATCTGGAGTCATTTGTTTACATTCCAAAGGGTGACTGACCAAGGACCCTTCTCTTTCTCTCTCTCTCTTCCCTTCTCTCTCTCTAGAGAAGAGGTTTGGCTGTGAAAGCAGCTCCTATACAAGCCCCAAGATTAGTAATAACATATTTCTGTATTTCACTTACACATATCAATATATTTAAAGTATATTTCCATATATTTTATATATATTTCTATAGATACCATATATATATTTCACATATATATTTCTATCTATATTTAATATGTGGATTTCTATTTCATATACATATGAAAATCAGGTGCATATTTCTGCTCAAATAGAAGGCTATCTTATTTTTGTACCAGATGATTTAGAACTTCCTCAAACAAAGTCTGTTTCTCTCCAAAAAGCAACTTTGAATTGACTCAAATTGTTAAAAAGTATCTCACTGGAATCTTAAATCACTGAAGACAGCCATTGGGCTGGAATGACAGATGTTACTAATCATTCTATTCTTGTATAAAATAATCTTACATTGGCTTCCGTGTCTTATTTACTTTTTAGCCGATTTACTCTATTTACTCTACATCCCAAGGGACAGCCATGATGAAGTAGTTGCAAACTGAATCCTCACACTGAATAGGGCTGTTAAGAATTATTTATGAATATTAGAAAACATCAGCTTCAGATCTGGGTTCTACTTATTCATTAATTAAAACAATAATGGTTACATACCTACAGTGTGGGAAATATGACCAGCACAAAGATAAGTGAAATGTGGCCTAACGGGACACATATAAAAACAGATATTACAGGGGCGCCTGGGTGGCTCAGTCATTAAGCGTCTGCCTTCAGCTCAGGTCATGATCCCAGAGTCCTGGGATCGAGCCCCGCATCGGGGTCCTTGCTCGGCAAGAGGCCTGCTTCTCCCGCTACCATTCCCTCTGCTTGTGTTCCCTCTCTCGCTGTTTCTCTCTGTCAAATAAATAAAAATCTTTAAAAAAAAAAAAAAAAAACAGCTATTACAGTATACTAAGAGATGTTGTAGAGGTATCCCCAAAAAGGAAACAATTCTCCTTGTTTGGGATGTGGATTGGATAATAAAAGATTAACAGAAGTTCCTCCAGGTAGAAGTAGGTGTTTGGGGTTCTGGCATAATTAATTTTGTGCTTTTTTTTTTTCCTGCAGTGAACTGATCAGTGTGTTCAGTCCTTTCAATATCTATTTGTTTGCCTTTGTTTTAAATGTTGACGTTCACTGTATTTGTTTTTTGTTTTTTTTTTTTAAAGATGTTCACTATATTTGGGATTTTTATTATTAAACTACTTCAAACCCCTTTTGGAAGTATTTCTATAAGACAAGTTGCAAGGAATAGCACCAGTGGAAGCTACTTACAAACCTCAAATTTATTTCTAAATGCATTTTGGATTTAATCTACTTATACCTTAAGTTTTTTCTGAATATACTGTGCATTTTTCTGCATTTGTAGGATAAAAAGGAAATCACAAAACACAGATTGGTCTCACTTATCATACTTGTTTATTTCTGAACCTAGAAAAACCACGCAAAATAATATTTAATCATAAGTAATTTAAGACTCAAAATGCCCTTTAGTAATATGCACCAGAAATTTTCCTGCAACTCCTAGAACTATCATATTAACAACAACAACAACAAACCCAAAAGGGCCTTTGATACAACAATCCTTTTAAAAATATTAATTCACTTCCCCAGATAGCTAGCAGCCTCTCATCTGTGTGTGTGTGAGCACAGACTGAGATGAGGTGTACAAATAGCCTGCTCACAAGGCCTTAGTTTAATGTGAGCTCAAGAATCCTTCCTCTGAGAATAACTCTCACACATATACACACAAATATTACCTCCACGCTAATGAAAATCAACTTCATGATGACAATAAGTATCTGGAAAACTTCCAGTGAAGTTCTTTCATAATGTTATAAGTTAAATCCATGACAGCATTTGTATGTATTTTTGTACCACAGAATTGATGCTTTAAGTGATTATGGATGCTGATACAAATAAAATAATAACATAAGGCTGTAATAATAATAAAAAGAACTGCTATTCACTTGATTTTTTTCTGCCGTTCCCTCCTTCAAAGGTAATTCAAAAGAAATAATTACCACAAACATATAGAGGGTCCCCAGTTTCTCTACTGCCCTGTACCTTGCCCCCTTTTCTTTCTTTACTATCTACCACCCCCGCCCTATGAGCTCAGGCTCTTCAATAACCACAAGGTTTGCAAAAATAGTCCTCAGAAAATACATCCTGCTATGGAATCCTCAAGCAAGAGGCACGAGAAAAGGGACAACCCACAGGCACCAGCAGAGAATGAAGTGGAAAACTGCTGCCTATGGTAGAACAGCAAGATCCCAGAGTCACCTTTCCAATCTTATACAATCTCCGATCCAGCTTCAGTTGGGGAGTCACCTGGTTTTCAGGTGCTCCTGACAATACATCTGAATGAAGCCTTTAATCTGTATTCGTGTCACTTAAATAAATTTCCCTTGGCAGTAAAATCTATATGCAATGTAGTAAATTACAAGATAGAAAGCAGGGGCGCCTGGCTGGCTTAGTTGGAAGTGTGTGACTCTTGATCTTGGGGTTGTGAGTTCAAACCCCACGTTGGATGCAGATATTACTTAAATAAATAAAAAAGTTACAAAAAAAAAAGAAGAAGAAGAAGAAGACAGAGAAGATATAAAGCAAATATTCTCTGTTCACTTAAAAATGCCGCTTAAAGCAAAAAAATTATAGAATTTATAACTGTACAAAATACTATAAAGGTATATAAGGCATATATAAATAAGATTGGTTTCTAATGCTCCCTTATCTATAGAATACTGATGGGGTAATCTTACAGTATCAATGTGTGAATGGCAGTAATGTTAGTTCCCCTAAATGAGAAAAAAAGTCTCCAAAATGTTCAATAAGACTGCCACTTGACAAGAGAACATGGTATCACGACGTTAATATTCCACCTGTAAGGCACTAATCTGTCTAGCATGAGATCAACTAATACTTAAAACAGACATAAAGAAAAAGTCATTTTGACTATAACAACAACAGCAAAAAAAAACAATAGAGAAAATCAACTAACAGTAATCCTTCGCTTAGGGTAGAAAAAATTCAAATAAGACTTTGTATTAGAATGCACAGTATTACAAATAATATGGTCATCTAACAAAACTAAATGTCCTAAAAACAATGAAGAAAATGCAGTGGATCCATTTTAAACATTTTTATATTCTATGGTATTTTAGAATAATTTCTACTTTTGATATCCACATGGAAAAGTCATCTATAATAAGGCAATATTGAAATGCGGTGTACGTGGGAGATTATATAAAATTTTAGTAAATGTTCCATGCTCTAAATAAATTTAGATCCAATAATTATGTCAACTCAAAACCTTATAAAACAAATTTATCTTACCTCAAGTCTGTTTTTCTGAAGTGATGGAACCAATCTGTCATTAATTGTGGACTTTTGTTCACCCATTTTTTTTCTGAAAGGGCTGAAAAGCTGCAGCTAGGCTTGAGGATCAGACACTAAGGGACTATGCCTTGGCACACCCTGGGGGTTTTGCTCACTGCAGAGGAGTAAAACAGCAATGGAAGGAAAAGAAAAGAAAAAAGAAGAAAAGGGAAAGGGAAGAGAAGGGAAAGAGAAAGGAAAGGAAAAGAGCCCCTATTTTTAGAACTTTTTTGCAGGTCCTCTTTAGATGATGCCTTCACATTTAGAATCACATTTAGAAGATGCAATTAAATGTCTGTGGGAAGGTGAATCACATGTCAGCCATCAAAGACATCAAACACCGCGAAGAGGAATGAAATAGGAAATTTCCTTGGCAAGAATGTAGTCATTTCTTTTTTTTTTTTTTTTTTTTGTGATTTTATTTTTTTTTATTTTTTTTATTAATTTTTATTAACATATAATGTATTATTTGCCCCAGGGAAGAATGTAGTCATTTCTTAATTTAAAACTTTTCTTAGTAGGTGGTCAGAAAAGATCTGTCGATAATTGGTTTCCATGTTATTCTGTTGATTTCTGTTCTATTCAGTTAGTAAGAAGATTGGCCTATTGTTGGTTATCTGCTAACTTGAGCCAGAAAGGAAAAAAGGTGAAGCCATTTTAACAGTTTGCTGAATACTAGAACTAAGAAAAATTAATTTCCTTCAAGCCAAAATGACATAAACAACACCTCCAATCCTGGAAAGCACAAGGAGAGTCAAACCTCAGCTATAGGAACACTTTATGTAACAACCTGAGTTCCTAACAACCACCAATACATTCTGAAGGTCAGTGAAATAATTTCCTCCTTAAAATATCACCTTGCACTAAAAGAGACAACTGCAGGGTAGTCTGGGTTTCTCTCACTTGGTTTCTTCCTGGATATATAATTCATATGGTATGCCTAGCCAAGTTGAAATAGAGCTTGGAAAAAAATGCAAAGAGAATGATTTCCTAATAAAGGTAAAACTATGAACCATTTTTCACAAATTTTGAAAATAGCCTGGAAGATACCCTTGCCCTAGAAAATCATAAAGAAGGAAAAATCACACCCAAAAGCTTGTAGTCTGGTGACCGTTAGTCATACAATTACTAAAAGAGATCATTAGAGAACCTGTAAGAGTATACTTGCCCGCAAAAAGAAAATGGAATCCTAGCTTCAAATTTTCAGTGACATCATAAAGAGAAAGCAGAGTCCAAATAGCATTGTCTTACTAAGAGAAGGAAGGAGGTACGAGGGGCCCACTGGGTAGTTTTTTATTCAGTTTTATTATTGTTTTCAAATGCCCTACAGATACTGCGACTCCTTCTTGCCCATACGCTGGGGCCAAGGCCACCCATGACCCTACCCTTGATACAACCCATCTAACGGGAAGGTTCTACAGATTTTCCTCTAGTCTAGAGGTTCTGGGCAAGATCTTTACTGACAAACCAACAGATTGACCTAGAAGCCAGAAACAACTGCCAAGAGAACTTTGATCACATAAGCTTTTAAACCTCACCTGTCCAGGCATTAAACATAATCCAAATGACTCAGTAATGGCGTGAAAGAGGACGCACCAAAACAAGTTCTGAAACTACAGAGAAAAATATTTCTACTTGAGAGATTAAATGAATTCTTCTGGAAATTTTTTTGATAAAATAATAATATTATTTACATAGTAGATGCTGGAGAGACTAGAGTGAGCACTTTAGATATGTGCCTTTGCCTTTGTCAAGTTTACAGTCTAGCAGGGAGAACAATTTAAAAAGAAAGTTCAGTGACGCTTGGGTGGTGCAGTCAGTTGAGTGTCAGACTCTTGGTTTCAGCTCAGGTCCTGAGCTCTGGGTCACGACACGGAGCCCCGCGCGGGGCTCTGAGCTTAGCTTGGAGTCTGCTTGAGAGTTTCTCTCCCTCTCCCTCTGCCCCTCCCACTTGTGCTCTCTCTCTCTCTTTCTCTCTTTCCAAAATAAATAAACAAATATTTAAAAAGTAAATAAATAAAAAGAAAGTTCAATAAGCTACGGAACTGCAATAATTGTAGAAGTACAGGAAGCCATGAGAAAATCATGTAGCAAGACCCCACAGCATTGTTCAAACTTTGTAAACTCAATCCATACTAAGAAATACGTTTACATTGTAACCCAGTCCCTGTGTATCTATAGTAAAATAATGTACAACACAAACTCATACATAGACACACCCATAATAATTAAAATAGGAAAATTTTCTTGAAATAATATTTGTCCTAAAAATGTGGGACAAACTGATATTTTCTATCCCATTTTTATTTTCCCAGCCTTAACCAGAAGATTGATTTTAGGATCCCTGTATGGGTTTTGACCCAAAGACTGAAAAACACAGACCAAAGGTATTTTTAAGTCAGCTACATCATTTGCTAAAATGCAAATTCCTAAGCCCCACCTAAAACTACTGAATTAGAATCCATGGATGATGGGCCAGAAGTGCTGCATTTTAGCAGTCTCCCCAGATAATTCTTAGGCATATTACAGTTTGAGAACCCTTGGTATCATTTAACCTCCAATCTAAGGATGATCAGGAGTTACTCAGGCACTGAGCAGGTAGAAAATGTTATTGCCAGAAGCCATGGTAGATACAAAGGCTGGGTGGACAAGGGGGAGCATGGTACATTTAAGGAAGCTCAGGGGCACAGGAGTCTAGAGCACTACGGGAAGGCAATGAGGATGGAGAGGTAGGCATGGCTCATTCTGCAAGTTCTCTCTTCTGGTATGTTCCACACTACCTCAAGAGTAATTAAAAGGAAGGAAATTTTGACAAATGCTATAGCATGAATGAACTTTGAGGACATTATGCAAGTGAAAACAGTTATGCAGACAAAAACAGTCAAATACAGTATGATTCCACTTTTATTAGGTATCTAGGGCAATCACATTCACAGAAACAGAAAATAGAATGGTGGTTGCCAGGGCTGGGGGAGGGAAGAAAGGAGAAATGTTGTTTAAATGGGTACAGAGTTTCAGTTTTACAAGATGAAGAAGTTCTGGAGATTGGCCACGCAACAATGTGAATGTCTCACCACTGCACCGTACACTAACAATGATTAAGATGGGACATTTACATGTACTTTACCACAATTTTTAAAAAGAATACACAAGACCAAGAGTACTGAGCTGATATTTGATCCTCCCTAGCATCTGACTCCTTTCCCAATGATACTGAATTCCCTTCAGTTCTAGAAGCAATAGCAACCATTCCCTTTTAGGCAATGAAGACATTAGAATTGTAAACCCTTCTTTTTTGCTTTTTGTTCGTTTCTTTCTTTGTTGGTTTAAAAAACTGCAAAAACTTTCTACATTGGAGAATGAAAGGAGAGAGAGATTGGAAAGAAGTATCGATTTCAACATAACCTTGTAATGAAAAGCAGCGCCCTGCAACCGTCTCGGTGGAAGAGATAAAGCTAATTGAACACTACAGGTTGAGTGTTCATAACACTCAACATAAAGATCATAACATAACATAAAGATCATAAACTACCTCCTGAGGGTCACAAATATTAACTTTATCCTTGACGAGTATTTTTGTTTATAAAGCTTTCCCTGATGAAGGGAAATTTTGCGTGATGCCTATGTTAACACACATTCTTATTTTGGGGTGCCATAACTGTCTGGCTCCCGAATCTAGCACTGAGCTGCACATCAGAATACTCTGAGAAGCCTTAAAAAATTACAGATCCCTGGCTCCACTCCAAATCTGCTGGAGCAGATTACCCAGTAGTGAACTACCCAGTAGTGAGTTTTTAAAGCTTCCAAAGATATTTTTATGTGTAGCCTATTTGGAGAAAATCACTCAAAGAAAAGACAGTTATGAGAGCGGCTGCCTGAGCACACGCACTTACGTCTCTCCACCCTCTCCAAAATCTCTTTGAAATGAATGAACATAAAAGTATGAAACTATCCACAGCAGTACTAGAAGACCAGGAAGAGTTCCATCAGCAGACCAGAAGACTAAGGAATTTCTGGAAGATAAAAAGCAGATGGAATCAGCAAAACCCCAAATTGCTAAAATCCTGAAATGAACAGGATCGTTGAAAGTGTTGCCAGCAGAACCCTAGCACATTCCCTAGATCAGAGACAGCGAGTGTTGGCAGAGGATGTGGGTCAGTTGTCTGGTAATTACTGAAGGCTTTGGTAACAGTTTCCCAGTATCTCACTCTCAGAGTAGCTGCCTTATGAACTGTCCCAAGGTTGAACATGACGAGAGAGGAAAGGCCGTGTTCTGGGTAAATTCTGGTGGCCAAAATGAAAAGGGAGCCTCCATTTCCAGAAGGCAAGTTTCTCATGCAGATCATAAAGGAAAGTCTAACCGGGTTGATATCCTCCCTCCTCTCTACCCTATGTCCTCTACAGAGACCCTAGGCTCAATTTGCATTTATGGTGGGTTTTTGAACCATTGCTGATAAAACAAATCCATCTAGACTCTCATTTGAACTGCCATCCAAAAATCAAAGAGAAAACGGAAAAAAAAAGAGCATTTTTGTCTGTTTGGTTTTGTTTGGGGAACAAATACAGGATTAACTCTGAGGGAAAAATGTAAATTCTAGAAGTCAAAGAAAACTTGCTCTCATCCATAAACTAAAATAAGCCATTAGAAAAAAAATGCAATCAGACTACTTGAAATTAAAATCATGAGAACAAAGAAAAACAAATCAACAGTACCTCAGAAGAAGCAACTCAGAAGAAGAGGTGAATAATGGAATGAGCACGTCTGAAGAATGAATTAGATATGACGGATCCCCTTGATTAACCACAGAATATTACTCTCAGGGTGATCGTCATAAAATGTACTTTGGCAGGCCCCTCGAGTGTTCTGTGTCCAGAGGATGGTGGAAGAGAGAGCAAGAACCTCACTGCAGGTCCAGAGAGGGTAGACCTCACGAGTCCACCATGAGCCTTGTGCATCAACTCTGCCCAGCTTGTGTCTGCCACCTGGAATGTCCAAGTACCCTTTGCTCCACTAAGGTCTACTCTTCCCTTAAGCGTGGGGTCCAGGGATGATTTCCCTCTGGGAAGGCTTCCTTTGCTTCCCTTCCTCAGGCTGATTTATATTTTTAATATCTCCACGGATCGCCACAACTAAGTTTAACTCACTGCATAATAATTACTTATCTGTGTCTCTGCTTTCCTCAACTTTAAGGAATATTTTAACTTCAGAAGCATTGGTTCTATTCAGCTACATAGATACAGATATGTGTCGTTCATTCTCTTCATCTTGCATGCCTACAGGTAGCACTAAACGCACTAGTAGCACTAAATGAGAAAAACGTACAAAAGGGGTTCTGGACACATGACATTAAATATAGGTACCTGTTTAACCCATGTTGGAATTCTCTGTATTCAATAGGGTGCCATCGCATTTTGGAACTTTCCAAATTTCCACCAGGTACCTAATAGTTTATGCAAATGACCCTCTAAGAATCCAACAATTTGGTCAAAAGCTAAGAAGCCCTACTATAGAAGAATCAATACATAATTGTCTCTCTCAAATGGATATACAATTAATTGGAAGTTTTCACTAGCTGGATATTATCTGTGAGTTTCCCAGAGGGAGTCCTAAAAGGTACTAGAAGCTTTATGCTGCAGTTTCTATTCTTCTTCTTTTTTTTTTTAATGATTTTATTTATTTATTTATTTGACAAAGTGAGAGAGATCACAAGTAGACAGAGAGGCAGGCAGGTAGAGAGGTTGGGAAGCAGGCTCCCTGCTGAGCAGAGAGCCCGATGCGGGGCTCGATCCCAGGACCCTGAGATCATGACCTGAGCCGAAGGCAGAGGCTTTGACCCACTGAGCCACCCAGGTGCCCCAGTTTCTGCTCCTCTTGACCTCTGTCACTCCTAGGCCACTAAACTGTAAAACCGGACAACTCTATTATGCCAGGATTATAGCAGGACATGGGGGCTCTGACAAGATACGATAGTTATCACTTCAAATCGTCTGATGCCCGGCTAGCTGAGATATTTGTGTCTTGAGTAAAGCTAACAGAAATGTCTTCAAGGCTTTGCACTCCCTGGCTTTTCCCCCCCAGCTGATCAAATCTAATCTATATACCACCACTTAGAAACAGAACATAAAATGTACTGAGCCTCAAAAGCAGATCAGCTAGAATTACTAGAGTAAAGGGCTAAGCCTATGTCGCAACACAGAGAAAACAATTAGTAAGAAGACAAAACTACTAAAACTGTTGACTCACCACTAGCTCAGTTTCTTGGGAAATCATGCTTTTTAAAGAAAGTTATAAGAGGAGGAGGGAACAGTGAAGCACGTGACACTGATTACCTCTAATTGCCCCTACAAAGCAAATATTCCGTAACGACCATGTGACGATGACAAAAGGATATATTATATATGTGACAGATACAACTTCCCTCTGATAATTTTTCTCTTTAAAGCACAAAAGATCATTGATTTAGAGTATATGAAAATCCGAGGTCCAAATTACAAAGTAGTATATCGAACCGTAGGTTTATTACCAAGTAGTGTAGCTTTTCACAGCTCAAGGAAAACCTACCATGGCTGAAATAAAACTAAAAATGCTTTTTAAAAAAGAAAGTTATCAATATCAGTCCCATTGATCATATATTTACTTTCCTGGGTGGGTAAAACTCCTTTCCAGGTTGGGAAGAAATTTCCCTATATATAAGCCATTCAAACCAACTCCATACAGAGCCAGACGTTCAGAAGGTCAAGTATCCTGGGGACCTGGGAACATCATAGCCCCTATATACCCAAACTTGTATCTCTCTTTAAATACTCCCCACAATCAAGGCAAGAAGCAAAAGTAATGCATTCTATCATAACTTGGGGGAATCTAAGGGTTTCCAGCACCTTAAACAGCAAATATTGTAAGGATGAGAAACTATCTTCTCAAAATAATTGCTAATGGTCTTTAGGTAGAAATTCCCTGAAAAAAAAAAAAAATTAAGTGTCCCTACCACTGCCATTGAAAAGAAATCCTACTTCCCCAACAAGATGGAAAGACCACTGGAACAGCACTCACCATAAACTGAAAAGAATATGAAAAGTCTTTCAGAAAACCTCAATATTTTTTCCACAGAAGAGAAGAGAAAGACAGAGTAAGGGTATTTTCTTTGAAATAATGCCTATATGCAAAGTTCACTATCTGGATTTAAAGTTCACTATCTGGATTTAATCTCTAGCTTTTACAGATAGCACAGAGATACAATGGAGTTAACACTTAGATCTCATAGGGGAGGAAAAATATGCAAACAAAAAAATGCACAAAAACAAAACTGGTTTTTTTTTTTTTTTAAGGTTTATTTATTTATATTAAGTAAACTCTATGCCCAGTGTGGGACCTGAACTCATGACTCTGAGATTGAGAGTCACATGCTCTACTGACTGGGCCGGCTGGGTGCCCCTACACTGGTTCTTAGTTTTCAGAAGCACAGACCTTGAGCTCAGGAAGATGTGTGTTCTGAACTCTTTTATACTTAGTTCTTACGCCCTTACAGAAGCTCGTGCAGAGTACAGACTTGAAGTTAAACTCAAGAACAGAGGGGCAGTTACAAAGCATAGTCCAAACTGAGTGGCTGGGGGAAAGAGGCGAAGTTAAGAATGAGGGAAGGAGTAGAGGTTCTTTTGCTTCGAAAAGCCTAACTGCCTCTCCCAGCTCCAGTTCTGAAACCTTCCACATTGCCACTGAATGAGACAGCACCACAATGTAAAGGATGATATGCTTCGGATCTTTGGAAAACAAAATGTATGCATTTATAAACTCTGATATACTGTTTCTTAGCAGCAATAGTTCCAAGTAGGGATAGCAAGTTAGAAGTTACGGCCCAATTAGCAAGAGACTCAGTGACAAATATAGCCTGCTATATCAAAATTGCTTTGTAGCTACACAGACTGTAGATGATAATTTATGGAAGAAATTCTAATTCAACTGACTGGCGCAGTTAAGTGTCAAACAAAAGGCAGCAAAATATATGTTGACATTTCCACATACACATTTTGCAAAAGAGCAACCCTAAAGTATAATTAAATAAAAAGCACATGCCATACTAATTTCATCATTTTAGCCTTAGAGTCTCTCATCAGCCAGAGCTTTGTTTTTCCACGAAGAACTTTGTCATCTGGCCCTATCATTTTCAAATTGAAAAGCTTGCATGACAATAAGATTTTCTAAGGTACTTACAATCCTCATTTAAAGCACCAGAACCCAAACAGCCAGGTTATTAATAAATGACAAACTGGGAGTTTCCACTTACGTAGAGATATTGTTGAAGCTGAGAAACAGACGTTGGAGGCAGGGCAAATTATCCACATCTCTCTAGAAGGAAACAGAAAGCAAAAATTTATCAGCTGAAAGAAAAAAAACTCTCATACATGTCTTCTTGCTCAGCTGTTACAATACATATTCCCTTCCGTTTTCCTGCCACCTCGCTAGAGCCCTGTTTTCTCCCAGGCACTGAGCTCCATTCTTCTCCACTGCAGATTAAATGGGAGGGTGGCAGTTCATCTGCAGAGCGAGCTGCACCACTCGCAAGGTAAAAGGCACTGAGAACAGGGAGGGATGCTGCCGCTAGCCTCTTTAAGCGTGCTTTTGGGAAAGAAGCCAAAATGCTACTTCAGCATTTCAACTGTAGCACAAATACAGTGTGATCAAACATTTGTTAAAAAACCACTTTGAAAAGGAAGCTGTTCAAATGTTTTAAATTTTAAATTTATGCAATTAGCTTTCACAACAGTGCTGAGAATTTCAAAGCAATTTCCCTCACTCTTCTCAAAGCCTTGGAAACACACCACCCAGTTATAAATGAACCAATATGCTGATGATTCCCCCATAAAACGAAAAGCAGATCATAACGAGTGTCACTGAAGGGCAATTTGTAATCTAAGCAAACATCAGACGTTCTTACAATTGGAAATCACCCCTGTTCTGCTTAGGGACAGCATCCCATAGTAAATGGTGGCTGTTTAAGTGTAGTTTTATCCTTAGCAAATATTGAGATGTTTTGGCTCGAGTGATCTTTTTAAAGGAAAACACAAGATAAATACAAAGCTACCTAACTTCATTAAATGAAAAGACACAGACTTCTTAAAAGTCTGACATACGCTAAAGTAATAGAACTTTAGGAAGCTTACTGATTACCTAGTCAAAACCTCATTATGCACATGGCAAGTGAACAGCTAAGGTCATTGCCGAGGCAGGGTGGGAGGTGTGGAAAGGTGACCCAGGATTACATACTGCCGAGGCTGAGACAGGCCAAGATTTGTTATCCTCACTTCTGTTAAAATTCTACATACTGGCACTTCTCATACAAAATGTTTCTCTCTCTTTTTTTTTCATTTAAAATTTTTTTTTCAAGACTCACTTTAATTTGCTGGATGATGACCCAGCTAAAATATCTGCTGTTAATATGGACTCTGGAAATTCAGGAGATCCTCCCTTCCTTCCTTCCTTCCTTACTTCTTTCCTTCCTTCTTTCCTTCCTTCTTTCTTTCCTTCCTTCTTTCCTCTTTCTCTCTTTCTCTCTCTCTCTTTTTCTCTTTCTTTTTTGTCTAGGACTGGTTCTTTTTGAAGCATCATTAACATACAGTATTATATTTCTTGTACAGGTGTATAAGAAATGTTTTTCATTTTTAAGAGCAATACCACTTACAATAATTCCTAGTTACAGGAATTGGAACAATGCTAATGTGAGTATATATATTTTACATATTATTGTGTCCAATATTTAAACTCGTATCAAAACTTGTTTCACTGTTTCTGTAAGTCATTACCTTTCTCCCTCCCTCTTTTCCTTCCTCTCTTTTAAAACCACCATTTCTAAGACCCCAGTAAGAATTAAGGCAAGTGCATTAGAATGACAGCCAAGCTCAGCATTTCCAAAAATGCCTCACTTATTTATTTTTGAAAGCTTATTATACGCAGAAAACATAAAAGTGATGGAATTGTAGCAGGCCATATCTCAGGGGTTTTTGAGAGGGCATAGGAGAAATGAATCTGGCTTAAGACCTTCTCCCATGGAGTTTCCCTGTGGACCATTCTCCAACACTGTCTTAACCTTGTAGACCCTAAACAGTGTCAAACAAACACAACTGCCAGTGATCAGAACACGGGCGATGTGTACCATTCATCTGGCACTACCATTCTCAGGCCCACCCCTGAAAAGCCTGTTCTATAGGTGTGAGTAAGACGTTTTTAGAGTTTTTCAACCATGGCCAAGGAATAAGTCTGCAGAAAATAGGAAGGCAGCCAAATTCCCCACAGTGGGTGATAAGCTCTATATGTTGGCCAACTTCTTGAATCATCTCTACAGCTTCCTCTCTCTGATATTGCCAGAAATGACAGGGAAGTCGGGTGGAGGAGTGATGGACCAGTGGTAGGTCTCATTTTGTTCCAGGGCCCTACTTTCCAAAGAAATGGTGGCTAAAAGTATGGGTCATAGCCAAACTGAAAGCCCTCTCTGTACTCTCAGGGTTTTTCCCCCCAAATTCTTCCTGAAATCTACCTGTGATATTTCTGGGCACAAGCATTGTTTGTTGCCATCTGACTGGGAGAAAGTGAAAAGCAGTAGTCAGGATCTCCTTTAAATCAAGGCACCTTAAAAAAAATACACTTGCCTCTCTGAACTCCAGCCTACCACCTTCAGATACTATAGACTCCTTTCAAAATGTTTTTGTTATCGGAATATAAACTCAAATTACATTAGGCTGTAATTTGTGAGAAAAGGTTTCTTAAAAGGTCATTTGATTAAATTATAATGTTCTGTATTTATCTTCATTTATGAAATAAAATTTTACCAAAAGTCTTTATCAAATTTTCAAAATCATTAGCTGTCATTACTTGATAGAGCTATGAAAGAATTTACAACAGGAGCACTTCGGTGGCTCAGTCCGTTAAGCATCCAGTTCTTAATTTTGGCTCAGGTCATGATCTCAGGGTCATGAGATAGAGCCTCTTGTCAAATATTTATAATAAACTGAAAAACTTAAACTCAGAATTTAACTACATATATCGCTATAACCAGTTAAGTAGTCCTTCCAGAATTTAAAAAATAATATACCCACAATCATATTTGTTGTTCCAAATTTCATTTCTATAAGAAAATTACAACTTTAATCTTGCTAGCGATTTTGAGATATACACTATAATGAAATCCTAGCATTACAATAGACAAAAAGAAAACATATTTATCATATCAATTATCTGTGAGTTATTTACAGTAAAAAAAAAAAAAAAAAAAGACTCATTGAAAGCCATTGGAATATGAGAGAGGAAACCAAAGATGGAGATACATAAGATCCAGGAAGGGGATTCACCATTGGAGGGAGACAAAGAGAAATCCTAGGATGACATCTTATTGTTTAACACCATGGTCCAATATTCACTTTGCAAAGCTCTTCTTGTTATGCTGGACAATCCTAATCTATTATAAATTCATCAATATGAAGTAAGCCCCTTCACTTAAAGACCCACCTTAAACCTACTCCCCCAAGAAATCTCAAAAATAAATAACCTGCCTTTCCCCTTGAAGACATCACTAAAACTATGTCAAGGTAGTGTGCTTTTTTTGCCAATAAGTAATAATTTCACCTTTTCTTTATCAACATGCTATCCCGGTGATATTCTGGGGGAGCCAGCATTTGACAATCTACATATCCAACAAATATAATTATTTTGGAATCATGGGGAAAGGAGAAATGGAGGGTTAAGGATAATGTAAGAAAGCTAAATCCTCGTAACTTAAAGGAAAAGTCAACACATTAATTTGTCAATTGTTAAACCCTCTCCACAAATCTTTTCTGGAGGTAACTATTTCACGGGCAGAGAAACAACTGCAAAGAAACAACAATGTTAACATACCTAAGATGAGAAAAAGAAGACAAAATAAAGTATTTACATATAAGAGAATATTTATACTTTGTGTGTTATTAATCTGCTTATAGTCTCAAATTATATTTAGCAAAACACAATTCTAAGATTATATTCGAAACATTTCTGAGATTCAAAATGATTTTATATCATTAAAAATATAACCCTTTAAAATTATACTTAAATAAAATGACTACAGATTACTGAGAGGATTATAATTCTTTATTTTTCAAAAGAACAGTCACTTGCCATTTGAGAAACATGCTTGTCCTACTCTGCTCAGACACGATTTTCCATATCCTTAAACTTCACAAAAGAACTAAATGATTCAGCAATCTGACCATGTGTAGAACATCTATTACTGAAGCTATTTTTGGAGTAGCTTCCTGCAGAGGAATAAGGAAGAAAGGTGAAGAGATGGAGGCTTTGGCATGCATCATGCAGGACAAAGAGGACTGAAAAAAAAAAAAAGCACAGCTACTCTCATTTTGTTACCTATTCTGTCATAAATAAAAATAAATACATAAATATACAGAGTAATTACTTTGAGACCCGAAAAGATATTAAGTACTGAATAAGTTTGAAAAAAAGCAAAAAAGTACTCCTTTTTATAAAAAGATTTAATTCCAAAATAACTACTAGCTATAGCCATTGCTTTTGACACGGAAACATATTCTTCGAGAAATTGTATGTAGAGCCATCATATCAAGTCCAGTTGTACATTTAAATGCTGATTTTAAAAAGTCTGTTTTCAGGGTGCCTGGGTGACTCGGTCGGTTAAGCATCCAACTCTTGATTTTGGCTCAGGTCATGAACTCAGGGTCATGAGATCCAGCCCTGCGCTCAGTGGGGAGTCTGCCTGAGATTCTCCCTGCCCCTCCCCCATGTTCATTCTCTCTCACTCTCTCAAATAAATTTAAAAAACTTTAAAGAAATTTAAAAAATAAAAAAGTCTATTTTCTGGCTCTGTTACCAAAGGCATATATATTTATATCTATATTTATATCTACATATATAGACAGCTATGTCCTTTTATATTTATTTACCACCCATTGTATGGCTATATACAGGTGTGTGTGTGTGTGTGTGTGTGTGTGTGTGTGTGTGTGTGTGTATGAATATATATATCAATCTAGTTGCAAGCTATTTTTCCAGTCTAATTTTTTTCTACACACAGTTTAATCCCATAAGAGAGAGAAAGGGGGAAACTAAAAATCAGACTAGTAAGCAGGCACTGATACTCTAGCTATGGAGATTTCCAGTTTTCATAATCTAGGAGATACAGGTTAATCTAGGTTTAACATTTATGAGGAAAAAAGAGAAACGGAAAAAGGAAAAAGAGAAAAGACCTCAATTCCATAATCACAGGCCTTTCCTCACTTGAATTTGTAGTTCAAATTTTCATCACATGCATGATCTAACAAGATTTGTCATAAAAAATGATTTCTGGCCTTCATGCCCATAACACTTAGGGCAACATTCTCTGGAAAGACACAAAACTCAACCCAGGGCTTATAGCATTCTGACTACCCCAAACTACTAAGCTATGGGGAAAAATTAGTGCAAGAAAAATATGAGCAAGAGTCAGCAGAAACTTTAGGCAGCAAATGTAGACTTGCTTAAAAATTAAGAAAATATAGTAACTGGACAAAGACTACTAAAGATCTATGTTTAAAATTATTAGAGAAATAAACCTAAACATGAAAAAAATGTAAGGTATTATTAATAAGGAGATCTGGGCATTTATGAAAAAAATCATGCAGAACTTCTAAAAACAAAAAATTATAGTCATTATTAAAAAGTCAGTAGATGGAATGAAAAATTAGACTAGACAAAACTGAGGAGACAGTTAACTGGCAGATAGCACTAAAGAAGTAAAAAGAAGCAGAAATGTAGCAAAGAGAAAAAAATAATAGAAATTTTAAGAAAAAAAAAAAAAAAGAACAAGAAGGTCCATACTATATCCAGGAGATGTTTAAGAAATAGAAAAAGAGAAAATGGAAGGAGGCAATATTTGAAAATATAAAGATTCTGTATGTTCCCATAATTAATGAAAGATAGGAATCTGCAATTCAGGAGAGACAAATATTAGGTATGCTAGTAAAGTTACTATATTTAATCAAATCTAAGATACCATCATAAAATTATTTTAAGTAACACCTGGTGTTACCAATAATAAAATGCCCAATAATAAAATAATTAACCAATAATAAAATATCACTTAGAATTTTTATTTCATTATTACTCAGAGTTCTCTTAGAAATTATTTAACCATATTTTTAATCAAATATCATTCTTATGCATACATAAAAGTTAAGTAAAATAAATTCACTACAAAATGAACTCCAAAATATCTCCATTTATCATAAAGTGAGACAGTGTACTTCTGGCATAATGGTATATACAAATATATGAAACAGAAGAGAAGGTCCACAAAAAGGCTCATTTGATTATAAATCAATTCCAACAAAGATACCAATTCAATGAGTAAAGAAAAGTCTTCTCAACAAAAGGTGTAGAGCAAAGAGATATCCCTGTATGCGTAAAATTAACCAGAATCCCTACCTCACACCATATACAAAATTTAATTAAAGAAGGATCAATGACCCTAAGTGAAAGGTAAAACTATAAGCCTTTTGAAAGAAAACAGAGGAGAACATATTTATGATATTGGGATAGGCAAAGATGTCTTGTTTAGGGCAAAAAAGGAACTAATGATAAAAGAAAATATATGATAAACCATTCTTCACTAAAATGTAAGTTTCTGCATTATCAAAAACATTATTAAGAAAACAAAAAAGCAAGCCATGCAGAAAATACACCCAATACATATATCAAACAAAGGACCTAAAGCAGGATTATAGATCTACTACAACTCAATGATAAAAAAATAAACTAATTTTCTCTTAAATTGGCAAAAGACTTGAACTGATACTTCACTTGTTAGAATGGCTTAAAAGTACTTGAAAAGATGTTCAACATACTAGTTATTCATCAAGGAACTGCAAACTAAAACCACAATGAGAATCACAGAATCACTAAAATTATAAAGACAGTCAATATCAAATGTTGGCAAGGACGTGGAGCAATTAGAACTCCCATTTATTGCTGTTGGAATGTAAAACAGTATAATCACTTTGCAAACCTGTTTGGCAGTTTCTAATAAATTTAGACATCCATCTACCTTATGGCTTGGTAATGATACTCCTAAGTATTTACCTAGGAGAAATAGGGTACATGTCCACCCAAATAAATGTACAAATAAAAGACTACAAGAATATTCATAACAGCTTTATTTGTAAGGGCCAAAAATTGAAATGAAAAAATTCATCAATGCCTATGAACAGAAGAATGAAAACACAAATTGTATTACAATTAGAAAATGCGACCCATTTCATTAAAAGAGTTACTGATACACACCACAAAAGGAATGAATATCAAAACATGTTTAGTGCACAAAGAGTACTTTTATATATATATATACTTTATGAAAAGTTCAAAAACAGGCAAAATTAATCTATGAGGATAGAAGTCAGAAACTTTTAGGGCAGGGAGAAGCACTGACTGGAAAAGGGCACAAGGGAACTTTCTGGAGAGAAAGAATTGTTTTCTATCTCCATCTGAGTGGTGATCAAATAAAAGTACATTTATATAAAAAAAAAATCACTGAACTATACAGTTAAGATCTGTGCATTTTGCTGTATCCAAATTACACCTCAATAAAAAGTATGGAGGAAAGTCTTCACATTTAGAGTCCAACTTTTTTTTTTTAAGATTTTATTTATTTATTTGAGAGAGAGAGAGGATGGGCAGGGGGAGGGGTAGAAGGAGAGGGAGAAGTAAATTCCCTCTTGAGGGAATTGAGTAGCGACCCTGATGTGGGGCTCAATCCTAGACCCTGAGATCATGACCTGAGCCCAAGGCAGACACTTAACCTACTGAGCCACACAGGCACCCCTAGAGTCCAACTTTGAAATCGCTATTCAACGATTAATGTCCACACTTTTTACACCATATTGTCTTCTGTGCAATCAAGAACATTGGTAATGCTAGATATCCTAAAAGTGTGCTCTACTTTGTCTACAGAATTTTCTTCCAAACTAGCGACCCTCATTTTGTGTATTTTTATATTGTTAAAGTAAAGAAACACCAGTAATGTGGTCTGAATGTATGTCTCTACCCCAAGTTCATATATTGAAATCCTGACCCCAAAGGTGATGGTATTAGGTGTGGCCTTTGGGAGGTGCTTAAATCACAAGGGTGGTTCCTTATGAATAGAAGCAGTGCCTTATGGAAGAGATCTAGCCTCCTCAATCATATGAGGACACAGTGAAAAGGTGCCAGCTATGGACCAGAAAGAAGGCTCCTAGTCAGAGGCAACCATACTGCCATCTCGATCTTGGACTTCCCAGCCTCTAGAACTGTGAGAAATAAATTTCTCTTGTTTATAAGCTACCCAGTCTGTGGCATTCTGTGATAGATAGCAGCCCAAGTGGTCTAAGACACCAGTGTGAATTATACCATAACTTCTTGTTGCTTTGAAATGCTTTCATCTCTTCGAAGGAGTTTGCTCAATTTCTCCTGCCTTCAGGTGCATTGCTTGGCGTGTGATAAGCAAACTCTCTGAATCTATCTCAGTGACAAAATACAACACAGCTTCGCCAAATATGGTTTTCTTCCTTTTAAAGTATTTGATTGTTAGTTACCAAGAAAATGTGGAATTGCAGTCATTCCTCCAAAGAAAAGTATGTTTCACTAATATCAAACTTATGTCTTTGTTGTTCATGCCTTTTTGAATACAGAAATGTTTTTTCCCATGCCAAATCTTGATGTAACCCTTTTTTTTTTTTTAAAGATTTTATTTATTTTATTTGAGATAGCATGGGCAGGGGAAAGGGCAGAGGGAGAGGGAATTCCCTGCTGAGCATGGAGCATGGAGCCTGAGGTGGCCTGATCCCAAGACCCTGAGATCAAGACCTGAGCTGAAATCAGATATTTAACTGACTGAACCAAGTAGGTGCCCCATTGGTGTAATCTTTTTAAATACATTTTGAACAGTGATTAAACTCAACACATGTAGTACCAATAACTGAAATGAGCATAGTATAAAGAGTTTTAACCACATTCACACATATTTAGCAATGAAATTTCTATGGCCTGTCCAATAGTGATTTTAAGATGTAAACATATCCAGATTTCAAAATTGTTGGAATATGGGACAATGTGCATCCCAAATTGGTGAAATATGGTGCTTCCACACCCTGCACATGTTAGTGAGTCTGAAGAAGTTCAAAAAAGAAATCTTATAATCTTAAAAGCTACCAGAGAAAGAAAAAGAAGGCCCTGTACAACAAAGATAGTAGACAGTTTAATGACGATAATAGTTCAAAGACAATAAAATATGAGCTTCAGACACCTGGGAGAAAAATAACTGTCAGTCAGGCCAGATCATCCATCATGAATAAGGGCAAAATAAACACATTATTAGACAAACAAACTGAGAGAGCTTACCACCAGAGTCATTTTAAAGAAAATTTTTCTAAATTATATATTTTCAAAAGAGTGGTAAACCCAAATAAGCATGTGGGTGAATCCAAATAAGCACTGACTGAAAACACCAACAATTAAAGTATCTAATTTTGGGAGTAAAAAGATAAAAAGAAAAGCCTAGGAAACAAAAACATGTAAAACAGCACAGGGTTACCGGATTAAATGATTCTAGGGTCCTTATTTAAGAAGAGGGTAGGGATGTGTATCAACTCTATAATTCAAGTCAAGAGTGTATTTTAAAACATTAAGAGTAACCATTAAAGTGAATAAAAAAGAACAGAGAAAACTCCATCAACCCACAGTAAGGTGCACATGCACACACGGGAAATGCAGGACAAATAGCATGAAATAACAGCAAAGTGGTAAATTTATTAGTAATCACAATTAGTACAATAGACTAAAGGCTCTAGTCAGAAGATTCTCATATTTTCACTTAAAAAAAAAAGTTGTGCACTCTAAGAAAAAGTTTGAAAGTAAAAGAAAATGCAATTTGACTCACTGAGAAGAACTCAGCATAACTTCTGCTGCTGCTCTTGCCAAACATACATAATCTCAAGATTCAGATCTTCTGAAGATTCAGATCTTCAGATTTGATCTGAAGTCATCTGAAGAGTACTAGGACACAGAAGACAAGCCCAAACTGAGGGACATTTTACAAAATAATGAACTGCTGTTCTTCAAAAATGTCAATGTCATGACATACAAAGAATGATGCGAGTACTCTTGCAGATTAAAGACTAGGGAGACGTAACTACAGGAATACAATGCGTGATCTTGGGTTTGCTTTTGCTATAAAGGACGCAAGTGAGATAATTTTTTTTAAGATTTTATTTACTTATCAGAGAGAGAGAGCGAGCGAACACAAGCCGAGGGAGAAGCAGGCTCCCCGCTGAGCAGGGAGCCCCATGCGGGGCTCCATCCCAGAATCCTGGGATCGTGACCTGAGCCGAAGGCAGACGCTTAACTAACTGAGCCACCCAGGGATCCTTGTTAGTGAGATGATTAAGAAAACCTGAAAGGGAGCTACAGCTTGGATAATAGTATCCTATCAATGTTAATTTCCTGATTTTGATTACTATAATGTGGTTATATAAGACGATTCTTGTTTTTAGAAAATACACACTGAAGTATGCAGAGATGAAGGGGTATCATGCCTGCATCTTCCTCTTAAATGGTTCAGAAAAAAAGAGAAAGACTTGTAGATAGAGAAGGACAGAGAGAATAATCAAAAGAGAGATTAAAGCGGGGTGCCTGGGTGGCTTGGTCAGTTAAGCGTCTGCTGTTGGCTCAGGTCATGATCTCAGAGTCCTGGGATCAAGCCGTGCAAGTACTCTATCAAATAAATAAACAAAATCTTTAAAAAGAGAGAGAGAATAAGGCAAAGGTACTAAAATACTGCCGTTTAAGGAATCTTTACACTACTGCTGCATCCTTTGCTGAAATTATGCCAAAATTGAAAATTAAAAAAGGTTAAAGAATAAAAAAGACATACCCGGAAAAAATAGCCTAAAGAAAGTTGGTATTAACATTAGACCAAATAAAAAAATATTTAAAAAAAAAAACCAAAAAAATTAGACTAAAGAAATGTTAAAGCAAAAAAAGTATGATTAACTTCTTTACCCATACTATAGTTAGAATTGTGCCTGGCATACAGTCCACACTCATAAATACTCACTCAACAAAGGTAATAAAGACAGTTAATATACAGCGATAAAAGGAACAATTCACCAGGAAGACACATCAATTTTAAACTTGTGTGCACCTAGAAACAGCTTCAAACACTGACCACATACTAGAGAAATAAATATATTGACAGTGTGTATTGCCTGTAAATGTTGACTGCATACTCGGCAATACGACAAACCTCAACAAACCTCACAGAACAGATGACATATAACCCACACTCACAACGGGCACAATGCAACTAAATTAGAAAAGAATGACAAAAAAAGAATAATTAATCCATACATACCAAAAAATGTTCAAATATACTTCTAAATAGCACATGGATCAAAGAAGAAATCAAAATGAAAATATTTAGAGTAAAAATACTAAGTTTCAAAACCTGTGGGAAGAAGCTGAAGTGGTTCTTAGTGGTAAATTTATAGTCTTAAGTGCTTATATTAGAAACTAAAAAGGACTGAAAATATTTCAAATATCCAACACAAAACTTTAGAAAGAAAAAGCAAATAGAGAAAATAAGAGAGTGGGGAACAAAAATCAATAGAACAGTATTTCTTTTTTTTTTAAGACTTTACTTATTTATTTGACAGAGAGAGAGACAGTGAGAGCAGGAACACAAACGGGGGGAATGGTAGCGGGAGAAGCAGGCTTCCCGCCTAGCAGGGAGCCTGATGCGGGGCTCGATCCCAGGACCCTGGGATCATGACCTGAGCTGAAGGCAGACGCTTAACGATTGAGCCACCCAGGCGTCCCTAGAATAATATTTCTTAAAAGTTATAAAACAAGTTCAACAAAACCAAAGCTAGTTCTTTGTAACTACTAGTAAAAACAAACCTCAGGCAATACTAATCAAGAAATAAGAAAGTATAAATAAGCATCATGAGAAACAATAATAGGGACACGACAGAGAGAGCAACTAAAAAAAAGTGAATTTGGACGAATGGAAACTATAACATAACAAAACTGATACTATTATTACTGAGCCAATAGTTGGGCACGTGTTGCATGGAGCACTGAGTGTGGTGCATGAACAATGAATCTTGGAACACTGAAAAAATAAAATTAAATTTTAAAAATTTAAAAAATAAATAAAACTACCCAAACTATTTTACAGATAAGTTCCTCCGAGTATACAAGGAGCAGATCATCTTTAATTTCATATAAAGTGAAATTTATACCAAATAGGAAACCAAAATAGGGAATCACAAAATACTAAAAAAGGAAGCACTCCTCAATTCATTTTATGAGGCTAGTGTGACCTTGATACCAGAAAGGAAAAGTAAAGATAGATTACAGATAAATCTCACTTAACATAGATAAAACATTAATAACCAAAATCCAGGAATATAGCCCATAAAATACACAATAATCAAAAATGCTAGAATGACTTAACCATTATAAAATCTTTTAATTTCCAAAATTAATAGATTAAAGAAGAAAAAATCTATTAGAGCAGTCTAAGAGCTGTATAAGAATCATCTAATAAAATGCAACAACCATTCATAATATAAACTTAAGCAAACTAAAAATAGAGGAGAATTTCTTCAGACTGATAAATGGCATTTAGCAAACATAGCTAGTGATATGTTTCCTTTAAAATCAGAAATAAGAAAAGGATGCCGCTTTTGCTTCTTCACCCAGCTTTGTGCTGCAGTTATGGTCAAACTGGAAGTTCATTCTAGCTCAAACAAGAAGAAATAAAACATAATGATTAAGGGAAAACTACAATTGCTCACAAAAAATTAAAATGTTCTAAATAGAAAATCTAAGATAAACTACAGATATATTATTAGAATTATTAAGTGTCAGAGTATGGTTGCTAAATATAAGATCAATGAACCAAAATCAACTGTGGTTCCATATACTAAAAGAGTAAGAAATCTCTTTCTTTTCTTTTCTTTAAAGATTTTATTTATTTATTTGACTGAGAGAGAGACAGCAGGAGAGGGAACACAAGCAGGGGGAATGAGAGGAGGAAGAACAGGCTTCCCGCTGAGCAGAGAGCCTGATGCAGGGCTGGATCCCGGGACCCCGGTATCATGACCCCAGCCAAAGGCAGACACTTAATGACTGAGCCACCTAGGAGCCCCAAGAAATCTATTTCTGATCAAAATAATTTACAATAGCAAAAAAAAGTATAAAATATCTGAGAAGAATCTAACAAAAAACCAACAAGCTATCTATGGAGAAGAATAAAAATCATTAAATGTGACATACATGAATTAGAGATATGCTGTATTCATATCATGTCTTCATATTAATACACCATGTACATATTATGATATTAAAGGTTCAATATCAAAAATGTCAATTGTCTTCAAATTCAAAGATATTCCAATCAAACAGACCAGTAGGGTTATTCATGAAACTTGACATGCTATTTCTAGAATGTACATAGAAAAAGAAAAGAAATAACATGATTTTTTTTTTAAAGGAAGGCTAGGGAAGAGAAAGGAAAATTAGGGACCTCATGCTACTAGTTCTTAGGACATAAGAGAGATTACAGTTATTAAGATAGTGTTGTATTTGGGACGCCTGGGTGGCTCAGTTGGTTAAGCAGCTGCCTTTGGCTCAGGTCATGATCCCGGGGTCCTGGGATCGAGTCCCATATCAGGCTCCTTGCTCGGCAGGGAGCCTGCTTCACCTCTGTCTCTGCCTGTTTGTGTTCTCTCTCTCTCTCTGACAAATAAATAAATAAAATCTTTAAAAAAAAAAAAAAGATAGTGTTGTATTGGAACATAGAGATCAGTCAAATAGACCGGAGAGGCCAGGCACAGACCCATACATATGTAGATATTTAATTTGCTAGAGGAAGATACTGCCAAGGGGAGAGGGAAGGACAGAAATAATCCATTTTTCGATGGTGCTAGGACAATTAGCAATCCATATGAGTAAAAAGAAATTTTTTTCAGTTCTACACCACAAGAAAAGAATCATTTCCAAATAGATAAAATATGGGAAGAGCAACTTCAAAACTTTTGTTAGATAATACAGAAAAATATCTTTATGTCCTCAACTTTTAAGGAAGGATTTTTCAAACAAAAACACCAGAAACAATAAAGAAAATTATTAATGATTTTTACTTCTCCTTCTCAAAATACAGCAGAAACAAAAGAAATACCATTGATCAAGAGGGAAAAAAAAAAAAAAAAGCCTGCCATTACAATGGGCAAAGGATAAGACTATTCAGGCAATCTAAATGAGAGGCAATCTCAATTATCATGAAAGAAAAAAGATTAAATGCATTCAATTAAATGCAATATAATTTCATAGTTAAAAGACTGGCAAAAAATAAAAGATCTGACAATATCAACAAAAATGTGAAGTGAAAGGAACTCCCAGGTAAAGCTGATGGAAATGTAATTTGGTTGGACCAAATTTTCTATCAAGTTTTGGACAAAACTTGATGATATCTGAGAAAATGAAATGATGAGCATAATCCTGGACCCAGGAATGCCTCTCCCAAGCTCTACCATTGAGCACTGTTTGCCAAATGCAGGTTGCAACCCACTTTTCATTGGTCAAGAAATCAATTCAATAGGTTGAGACCAACATTTTTGATAGAAGAGCAAGGGCAGATATAGCTTCATGAAATGCTTGCTTCTATTATTTATAACATACCCATATAAATATTTAATAACTGGATATTTAATAACTGGGTTTTAATGTAAATTGTATTTATTACCATAGATTATGGTCTGAAAGCCATTGTCCTAGAGAAACTGTTACGCCTATTCACCAAAAGACATGTACAAAAATGTTATTTGTGATACTTCTTAATAATAAAACATGGAAATACCACTGTCCATAAGTAGAATGAATAATTACAATCATAGAATGGAATGCTATATAACAATGAAAATTAATGAACCAGAGCTACAGATAACAACACAGACAACTCAAACCATGTTGATAAAAGCAACTTACAGAAAACATGTACCGTATGATGAACATTTAAAAGAACATTTAAAAGGTACAAAGAAATAACTTGATATTGTTTAGGGAGGGATACATACATATATGGAAAAGGAAACAGACATGCATGGGAATAAACACCAAGCTCAGAATTGTGCTCACCTCTGCAAAGGAGGGAGGGAATATGATGGGGGAGGGTTACGCATTAGGCCTTAACTATATTTGAAGGGTTTTTATTTATTAAGTCGATTGGTGGATATACACACATTTTGGTAATATTATTTCCCATTCTTTTCACAATGTCTGAAATGTTTCACAATAGTTTAAAAGGGAAAGCTACCATATAAACAAAAAAGGCATTCGGTTTGAAATTTCTAAAATCTCCCAGAAAAAGATCAGTGACTTTAAACTACAATAAACAAACAAAAACTTTTCTACATCAAAAACACCAGAAAAGTTTTCTGAAAAGATAGTGAAGTAGGTAATGCATTTATTTCATCTCTTCTATAAGATCTGATGGGCAAAGCAATAAAAATACATGAAATGAGTAAACCCAGGGCAATGTTAAAAACAAGAGAGCCATCGTTAAGAGAGGAAAGAATATCCAGTGGAAAAAAGACAGTGTCTTCAACAAATGGTGTTGGCAATCCAAAATCTATAAAGAACTTCTCAAACTCAACACCCAAGGAACAAATAATCCAATCAAGAAATGGGCAGAAGAGGTGAACAGACATTTCTGCAGAGAGGACATCCAAATGGCCAACAGACACATGATATATATGCAATGGAATACTGTGCAGCCATCAAGAGAAGCAAAATCTGGCCGTTTGCAACGACGTGGATGGAACTGAAGGGTATTATGCTAAGCGAAATAAGTCAGTCAGAGAAAGACAATTATTACATGATCTCTCTGATATGAAGAATTTGAGAGGCAAGGAGGGAGTTTGGGGGCGGGTGAGGGAGAGAAATGAAACAGGAAGGGATGGGGAGGGAGACAAACCGTAAGAGACTCCTAGACTCACGAAAC
>CM053609.1:26611080-26634113 GCA_028646535.1 Procyon lotor
TGTGGACATTGGGGAGGGTATGTGCTGTTAAGTGCTGTGAAATGTGTAAGCCTGATGATTCACAGACATGTACCCCAGAGCAAATAATACATTATATGTTAATAAAAATTAATTTAAAAAAAAGCTACATAAATACATGCTATTATCCTATATTGATTTTAAAATAAACTTCAAAAAATTGCTACCATAAAATGTTGCAATTAGTTACAAATAGTTTTAAAAATAGTGGGCTACAAAAGAAAGTTAAAAATACGTAAATCAATAAAACCAGTGGGCCACAAGGTAAAATAGCAATTTCCCAGGTGTGGCATACAAAGCCCTCCACAATCTGGCCTTTCCTACTTTTTTGCCCTCATTTCTCATTGTTCTTCAACGCATGCTAAATTCCCAAGCAGTAAAAAATACGCTGTTGTTTTTAGTCTCAGTGCTTTTGAATATGATATTCTTTTACTGATAAACTCTTAAATTCCTCCTCCCCTTCCACCCTCACCTAACTAGGTAATTTCTCTACTAGAGTGGCACTAACCAGCCTGCAGAGCTGGACATTTCTCCCATTCTGTAAGAACCACCATCGTTGCTCCCCTTCTGTGCACACACAGACACACACAGATGGGGCGGAGGGAGATTAGAACCTACCAGATGTGGTCTATCTAGATCGATCGAGGTTTTCATTCATGACATTAGCTTTTCACCAAAACGACTGGGACCAGCAGCTGATAGAAAGCCTAGAGAGATCATACTGAAGTTTGCACTTGACCAACTGCGGGTGGCAGTGACAGATCTTGTTCAATCGGCAGGGACTCACAGATCACCCCAGAGTGCACACTTACCACCTCAAGAGAGGCTCTACCTTCTGCATGAGTATGTAGCTCATGCAGCTGTTCATAAACAAATATACTTCAAAGGCAAAAATTTCAATGGAGGAGCAAAGGACTGAAAAGTAGTCAAGAGGCTCTGAGAGAGAATGAGGGGGGAACATGACAAACCAGATAGAAAAATTCAGACAGACAGACATAGAGGCAGACACTGACTGACCCAACAGAACAGAGTCCAGATTTTGTAGTAATCAGGGAAATAGAAATCAAAAACTCCTTTATACCAATTTAACTGGCAAAAATTAAGAAGTATGACAATTCCAGAGCTTTGGGTGGTGGCCACGCTGGCTCTGGCTTCCCGTCGGGGAGGGCAACGTGGCTTGGACAGCTCCCTGGCCCCCCCCGCGCCCCAAGCCCTTCACTTCTCGTCTCAGCGCCCGGACACCACGGCAGCCCAGCAAGCGGCCCAGTGACAGTCACCAAGTGTGGTGGTGGGAGCCAGAGCTGCAGGTCGAAGTTGCTGCTGGGTGAAACCAGTAATTCCCCGGAGAATACATCCCCACTGTCTTTGACAACCACTCTGCCAATGCTATGGTAGATGGAAAACGGGTGAATCTGGGCTTATGGGATACAGCTAGACAATATTATGTTAGATCATGTCCCTTATCCTATCCACAAACAGATATGTGGTCTTAATTTGCTTTTGTCTCGTGAGTCCTGCGTCATTTGAAAATGTACGAGCATGGGTACCCTGAAGTGCGGGACCACTGTCCCAACACCCCATCATCCTGGTGGAGCCAAACTTGATGTCAGGGACAACAAACACGTGACTGAGCAACTGCAGGAGCAGAAGCCGACTCCCATCACCTAGCTGCAGGGTTTGACCATGGCTAAGGTCATGCGTGCTGGAAAACACTTGAGTGCTCAGCTCTCACACAGTGAGGCCTCAAGACACTGTTGGATGAAGCTCTTCGAGGGTTCTGTGCCTTCCTCCAGTCAAGAAGAGGAAGAGAAAATGCCTGTTGCTGTAAATGTCTGGGCCCCTCTCCTGCCCTGTTCACCTCGGAACCTTTATATGCTCTGTTCAAAAATGGGAGCCTTTGCACACAGTGCCAAGTTTTTGTTACGGATTCCTTTTTCCATAAAACCATTTTGAACAAATCAGTCATTTTCAGGTTTTATTTGTTTAAGACTTCAAACTTTCACCTTATAGTAAAATCTAGCCCTAAAATGGCAAGCTTTAAAGCCTGATTTCTCAAGAGCTCCTATTCTTGCTCAGACTAAAAGTTGCCAAAATAGCTTGTGAACAAAGTCACATCGTTGCACTGAGAACATTAGGAATTAAGCCATTCGAGATCTCTCTTTAAAAAGAGACTGCAGGAAAACAGTATGAAGGCTCCTCAAAAAATTGAAAATAGAGCTACCCTATGACCCAGCAATTGCACTACTGGGTATTTACCCCAAAGATACAGATGCAGTGAAAAGAAGGGGCATATGCACCCCAATGTTCATAGCAACAATGTCCACAATAGCCAAATTACGGAAAGAGCCAAGATGCCCTTCAACAGATGAATGGATAAAAAAGATGTGGTACCTGCATCAAAAACTAATGATGTATTTTATGGTAACTAACATACCACAATAAAAATTCTAAAAAAAAGGTGTGGTCCATATATACAATGGAATATTACTCAGCCATCAGAAAGAACGAATACCCAACATTTGCATCGACTTGGATGGAACTGGAGGGGATTATGCTGAGTGAAATAAGCAGAGGAAGACAATTATCATATGGTTTCACTCATTTGTGGAACATAAAGAATAGCACGGAGGACCATAGGAGAAGGGAGGGAAAACTAAAGGGGGGAAATCAGAGAGGGAGAAAAATAATGAGAGACTATGGACTCTGGGAAACAAATTCAAGGTTTCAGAGGAGAGAGGAGGGTGGAGGGATAGGGTAGCTAGGTGATGGGTATTAAGGAAAGCACATGTTGTGATGAGCACTGGGTGTTATCTACAACTAATGAATCATGGAACACTACATCAAAAATTAATGATGTACTCTATGGTGGCTAACTTAACATAATAAAAAAAGACATGTTTATATCAGAAAACCTGAAAAACACGGAAAAGTATAAAAGAGTATACACAAATCCCCTAAAACCCTAACACCTAAAGATATTTCCTGTACATTTGGTATACTTCATTACTAAATAAAATCTTATTTTTATTTCTTAATAAAAAAGAAGAAGAGACTGCAGCATCTCAAGTTTGGAAATTCAGATACTTCCTAACTAGTTTCTGATAAGAAAGCAGCACAGCCTCCTTCATGAAATGTTGCTATCTAACGGCACTGATAATTTATCACCCCACATCCATTCCCTAAAACTGGACTTTACGCCATAATGGAATGAGTGTAAAGACTCAAAACTCTTCGGAGCAACCTTTTTAATTTTGTAGTGAGATTTTTTTAAAAGATTTGTTTACTTATTTTAGGGAGTGGGGGAGGGGCAGAGGGAAAAGAGAATCTCAAGCAGACAGCGCTGAACACAGAGCCCCACTCGGGGGTCGATCTCACAAGCCTGAGATCTCGACCTGAGCTGAAACCAAGAGTTGGACATCCGACTCACTGCGCCACTAAGGTGCCCCTGTAGTGAGATGTTTTTTAAAAAAAACTTAGTGTATACGCTATTGCTGAGATTTTGAACAGACTTCTTACTCCTACAGCCCTCTGATGAACTATCCGCTCTGGCCGTGAAGACGCTGGGGTGGGGTATATGCAGCATGGAAAGTGATCAAAGAATGAAGACAGTTATTTTGGCAAAATATTGAGATTAATTTACACTATGCTGTAAATATCATAATTAAACTGAGTAAAAGTGTCACGGATAAAATTTTAAAAGGTTAATCTCTGTCAAACGCAGTAAATGATGAGGAAAGATCGGTATTATCATTGTTTTAAGCTTTTTCTTAGACCTGCTACACTTCCTAAAATCGGGCATTTAATTCATCTTTGAACGGGTCATTCCCATAGTTGCTAACTTAGTACTTTTCTTACAGAATCCCTTCTTAATGAGCAATATGCTTCCCTGTGTTATAAAATCTTTCTCATAATGTATTAGAATTTTTTTTATTATCATATAATGTATTATTTGCCCCAGGGTACATGTCTGTGAATCGTCATAGAAACTTTTTTTGTAGATAAGTAAAAGTGCATTCTGTTTCCTTGTTGTTTTATTCAAAGCTATAAACACTTTCCTTAGTTTTCCAGTAACTATGTATAAAAATGAGGTGTTGCAGCTTTACAGTTTTTGAAATGTTTTAGATATTCCTAAACTATGAAATTTCTTAACGTCATTGTCTTGCCAGATCACCAACACCGTACCTTGACTAATGCTGACCCTCCTCCTTGTCTCACCCCCCACACTGGCTATTGCTCTGCCTAACCATCTGGGTCTTCAAGGTTCTGGAAACTTGTGCTCGTGCTCATGAAGTTCTGTACAACTTACACGCTGGCAAGAATATAAGGTTGGACCTTTCAACTACCAGAACAACATTTTTTAAACTGACAGCTGTAGAATTGTAGGGTGATTTTACATTGATCTTTTGCTAATGCAATTAGCAGTATGTTTTGCATGTATGACTTAAACCCTTGAGTTATAAAAAAAAAAAAAGTATGACAATTCCAAATGTTGAAAAAAATGTGAAGCAACAGGATTTATCCTGCATTACTGGTGGGAGTATAAACTGGTACAACCACTTAGGAAAACAACTTGACATTATCTTTTAATGTTACACATTTAAATAACCTCTGTTTTATCAGATCCATCTCCCAGATATATACCCTAGAATACATATGGTATATGGAAGAAACCCATACAAGAAAGCTCTTACAAGTGTTATTCCTAAAAGGAAACAAACAAACAAAAGGAAACAACCTAAATGTCCATCAATAATAAACTAGAGAAAAAAATTTTTCATATAATCATCCATGGAATTTACAACAGCAAAGGGAGTAAACTACAGTTACTCAACCAAAATATATTAATCTCAGTAAGCTAATGTTATATGCAAAAAGCCAACATTAGATGACAATATATAGTATGATACTTTTTTAAATTACAACACAATACTACTAAACAAGGTATTATTTAAACACACATATGTGATAAAACCAACTTAAAAAATCTACAAGGGAATGATAAATGTGAAATCTTGGATAGTGGTGGCCTCAGAATAAAGGAGGAATACCCAAGTAGAAGAAAATCTTTAGTAATATTCTAGTTGTCGAGCTAGGGTTGGAAAATATGTGTTTTAAAAATAATAAGACTAGGGGCGCCTAGGTGGCCCAGTCAGTGAAGCATCTGTCTTCAGCTCAGGTCATGATCCCAGGGTCCTGGGATCAAGCCCCGTGTCGGGCTCCCTCCTCAGTGGGGAGCCTGTTTCTCCCTTTGCCCTTCCCCCTGCTCGTGTTCTGTCCTTCTGCCAAATAAATTAAATTAAATTAAAAGTACAAGACTAAATAAGAAATGAAATTATCATAACTATTAAGGATTCCAAATGTTTTTAGAAGTTTCATCTGTCATTTGGTGCTAAGGAATTACCATATCTTAAATAAAAGGGCTTAATATCTTAGAAATTTCAGTGAATCAGTAAAGTAACTCTTGAAATACTTCAAACACAAGTATCATTGTTGAAACTTTTATAATACCAAACTTTCCTAGACTTTTTTCCTGAAAAGAAAGAAAGGGACTTTACAATACCTGATTTCCATGGAGGTCCAAGACATCTAAGCTTTTGAGGTTCTCCAGATTGGAAATTCTCTTGATTCTGAAAATCAAAATAAATAGAGTAGAAATATGGATATATCATATTTATTATAAATCAAAACATGCTGAGGCAGAACTCAATTTACTCTTTCTCTCTATAGATAAGTAGGCAGATATAGAGACATTTATAGATATATCTATATAGATATGTATATATAGAGAGAGATTACATGTAATTATATATATAACAAAAACATGTTTCCTGTTGATTTAATTATAATGTTAAAGATGCAATGCCATTGGGGGAAATGCCCCAAAGACAGCTTAAAAGTCACATCTTTAGGAAAAAGCAATTCTACTTCTAAGAACCTTAGGACAAGGCACTTATTCAAGGCAGTTTCCTTCAGAATATGATCTAAACTCCTCACCTCAGTTCTCAAGGCTCTAAACCTTCTGGCTGCTGACTCTTCCTCCAGCCTTTTCTCCGACCACAGCTCAGGCTTTCTCTGCTCTAGCCACAGGGACTTTTTGGCTAGCTCTAACTTGACAAGTTCATTTCTGCCTTGGGGTGTTTATCCTTGCTGCTCCTTCTTCCTCAGTGTTCTTCACCTAGAACTTAGCATGCATCACCCCACCTTCCTATCCCTATTACTCTCTCCTTCTCTGGCTTTAATTGACTTCATTGCACCTCTCCTTGCCTAAAACTATACTGTTTCTATGTTTACCTTTTTACAATCTCCTTTCTCAAACCAAAACATACTTCGAGAGTACAAAAATTTCAACATATTCTCTACTCCATCCCCAGCACTTATAAAAGGGGCTGGCACTTAGTAGGAATCCAAGAAGTATTTGTTTAATGAATCAATAAACACACACTAACTAAATGGATGAGTTTTATGTACAAGAGTATTCATAAGAGGATTATTTATCACAGAGACAAATCAGACCCCACTTAAATGTTTTCTACTGGACCTGCTCACTTTGTGAATACTTGAAATTTCTGATTCGCCATCTTGTGAAAAGCTAAAACTACAAATTTTAAAACACAGCATTTTTTTTTTTTTCAAAGATTTTATTTATTTGACAGAGAGAAACACAGCGAGAGAGGGAGCACAAGCAGAGGGAATGGTAGCAGGAGAAGCAGGCTTCCCGCGGAGCAGGGAGCCCGATGCGGGGCTCGATCCCAGACCCCTGGGATCTGACCTGGGCCGAAGGCAGACGCTTAACGACTGAGCCACCCAGGCGCCCCTAAAACACAGCATTTTATCTCTAAAATGCCCCTTCTTATAACCCTTAATGATTAGGGCCCACCCATTGTCTCCCTCATTCCTATCTTTTCTGGCTACCTTCCCTATCCAACTGCCTTCATCTGGACAGTTCAAACAAAACAAAACAAAAACTATTTCCCTTTTTTTTTTCCCCTCCTACAAATCCTACTTTCTCCTACTGCCATAATTCAGTAGAGAGATGAGTGATGGTTCCAGAACCCTGAATTATCCTTTGAAACTTCATATATGCTGACTGCCATGCAAACATAATACCAGTTTAAACTTCAAGAATTTCCATCTCCATGTGACCTCAGCCATCTCACATCATTGCCAAATCTAGAAATATCTCACTATAACCAGTTTAATACAACTTGGTGTATAACAATATTTATCATACACCTACTATGGCCCATCACAATGTGACAACAGTTCTCTCTCTCTCTCACACACATACACAAACACACACACACACACACACACACCCCACTACCCCTATTTTATCTTTTGTTCTTCTTATCCCCATTTTTCCTTAGTATTTTATTTTTTTTAAGATTTTATTTATTTATTTGCCAGAGAGAGAGAGCACAAGCAGGGGGAGTGGCAGGCAGAGGGAGAAGCAGGCTCTGCACTGAGCAGGAAGCCCGACGTGGGACTCGATTCCAGGACCCCAGGATCATGACCTGAGCTGAAGGCAAACATTTAAACGACTGAGCCACCCAGGCATCCCTTTCCTTAGTATTTTAAAAGAATTTCTCAAGCTGGGGCGCCTGGGTGGCTCAGTGGGTTAAAGCCTCTGCCTTCGGCTCAGGTCATGATCTCAGGGTCCTGGGATCGAGCCCCGCATCGGGCTCTCTGCTTAGCAGGGAGCCTGCTTCCTCCTCTCTCTGCCTACTTGTGATCTCTCTCTCTCTGTCAAATAAATAAATAAAATCTAAAAAAAAAAAAAAAAAAAAAGAATTTCTCAAGCTTATCCTGACACTATCAGGAAAACAGACAAAACTGTTAAAAAAGTTATTCTTCACCTGCTTTGCTCTTGAAATACCTAGAACAGCTGGAGAAAATTAAAATACCCTAATAATATGGCTTAGGAAAGAATGATGATGCTCTCTAACAGCAATCTGGCCTCCCAGCTATGAGAGAAGCCTTTTATGCAACTCTTTGATACCGCCAAGCTCATATTCCCTAACACTGTGGTTCTCAAACTTCTGTGAGTATCATTATCATCTGGAGGACTGGCTAAAATATAGATTGCTGAGCCCCACCTCCAGAGTTTCTGGGACAGGGTCCAAACATTTGCATCTCTAACATGTTCCTGGGTGGTCCTGATGCTGCTGGGCCAGAGATCACATTTTGAGAAGTATTACCTTAAAATATAGACCTCCTTCATCAAATCTCCACTCTCCTTTCATATGAGTTTCATGAGGATGAACTCACCTACTTAGAAAATACTAAGGCATATTCTAAGGAAATAATGAGAGGCAGACAAGATTTATGGATGAGGATATTTATCACAGCAAAAAAAAAAAGGGGGGGACACAATGTAAATGTCTAGCACATGGGAAATATTAAATAAATTATTACACATCTGCCTATCTATGTTATGCAGCTCTTAAAAAGATATTTTCAAGAAATATGTTTTTTCAAAGAACATTTAATGATATGGGAAGATGTAAATAATAAAATATATTCAAGTGAAAAACACGCAGTATAAAAACCAATTTTGTATACTATGATATGGTGAGCAGAGAAGAAAGAGTGCTGGGTGTGTCTGGGAGGCTCAGTCAGTTAACCATCTGCCTTTGGCTCAGGTCATGATCCCAGAGTCCTGGGATCGCGTCCCACATGGGGTTCTCCCTCTAGCCTTCCCCCTTGCTTGTGATCTCTCTCTCTCTCTCAAATAAATAAAATCCTTAAAAGAAAAAAAAAGAAAAAGAAAAAGAAGAAGCAGGAGAAAGTGCTACTCAGCATAGATAACCAAAATTTGGAAGTGAGGCAAAGGAATGACTGCATGTCCTTTCAATTCATATCAAAGCACTGTGAACAAGCCTATCTAAGGATCACCTATTTACTAGTGATTAGAGCCCAAAGTCTGTAATGTTATATACCAACTTGTAGAAAATTGCTTAAGGTATATGATGATTTTTGCCAGGTAGGAATGTAATTTATTTCTGCGTACTAGAAAAAATAACCCAGAGGGTTATAATTTTATTGCTTTGTAGGACGTGAACCCATTCTATAACTTAGTCATATTCCTGCCCTCTTTACTTTTCATCGATCAATTTCCCTGTTTTTGAACCAGCTTTGTCATCCTACTAGTTCCTTCATTGTTGAGCTAATTAAAACACTGGCCTGTAATTATATTTGTCTGAGAATTATATCTTTAACATTTTGAAAATTATACACAGGGGATGAAGACTGTCTCAGCCTAAAGTTTTCTGATTTGGAGGATCAATGCAGTCTGTTAGAGTATTTATCAGAAACTCTGGGCAGTTTTAAGGTACTCCAATCACAGAGACCTTCATGTGCAGTAAGTCTTCCCACAGAATTCCACCAGGGCCTCACACAACATTAAGCCATCCAGTAAAACACTACTACATATTGTGACTTCAAGCATCTTTTAGCTTTGACACATAGTGGCTTTATTATTCTCATTTCAGATTTGGATTGCCCAGGAAAAGGGAATCGGGAAAAAAATAGGTAAGTCGCTCGCTGTCAGTTAAACCCAAGACCAACCAAACATCTTGGTGTCTTGCCTTCATGAATTACCTTTATCATAGATTCTTTCCCCACCCCCAGCACCCAAAATGACCTTAAAAAAAAAAAAAATCCAATTCCAAAGAATTCAGAGGCAGATGCCTACTTGTGATCTCTCTCTCTCTGTGTCAAATAAATAAATAAAAATCTTAAAAAAAAAAAAAAAGAAATCTCTGGGAGAGAGAAGAGGGAGCATCTCGAAGGGAATGCCTTAAATGTATGAAAAGTATGACTTCTTACTTTACTTGCTGAACTGCATCACTGGGGTACTCGTACTGCGTACAGTTTAGACATGTCTAACTATGCAAAGTCCTTTCAAGAAACCACAGAGAACAGACAAGAGCCTAAGATTTGGGGGCATGATCTTAGAAGAAGTTCCTTACATTACCACTGGCCAGTGAGAATAAAGAGGAAATTCGAGATCCATGATATTGGGGAGGTGGGGGGAGAGTGGAACGAAGCTTGGGTATAATGCTATATGTAAAATTTATCATTGAGAATATAAAAATCATTTTTGGAGTTCGCTAAACAGTTTTTCTTTGTAGGCATTGCAAAAGTCATCCAGTAAAACAGAATGGAGAGAAAAGTCATAGACACATATCAAGGAAATTAGTCAGAAATTGTGTAATTGCACTACATAATAGAGCCTTACAAAAGGAACTGGGGAAGTTCATATAGGAGATATACATACTGTATTATTTAGTATTAAATTATTCAGTATTAATACATACTGAAAACACCATCTGAATAAGAATTAATCAATAATCTGACAAACATGAAATATCAAATGTCTACCTGCAGTTGAGTACTGGGAGGAATTATAGGTGAAACACACATAAGCCTAAACTGAATACACACACTTACAAGATAGCCCAAGAAAACATAAAGTTAAGGCCAAAGTCTGCTATTTACTTCCACATAAGATATGGCACTGGGAAGCAACGGAAATAATAAAATACATATTCAATCAATATTATTTGACTCTCAGATTGAATCTCATAAAATAAATTAATACTGAATCTTAATCTATTCAAATAATCTTACCAAATTTTAGTCAATTTGTACCTGTTTTTTTCAATCTATCAGTTTCTTAAGTATTATTCAATTCTGAGTTGCCATCTAAACACCAGAAGTCTCAATATTAGTCCTAGGTAAATAAACAAATCTATTGTACAAAGATTACCTGTTTTTCCCCAGCAGAAGGACACGGAGGGACCTCAGAGTAGAAAGCCCACTGATTTCTTCAATTTGGTTATCATATAAATCCAAGAATATTAGCCTCTGTAGATTAGAAATATTTTGGATCCGAGTTATAAAATTGTGTTGGAAGTTCAACAAACGGAGGTGTTCTTCTCCATCAATGATAGGACATACAGTCAGCTTTTGCCTAGAAAACATTTTAAAAAGTGAATAAAGTTTCGATATGACAACCTGCCTCCTCTTTCATTACAAATATTATTAATAATAACTTTGTGCTCCCACACTGTGAGGAGATAAACAGAACCATTTCTTGCCTCCAAGAACTGAGTATCCTAGATCTAATTGTAAATCATTTCTATAAAAGACAATATACTTCAACAAGGGCAATTATTAAAATTAAGTCTAAGCTCTCATTGATTAAAAAAAAAACCTCCAATATCGATTATTTCACATAAAATTGACTTAACATCACAAAACACTCAATGTAACTGCCTCCTGAAAACTGAAATGATTCAAAGAGCCATGTCACATAACACAAGAGATGCCCTTGCCATCAATCCACTGATACAAAGACTGCCCAAGCAATTAAGTTACTGGGGAAAAAACACCTTACACACAGGTCTCTCACAGAATTACAGACTCTTGAACTGGACGACATCTTAAGAAAAGCAAGAAATTCAGCCATCTACAGTTCACTTTGATGGGAACAGTTTCATCCTGAAATCCACTAATAGAAAGCTGGTCCCTATAACACATTTCCTCAGCAGCTTAGATTTTAAGAATGTTTATGTGTTCAACATTAACTCTAGACTTTGCAGAACATTTAGGATGCTATAGGATAGGATGAAACCTTACTAATACAAGCTTTCAGTTGCATTTGAAACACTAAAGCCTCTATTATGCAAAAAGTTTTTACGTCTTACATGTGAAGTAAATGCGTACAGGGCCCTTTAAGAATTCCACTACTGTAATGACCAGAGAGGAGTGATTCCACTCTGAGGTTTTCAAAAGTGTGCAAGGAAAAGGTCGCTGTATTAATCAGTGTGTGGACAACTCTAATGGAGAGATTTACTAGAACTATTTCTTTTCAGTAAAAATCAAGCAAATGTAACCTTTAAAGAAAAAAAATCAGAATGCTATAAGCAGGAGTGAAATTGTGAATGGGATCAGAATAGTCCTTATTTATAGAGAAAAGATGATTAGCACGAAGAAATGACTGAATACAAACGGCTGACAAAGATTAAGATGTTTAAAAATACAGACCCTGAAAAAAATCAGTTTATAATAGAAGAAAAGTAAAACATAATAGACAATACTTGAATTCTTTTAATGTGTGCTTAGTATTTAGAATTCATTTCATGCATTCAATACTATCAAATTTACTCCTTGTCTTATAAATGATAAATTAATAAATGACAAGTATTCTAGTTTAGAATTTGTATCTTTATCAGCTTAGCCAAAAACTTTGTCTCATTTTTCCTCCTTCAGTCTTCCTCTGTTTCTCAGTTAAACTTACCGATACCCCCAACTTCCAGTTCATCCAATTTTTGAGTCAGTCATCACTGAGAAGGGAAAATAAATAATCTCGGACCTCCCTCTTATATAAGTTACTATAGATTAAAATCAAGTCACTTTCTCAGATTCCAAATCGAGTGACTAAGACCCAACTGCAAGGCTCACGTGTCCACCCCTAGACCCCGAAATTCCTGCCATGCCGTAAAACAAGTAAACGCACACACACAATAAACCAGAGCTTTCCGGAGGGGCGGGGAGGCAGGCTGTTCTGCCCCAATACCAGATGTATATGAGACAATACGTTTGCCTCTGTGTTTCCTACCTGATGACACTACGATACTGTAAAACTGTCCTGAGAGTGAGCAACCCTTAAGTGGTATTCTGCCTACAAAACAACACATCGCACCCTCCAGAGCGCTTCTTCCCAACTACACACACAGACGCCCTACGACCATCACTGTCAGGTGTGCACTGCCAATGTAAGAAGTTTGCCTAACAATTTGCTCTTGGATGGGGGCCCCTGGGTGGCTCAGTCAGCTAAGCATCTGCCTTAGGCTCAGAGCATGATCCGGGGTATCGGGATCAAGCCCCATGTATGGCTCCCTGCTCAGTGGGGAGTCTGCTTCTCCCTCTCCCTCTGCCCCATCCTGCTCCACTTCTCTCTCCCGCTCACTCCCTCTCAAATAAATAAATAAATAATCAAAACAAAACAAAACCATTTGCTCTTGGAAATGCACTGCTAAGCTAAAGGTATGCATAGCAGTGAAGGTTTTTCTAGACTGGTAATCACTAAGGTAGGATGGGGTGCTTCATCCACCATTCTATTGCCAAAGGCTTCCTAGATTTATTTTATTTTTATTTTTTATTTAAATTCAATTTAGGTAACATACTATATTACTAGTTTCAATAGAATTTAGTGATTCATCAGTTGCATATAACACCCAGTGCTCATTATATCAAGTGCCCTCCTTAATACCCATCACCCAGTCACCCATCTCTCCAACCACCTCCCCTCCAGCAACCCTCAGTTTGTTCTCTATAGTTAAGAGTCTCTTAATGGTTTATCGCCCTCTCTATTTTCATCTTATTTTGTTTTTCCTTCCCTTCCCCTATGTTCATCTGTTTTGTTTCTTAAATCCCACATAGAAGTGAAACCATATGGTATTTGCCTTTCTCTGACTGACTCATCTAGCTCAGCATAAAACCCTCTAGTTCCATCCAAATCTTTGCAAATGGCAAGATTTCATTCTTTTTGATGGCTGAGTAATATTCATATATATATACATATATATATATAATATTCCATAGAGAGAGAGAGAAATAGATACAGATATAAATATATACACCACATCTTCTTTATTCAGTCATCTGTTGATGGACATCTGGGCCCTTTCCATAAATTTGGCTATTGTGGACATTGCTGCCATAAACATTGGGGAGCATATGCCCCTTCAAATCACTGTTTGTTTCCTTTGAATAAATACCTAGTAGTGCAATTGTTGGGTCATAGGGTAGCCCTATTTCTAACTTTTTGAGGAACCTCCATACTGTCTTCCAGAGAGGCTGTACCAGTTTGCATTCCCACCAACAGTGTAAGAGGGTTCAAGGGCTTCCTAGATTTACAGCTAGGGATCAAATCTTAAATATATTCACCCATTCAAAAACTTTTTAGTCTCTTTTGTCCCAGTCTCTGTTCTAGGTGCCCGAGATACAGAACTAAACAAAACTCCCAGTATTTGAGGAGATTATATTCCAGTAGGAGGAGACAAAGAATAAATCTGATAAGTAAAATACTTCATATGTTAGCGGTGATAAGTGCTAAGAAGAAAAATGAGGCAGAGAAGGGGGTTGGGTGTCAGGGTAGAATGGGTAGTAGCTTTGGAGATGATGGCTGAGGAAGGTCATCCTTGACATGATGACATTTGAGTAAAGACCTGAAGGAGGTTAGGGAGTGAACCTATTGCTATGTGGGGGAACAGCATTCTATGCAAAGAGAACATCAAGTGCAAAAGTCCTGAGCTTTAAGCATGACTGGTGTATTCAAGTGGCGCCGAGGCAGGTATAACTTCAGCAGAGTGAATGAAGGAGAAATTAGGAGTCAGGTCACTGACTCCTGGAACAGGAACTCAACTGGATAGGGCCCAGAAGGACCCATATGAGGACTATATTGTAAATATTCTATCCTAAAATCTATTTTAATCAATGTTATAGTCTAGAATTGCTTTACTACTCTTCCGGGGTATAAGTAAGCTCTGTTACATCACATAGCTATAAAATCCCTCCCCACACCCCTGAAAGAATAAATAAAAAAACTGGAACAGTGATTATACCTATGTGGGAGAACTGGAAAGCTGGAGAACAAGAGAAGAGAGAAAGCCTTTTCTATCTTTCCAATCCTGTACCATGTTTATGTATTATCGAGTCAAAAAAAGAAAAGAAAAGAAATTGTCCTCACCTTTCTAGGGTCAACCTGTCTGAGTAAAGAATTTTCTCTTCAGAAGAACGTTGCAGAATGGGAAATGATGGCATTGATGAGCTCGCCAGATGAATATGATCACCTATTGAAAAGGATACACAAATTACGTGATTAAGAAACAATCTTTAGAATCTTGAAACTAAAGTCATCTTATATTTGGAGAACTTTGGCACCTACAAATATCTTTTCTGGAAAGTACAGTTTCCATCGCTCTCTATACTTCAAATTAATTACTACATTTGAGTTTGTTTCTTTCCTCCTCAACCCTAAACTACGTGTTCTGTATATACCAAATAATTTTTCTCTCGCCCTATAGCCTGGTTGAAAGTACAGAACTACTCTAGTACTATCTTTACCCCTTTATAAGCCTGACTCCTAGTACTAAAGTTTAACTCTCTTAAAACTGAGATGATAGTCCCTCATTACCAGATACATTTGGGCCAGCACTATGACAGCCCGGCCGGATTCTGGACTTTGAAGGTGTCTGAATGGAAGAATCTCCAAATGCTGATAAGGAGCTCATGGCAGTTTTCATTTCCAGCCCACAAAGTTCTGTCACGTTTGTTGTGGATGAGAGGCATGATGATTTATTACGAGGCGAAGGGCTTATTACTCTTCCATCTCCTTCAAAATATCAAAAAGTTTATCACAAAGCTACACAATACATGACTTTGCTACTGGAAATACAGAGAAAGTAGTTTTGGAGAGCAGATGCATCACTTTTTTTTGTATGTTCAGCTACTGTTAGTAGAAAATATTGCAGAGACCGATGGATGTGGACATACATTGTTCATGTGTAGTTAGTTAGGGTCTATGATACTCCTATGAGGTTTATAGGCTGTTGGTCCTATAAACTTGACTGCCATTACGTAGCTTGCAATCTAACTGGCAAACACATAAAATTAATAGGCTATACAGAACAATGTACACAAAATGCAGAATAAAAAATAGTATCTGTTATATATTCACACATAAATGTGACACTTATTTTCCACTTAAGAAGATGGGTTTGTGGGGAGGTAGATATTAAGGTATATTCTACAGATCCAGAAGAATTTAGAATGGTCAAGAAGAGATGCTGGGAAGTTCCAGAAATGAGGTAAGATTTGAGTAATAAGTCAATGGGATCACTTTCAACATCAGAGGAAATCTACCGTATTTTCTTCTATAAAGAGAAAATTTCCTGAAAGAAGCAACTGATGTTGAAGGGAGCAATAAGCGGTAAAACAGAAACTATGGTTACCACAGAACTCTTCTGCTTAAACAGACCAATAAGGTAAAAAGAAAAAAACCAAATCTAGGAAGCTAACATACTCTTTGGGAGACCATCAGATAATATGATGACAACTTAAAATCAAGTTCCATATAGATACTACTAAAAAGCTATCAAGCAACAATATTTGCTAGTTTCTATGGGTCTACAGAGCATAAAGCATCTATCAAAGTATCACACACCTAGCTTCTTGCACAAAATAATCAGTGCTCATACTCCACTTCTCTAAGTATCATGAAACATTAAGATAACTAGTAATGATATTCTCGAGTACATTGCTCAGAATTGGCATCATGTTCACCAATGAACTGCTCTTGTGACAGGAGTCAGCTCCTAGCAGAATACCAAAGCAACCACGATTCAGTAAACTGATTTGGAAATCAAAACTCATATAGTAAAATAAATATATATATATGGAACAAAAATTAGTCTAAGGATTAACTGATTAAGGTTAACTGGTCACCTAAAAATAATATAGGTAAAATTCCAAACAATAGACAACCTTAATTTCTGTTACTAGCATCAGAGTTAGGTTTTTAAATTATTTTGTTAAGGCTTCAGGCCAATCCTCAATTTCAGAGGCAGATTTAAACTTTAAAAGACTTGAAGTATACAGGAAATAATCAAAGAGAAGTTTCATTTATGCTTAGTTTTATACTTATACTTTCAGTTCCTATTATACAAAGAACTCAATCCCTATCCCCATGATGAGCTTACTATCATGATCAGTGTGATATATATCTTATAAGAAATAGCAAGGAATGAGAATGATTAGGGAGAAACACCTTAAAACCCACAAACAAGATCCTTTAAATGACTGGAAACCATTCACTTATAAAAGGTTTGATCATTATGTTCTATGATTGATGCATCCACATACTTATGTGGATATATAAACACCCACATATACACACATATATTTGTATATCAAACATCCATATATATTTGTAGAATGTTTCACCCTACATATAAACCACATTACTACAAAATTTTAATTGAAACATTTCCTGTTATTTCATGTCACTATTTAATTTACTGGATATGAAGCCGCTGTTTTTCCCATAAATTTATAAGCTCTTTGGGAGCTAGATCTCATTTTATACTCTTTATATTCTTGCCTGAATCCAAATTCAATAAGTAATCAATAAATTAATTGATTTTCCAATTTACTAAAAGTTAATTGGAAATCTATTTTGCATATACTATTTCTGTTAAACAAAAAAAAAAAAAAAAGAAAAGAAAATCAAAGTCTTGTATTTTGGTATAAAAATGCTGACCAGGGGCACCTGGGGGGCTCAGTCAGTTCAGTGTCCAACTCTTGGTTTCAGCTCAGGTCATGATCTCAGGGTCATGACCTCAGGGTTGTGAGACTGAATCCTGTATCAAGCTCTGTGCTCAGTGTGGACTCTGCTTGAGATTCTCTCTCCCTCTTCACCTCCCCTCCATTATCTCGTACTCTATCAAATAAATAAATAAATCTTTTTTTTTTAAATGCTGACGATTCTTTCAATAACGGTCTATATTCAAAAAGAATCTCTACTGCACTGCACACTACAGGCGTAGATGAACAGATGGGTAAGTGGATAGATGGAAAAATGGGTGAATGGATGATACAGTACATGGTCATGTAAGAATATCCATTCAGCCTTATCTTTGAGATACTGATTCTAGATTTTCCACCGATTTATCATGATTTTTAAGAGTGAAGCACTGACTCTTCCTTTCTATACACACATTTTAGAATCCTTAATTAAGGGATCTAATAAATTAAATTCTGATTAACTGAGATTTTATTGTATCCCTGGAATATTTGGCTCTTATAAAATCCCAAGAATACAGGGATTAACACTTAACAATAATCTAAAAAAGCCCCCAAGAAATCATATAACAAGTTTTAAATTTACCAGCCTAACTAAAATATTCAGCTTCTTTCCTTTAACTGGGAGTACTGTTGATTAATTGATGCTTACAGGCTATTATGCTTAATTAATTTTGGAAAAATCAAGAAAAAAAAGGAAATGGGTGAAATTACGATTGGATATCAGGATGCAATTTATTAAAGAAAAATTCTCAAACTTTCCTGATAAATTGCTACTTATAATTTTGCCAAAGTTTTATGTCTTTGCAGGTAGAATGGTGAGTACAGGGGCGCCTGGGTGGCTCAGTGGATTAAAGCCTCTGCCTTCAGCTCAGGTCATAATCTTACGATCCTAGGATGGAGCCCCACATTGGGCTCTTCGTTCAACAGGGAGCCTGGTTCCCGCCCATCGCACTCCCTCCCCGCCTGCCTCTCTGCCTACTTGTGATCTCTCTCCTCTCTGTCAAATAAATAAATAAAATCTTTAAGAAAAAAAAAAAGAAGAATGGTGAGTACAGACATAAAAAAAAAATAGCTACACACCACATGGTCTCCTTCACATGAAATTGCCTGGAACTATGGAGGAGGCATATTTGGAAACAACTGGGTACAAATGAATAGCCTGTCACAGAAAACGATTTTGAATAAAATCCTTCAGTGAGAAAAAAAAAGTTTTATTTTTCCCTAAAGAATTTTGTATTTCATGAGTCATTATTTATGTACAAAACTATTTATCTCTTAGGTTCACAAAATTCAACGCTCCATACTATTTCCTCATTAGCAAACATTTAGTAATACCTTATCTCTTAAATAAATTTACCTGGCCAGTCACCAGAAATCTGTATAACTTGAGGATAGCTTGGGGAAAGTATGTAAGTTTGACTCATGATTTAGAAAACAAAGATAAGATATTGTTATAAAAAGTGTACAGGAAATTCATAATGCAAACATTAAAAAATCCTACTTGAGAATTTTCAATTTCACATCTATAACTCTGTTCCTAATACAGTGTCTACCACACATATACACTCAATAAATATGTACTGAACTGAACCAAAGAGAGCAAAACAGATGCTCCCCATAGTGTGGAACTGCAGTTAGGTGGGTGCCATGTCTAGCTGTTGGCCAAGACTAGACTGTAGAATATAAGAAAGAGAAAAGTCATCTCAAATTAGATGGGCCCAAGGGGAAAGTCCAGAAATAACAAAACAGAAAAAGAAAACTAATCAAATATTTAAGATGACCATATGCTCGTGCAGTAATGAGATGAACAATCTGGACATGCCTATACAGAACAACCCCCTCAAACAAACTCGGAGGAGGTAGGGATGGTACAGTATATAAGGATTTTGTAGTGCTTAACATTAGCCCATTACAGATGCTTAGCAGCTGTTGACAACCAACTAACAACTCAAATGTGCTAAAGGAAATTTCTCCATGAACTGAAAAATACATTTCAGAAATATAACCAGATCATATAAGGTACTGTTTTTCAAAGGGTGGTCCACAAACCACATCCATCAGAATCACTCAAGACATTAAAATGCACATTTCCAAATCCCACTCAGGACCTACAAAATCAGAATGGAGAAGAAGAAGAAAGGAAGGGGAGTACTAAGAACCTAATAAAATCTCAGGTGATGCACACTAAAATGTAAGGCCTTTGATACAAAATATCTATAATTATATGCACTGTTAAGGAAAAGATTTTCTTTTCTACTCCTGACTTTTCACTCTTTACACTGTTTCCTTACTTCCTAGACAACTGTGTTCCCATACTCTTATCCTCATTAACTAGCTATTTTTCCTAGTTCTAAGACAGTATTTGGAAGATTCTTTCCCATTCTGTTGTGCATAGCCCACCCTCGAATTACAGTGCAACTGCTTTTTCTGTACTGGAAATAATCTACTATGCTGTATACATAAAATCAATTCTGATCCAAATAAATACTAAACCAATTTGATTAATGAACCATTGGTTAATGAACCATTTCATTTTTAATTCAGGTCTATTTGGATTTAGGTAGTCAAGATTATTAAGCAATATTACTCAAATAAGATAACCCAATCTGATCTCTACTTGCTGACAATACCTTGCCTACTTGAGTAGTTTCTTTCAAGATCATGTTGTAAGAGTCGACCAGAGAATGATGGCGTTTCTTTATTTAGCTTGAATTCAACCTAAAAAAACACATTTGGGGGAAAATTTAAAAGTAAGTAATGAAGATAATTATAAAATTATGTACAATACTGACAAAAGCCACAACATAGATGAACCTTGAAAACATGCTGAGTGAAAGAAGAGAGACACAAAATGGCACATGGCATAGGATTCCACCTAGAAAAACTGATAATAAAAAAATCTAAAAAGACAGAAAACAGATTTGTGGTTTTCAAAGGGGGTGGGAAGTGCGAATGGGGAATGACTGTTTAATGGGTACAGAGACTCCCTTTTAAGTGACAAAAAGTTCTGGAACTACACAGTGATGATGGCTGCATAACCTTGTGAATGTATTTAATATTACTAATTTGTCCAACTTAAAATGGCTAAAGAGGCAATTTTTATGTTATGAGTTTTTAAACACACACACACACAATCAGATTCAATTTTATGAGATCAGATGAAACTATGCTCCAAACCACTTGCAATTCCTCCACATGCTCACCACAAATACAATGATTAAAAGAGCCATTTTCTAGAAAACAAAAGCAAAAATCATATAACAAAACGTAAATTCTGTTGAAAAAAAATCACCATTTTTTTTCATCAGAATTGCTTTTAAGAATCCAGGTACAAAAAAATGTATATCTAAACCTTCTAAGAAGGGTTTTCCCTAAATTGATTTTAAATTATTTGATAGGAGGACTGAGAAAAACAAAACCAAAACAACCACTCATGATTAGCCACCAAAAACCCTAAATACATATCATAAAAGAGTTACGATGCTTCTGATTCATCCATACTATAAACATTATAACAGCATTTGCATTATAACTTTATGAATTATATGAGCTAAAGGTATTTTCTCAGAACATATGTCCACTCTAGAGAAAGTAAATGGTTTGAAAAGAATCTGGCCAAGGCACATAGTTCCTAGAAATACATTATAATGATAAAATAGGATTTTTCCAGAAAAATCAATTAGCAAAACTATGGGGGGAATCCCTTATGTCCAATTATAATAAATAATATTTTCAATTAATATAGCTAATTGCTATTTATTCAAGATGATCAAATGGTCTATTTTCCAAGTCTTTATTTTCACATTTAATGTAATCAACTACTGCCTCCTCAACTAATGGTGTCCTTCTATCAACCCTTCTCATGCCCCTCCTTACCCTCCTCATGCTGTTGTTTGTAAACTCTTGTCCTTCACTTCAGAGTTCTCCCAGTGACATTTATTGAACAATCTCTTAGGAAAAAACTGAATTGTGATGGTTGGAGGTACCCAACTTGAGCAAAGGGGGAAAAATTGTTTTGTGTCTCGAGACACTTCTGTGGGAGGTAGATGAGTATGTCTGAGTGCTGAGGTGAGACAGGAGGGAAAGAAAAATGTGTATCTCAAAAATCAAATCTAAAGCTAGAAATAATGGAAATGCCAGTGGATATTGTGTGCAAATTTGGGAAAAAAGAATCTTATGTTCACATCTTAACTTCTAAATAGCATTAAGCCCAATATATTTTCACTGCTAATCTATTATGTTCTCCCCTGATTATAAGTGGAATGTGTAGATATATCCCCCCATATCATCACATTTTATCCATTATAAGATGCCATCAGTATTAAGACATACCATCATTTTACCCACTGCTAAGAAAGAAAAATCTTTCCTAATTTAACTATGATGCACCATCAATTTTAAGAATCTTGACTTAAGAAATGCTTAAATGTAAAAAAAAAAAACAAAACAAACAAACAAAAAAAGACAAAACTCACCTCTTGCAATTGGTGAAATAAGAAACAGTTTTTAAAAGAGGCTTTTTGACTTTAGGTGGGCAGAAAATAAAAATTATTTGAGCTCTACTTTTTAAATCATGCTGCTATTTGTGTAGGCTATAAAATAATTTATCTTCGATTTAAATACAAATCTGCTTAAATCTTACTTTGCTTTTTTCAGGAAGCGATGATGTTTGAATAACCAGATGAAGCCCACAGTTCACCTGCAATGTAAAAATTACAGCATAAAATATGCTCTTAACTTAAATACACACATATATCTCCCCAAACTGGTACAGAGGAAGATATAACAAAACACTTAGAATAAAACAGAATGCTTGTTTTTTCTTTGTGGCAAACGATCATGTTCTGAGGATCTGCTGAACACAATAAAATCACGACTAAGAATCAAAAGGTTTCGCTGTGATTTATTTTCCAATATGTCTGCAGCGATTATCACCTCAGGTTTCTGACACTTGCCATTTCAAGTCTGCGTAAATATCTCAATGGGACAGGTGAAGGAGGTGGCATGCCTATTAATAATACATTTTTTTTTTCTTAATTAAGGGTAGGGAAATTGACTGGTTAAAAGAATTGAAATGAACCTTAGCGTTTCACAGCAGACCAGCTCCACCTTCTGGGAAGCCAAGAACCTGGACAAGACTTTGAGTACCCATCACAGAATATTAAATACCCTCCAAGTGCCTTGGTCCAGTCCATGAATCTCAAGCCTCGGTCAGACAATAGCTTGAGTAGACTCAGCGGTCCTGGTCCCAATAATACAGCCCATCACCTACGACAAAGACGCCAGTCAGAAAGAACGATACGAATGGGGAAAGGGGGAAGGAAGGAGACCCAACCTACGTTGTTCGCAGCCCGGCCAGAAACAGAGCGATACTTCCCGGGAATCATGGCAGGAGACAGTCCAGGATCTGTTAGATCTGCCTTAGAAGCGACCATACAGCGGAGACTCAGACTCCGAAAGGGGTCATCTCCCAGGCAACCGGCTCAGGGGTTACCATGGAGACGACCATTTCCGGTCTGGTCCTCCCCTAAATCTACTGGCCAGCCGGGTCGGCAGAGCCTCCGGTGGTGTTTGCCGCGGTCCGGTGCGTCCGCACTTCCTTGTCCTACTTTCTTGGCCTCGTGCAAACGGAGCGGGAGTGT
>CM053609.1:26634613-26677321 GCA_028646535.1 Procyon lotor
TAAAAAGAATAATAAAATAAACAAAATATCAATAGAAATTGTGAGCCTGAACAATGATTATGTAAACACATAACACTATTATTGTTGTTGTTGTTGTTGTTGTTGTTGCTGCCTAGGCTTGAATTTGAGGTGACTACTTGATGTTTTGAATGAGCATTGTGTTTTAAAATTAAGCATATAAAAATCTTTTGAAGCTAAATACTATCAGTAAGTACCTATTGTTCCTCGAGCTTTTAAATAGCCTATCGCCTTAATTCAAATTATAATGAATTTGTTCATCCCCAAATTTCACTGCCAGGAGTTTACTTCATTTCTATGTGTTAAACAACTTTGACCACCATAACCTACCTACCTTTTCTCCTTTCTTCCTTCCTTTTTCTTTTTTATTTTTAAACAAAAGGCCTGAACTTTATTAATTCTCTACCAATACCCCGTCCACCTCCCCTGCTCTGGTGAGAAGCCTGCCCCCGTCAGAGGTCACCAGACCTCAGGGCCAGGAGGGCCAAAGCGCCTCAGAAGCTGCTCCTGGTCTTCCAGGTCCTTCCACACCTTCTTGTGCCTGTAGAAGATGGGGCAATCCTGGCTGGTGCAGGTGACGTCCTCGTGCAGGCTGCCCTTGCAGCAGGGGCACTTGGGTCCAGAGGCCGAAGAAGTACTCCTCCAGGGCATTCTTTCCTTCCTTCTTTTCTTTTCTCTTTCCTTTTCTTTTCCTTTCCTCTCTTCTCTTCTCTTCTCTCTCTCTCTTTCTGTCTTTCCTTTCAGTTAGGGTTTTTTCTCTTACCAATTGAGAATTTATGTTTGGTTTGTTGATTCACATGATTTTATAATGTGCTGTACAATGTTTCACTGTCCTAAAGTAATGAAATACTGGCTTTATTTTAAATTAAAGATGAGGAACTTACAGTTTATATAATAATGATTACTTTCTGCATATTTTCAATATCTTAATTTCTTTCTCTAAGCCAGATGAGCCTAATGGAGAAAATGGGATACACCACACATCTGCCATAGCATTTTTCATTTGTTTATGTAATAAGTACTCATTAAACATATTCTGTGCCAGATAACTTGTTCTAGCCACCAAGGATCCATTAGTGAGCAAGACAAAACTTCTGCCCTCTTGGTGCTTACCTTTTAGAGGGGAGCCAGACATTAAACAAGGAAATGGGTGAATAATTTTAGATAGTGATTAGTGCTATGAAGAAAACAGCAGAGTAAGATGTTAGAACATAATTGGGGTGGAAGAGAGGGTTTGCTCTTTTAGGTAGGGTAATCAGGAAAGGCCTCTGAAGATTCGGTATTTGATCAGAGACCTGAGTGGTCAGAAGAAGCGATCACGTAATGATTGGAGGGAAGAGCAGTCCACATGATAGGAATAGCAGGTGCTCTGGTATTTGAGAAACAACAAGGAGGCAGGTGTCTGGAGGTAATGAACTAAGCGGAGGATAATAAGAGGTAAGATTGGAGTGGTATACAGGACCAGATCGTGTAAGGCATTTGCTGTCACTATCAAGAATTTTTATCTTATTCTAGGCTTAAGTTCTATTTTAAATGTATTTCGTGGCTGGCTTATCTGCCAGTATTTATTTGTTATACTTAAAAAACATAGTTGGAGTCACACATAAAGTCATTGGACTTTAAGCAAGAGAAGAGAGTCATATCAAGAGTGTGTGAATATAAAGCTTGTTCTGTCAAAAATACTGGGAATTCTGGAGAGATGGTGGTGGTGGTGATGTCATGTGGTTTCAAGTCTCCCCAGATTCCCCCGTGGAAACAAATAAAGCAGTTCCATTCTGCTAGTGACAAGGAAGCTTGCATCAGATTAACCATCCCATGGATAGCATGTATAGAAAACAACTTTGACAGGCCTGGGAGCATCACAAGCAAGTAGAAGCAGCAAGTCAGCCTTAAAAGAAGTGAACTGCAGTGCGTGAGATGTCCTTTGTGTGCCTTCCCACCTGCACTCCCCATCCCGTGCTGCGAGGAGCAGCTAGAACTCAAGCAGAAAGTTGCCATCTTACTGGCTCGAGGAGTCAGAGTTGAAAATGAAGGGCTATTGGAGTGAGATGTGTTGAGGCAAGTCAAGGAAAAGTAGAAACCACTGGAGAAAAGGACCAAAATCTGCTTCTACAGCACCCAAGTCTTGGACTAACCCCTGAAATACACATGTGTTGCATGGAGAGACCTCAGGGGTCCCAGCAGAAAGCAGGAAGCCTTGGCTTAGCTGCTACCCATCATAGAGGAAGCAGAGTTTGGAGTTTATGGGTGCAGCCAAGTTAACTGGCTGTTAGAACAAAATCCATCATGCTTTAGAATAAGATAACAGAATTTATCATCTAAAATGCCAGTACAATATTAAAAATTACTAGCCATGTGGAGAAATTAGAAAAGTGTGATCAATAATCAAGACAAAAAGGAAGCAACCCCAGAGTAACTGAACTTGTAACTAGCAGATAAGAACTTTAGTTTTTTAAAAAAGATTTTGTTTACTTGGGAGAGAGAAAGAGAAAGAGCACAGGGGGAGAGGAAGAAACAGACCCCCACTGAGCAGGGAGCCCGATGCAGGGCTCCATCCCAGAACCCTGAACTGAAGGTAGATATTTAACTGACTGAGCCACCCAGGTGTCCCACCCCCTTTTTAAAGATTTTATTTAGCAGACAAGAACTTTAGAAGAACTGTTACAAATGTGTTCAAAGACAGAAATACAGCAATATTGAACAAAGAGGTGAGGAATCTCAGAAGAGAGAAAGAAACTATAAAAAAGAACCAAATGGAAATTCTGGAGCTGTAAAGAGACAAGCTATCAAAACTGACACAAGAAGTGGGGTGCCTGGGTGGCTCAGTGGGTTAAAGCCTCTGTTTTGGCTCAGGTCATGATCTCAGGGTCCTGGGATCGAGCCCCACATGGGACTCTCTGCTCGGCAGGGAGCCTGCTACCTCCTCTCTCTGCCTGCCTCTCTGCCTACTTGTGATCTCTCTCTCTGTGTCAAATAAAAAAGAAAGAAAGAAAAGAAAACTGACACAAGAAGAAACAGAAAACCTGAAATATTCTATATCTATTAAAGAATTGGATTATAATCCTTTCACAAGGAAAAATCTATGTCCCAATGGCTTCACTTATAACTTCTATCAAACACATGAGGAAAAATGCAAATGTTAACATAAACTCTTCCAAGAGAAAAGAATTAGGGAACACTTCCCATTTCATGAGTTCAACATTATCCTATTACCAAAAATAAGGAAAGACATTATAAGAAATTACAAAGAAATATCCTAACATGAATGTAGATGCAAATAGCCTTAACAAACTACTAGCAAAGCTATCTGCAATATATTACAAGAATAATACATCCTGTCCAAGTATAGTTTAGCTCAACACTGCAAAGTTAGCTTCCCACTCAAAAATCAATCAATGCAATCACCAAATTAAGAGAATGAAGGAGAAAAATTACATGATCATCTCATTAGATTTAGAAAGAGCATGTGACAAAAAATCAACATCCATTTATAATAAAGACTCTCCTAGTAAACTAGGAATAGATGGGAACTTTCTCAGTCTGATAAATGGCAGCCATGATATATATATATATCAATAGTATCATAGTTAATGTTCAAGGGCTGAAACTTTATCAGGAACAAGGCAAGGATATTGTACTGAAGATCCTAATTAATGCAATAAAGGCAAAAAAAAAACCCAATAAAATTCATAGTAGTATAAAAGGAAGATATAAAACTGTCTTTCTAAATAGAGATCATGTACATAGAAATGCCTATGGGATCTATAAAAAAAACTAATCCTACTAATAAGTGAGTTTAATAAAGTCATGTATAAAAACCAACTATTTCTATATACTAGGAAAGTGAAATAAAAAACCAAACAATTTACAAAATGGAAAGACAAAGGGTTTAGAAAAACCAAGTGTTGAATAGAGAAGGAGCAACGTGAGCTCTCATCATGAATGATGGGAATGTAAAATGTTAAAGCCATTTTAGAAAACAGTTTGACAAACTTTTATAAAGGTGACATACCCATATCATTCAATCAAGCAATTCAAATCCTAATATTTATACAAGAGAAATTAGAATGTGTCCACACAAAGACTTTTACACAGATGCTTATAAGAGCCCAAACCTGAAAACAACCCGTATGTTCATCAACAGGTGAACAGATAAACAAAGTATAGTATATCCAAACAATGGAATTCTCTCGGCAATAAAAGAGAACAAGCATGTTTGTAACAACATGGATGAATTTTGAAAATATCATGCTGAATAAAAAAATCCAGATTCAATTCACATGAAATTCTAAAAAAAAGAGAGAGAGAGAGAGAGATAACTAATCTGTAGTAACAGAAAGAAAATTAGCGGTTGCCTAGGACTGAAGCCGGGAAGACACTACCCTCAAAGGAGAGAAGGAAGTATTTGGGGTAATAATGTGGGTATTTTAGATCCTGATGTGGCATTAGTTACATGGTACAGATCCTTGTAGTTGTGTACATTATACCTTTATGAAGCTGATCAAAGAAAAGGCCAATACATCCGATTTGTCAAATGACTAGTACAGACAATAAATTCTGAAGTTTTTCAAGCTAGGCTTCACAGAAGAGGTAAAATTGGAATTGCCCTTTCAGGAGAGATAGGCTATAGATATACTACATTTCAAAAAAAAAAAAAAGGGGGGGCGCCTGGGTGGCTCAGTCGTTAAGTGTCTGCCTTCGGCCCAGGTCAGATCCCAGGGTTCTGGGATCAAGCCCCGCATCGGGCTCCCTGCTCGGCAAGAAGCCTGCTTCTCCCGCTACCATTCCCTCTGCTTGTGTTCCCTCTCTCACTGTGTTTCTTGCTGTGTTTCTCGCTGTCAAATAAATAAAATCTTTAAAAAAAAAAAAAAAAAAACCTGAGCAATGAAAAAGTCAACACAGGGATGAATGCAGAAAGAGTGGGTGGCTTGAAGGGATGGTGGTATTGTATCATTAGACTGAAGGCAGAGGCTCTTACAAGGGAATTGTGGGAGATTCAGATGGAGGGAGGAAAAAGTCAGGGGCAGAATGTTGCCAGAACAAAGAGATGGATCTTTATCCTCTGGGTACCGAATGAACTTTTGAGATTTTTGAGCAGGGGAGTATGTTAGGTCAATGAATTTGGATTGTGGTGCAGAAGAATCAGCAAGGAGAGAAGGTACTGGAGTTCACAAGGCAGACTTGCAGTGGACGTGGCTTGAGAAGATCAAAGATCGAACTAGAGTGGGGAAGGCAAAGAATGGAGGTGATGCGGAAAAGGAAGAATTGACAATGAATATTAGGTTAGACTCTGGATTTGTGAACAAGGAACAGACTAAACGATGAGTTTCCAAGCATGGGTAGCTAAAATGGCAGGACAATTAGTTGAGATAAGAAGAAGCCAGTTTGGGGAGAAAGATGTTGATTTCAGTTTTAGGAGTCAATTATCTGAGAAACTTACCCTGACCCTGACCCTACTCTTACCTCTGTCTTATGACTGGATGTCATAATGTCACTGCAAACACCAAAGTGTGTCATGCTTAGCCTGTCACATTTATCGCCTTGTATTATGACTGTCTACCAATCTCCCCCAGTAGGTCCCGTAAGACTTGAAAGTAAGGACTATCTTTGGTTAGTATTCCCCTGTGCCAAACATTGTTCTGAGAGCCCAAGGGTTTTGCATATGTGCTTATGAGTATTTGCTAAATATGTACTGCATGTTGAGTTTGAGAGGAACAGGAAAGTAGATGTGATCCTCAGGCAATTAAAGTGGCGAGTTTAGGATATATAGTCTGGGAAGGTATTTACATAAAAGTGATGGTTGAAACCATGCTATAAGATTCCTAAAGGACAGCTTATAAACAAACCTCCTGTGGCACTTAATGTCTTCATTACTTACCTGGCAAATTTGCTCCAAAATGAGAAGCAAGAGAGACCAAGAAAAGGCATGCAAGCCTGCATTAACCATTAGCCGAATTAACAACTTCTGAATATTCAGGAATTGGCTCTTCAGATAATTGGCACACACACACACACAAGGCTTTGCCTGGCATTTTATGTTTGCCTCTTCCCTTTTGTACGAAAAATAATGAAGCAGTGACGTTTGAGAAAGTGGGAGAAAAATTCTAGCAGCATGAATGCATTTGGGGTTTTCACCCTGGATGAATACTGATGCCCCACCACTTATCAACCGTGTGAGCTTAGACAAAATACTTCCTCTCCCTGGGTTTATGTCTTCTCATCCAAAAAACTGGGGGTTTAGTACCTACATCATATTTTTGTTGAGGGGATTAATTGAGGTCCAATATGCAGAACGTCTAGAAGGGTGCCCGCCACATAGGAAGCACACTGGAATTCTTAGCTAGAAGGGGGTAAGTATTACGGAGAGGGGATGGCCTTTGGCGACCACAATCTGGGCTTGAATTCGGGCTCTGCCACTTACTAGGCAAGTTATGTTTTTGTGCCCTGTTTCCTCATCTGCAAGGTAGGGATATTATTAGTACCTCTATCACAGGTTTGTTATGAGAATTATATGGATAGTAGGCACCTGCAACCCCGGCTGACATATAGCAAACGTCCTGTCAGTGCTCGGTAGGATTACCGTCACTCCCTTACCCCGTATCTCCACTCCCAAGCCCATCACCAGCTGGGTCTGGTCTCTTCACTGCCCCTCCCCCGTCAATGGGAGGATGGGTGGATGTTTTCTACTAAGTTCATACAGTGACACTAGGTGGGGCTGCTGAGCTAATGCACCTAAGAATTGCTGGACCCCCTGCCTTCCATTTTTGGAGCTGAATGAGACTTGAGGAACGCGCTGGTCAGCCCTTTTTATTTTGCGGATGAAGAAACTGGGGATCAGAGAAGTTATCTGATGTCATCCCTGCCTACAATTGTCTCCCCATTTCCGGCAAACCCAATCCCATTCTTCATCAGAAACGACTGAATAATAAAGCTGGATGTGCTCACAAATCCTAATTTTTTTTCTAGAATCATTTGGTCAAACCCAAAAGAAGTGCGACAGGAGCAGGAGTAGGCTGCTGTCACTCACTGACCGCTCTGTCTGGCCTATGCTAGGTCCTCAGTTAACATTTGTTGAAGGAATGATAGGGACCCATCATATTTTAAAAGTTCTAGAGATTTCAGATCTTCCTTAATACTTGTTCCCACGCTTCCTGAAGGGGATTCCTCCTAACACAGTCTCATTCGCCTCATGGATATGTCGATCGATCCTTTGCTTCTTTTTCAGTTTCTGTGAAGATGTTAGAGCTTGAGAAACCTTTGGAAAAATCACCCAGTCGAAATTTTTCATTTCGTCAATGAAAAAACTAAATTAGGTCCATGATCGTGTAACAAACTGGTTAGTGGCAGAGCTGAGATTAGAAATGTCCCTTAGCTTATCATCCTTAAAAAATAATTCAATCTGCTTCAAGATATTATCAAATTTCTTCCACCTTTCCTTTAAATGTTCCCTAACCTTTCCTCCAGGTCATATTCTCCAGAATATTATTAACTTTGATTACTTCCCTCTGGGAGCAGGCTTACCATTCATACCTTTCCTTTTCCTGGACAGTTTCCAGGACAACTAACCTACCTTATCATTGCTACTCACCCATCTACAATTTGCCCCTCCTGGCTCTTAATCCCTGCCCTTGAGAAGAAGAAGCAGCTCCTCTTTCCCTCCTGGACCAGCAGGGATAGGTTTTCAGATATTCCAAGGAAGTTGTCCCTGCCTGGTTAGTTTCAAAATAGACGGATGTATCCTATGGATGGAGGTTTCTGTGATTTGTAACCGCGTAACCGACCACCCTGTCCACAGGTACACAGGCAGGCTAAAGAATGTTGTTTGTGGGGCGCCTGGGTGGCTCAGTGGGTTAAAGCCTCTGCCTTCGGCTCGGGTCCTGGTCTCAGGGTCCTGGGATCGAGCCCCGCATCAGGCTCTCTGCTCAGCAGGGAGCCTGCTTCCCCCTTTCACTCTGCCTGCCTCTCTGCCTACTTGTGATCTCTCTCTCTCTCTCTCTGTCAAATGAATAAATAAATAAATAAATAAATAATCTTTAAAAAAAAAAAAAAAGAATGTTGTTTGTCAGACTTGTGCTGCGTAAGTGACCTTGGGGACCTGAGGAGTTGACATTAGCTGGCCTGCTGGTCAGAATTGGCCCTTCTGGTCTGGATGCCAAGAGCTGAAAAATCTTGCTTTACATCCGCTCTGGCTCCAGGCTGGGCTGCCCAACCCCCACCCCCCAAAATGGAATCCTCCAGGCTGGGCTGCCCAACCCCCACCCCCCAAAATGGAATCCAGGAGGAGAAAGAGGCAAACACACTTAGCCCAGGCTCCTTGAATATGTAACGACATGATAATAGGAATGCAGCTCGCTCCCAACTGCACGTGGGCAAACAAATGTTTAACTTCAGACCCTGTCGTTTGCCCTATAAATGTGGCCTTTACGAGGACTGTCAGCTATAAAGTCCCACCTGAGGTGGGGACGCTCCGCGCCGGCCCCTCAGTCAGGACACCCCGCTGGCTGTCTTCACGGGGCTTCCCCAGCTGACGGGGTTGGATGCTGTCAGTACCCGATTTGATGTAACTTTGCCTTATTCTCCTTTACCGCTTACTATTGCCCTCCTCTGTGCACAGATCTCCCTTTCCTTCCGTCTGTTTCTATTAGTTTTTTATAATATCAGTCAGGTGTCTTTTCCCCTTCAAAACGGAGAGTCCAGCTGCCGTGAATGTTTTGTTTAGAACAAAGGACCCCAGACATCTAGGACACTTCCAGGATTGTTCCAAGATGGTGTTTACAGTTCTATTTAGAGCCTCAAAAGTTGAGGCTCTGGCATGGGCACTGGGATGACATAACCCAGGGCAATCCCTCAACACAGCGTTCCTTGGCTGTAATGAACAACACTCAAAGTTCTGTTTCACTACCACCAGGAAATGAAGAATTTCTAGAGCCAAGCACTGTCTCCTTTTAACCCTTTCTCTACAATTCTAAGAACTTACAGCTTTATTTCTTTACCAGCTCTGTGGTCGCGTTGTGGCAGATTCTTCCAAATGGCCATAGATTCTTCCACACCTATCAGGAGGTGAAATCTACCTGTCCACTCCTCAAGCCTAACTTGGCCATATGACTCTTTCTGGTCAATGGGACATTAGCAAAGGTGATTCAGGTTGGGGCTTTGAAAGTGCTTGAGCGCCAGGATTGTCCTCTAGCTGTGCTTGGAACCCTGGAACTACCATGCGAATGAGCCCAATCTAGCCTGCCAGAGGATGAGAGGGAAGGCAGCCAGACCCTTGCCACGAGCCTTCCAAATACCAGACAGACATGCAAGGCCATCCTAGATCATCCAGGATGATGAATGGAGAGCCACGAGTGAGCCCGAGCCTATCAGTCACGCCCATCCAGACAGAGCTTCTCAACCAACCCATGGGACTGTGTGATCAGTTAATGGTTGCTAAGTCAGTACACGGTGGGGTGGTGTAGTATATAGGAAACATTCCCTGATGTATATGCAGTGGTAAAGACTCCCTAAAGAAATGGCAATCCGTGTTTTCTAGTTAGCTCCTCATTTTAACCCCCATCCTCCTATCTTCTGTCATCTGGGTTTAGTTAGCCGTTCTGACTGTGTGTGATAGTTTACCTAAGTGGAGGAAGAGCAGAGCATGACTGCCCCTAAAGTGGATCCGCTGCAGGTTTAGACTTGGGTGCCCTCCACTTGGCAATCCATCCTCAAGGTGCGTGGCTTTCACACCCGTGGCGAGGTCTTGGGAATTCTCGGGAATGTCTTGTGCTGACCTCTCTAGGCACAGATCTGATGTAGTTCGGGGAACGTTGATGAGTTTGTGGGGGTCTGGAGCTGACGGCTGAGAAATAAGTCTTGAGATGTCTTTGGTGCAAAATGATGGTGTTATGAAAGCTTGGGGGGGGGGACCCCACGGAAGCTGCTGCCATGGCTGATTATATACTTGGGAGCTGGGGGCAAGGAAGAAGGAAGGTTTTCAAGAGAATTTTCATAAGCTAGAGAGGACCTGCTAGATACCGTAGGCCTTGCCATTGTCACGCTCAGGTGGTTTTTCCCTCTTGCAAGGCATTCACCTTAAGACAGCCCATTGCTTCCTGCGGGGAATTGTGCACCCTGCTGGCCTCTAGTATTTGCCAATGACCTGCAGGTTAGGAGGACCTTTAAGTTTATCAACATTGCCTTCTGGAAGTTAGGTTATGGATAAGAACGCTTTTTTCTTGTAAATCACTAAGACTTTGGTAAACTGAGGGAGACTCCTGTCCTACAGGACTGGAATCTCTGTAAGTTAACCATTTGTTTTCCTTCCCTTATCTTGAAGGCAGCCGGCAGTGCGCAGGAATGTCACGCTGTCTTGCTTATCCCTCCCTGGGAGGCGGGGGCAGAGGGGGATGGTTTGTGGGGCATCAGCTGGTGCTGTGTCCTCACCTCGATTTCTGCTCCCTCATCAGATCCACTGCACGTCTCAGATCCAGACCATTCTCCTCACGGACACGACAGCTTTTTTAGATTCTGCCAATGGAACTTAACTTCTCTGCCTGAATTTCCTCTATTATTTTCTTTAAAGATTTATTTACTTCAGAGAGAGAGGGGGGGGAGGGGCAGAAGGACAAGCAGACTTCCCATGGAGCCGAGAGCCCCACGTGGGTCTTGCTCCCAGGACCACGAGATCGTGACGTGAGCCGAAACCAAGAGTCAGATGCTCAAGCCAACCCATGCACCCTGAATTTCCTCTGTTATTAAAGTGCCAATAACTTTCTCTGACTTGACGGTCTCCTCATCTTTTCAGAAAAATACACCCTTTTGGGGCACCTGGGTGGCTCAGTCCATTAAATATCTGCCTTTGACTTCAGTCAATGATCTCAGGGTCCAGGGATCAAGTCTGACATCGGGCTCCTTGCTCGGCAGGGAGCCTGCTCCTCCCTCTGCCTGCTCTGCCTGCCACTTGCCCTGCTTGTGCTCTCTCTTTGACAAATAAATAAATAAAACCTTAAAAAAAAAAAAAGGAAGAAAGAAAAAAAGAAAACACACCTTTGGAAACCCTACATTGTATCATGACTTTATCTCGAACATCACCCCAGGCTTCTAATCCACGAACCAGGACATTACTGGCAAGTACTCATCCCTTTGGTTCCACTCTCAGCACAATAGGAATGGTTTCTCACTCATTCAACAAACATGGCAGAATCAGCCCTTCCTTTAAATACCTTACAGCAGATCTAAAAATTCTGAGAACCAATTCCAGCCGTGCGTTAGTCAGAATTTGATTCCCAGTGGAAGAGAGGTTGAGTTCATGACCTTGAGAGGGGTCAGAATTACCTAACAGGCTTATTCCAGATAGTCCTGTCCTGAACCATATTACCCTTGGCGTTGGTCAATGCAACTTCACATGAGTCTGACGTGTCACAAAACAGTGGTAAGCAACTCGATGGCATTCACTCATATTCTAAAAATGACAAACCACAGTTGAACTAGTGTGATATTGCAGCAAAATTTTTATGACAACGTGTGGGCTACTCTGCCGGAATCCCTCCCAGTTCAATCTCCTGATGACTCACCCATTCCAATCTTTGCGGCCATGGGGAGAACCACGCTCTGCACCGAGCATCAGTCTTTGCTGTTGGGATCCTCAGAGAGTTGCTGGGGGAAATGACAGAGCTCAGCTCAGTACCGGACAAAAACTGTGCATGGACGTTTCCAAACTTAAAAGGAACCGTCCCCTGGATTTCAAACCGAAATGAAAGAAACCGAGGAAAACCTCCGAAAGTCAAGAGTGTCAAAATTAGGAAGGTTTGTCAGCGAGGGTTGGTAATCAGCTAGGAAGCTTTTCAGTAAGTAATTCTCTTTCAGCCTCCCTCAATGCTTTCAATATTTTCCTGTAAGAAAAGCAACAATTCGTTCAGTGTGGGAGATTAAGATAAAACGAACCTGTATGAATAAACAAAAGTCACCTGTTACTGTAAAATGCAATTGCAAGGAAAAGAAACCCTCTCTAGGAGATCACTGGAAGCATACATAGCAGGTACAAATGTATTACAGCTTAATATTTACGATCTTTCCCCACTGTGCTTTTTAAGGAAAACAAATTTTTTACGATTTTATATATTTGTTTGAGAGAGTGCTCCCAGGGGTCCTGCATTGGGCTCCTCGCTGAGCGGGGAGTCTGCTTTTCCTCTCCCTCGGCCCCTCCCCCGGGGCCTCCTGTGCATTCTCTCTCTCTCTCGGCTTCCCCCCCCCAAATAAATACATAAAATTTTTAAAAAAAGAAACTTAAGAAAAAAAAATCCCTCTTTGGATTTAGAAGGATGGGGCTATGGGGAGGACGTACTATTTTAGAAGATCGGGTAGGGAGGAAATGATTGACATCCGTAGCATAAATATATTGCCATCTCATTAACATTTCATTGTGTTTGCTAGACGATATGCTGTTTATAACAGTATACACGAATCAGCCATAAGAGTCTCTTAATCATAGGAAACAAACTGAGGGCTGCTGGACGGGAGGAATGTGTGGGAAGGCGGCCACTGAGCGCTGGGCATTAAGGAGGGCACGTGATTTAATGAGCACCGGGTGTTATAAAAACTGATGAATCGTTGAACTCTACCTCGGAAACCGATAAAACATTATGTTTATTCATTGAATTTAAATTTAAAAAGATTATCCCGAAGAACTCAAAAATCCAGATTTATTTTATTTTATTAACAACTTTTTTAAAAAGATCTATTTATTTATTTATTTTTCAGATAGAGTTGGGGGGGGGTTCGTGCGCGCACGTCCATGAGCGCGAGCCGTAGGGGGGAGGATCAGAGCGGGCAGCAGGCTCCCCACTGAGCAGGGAGCCCATGCAAATTCAGGGCCAGGACCCTGGGATCGTGCCTGACCTGAGCTGAAGGCAGCTGCTTCACCGACTTAGCCACACAGGTGTCCCAAAAATACAGATTTAAAAAGCAATAGGCAATGAGAATTGTAACGTTTTGAGCCCATTAAAATTAGTAAACATCTTCCGTTCTCAAATATATCTAATTACTAAAGGAAACTATGCATCTGATGCTGAAAGTAAGTTTCGAACCACATTATATTATGATTGAATAAAAGAGACATGACAATATAACCAAAAAAAACAAAACAAAACAAAAAAACCTTGGAACCATATACATGTATTAATATGCTTCATATGCATCTCTGTCCCTTGGATTTTTTGTTCAGTTGTATATCATAAGCATTTCTTCTAATCATTAAAAATTTTCTCCAAGTACTTTGATGATTGCCTAATACTCCATTGTATGAATATTCGGGGGTGTATATATACACGAACTATTAAAAATCTACGTGATTTTCAAGTCTCTACTACTTACTATAAAGCTGCAATAAACATTCCTATACCTTAATTTTTGTGTGGATTTCTGGTTATTTCCTCAGAGATACCTAAAAGTGGGATTACTAGATCAATGCTCACAAATATCTTTCTACTTCCAATTAGTTTTCTGGAAAGTTTGTACCAATATGTCCATCCATTAGCAATGGCTGTGTGGTCAGCTCATTTTAGCACCAGCTCTTACCCATTTAGAAACAAAACAGGGGCGCCTGGGTGGCTCAGTTGGTTAAGCCGCTGCCTTAGGCTAGGGTCATCATCCCAGGGTCCTGGAGTTCTGGAATCAGGCCCTAGGCCAGACTCCCGGCTTGGTGGAGAGCCCCCTTGGGCCTCTGCCCCCCCACCCAACCCTACTTGTGCTCTCTTTCTCAAATGAATGAATAAAATCTTAAAAGAAAAAAGAAAACAAAGCATGAAACTCGATGTGGCCACTGTGTACAGTTTTTGCCAATCCCATTTATTTAATTCCTCATTTAGTCTGACCAGAGTTTAGAGCTGAGATTTTCAAAATATGGTCCCTAAGGCAGTAGCATCAGCACCACTTGGAGTTTATTGCAAATGCATATCCTTGAGTTCTGCCTCAGACCTAATGAACTGGAAACTCTGGGGGTGGAGCCAACCCGTGTTTTAATAAGTGCTGTAAGTGATTCTTTTTTTTTTTAAGATTTTATTTCCTTATTTGACAGCAGAGAGAGATCACAAGCAGGCAGAGAGGCAGGCAGAGAGAAGGAGAAAAGCAGGTTCCCTACTGAGCAGAGAGCCCGATGCGGGGCTCGATCCCAGGACCCTGAGATCATGACCTGAGCCGAAGGCAGACGCTTAACCAACCGACTGAGCGACCCAGGCGCCCCCTATAGGTGATTCTGATGCCCGCTCGAGATTGAGAACCAACCATCAGTTAGTTGAAAGCACTGCAGAGTCCTTTCTAAGCCCTCCCAAGTGTCAACCCCTTCTGAGTGCCAGTTTCTGGGCCCCGATCATTTATAAGGACCAGTGTAACATAGAATAAAGGCAGTCGTTTCAGTTAAGAGGGCCCGAGTTATAAATTGCATATGCGTCCTTACTGGGTGTGCATCCAGACACATGTAATAATGACTTATTACACTGTTGTAGCTTATATTTCAAGGTGAACATTTTTCTATAACGTTTAGCCTAAATGAGACACTGGAGGGAAGTTTTAAGCTAAGTTACCCCAGATGTTTCATGGTTACGCAAGAGTGCAAAACAAAACATGTTTTCCCCGCTGAATGAAAACACAATATAAGTTTTCTTTAGCAGCTGCGGCTGAGGATTGCAAAATGGAATGATCTGGCTACCCTCCAGGCCATTAGCTACCCTCCCCCCTCCCCCAAGGGCAAAGGACAATCAAGCCAAAGAGAAGGAAAAACACAATGCTCTCAAGTCCGCAGCTCACACTGAGCAGTGGGGCGGCTGGAGCATCTGGAATGTATCAGAATGGAGGTGAGAGGGAGGAGAACGGAGTACCTCGCCCCACCACCTCTGGGTCAGACTCGTTCATTGGGAATGGCCCTGGGAGGCACGACCCTCAGTCTTCATCTCAAAGTCATGCATGCCAGCAATTCAACGCAGTGTGGTAGGTGAGGTAGAAAAAATGGGATTTTCAGTCTTTCCGGGGTCCTCCGGATAGCAAGGCAGCAATGGCTGTCTTCTCTGCCTGGATTTGATAACCGTCCCCCCACCCCCCCACCCTCCCCTTCTGAGGTTGTTCTGGCCTTAGCCCCATTATTCCTCTGGAAGAATCCAACATGGGAGGGCAGAAAAAGTGTAATTTTGGAGTCAGAGAGCACACGTGTAAATCTTCATACTCTCCCACATCCCAGGTGTGGGACCTTCAGCGAGTCACTTAATTTTGCTAAACCTCAGTTTCGGAACAGTACCTCATTGGGACGGCAGCAAGGGCGTAACGAGGTCATGTGCATAGCCCACGGTCATCACTTCATGAAAGGTCGTCCCCTTTATCTCCTTACAGGACTCAGTATCTTCTCACTAACTCAGCCCCCACCCGGGTATGAGGAACATATAAATAATATTCTGTTGAAACTCAGAAATAAAAAAAAAAATCTCATCAGGCAGTTCAAAAATCCCTTCCCAGTGAGGAAGTTGTATTTTTCTCTAAATGCTCTTCTCGGGCATATGAGTGGCTTAGTAGGTTAAACGCCTGCCTTTGGTTCAGGTCATGATCCCAGGGTCGTGGGATCGTGCCCCATGTGGGGCTCCCTGCTCAGAGGGGAGCCTGCTTCTCCCTCTCGCTCTATTGCTCCCCCTGCATGTGCTCTCGCCATCTCACTCTCTCTCTCTCTCTCTCAAATAAATAAATGCATAAAATCTTAAAAAGAAAAAAAAAAGTAAATAAATGCCCTTGTCTAGCAGTCTTTTGTTACTTCACAGTGACCCTGATGCCTCTTTCTCTGGCGAGCATCTAAACTAAGAATTCTGCAAAAAGCCATCCTTTCATGAATTAGTCTGGGTCTCAAGCAGAGCCTCCTGTTGGGAGGGAGAAAGGAATGAGGAAGCAGGCAATGAGATGTAGAGTCATCTGTTTGGATAGTTCTGGGCGCTGGGCCTTCAATACTCCAGCCCAGATCAGCCTCCAGCCAAATTCTTTACCAACCTGTCCCCTGTGCTACTTCAAGTCCGTCTCAAAACCCCTGGTCCAGGAGGCTTCCCCAAGGCCAGACTTGACCTAAAGCTTGGGCAGTGTCCAGAATTACAGTGCCCAGATTTCAACTGTCCTCCCAACCCCAACCCCTCCTTCTTGGCCTCTCAGAGACCAATCCTTTAATGGCACTGATGGGTTTGAATCTGGAGAACAGGACAGAGACAGAGGACAGTTATTATTTTAATTTCTACCTGATTTAATGGAAATTTCTTACAGTGTGATTGATTTCCTTAGGACCCCGGTACACGGACCCATGTTACTTAGCCATTGGTTGTGCCTCCATATTTCCAGATACTCCCTATCCCTCATTGCATGAAGCCGCGGAGAACTTAGAAGCTAAGGTCTGAATTTGATCTTGAAGATTATTTAAAGTTCCAGAGTCTCACCTGTAAGGCCAAGACAGTTGCACAGGATGCTTGTTAAGATTTGCATGCAGAGGGGCACCTGGGTGGCTCAGTAGGTTAAGCGTCTGCCTTCGGCTCAGGTTGTGATCCCAGGGTCCTGGAATCGAGCCCTGCATCAGGTTCTCCATTCAGCGGGGAGCCTGCTTCTCCCTCTCCCTCTGCCACCCACCCAGCTCATGCTCTCACTCTCTCTCTCTCTCTCTCAAGTAAATAAATAAAATCTTAAAAAAAAAAAAAAAAGATTTGCTTACAGACAACATAACCTAATAATAATAATACTCAGTAATTAAGGTATGGAGAGTCCTAACCAGAGATTATAGTCTTACTGTTTAAAACTATCTAAGCTGGTCCTTCCAAAAATAGATGTTGAATTTTATTTTGTACAGTGACTTCTGAAATTCTTTGATGTCATTCAAGTATTCTTTCATTCCGTAAATATTTAATAAATGCTTAGTATGTATCAGAAGTACCGAGGTACAGCAGGATTAGAGTCTTGAGGAGGATATACCTGTCTCTGCCCTCATGGCATTTATTACCTGTTGGGAAATTCAGACATCAAACAGAGTTAAAATCATATATGAGCACTCTGAAGGGGTCAGCACAGAACACGATGAAAGCATTCATTGAGCGAGTGTGGCTGAACCCTTTTGGGTGATGATTCTCAGAGTTTTACCCTGTGCCTTGCAACCATTCAAGCAAATATCCAATTTTGTGTATCCTTGCGTCTGGTGTGACCAACTCACCCTTGCTTGTGTGGCACTTTCTTGTTTTGGGCACCGAAAGTCCCATGGTCAGAAAGAAAACCCTCAGTCCTGGGCAAAACCAGGATGGGTTCCTTACACTTCTTACTTCACAAAAAGTTTGGAGTGGAGTTCTCCAGCCTTTGTTTCCAAAAGCCTGAGTCTTTTAGGATAACTGACCCGAATCCTTCAAAAAGTCAATGCTGTGAAGAAGCAACGACAAAAATAAAGAGTTGGAGGAACTTTCTAGATTAGAATAGACTAGAAGGACATAAAGGGAAAACGTAACGTGTGACTATTCCTTGGGTCTTGGTGTTTATCATTAGCTTAAAAAATTATGGAATGGAACGTTTCAGGGGAATGTGAATATGAGGTAGGTATTGGGTGATTTTGTGGAACTATAGATACTTTTGTTAGATGTGACCACGGTATTGCAGGTCTGTAGGCAAATACCCTTCTTTTTAGAAGACCTAGGCTAGAGTACAGAGGTCAGGCCACAATGATGGCAAAATTCTCACAATTTTTTCAGAAGACTTATTTATTTGTTTTGGGGAGGGAGGGGGCAGAGGGAGAGAGAGAATCTTAAGCAGACTCCCTGCTGAGCTCAGAGCCCGACTCAGTGCTCGATCTCACTACCCTGAGATTGTGACCTGAGCTGAAACCAAGCATCGGACACTTAACCGACTGAGAAACCCAGGTGCTGCAAAACTTTAACCGTTATTAATCCGGTGGAGTTTTCAGGGATGGTGTGTTTATTATTCATTCAACCTTTCTGTATAAAAGTAATGCAAAATTTTGGGAAAGAAGCCAGCAACCATCGAGCCGGTTAGGGTTTGAGATGAAGCAACTTCTCCTTGAACCAGAAAATGATTCCTCTAGAATGGAAGCAAGACTGAAAGGCAGGAAAATAATTGTGTGTCCGTAGTGTTTGACTCTAGGCACATGGGATCATAGTGAGCCTGGCGAAGATCCGCATGCCCCAAACTTGGCACTGAAGCAGCCAAGAGCCCCTCACTAACGGTACAGACATCTCGGTAGACGGATTCCTGAGCAAATGACCTGTGACCAGTTGTCTGGAACCTTTATCCAAGTCCAAGTTATGGGAAACGCCTAAGCTAAAACTGATACTCAGTTTTGGTCGCCCCAAAGGGTTACATTTTCTCCGCCTCTGAGCTTATGGATTTTACTGTCTTACGCACTAAACTGCTGACTTCAGAAGGGAAGTCACCCAAGTAAGGGATATTTTCGCTGGGATCTGAAAGATGAGTAGCATCTTAGTCCCCCCAGACACTCCCCAGGCATCTGTGGGCATTTCCTGGGGTGTTTCACGCATCCGAATGGACAAGTGTAGCGAGGCATCACCTGGTGTCCTCTGATTGTCCTTCTACTGTCTCGGCACGTCTCTTCTAGATGATGCCCTCCGCCCTAGACACAGTGGTGTCCACCAGGTGCCACAGGCTCCCTCCTGCAACCAAAGGGGGGGGCCACAGGAAATGCCAGAGTTGTGAGATGTTGTTATATGCAGTGGCAAAGAATGCCGCCCCCTTTGTGTGTATGTTCAGTCAGTGAGCTCCCAAAGTCCTAGTCCTTCTGCCCAAATAGTTAAATGGGTTATAGGGAAACAACCCTTTCAGGGTTGGGTTTTTTTTTTTTAAGATTTTATTTATTTCATTGTATTGGGGGGGCGGGGAGAGGAGCAGAGGGAGAAGGAGAGAAGCAGACTCCCCACTGAGTGTGGAGTCAGTCGCCAGGCTTGATCCCAGGATGCTGAGATCATGATCTGAACCGAAATCAAGAGTGAGGCGCTTAACCGACTGAGCCACCCAGGAGCCCCTCAACTCTTTCAGTTTTAAAGCATAAGCCCCAGCTTTCCAACCACACTCAAATCTATAGCCTTGGGGCATAAATAGGGGTGGGCAGTGGGGCCTTGACTCACATGCAAACACGTGTCGGACACTAAGCTATCCCCCAACTCACTCCTCCTTTCTGACAAGGGAGGCTTTGTTAGTGGGTCTGGCTTGCGGTGCCTGGCTCACACTTCCCAGGATCACTACCCTACTGAGAGGGGCTTCAGTCCCTCCTGTAGACACCTCTGGGTCTGCTCTCCAGTTCTCTGCATATGCCAGAACCATCTGAACCGTAGCTTGGGCCTACATTTTCTGCTGGTGCTGGGTGGGGGCCCCGGAACCTGTGTTTTAACAAGATGCCAGGTAATCGTAATGTAGATGGTCCTGGAATCTCTCTTTGCCTCTACCTTTGGCAGGCTTGAACCAGGAACACTACTAGCCCTTCAGCTCCTTTGTGAGAATTAGAAATAGGCACGCTGTCCCTTCCTTTTTTCCTTCTTTCCTTCCTTCCTTCTTTTTTTTTTTTTAAGATTTTATTTACCCCACTGAGCTGAGAGCCCGACACAGGGCTCGATCCCAGGACTCGAGATCATGATCTGAGTCAAAGGCAGAGGCTTAACCATCTAAGCTACCCAGGTGCCCCACTCTTTCCCTTTCTCATTGCACCAAACTCAAGGCCAGAGGCATGACTCTATGAGCAGACTTTAGGCTGTAGTTTCAGCCCCTTCATCCCCTTTGCCAAGCATTCTTGTGCTGTGCACAACATGCATAACTGTTTGCAGCAACCTGCCTGCTTCTGCTAGGAAATGGTACAACAGAGAAAATCCTCTTAGAGTCACCCAATATCTCAGTAAACTCTAGGAAAGTTCTGGGGTTGAACTGTGCTGGTTCCTTCCTCCTGGAGATCAGGTGAGCCAGTAGGCAGCCTCCAGACCTGTTGAGGGGAGGGGCCTGGAGGACAGGAGCTCAGAAGATCTAACACGGAGGTTCTTCACCTTCACTGAGCTTTGGGAGCTTTGAAAGATTCTGATGCCCGGGTCTCACCCCCAGCACATAGTTAAGTGGATTCTGATGCAGCCTGGGCATCAGAGTGTTTTAAAGCCCCCCGGGTGATTCTAACATGCAGGATCTCCAACCTACTAGAGCTCTTACCCCAATCAGAGAGATGTCTCAGCCACTGTGTGTCTTCCTAAGAACTGGAGGACCAAGGGTAGGCTCACCCTTCCGAGACCATGCAGCTGGCTCTCTCGCTCTGTGTGGTCCAACTTTGCATAAGCTCTTCAGGCTTTTCCTCAATAAGACAATGAGCGCTTTTGTTTGTGCTTCTTGGCGTCTCTGCCAATGACCAAACCCGTGCCATTTCTGAGCACTCTCCCGGTCCTGCGCTTGCTTCCCTCCCCCTACATCAAATTCATCTATTTTTAATGTCTCGCACTCCCCATCCGTTTGACAAGCTAATCTTCCACAAGGCATACATGACAGGCAAAGCTTAAATACTCTCTCTGAAGTGTGTGCCAACGTAATTTGATAGTATGCCAAAAGGAAATAATGTCATGCCATTATTTATGTTAAGCAAGATGTTACTTTTACATGGTGGGATCCAAACTTGAGATGTGGTTGTTTTGGGCGGGGAGGGACCTCAAACTTAGGGGAGCGGGAGTCAGTAGTGGAGAGCCCTTTGGAAGTCTCCACTGTTTTTTTCCACTTGAGGTAATGGCTGGACTTCCACTAAAAATGCGGGTCATGCTACTCTCATGAAGGGATGAAAAGAAAGAATAAAAACCCAATTCTCTTATAAGAATATGGACTCCTAAAAGAGAGATCACATTCTATTCCTTTTTTAATTCTACCTCATTCTTACTGCATAACGTGTATACTTCTGTCACGCAATCCATGTTACTGAATTGTCAAGAGTTTTCAAATTCCAATTCAACACCAATTTATTGAGTGTCTACTACATCCTGGATCCTGAACTAGGTACTTTCATCTGTTATCTCATTCAATCTTAGTAAATCCTCAGGTATTAGTGAGGACACAGGCTAAGCTGCTATAACAAAAATATCTCAAAGTGCAGGATTAAACAGGGTGTAAGTTTCTTTTTTTCTTTTCTTTTTAAGATTTTATTTATTTATTTGACAGAGAGAGAGATCACAAGTAGGCAGAGAGGCAGGCAGAGAAAGAGGGGGAAGCAGGCTCCCCACTGAGCAGAGAGCCCAATGTGGGGCTTGATCCCAGGACCCTGAGATCATGACCCAAGCTGAAGGCAGATGATCTAACCCACTGAGCCACCCAGGCGCCCCAGTTTCTTTTTTTCTTAAATGATGGTCCAGATTATGGTCCACTGAATAAGTCCAGGGCTTGGTTGTTGGTTCCACTATCTTTATCATGTGCTGGTTATTTGCTCCTGTGCTTTCGTCTTTGGGTCCTATATGGCTGCTCCAGCTAATACGTAGAGGGAAAAGGCCGGGGAAGGAGACCTGCGTTTCTAGAAACACAACCCGGAAGTGGAAGCAAACAATTTGCTTACATCTTATTGGCCAGAATTTTAGTTGCGTGGTTAGAACGATACACAAAGCATGCTGGGAAATGTAATCTCTAATTAGGTGGCTCTGTCTCCATCTACAACCAGGGACTCGTTTTATTAAGCAAGGGAGAATGTATATTGATGCATAAGTCTCATAAGACACCTCATGCCCAAGGATGGGTATCTTCGTTCTTATCAAAACTAAAAATGGACTATAGGAAGATGCTGATTTCCTGCCCAAAGAGGTCCTCTGCTTCGTCAGTGTATTCAGAATTAAGTTGGCTCTGAGAGGCTACCTCAACTTATAACAGTCTGCCATACTGACCATCAGAAATACCTATTACGTAACTGACAATGGACGAAGATACACATCAGCAACTAGAATGTTTGGGTTCCCCAATCAGGCTGAGATTTTCCTGGTACAGAGTTGCTTAGAAGGCCACACAGCAGGGTAGGCTCGCAGACCCTGAGCGTCCGATCTGGGCCCCGTGCTGTGCTAGATGTCTTCCACCATGTCATATGATCCACAGACCCAATTCAGTGAGGTAAGGATCATTGAGAGCATTTTACAGGTACAAAAACCCAACAGCAGGAAGGTTATGCAGCTGAGGTGTGGCAAGGCTGGTGGCGGGATCCGGGTCTCTTGGATTTTAGAGCGAGTGCTTGCTCAGCACACACTACTGCTTATGCGGGAGCTTCAAGACATCCTCGGTCATGTTTTCACTGGCTGTGCCTCTTTGTACAGATGTCTGCTATGACATTTAATGGGGTAGATGCGTTCTATTACTGAAGGCAGTCTTTTCCAGGCTCCCTCCATCTCCCGGTATTTGTGGATCATGTCTTAGTCATTTCACAAAATTAAGGCTAGCACGGGGCCTGGTGTTTGTTACATGCTGAAACAAATGGTTACATAAGTAAATCACCCTCCTTCTGCTACAGTTAAAAACAGACCCTTTACTGAACCCCCACCCCCATCTTACCGATTTTCCCTTTCAATACTTAGCCCACGCTCCCTATTTCCCCACATGAGCATCTTATTCTAAGTCCTTGGCTTGAAACTGTAGTGCCAGGGACACTCAAAAATATTTCCAGTTGATTCCCAAACATAATTATTTCATTTACTGAAAAGGTCTCCCGGGGTTGAATTTTTGCTTCACCCTAACCTCAGTCCATCCTGATGCCTTGTTCATTAGTATTTCCTTTTGTTTCATCTTCAGTAGCTATGGGGAAAAACGATTTGCCGCTTTGAGTTTGTTATAAAAAACGCGCCCAGGATTCCAGGGAGAGAGAATGATGCCGACTCCAGGCTGAGGTCATGATTTTGCTGAAGGAGACTGCCAATCATCTCAGGGCTGATGCAAACTCCTGCAGTGATGCTCCACATGGGCCTGGGTGGGGCTGGCCTCACCACCCCGCTGCCCCCACCCGCCACAGCTCTGCAAAGGAAGGATCTGGAAATGAGAGGGGCCCTTTAAAAGTCCCTTCCCCAGTGGCACAAAGGATGGGTGTGTGTGTAGGACAAACCAAATCGAATCAACAAACATTTCTAGATGCAGGGCTTTCTGCTAGACAGGATGGGGGCTGTAACAAGGACAGAGAGGTCCTGCTCCCAGTAATAAGTTTACCCACTGAATCATTTGTTTAAGCATAGAAGAAATACCAGTAAGCCTCATCTGAACTCATTTTCCTCATCTGAAGAGGAACTGAGTTGGACTCCTCTGATGAAGCCCTACCCGTCATGCAGATGGGGGGGTCTGCCTTCCCTCTTCCAAGCATCATCCTAAACCAACTACTACAAATGAAAAATTCATGTGAAGTTGCTTTAAAAACTCTATGCGAGTTTTGCATTCAATTCCAAGTACATATTCCAAGTGATGCTGTGTGTGTGTGTGTGTGTGTGTGTGTGTGTTTCTTCACTCAGGGGAACCCTGAAGTGAAGCAGAAAGGTTTATTCTTGGGGATACCCATTCCCTAAAAGGAGGAGCTCAAGACTGGATGACGTCTGACATCCTTTCCAGATTCAAAATTCCTCTACAAGGAGTCAGAAATAAGTAGTATCAGAGAAAGCTTAAGCAGATGTACTGGAACCTAACGGCGTATTGATTCCATTTATTTTTTCTAAACTCCAACCAGATAAAACTGGTTCTGCAGACGAGATTCACCCACTGACTGCTGGTTCTTAAACAAAAGGAGCCTAGGAGTAGGAGTCTATATTTTCAGAACATTCCCCAGGGGACTCTTATCAGGCAATTGGAAACTCTGAGACAGGTATGTACAAATTCCTCATAAACTGTACAATCTGATAAAAATAGGAGCCATTATTGTGGGTAAGGATATTAATCTTTGCTGTTTTCGCCACACAGGAGGGTTTGAATGAGATACTGTGGATTGCTTTGTAAAATCAGGAACGAAGGTTATCAGAACAGGAGATGTAGGAGGGCTGCAAGTCTCTCTCCTCTTGACCCTCATCGCAGCCGGCCAGGTGTAGAGAAGTTCTATAAACTCTACAGTCCCAGCCCCAGCGGAAGGCACGGCCTGCTTGGAACAGACGCTGTGCACTTCTTGCCTCTTCTGCCCTGTAGCTTAGATGCACAATCTGAGCTGTTTGGGTATAGACCCCAAGGGTCTCTCTCTCTTCCTTCACTTACTCGTTCTATGGCCCCTTCAATCAAAAAAGAAATCTGATGAAGAAATGGATGGGGCTTCCGATTAAATATTAAAAAGAGGGGCTGCCATTGCTGCACCCCTGGGTCTCTCCTGGCCCCGGGCCAGACCCCTAGAGTCCCGAGCATGGTGGTGTTTGTTCTTTTTAACAAGGACAATGCTTTCCAAGACACCCCACTTCTTGAGCTTCTCTGATTTGCTTCCCTCTATCAAAACGTATTGGTCCAGGGGTCTGTCCTTTTAGAGTCCTAGGTTGGCAAATTAATATAATAAATGATGTTTAAGTAGGTAGATGAAGAGCTTCATGAAAGCACATTCAGGTTTTATTTATGTCTACGCTTATGTCCTTGGTTTCTGGATCATTTGTGCGAGGTCGCTATGGAACTCAATTAAAGCTAAATACCAACAGGGTTTTCGGACATACTGGTATTTCAATAGCTCCCTTTATTCATTCAACAATATTTGAATGCTTACTATGTGCAGGGCATAGTCTAAGAAGCAAATGAAAAGGGTATTACAAAGCAGTGGCTTTCAAACTTTAGTGAACTTTGGCATCACTTGGAAGACTTGTTAAAACACAAAGTTCAGAATCCTAGATCCTGATTCGGGAGATCTGGGTGGGCCCTGAGAAGGCGCGTTTCTAACAAGTTCCCAGGTAGGGCTGGGGCTGCGGGCCTGGGGAACCACACTTTGAGAACCACGGGTTTAGGGCCTGGCGGGAACCAAGTTCCTGATCTCCGGGGCACACAATGCAGGGTGTTTGTCCCAAGGAGACTAACGGTGGAGATTCAGGTCGTCTTGGCAGGTCCGTGGGGGAGGCACCAGGGGGCACAGAAGCCCCTTAAGGTGCCGTCCTTGCCTGCCACCCCCCAGAGTCCTCGGCACACTGAGAAGTCAGAGGTGGGGCGCCCTCCTCTCTGCCCTCTCCTCTCTCTCTGGGGCCGAGTGGGGCGGAGCGGGGAGGAGGAGGGAACCGCGGGCGCGCCCCGGAGGCGTCGGGGATCGGGCGCATCTTCGCGGGACAGGCGGCGCGCGGGACCCGCGGAGGAAGTCGCCCTCCCCCCGCCGCGGCCCCGCCCGCCCTGGCGCGCGACTGGCGGCTGGTGGCCGGGGCGGTGGCGGTGGCGGCGGCGCGGGGCGGGGCGCCGCGACCCCCGTCCCCTCCCGGGCGCGCTTGCCGCGCCCCCGCCCCCTCGTCGCAGTCGCCGCCGCCCGGCTGGCTGGGCCTCAGGGCGCGGGCAGCCGCGGCGCCGCATTCCCGGCCGGTCCGCGAGCCATGGCCCAGGCCGGCGAGGAGGCGCTGCCCGGGCCCGAGACCGCGGTGCAGATCCGCGTCGCCATCCAGGAGGCCGAAGACGCGGAGGAGCCGGAGGACGACGAGGAGGGGGCGGAGGCGCGCGGCGCGGGGGACCCGGCCCGGTACCTGAGCCCCGGCTGGGGCAGCGCCAGCGAGGAGGAGCCGAGCCGCGGGCACAGGTAGGAGCGGCGGCGCGGCCGGGCCGAGGGGAGCCCGCCCCGGGTCCGGGCCGAGCGGGAGCGCGGGGACAACTCCGCGGGCGCAGCGGCTCGGGGCAGCCCCGCCGCGGGGCCGCTGCTCCGGGCGTCCCACCAGGGGCAGAACCTGCTTTCGGCGGTTGCGGGTGCCCAGCTCCGCGGCTTGATCGCCCGAGCGGAGCTCCCGGGGCTGGCGGCGGGGCTCGGAGGGGCCTGGACGGGGGCATGCCCTGGGACCCGGGAGGAATTCCTTCCTAGGCCATCCTCGCCTTCTTCTCCCCCCGGGGTTGGCTCTCCCGGCGCGCGCTCACCCGGGACCCTCCCCAAAGCCCATCGCGGCCGGGTCTTCCCCTCCGAGAGCGGCCCACCTCCCCCTGAGAGGGGCCCTGCCGAGCCTTCACTGCCTCCTTCCTCCTGTCCGCTTCTCAGCCCAGATGGTTTGGGGGCAGCCCAGGCCCAGCTGACACTTGCTGCTGGGGGATCCGAGGAGCGATTTCGCGGTGCGGAGAGCTCTCCTGCTCTGATTTGGAATCAGCTCAAGGCTTGCTGCCTGCATCCTCGCGGGCCGGGGATTCCCATTTTCACGCAGCCTCCCCCACCTGACTTCTATGCTTGCATCATCACCTTGCTGCCTTGATAGTTGGGTTCCTGAGTGATGGGCAGTGTGGAGCTGTTAGGGAGCAGGAAGCCACCTGTCTAACCGTGACTTTGGGCCCCGAGCCCCGTCATCGGCCTGAGACCCTGAACTTGTGTCCACCAACGCCGGCACCTTTCCGGTCTGTGGTTTCGTTCCTGCGGTTGAAATGAGATAGGTGTATGGAGTAGCCCTAGCCAGGGGATAGAGCAAGGGCAGAACTTGAAGATTCCTGGAAGTGCCCACAGGAACTTCCTACGAACCCTCTTTCTTCGGGGTTTCTGAGCACATGCTTTCAGTTGCCCTCTGCAGGATCATTACTCCATTGGCAGAATACCCAACTGAAGGGCGTGAGGGTACTGGCTCCAGAGGCATTCCCCATCCCTGGCTGACCCTTCCCCGTGGAGGAGATCTGCGTATAGGTGCCCAGAGATTCAGGGCGGTTCCGAGGAGACAGAGGGATCTGAGGAGGAAAGTCCATCCCCAGAGTTGAAAGCAGAAACACCGAGCCATAAGTGGACGGCACAGAAGCTGCAGTAGATCTCTCAGCCCTCTATACACTGTAAAACCTGATTCATTCACTAGCGCATTGGTTCAGCTCTGTGCTGAGAATAAAAAGAATCAGTCCATAGTCACTGACATCTCAATCTCCAGGAGAAGGCGGCCACCTAGTCAAATAATTTCAGAGGTTATGTAAAGGAGCTCAGAGTGGCTGGTGCTTCTGATTTCATTTGCCTGTGACTGTGGCGAAGAGCTCCTCCCTCCACTGGGGACTAAGTTTTGAGATGGTACCATTGGCAGGGATTCAAGCCCTACCTATTTTTTGGGCTTGGAAAGATCCCCCTGTGGAGATGAGGAGAACATGATCCTCATTTGGGTGGGCGTCTTGCCCCTCCCCCCCCCCAACACTCTCTGTCCATAGCCACCCCACCCTTCCCTCCCGACTGCAGGGACCGGAGTCTCATGGAGCTTTCGGTTTCAAGCAATTCCTGCTGCCCGCTGGCAGAGAGCTGACTCCAGAAAAATCCCTGGAGGCTCTTCAGGGTAGGGGAGCTGACAGAGCACAGCAGGCAGACATCCAGAGTAAGGGAATGTAGCCAGGGACAGTATCCATGCTGTCCCCAACATGCTGTCCCCCTGCTTGGGCTGGTCTGGTGCGGCAGCCGCCCCCACCCCGTGGGGCCACTTCTCAGTTTCCATAGCCTTCTGGAGAAAGCCTAGGTGCCTGTTTGTTTAGATGTGGCACCTACCCGCCTCTTCCCTTTGGCCCATGGTTTTTTTCCCTGCCTGTCTCAGTAATTCGTGCTCCCTCAGCACTAACCCCTCTAGGTTCCTGAATATAGGGTACGGTTTTGTGTCTGCAGGCCTTTGTACTCCCTCCTCCCGGTCTCTCTGATTGACTGATTGATCTCTAGTCGGCCTTAAAACTTCACTGTGCCTACTGAGTATTTCTCCGAAGGATACAAACCTGGTGATTAGAAGGGGTACCCGCACCCCAATGTTTATAGCAGCAGGGCCTACAATAGCCAAACTATGGAAAGAGCCCAGATGTCTGTCGACAGATGAATGGATAAAGAATGAATGTTGATGGAGGAACACACGCACGCGCGCGCGCGCACACACACACACACACTGGAATACTACTCAGCCATCAAAAAGAATGAAATTTTGCCATTTGCAATGACGTGGATGGAGTGAGAGAGTATTATGCTAAGGGAAGTTGGTCAGAGAAATTGTCAGAGAAAGACAAATACCCTAGTACAAATACCACATGATTCCAGTCCTATGTGGAATTTAAGAAACAAAACAGGTGGACATGGGGAAGGGAAGGAAAAATAAAATAAGATGAAAATTGAGAGGGGGACAAACCAGAAGAGATACTGAACTCTAGGAAGCAAATTGAGGGTCGCTGGAGGGGAGGTGGGTGGGGGATGGGAGAACTGGGTGCCGGCCATGAAGGAGGGCTCGTGATGGAATGAGCACTGGGTGTTCTAAGCACCTGATAAATCATTAAATTCTGCCTCTGAAACTAAACAACAAGAACACTTCACTGCTTTGTCCCCCCGACCCCCAATCCCCACCCCAAAGCTGTTTGTTTCCTGTCCTCGGAGTTGCCATAGTACTCCGCATGTTTTATACCAAGCGTTTAGCTCGGCTGTAACTGTATATAGTTCTGTCTCCCTCACAAGAACGGGAGCATCACGAGTTTGGGGGCCACGCTTGCCTTGCTCTCATTGTATCCCCAGCACCCGGCATAGAGACACCTAAGTATTTGTTGAACGTCTCTATCATTACATCACACATCATGCTGTTGGGCTGAAGTATTTGCGTGGTTTTCACCCAATGAGACAGTGAGATTTTTTTTTTTTAAGATTTTATTTATTTATTTATTTGACACAGAGAGAGAGATCACAAGTAGGCGGGGGGAGCAGGGAGCCCCATGTGCGATCCCAGGACCCTGAGATCATGACCTGAGCCAAAGGCAGAGGCTTTAACCCACTGAGCCACCCAGGCACCCCGAGACAGTGAGATTCTTGAAGGCAGTGACCTCACCTTGGTCCCTTCTATACCACCAGTACTCAGCCCACTACTTGGCTTTCCCCTGGGGTCCAAGCAACACGTGGAAATAAGAAAAATGTTCTTTTAGTCTTCTCCCCACACCTCTCTCACCAAAAAGGTGCCTGTCTTTTCATTCTCACCTTTTTGAAATAAAAATGTCAAACATAAAATGTGAAAGAGTAGTATTGTGAGTGTTCATACACCTACCATCTAGATTCAATAGTTGTTCCTACTTTGCCCTATTTGTTTGGTAGACTTATGAATGGTTTTCTCTGAACCATTTGAAAATATACACAAGACTTACGATACCCTCAGCATTTTATTTGAGAGCCCTTACTAATGACAGTTTCCTGTAAAACCATAATACTATTATTGCAATTAAGAGAATTAACAATGATTCCTTAGTTTAATGCATGAAATGATCTAATAGCTAAGTTCCATATTTGGGTCTCCCCCTCAATTGTCCCACACTGTATTTTATAGATATTTCTTTTTGCCCCCTCCAACCAGATCCAGTCCAGGTGGTGGCATTTGCTTGTTATGTCTCTTCAGAATCTTTTAATCTGGAACATTCACACTTTTTTTTTTTTAATGCGTTGCTATTTTGAAATAAGAGGCCAGATGTCTTGTTGAACGTTTCCCAGTTTGAATTGGTCTGATTTTGTTCTGATCATCTAGTTTAACTTGCTCCTTTGTACCCTGTGTTTCCTGTAAATCGGAAGTTAGGCTAAGGGCTTGATTCGGTTCAGATTAAACATTTTGCTGCATCGCCTCAGGCGGCTTTCACTAAAGTGATGCTCTAATTTGACCACTTGACCAAGGTGATCTCACCATTGTGAAGGTAGTCTCTCCCTTTGCAATTAACAAGTAATACGTGGGCTTCCTGTGAATGTTCTTTCCCCAAGGCCCTTCACCAAAATGTTTTTAGTATCCCTGGGTGATCCTTGCCTGAGTCAGTTCCTCAGGGATTACAAATTGGTGATTTTCTAATTTTATTATCCTTTGTACATTTATTAGCTGGCATTCTTCTATATAAGTGAGCTTTGCCTCGTCATCTGCGATTGAACAAGAATCCCTTCTAACGAGGCAACATAAATGCTTAATGACCAGTTATCAAAGAGAGGAGTGGGTATAATAGTCACATCAAATAATTTAAATTAGAGACCTCCTTTTGGCCCTCCTTGATTCATGGGCTTTCGTTTATTCACTTTTTAAAAATTGGTTACGATCATTATTTTTGATGTTTCAAATGTCCCTGATTCAGTAGGGGAACCCTTTCAGATTGAATTCAGTATAGCCTTTTGGAACACGCCCTTGAGTCTTTTGAGCACTTTCTTGCTTTGTGATGCTAGATATTCTGGGCTTGCCTTGGACTTTTCCTACTCTGGTCATGGGATCCAGCCATTTCCACAGGAATTCCTGTGGCTAGTATTTTTCAAATACTAGCCCAAAGGTATTTAGAGACTAAGACCTAGAATTAAGAGTGCTAATTTCCACTGGGGCAACATTAGTTTTAGGCCCTTTCAATAGAGCTAGGAAATACATTTTTAAAAATAAGTTTATGTTGATAATTCCAATTTATATTTGACATTATAGGGTTTTTGTTTTACTTCCTTTTTTTTTTGCAATGACAGTCTTGATTCTTAACAACATGAATGTATTTACTTGTTTTCTTTGTCTTACCATGAGTAAAAATGATTTAAAAATTTAATACTAAATATTAGCATTGAATAATAAAATCACTGAAGCATACCTCCATTCAACAAACAGAAACATCTAGGTTCCTTTCTCTCCATGATGTTTCGAGGGACATTGGACAAGCTATCTTTTCTCTGTTCTGGGTGACGATAGTGAAAGGCTCCATTTATTAATGCCAATTATGTACAAGATGAGGAACTAAGTACTTTGCATACATTATCTCTGCTTCACACCACAAACCATTATTTAGACCCGCAGAGACACCCACTACTTTTGCTCCTTTCCCAGGCCCTAGAAATTATGCTAGAACTGCGTGGCAGAAAATTGGGTAAGAAAAGAGGCTCATGCTATCTGTAATAAGTCTATAAGAACCCATGGGCCACCCAGACATAGCATGGGACCTCCGTTAGTGGCATCCAAAATATAATTGTTCTCATAATGCCTTTCCAAGGTTGGACATCCCCATATATGTTTCCAATTTGTCTCTCTGAAAAACCTTTATCTTTTGAACCTGTCCTTTTGTTCTTAGATTGCATTATCAATTTGGTCACCTTTAGAACCTTCTGAGATTCATTATGTTTTTCTGGAAGCAAGTCAAATGGAGTTATATGCAGATTTTACTGAACCCTGGTGTTTTTCATAAATGATGCTTTCTCTTTTCTGTTCAATGTCGATCTCGTTGCTGTCCACTATTTTCCTGAGATTGGCGGCCAAAGCACTGTAGTAGACCATCTGCAAGGATAGACGATGAGGCCAGGAAATCTTTTCTGTGTTGAAAACCGCAATGAGGAGCTCATTATTTCATCATTTCATTTTGGATATTTTTATTCATAACGTGACATTTGATTAACCAGTTAATATCTCCAGATTATCTTGATATATTATGAGAAAGGCAATCCTGGAGATTTTATGCTCTACTCATTTCTCTAGATCATTTACAAATATGATAAATGTTTCAACGCTGATCCATGGAGCCCAGTCCTCTGTTTTGAAATGTACCTCCTTATTTCCACCCTTTGTTTTAATTTCTAGCAGGTTTACAGCTATTAAAAAAAGAACACATCAGTACCCCCAATATACAATATGTATTTAAAAAGAAACAACAAATATAAAACTGAAATGTACATTTTTTTTTCAAAGTTCTCTTGCAAAGCCACTCATGACACACTCACCAGTAACCATACTTCCTGTCTTTTTTAGAGAATCCTGATAGGCGGGATCTGTCCTTACAGAAGCTAGTCACTTTACATTGGCCAAGCTTTGTAAATTCCTACTCTGTGCAAGGCTCTGGCTTGGTGCCAGAATGAAAGAAACCAATGTGAATCCTACCCTCCAGGAGCTGAGGGTTCAGGGCGCTAATTAGATATGCACATAGTAGCTCCGATACAAATACAGACAAGCATCGGGACAAGTTGAAATGATTTCCTTCCTGGGAGAGTTGCATTTGAGTTGGAGCTTGGTGTATGGCTAGGATTTGAACCTGGGACGTAGGGGCCAGATGTTCAAGGAGATAGGACAGCATGCACCAAGAGATAGAGTCCAGAAACCTGGCGACACTCACGGGGACCTATTTGTCTTTCACTTGCTTTCGTTTTAGAGCAAAGGATCCTAAAGGAAATAGACAGAAATGGAAGCCGGGACCGCCAGATTGGAAATGAATCTGAATAAAGAGCTAAGGACTTTGGATTTTATTTAATAGAGCAGAAAACAGTGGCGCCTGGGTGGCTCAGTGGGTTAAAGCCTCTGCCTTTGGCTCAGGTCATGATCTCAGGGTCCTGGGATCAAGCCCCACATCAGGCTCTCTGCTCAGCAGGGAGCCTGCCCCCCTCCCCCTGCCTACTTGTGATCTCTCTCTCTGTCAAATAAATAAATAAATAAACAAACAAATAAATAAATAAATCTATCTATCTTTAAAAAAAAATAGAATAGAAAACATTAGTGTTAGTATTAAAGTAGAGCAACGACATAGCCATTCTCCAAACCCTGTAATAAGGCACAGAGTGGAAGAGGCTTAAGCCAAAATACAACAGGAGTGGAGTGGGGGAGGGGTGGGAGGGAAGTGGGAAGACAGAACCCTAGAAAGATTCTGGTTAGGAAATGTGTGAAGGATGCAGGGATTAAAAGGGATGCTGAAATCTGAGAGGTGATTTAAGTTCTGCCTTTAGAACGGTTGTCTCCCCTCTCTGCATGGCTGCGAAAAGTAGCAACCAACATACTGTTTCCTTTCAAAGAGAAAAAGAAGAAAGAAGATTATTTTCTAAAGGAATCGGATGAACAGACTAGTGAGCTCCGGCGGCTCAGATAGACCTGGTACCTGCAGAGGCACTCCTCCCCCGAATAATTCCTTCATATAATTAAATAATCCCCTGTCTGTCTGCCTTACAGTTGGCATGCCCCACCCATGTCTATAAAACCACCTAGGAAGAAAATCAGTCGCAGTATAACGCTGTGGAGGGAACCTGCTCAATCCACCAAGGCGAAGCAACGCAGACCTTCCTTCATTTTTCAAAATAAATAGCCATGGAGCACAGTTTCCTACTTCTTAAGTGTGGACTGTGTACAGCGACTCCCTTCCAAAGTTCACAGTAGGGAAGGTGGGGGGGAAGGCAGTGGAGACACCAGATAACCCTACTTCAGCCAGGGTCAGCATCCACGATGGTCACGTATGTTGATAGTCCCCTTGATATGATGTGATGAAATGGAAATTTATCTGTCGTCTTCTTCCCTAAAACCCAGACATGCCATCTAATCATAAAATAGCAGATAAAGCCCAAGTGAAGGACATACTATAATATATCTGACCAGGACTACTCAACACAGTCAAGGTCATTAAAAACAAAGAAAACCTGAGAAACCATTCCACCCAAGAGGAGCCTGGGGAGACATGACTTCATTTAATATAGTGTCCTGGATGGGATCCCGAAAGAGAAAAAGGCCATTAGGTGAAACAACAACAACAACAACAATAACTAAGGAAATCTGAATAAACTGGACTTCAGCTAATAATCTGGAAATCTGGATTTCAGCTAATAATAATGTATTGCTATCGGTTCATTAAATGTTAATGCAAAATATTAAAAACAGAAGAAGCCTGATGTGGGATATATGGAATCTCTCTGTACTACTTTCACAATTTTTCTGTAAGTGTAAAATTATTCTAAAATAAGGTTGTTTAAAAAAAATTTTAATGAGGAAAAAGATGAATTATCAGTTACATGAAGAAAACCAATTGCATGAATTATTTTTTTTTTAAAGATTTTATTTATTTGACAGAGAGAAGCACAGTGAGAGAGGGAACACAAGCAGAGGGAATGGTAGCGGGAGAAGCAGGCCTCCTGCGGAGCAGAAAGCCCGATGTGGGGCTCGATCCCAGGACCCTGGGATCATGACCTGAGCCGAAGGCAGAGGCTTAACAACTGAGCCACCCAGGCGCCCCCAATTGCATGAATTAAATAAAAAACTGATCCCAGAAGATATAGAGGTGACACCATTGGAAACAAAGATATATTTATATATATTTATATATTTTTATAGACACACACACTCTGGTTAGTACCGGAGAGAGAATTTAACATGCATCCACAAAACAAGAACAGAATGCTTTTTAAAAGAAGCACTCTGAAGACATAAAAAAGTTCTTAGAGAATACATACTTCTGAAATTAAGCAACTCATCAACAAAGATTGGAAGGTAATGTCAGGAAATCTCTTGCCGTATAAATCAAAGACAAGGGCAAAGGCAGACAATATGACAGAGAAGATAGGAGAAAGAAGATCAATCCAAGTGGTCAGTCAACTAATAGGACCCTAAGAAAGAAATGTAATCTTAGCAAATGACTTTGCCCTGTGCAGAGCAATGTTTGTAGTCATAAAAATAAAGACAATGGAATGACTTTCAACTTTCAGCGTCTAAAATAAAACATGGAATATTAGGTACGTAATAGAATGTAAACATAATGAACCATGACAAAATAAAATAAAGGTACATCTGATAGAATTTGAAAGGTTGGAAATAGAAGGAGAGGGGAAGAAGGTAGGGTCATAACACACATTCAAGGGTAGGGAGGAAGCAAGATGTATCATTTAATATTGATGGACTAGAGAGAATTTTAAGTGTATTATTTTAACCCACTGAGCCACCCAGGTGCCCCTCGTGCTTTCTTTTTAAGTTTTGTACTATTTTTTTTTTGCTATGTGTATGTATTATTTTAATATTTAAGATTCATTTTTGAAGAACTATTAATAGTGTCCAAGGGAGAAGTAATGAGGACAGTTGGAATGGGAAAGAGAACAGATGGGAGACACTGCAGAATTAAAATCGGCACCTGATAATCGGCTCCGTGTGGGGGCAAAAGAGAGGGCTAAAAGATGCATCTCGGGTTTCGAGTCTAAAGAAAAGTGAATAGGGGGGCACCTGGGTGGCTCAGTGGGTTAGAGCCTCTGCCTTCAGCTCAGGTCATGATCTCAGGGTCCTGGGATTGAGCCCTGCATCGGGCTGTCTGCTCAGCAGGGAGCCTGCTTCCCCTTCTCTCTGCCTGCCTCTCTGCCTACTTGTGATCTCTCTCTGTCTCTCTCTCTCTCTGTCAAATAAATAAATAAAATCTTAAAAAAAAAAAAAAGAGTGAATAGGGAAAGTAGTTAGTGGGGCAGTTTGGGAGGAAAGATACATAGTCTTTGCAGGACAGTTGTAATTGACAGGAAGTTACTAACATTCATATTTAAGGGATACAAATTTCTTTGATGTTCCAAAAGGATACAGGGTCTTTTTCATTCAGAGGCTGTTGCACGAACCAGGAGACAAGGCAGCATGCTCCCAGATATGCAAAAAGGCCTTGCCTATCTTCCAGGGTCCCCCTTTGGAGATGCGCAGTTGCCGCTGACAGCATCCGTGCAGAGAGGAGGTCCTAGGGGGCAGGAAGCTCACCCCTGCACTTGCGTAGGGGTTATTTCACCTCCCCAGGACCACCCACCTGTTCAGAAATCTGGCTATTTGCCTATCTGCTCACTGGGTGCAAAGAACTGATGCAGAGTCGCCCCCCTCCCTCCACCCCAGTGTGGATTGCTTAACCACGAGACTGTGTGAAAGGAAGAAGAGCTTCCCAGATTGAATGTCCCTCTGCAGGTCTAGGCTTCAGTACTCCCTGAGGTCCAGCCCTGCAAAACTGATGGTTCAATTCTGGATATACTGGATTTGAAGTGCTAAGAGGCTATCCATGCATCAGGCAGGCACTTAGGAATTGAGGATGGGGCCCTGGGGTAGGAGAAGTATGGAGGGGTGGGAGGAGGCAGCTCTGAATTGGACGAGCTGTCCAGGGGCTGAAGCGGAAGGCCACCTAGGGACAAAGAGTCAAGGATAGATCCTTGGAGAAATGGGAGCAGGATGAGTAGCCTGGAAGGACAGTTGTATGGGGGAGAAAAATCAGAAAAGAACAAGTCACAGAAGCCTAGTGGGAGCAGTACTGAGAAGAAAGTGGTCAACTGTGTCCCATCCTGCAGTGGGGGCCAGATGACCAAGGTGGAGAGGAGGCACCTGGATGTGGCCGGCGGATACTTTGGCAGAGGCCCAGACATACAGGACGAGTTTTCGGGGAGGGAGGGTGTGCACGAGGGAGCTCTAGGCAAGTCCGATTGATTTTCTCGACCAGGTTTGAGAGAGAGTCATCTGCAAGGGGAGAAGGGCTCCCCGTGGCAGATCTTGGGAAGAACGGGACTCCCTGGAATGGGCACTGGAGAAATTGAGAAATTACATCCCCATCCTTCTACTATGTTTTATTTGTTTATGCATTTACTTTTTGTAACAGCATCAACTACTTTAGTTGGGGAGTAAGACTTACTAGGCTCTGGGTCCCTTGACAGTCTGGTCACTTCTGCCATACTTGCTAGTTGTACTAAATTAGACCATTTTGCCAATACCTGAGTCCACTCAAAACTCTTCACTGGTCATTGCCCCACGCCTCACCCCAGCTCCTCTTGTTTACTCTCATCCTTGTCCATGGGGCTGAGATGTTCCCAGGCATTTGAGGTTAGTTTATCTGACGTATCCAACCTGTCTATTTTAACTGCTAGTTAAGGGATAAGCTTTTTCCGATAAAGTGAACATCTCTTTTGTCCATCTTGCTTCTCCTTTTTCATTCCATTGATTGTTCCACTGACACTTTTCCTTTGGCATGTTTTAAGGACCACTTTTCCTAATGGAGTATTACTCTCCTGCCATTTGTCTGAAGGTACAGAAGACCTAGCCAGCAAGTGAATTAAACAAATGGATTTTATCTTTTTCGTGTAGTCAGAAATCTGCAGGCAGGTAGGTAGGTAGGTAGGGGAATTGGTTCAGCAACTCAATAATATCAGAGCCAATAATGTCAATAAATCAGGCCAACCTAATTCTCTTGGCTTTTTTCTTATAGTAGTAAAATAACTGCTATAGCTCCAACCATCGCATCCACACTCAAAACATAAAAAGGGAAGAGGCAGGGTCAAAAGATTTTCACTTGTGTTTCATTGGCCATACCATGACAGATGGCTAATACCTATAACCAAGGCTGAGAAAGTACATGTTTAGGTTGTTTTTCTGTTTTGTATAGCATCCATAATAAAGGAAAGCAAGTAAGGAAAGTTTGCTATTAGATGTTGGGTGAATCTGACTAATGGCTATCACAGCTATCTTCTAGAAACTTCTAAAATATTCAGTTTGTCTAATGTTTAAGTTGCCTTTGACTTGTTTTATCTTATAGGCTGCCTTAATATATTTCCTTAGTCTGCCATCCCATTTTTAAAAGACTTTTTAAAAAATTTTTTAAAGACTTTTTAAAAAACATACTTTAAAGTTAATCTCTCAAATCATTTTTTTTTCCTTCAGTATACTTTTGTCTTGGGACATCAGTGTGGTATTTCAAAAACATTTCCAGACTGTCTGCAGGCAAATAACTAAACTCTTCATTTTAAAATCAACCAACGCCTACTTTTATGCTAAAATTATAATTTCTGAATTTGAAAAATCAAGAGACAGATTTATTTAGTATTTTCTCTCCTGCCAGAATATTCCATTTTTATTCTCATCTTGATTCTTCCACAGTTGGGTTTTTGTTGTTGTTTGTTTGTTTGTTTGTTTTTTGTTTTTGGTGGGGGGTGGTTAAGAGTCAGTGAAAATTTTGCTGGAGTTGAAGGACATACATGTACGTATCTTTTCCAGCTCTAAAGTATCACAGTAGTAGTTGACTAACATTCTGAGCCCCCTCACCCCTTTTTTGTATCAGTTGATTATTTCATTTAAGGGCTTAATCCCAATCCAAGGGAAATGTTAGCTGCTTGCTACTTTTTCTTTTCTTTTTTTTTTTTAAGATTATTTATTTATTTGAGAGAGAGAGGAGAGCCCGAGAGAGAGAGCACAAGTGGAAGTGAGGGGGAGAGAGAGAGAAAGAGGGAGAAGCAGACTCCCTGCTGAGCAGGGAGCCTGATGCAGGGATTCAATCCCAGGACTCCGGGATCATGAACCACCTGAGCCCAAGGCAGATGCCCAGCCAACTGAGCCACTCAGGCACCCCGACACTACTACGTTTTGGCCATTGCGAAGGTGCTTCTGTAAACTCTCTGAGCCCTCTGGGGAGCCAGGTGGGTTCTCCCAACAGAGTAGAAGCGCCCTGAATGCTTCAGGGGGACTAGGTGTGTGCATCCATCCCAGAAGATGCTCTCTCTACTCGGCACATGTTCATGGAGACTCTGGTCTGATGGTTGTGTTACTAGAAATCAAGCTGCCACAAGAGGAAAGCCGTAATGTTTTCTTCTGGAAGTAATTTTTAACCAACCCTTTTTCTGAAATAAGATATATATGATATTGTATAATATTTAATTTAATTTGGTCATTAAATATGCCAGAGAGAGCTCACCTTCAAGAGCTTCTAATTAATGGCGTCAGCTCTGACGGCAGATCATCAGAATGTCCCTGAATGTTTATGGTTTTGAAGTTTTTGCATCCCCTGGTGAAAGATTTGCCTTCCTAAAGAAGCTTTGCTCAGGGTTTCTTTGGCTTGTTCTCATATCCTAATATTCTCAGGGAGAGGGGGAGGAAGTCTGTCTAGAGCTGCTGGTGGGTGTGGGTTTCATCTAGAAGGCCCCGCTGAATGGGATTGTTTCCAGATTCCGGGGCAGGGTCCCAGCAAAACATGGAAAGTGTTATGTGTGCTGGCTTTGGAGACAGAAAAGTTGAGTTTCAGTCAGTCCTAGATCTGAGGGGCAAACAAATGTGCCTGCCGCCTCCCGGGTTCCAGGGGCATGCCAGCCCCCCGGGTGGGCGTGTCTATGTATTAGTCCATTTAATCTCCTGAGCGTCCTGACAGGAGAGTGACTGTCATGATTCCCAGTGCACAGATGACAGGACTGAGGTGTGGCAGGGGAGTTTCTCACCTGAGTTGACTCAGTTACTAAATGGTGGCTGCAGGATTCGAACCTACGTGGGCTAACTCTGGGATTAGGACTCTTCGTTACTCTGATAAATTATCTTCTAGAAATCAGGATTTGGGGGGTGGGGTGGGGGAGGGAAGAATAAGAAAGGAACGTGAAAGCTTCCCATCCACAGCACGGTAGCCGTAACACAAATGTTAGTAGAGGGTGTTATTATCTGAATGACCTTCTGTCTGTGTTAGAAACAGAAGCTTGATTTCTTCGCCGGTTGGGCAAAAGCCAGCCCCATGGGGCAGGTGATCACGGCCTCTAAAGAGCCTAGTTCACATGTGACCCAGTGCCGTTTCCTAGGGCGGCAGAAACCAACTACCACAAACTGGCTGGCTTAGAACCACAGAATTGATTGCCTCATGGTTCTGGAGGCCAGAAGTCAGACATCAGCGTGTCCGAAGAGCGGTCCCTTTCCAGGGTCTGGGAACGGATGGGTCCTGGGCCACTCCCCTGGCTTCTGGTGGTTTGCAGGCAACCCTCGATGTTCCTGGGCTTCTGCTGCCTCACCACGATCTCCGCCTTCGCCTTCCCAGGGCATTCTCCCCGTGTGCTCATGCCTGCAGATTTCCCCTTTTTATAAGACGCCAGCCACACTGGGTTAGGGACACCCCACCCCCACCCCGTGCGACCTTGTCTTTAACCGATTACATCTGCAAGGCCCTATTTCCAATAAGGTCACATTCTGACACACAAGGCTTTGGAACTTCAACATGTGAAATTCGGGGAGGTGGAGGGTGGGGCGCGCGGACAACAATTCAGCCTGTAACCCCCCGGCGTCCCCTTCTGGTCCCAGCGGCGCCGCGACGAGCGGGGGCGAGAACGAGCGTGAGGACGGCGAGCAGGAGTGGAAGCCCCCGGACCAGGAGTTAATCAGGAAGCTGGTGGACCAGATCGAATTCTACTTTTCTGATGAAAACCTGGAGAAGGACGCCTTCCTGCTCAAGCACGTGCGGAGGAACAAGCTGGGGTACGTGAGTGTCAAGCTCCTCACGTCTTTCAAAAAGGTAAGGCCTCCGTCTCACGAGCTGACTCGAGGATTTCGGGGTTGGGGGTTGCAGCTCTAAATATTTGTTTTACCCCCTTGACAGCTGGTGACATCACTAGCAGTATTTCCACCCTTCCTTCCCCCAGTGGAGTCTGAAAGAGAGAAAAATGACCCAAAACAGGGATTTAGGATCGCCATGAAGACCATCTTCCCATACATTATATGTTAATAAAAATTAAAAAAACAAAAACAAAAACAACAACAAAAAAACCATCTTCCCACAGTATCAGAAGGGGCCTGGGTATTGGGACAGATGTCAGCGGGTGGCAGTTAGGAAATGATAGTGCTCATTCTGAGTAAAGTTCAGGCTCTCTTGTCAGGCGAGTGGGTGGCCAGGAGAACGCTGTGCAGGACACAGGGACTCAGTCGCCTTGAGAGACACCTCCCAGGCCTCAGATTGTGCGACACACGCAGGCTCTTCCTGTATCCGGTTGAATAAATAAGAAGGAGGAGGAGAAGAACCCTGGACTTTGGGGGATGAGCCTCCTTCCAGACTCCAGCATCCATTGCCGTGTAAGACCAACCTGTCGTCGGTATGGTGACGTGGGGTGCCCGATGGCGACCGTGGAGGCAGCAGACCCCGCAGCTGGCCTGCTGTGTGGTTCCCTCTGTCTGAAAGCGTGGACGGACGAGCCGGAGGAAGAACTCCACGTCTTCTGGGGGGGACGTGTGTTTACTAAAATGGAAAAGCACGGCATGGCCTCTTGCCTAACGGCGTATGTAACAGCTGGGGCCCGGCCAGGCTGCCTGGGCACTCGGCCAGAGAGCCCTGGGGGAGAGCTCTTCTCCCCAGGGCCGTTCCCTGTCCCACCTGCTGCTGTGGTCTGCCCTCTCCTCCCGTGCTCCATCCTTTTAAATGCGGTCACCACACCTATCCGTTCCTCGCCCTGACCGCTGCGGTGGGCACAGGGTAGATGACACGAAGGTGGCATTTCCCCCCGCCCTTGCAAAGTCCAGAGAAGGAGAGAGCTCAGTGCAGGACTGCACGATGACCACAGGCAGTGAAAGCACAAAGTCGTGTTCATCAGAGCCAGTTACCCTGCCTGGATGATGGAGATGTCTTTCCAGAAGTGGGGACACTGATAAAATAGAATCTTGGAGGATGAGTAGGAGTCTTCAGGGTACAGGAGAAGGGAGGGGGCTCTTCATGTTATGAAGGAAGAGCCCCCCCTTCCTCCTGTGTGGCTCCTTGGCCCTCCCCCCAAACACACTCTCGACACACTGACACCAGATGTTTCTGTTGGGGGAAGGGGTTCCCACCAAGCATTTCTGTATCCACCCAGAGCTAGCATCCGATCCTACAGGTTAAGGGTTAGTCCCACGGGGCTGCCCCAGTTCAGGAGCCAATGGCCAGCAGGAGGCCCCCAGGTCAGCCACAGCTCCTGTCCAGCTTGGCTACAGATCACAGGTTCCCATCACCTCCTCCCCCTTGGATTTGATTATTTGCCGGAAGAGCTCACAGAACGCAGGGAAACACTTGTTTAGGTTGGCCAGTTTAGTAAAGACTATGAGAAAGGGTACAGATGAGCAGCCAGCTGAAGAGATCTGCAGAATGGGGCCCCAAGCCCCTGTCGCTGTGGAGTTGGGGTATACCGGGGATACATTCACCGATCTGGAAGTGCTCTGAAGCCCGCCCGCGGTATGGGGATTTTTCATGGAGGCTTCCTGGCGCAGGCATGATCAACTATTAACTCAGTTTCCTGCCCCCCTCCCTTCCCTGAAAATTCCTAGCTTCTAACCACGGCTTGGTCTTTCTGGTGACTGGCCCTCAACCAGGAGCCACCGGGGAGCCCGCCCAGAATCACCTCACTAGAATGAACGCTACTTCTCCTGTTCTTGTCCCAGAGGAATTACCAGGGGGACACAGAACAATGTGTGTGTGTGTGTGTGTGTGCGTATATATATACACACACACACATATATATATGATAGAAAGGGACTGTGCTGTCATTCTCTGCGAGGCCTCAAGTTGGGTTTGATTCCAAGCTGGAACCGTCCACATCAGTTTCAGGAGCTGCCGCATTGAAATATGAAGATCTTTCAGGAAGCTCTTTTGTGTCGAATGCAGAAACGCAACTTCAGAGAAATAGTTGAACGTTAAAATCGCCAAGTTCTATCAAAATGGTACATCGCAGTATCGCATGTATCCAGGGAGCGGTGAGCGAACCCTCACATGAAAGTGTTTGTGGGGGACCCCAAAACAAAGCAGTCAGTGAGCACCCCTTTATTCCTCCCCTGGGGACCCCTAAGAGTCAGCCTGACGTGTTTTTTTTTTTCCTTTTGAAGCCGCCACTGTAACTCTCCCTGGGAGGGTTCCTTGTTGAAAGCCGGCTGCGGAGTAGACACAGACTCCCCAACACCTCCAAAATGACAACAAAAGCCCCTTTTCATTTAAAGGCTTTCCCGCTGATCATCATAGGAGACACAGACAGGAAAATGGCAGTTTCTGAAAATCTAGAAAGTTCTTCCAGGTAATCGCGCAAGGAGAGCACCTCCCGGGCTCCTCGTCTGAGGTGGTGCCCAAGGATGCCCGGGCTCTAACTGGCATTTCCCAGTGGACTTTGCTCCTGGCTCTGGAGAGGTGCTG
>CM053609.1:26691443-26740373 GCA_028646535.1 Procyon lotor
AGCGAATAGATCATACTTTGTGAAATGGTCAATTTCAGTATTCTGCCACTAAGTAAATACTCTCCTGTTTGTGGAATGATTTTTTTTTTAACTTCCCTTTATAGGCTATGATAATTTGTTGAAATTCTTAATTAAATAATTATTCAGTCATTAAAATTGAAGAATGCCCATTGGAAAAAATTATACATTATTTAAGTATTTACTGTCTCCTAGACCCTGCGTTGCCTACAGAATGTAAACACAAAGTTCATAATCATGTTCAAGATTATTTGGAGTTTTTCTTCAGTTCCTTTTCTCTAAGCTTAACTATCACCTGGAATTATACTTAAGAACATAATACCATTTTTAGATGGACAGTAGGTTATTGAAATATTTCAATACTTATGAACATGTAAATTACTAATGTGTCCAGTATTTTATTTGACTACTAAATAAATATTCTACGTTAGAATATTAGATACATGGCCATTTGTTTTTTTGTATTTCTTGTAGCTTTGAGTTTTTTATTGGTCTATTTCATAAGAATTTTTATAAAAATCAGTGCTTTTCTTTGACATAAATTATTCTATGATTTTACTTTTCCTTGTGTAAATAGAAAGAAAATGTTATGCAGTTTTATTTATTTACTTTTTAAGATTTTATTTATTTATTTATTTGACAGAGAGAGAGAGAGAGCGAGAGAGAGCGAGAGCACAGCCGGGGGAGCAGCAGGCAGAGGGAGAAGGAGAAGCAGGCTCGCCGAGCAGGGAGCCCGATGTGGGGCTGGATCCCAGGACCCTGGGATCATGACCTGAGCTGAAGGCACATGCTTAATGACTGAGCCACCCAGGCGCCCCTGTTACGCAGTTTTAGAAGTGGCTTTTATTTTAGTGTCCATACCATTTAAGTAGAGATATTCTATAGGCAAAAGATCAGGAATAACTATATGTCAGAAAATCTTGGTTTGAGTCCAGGCACTGCTATTGGAAAACTCTGTGACCTTGCACAAATTCCTTTTTTTTTAAAGATTTTATTTATTTGTCAGAGAGAGAGAGAGAGAGCACGTGCACGAGAACACAAGCAGGGGGAGTGGCAGGCAAAGGCAGAGGGAGAAGCAGGCTCCCTGTGGCTCAAGGAGCAGGATGCCTGCAGGACTCCTCCCAGGACCCTGGGATCATGACCTGAGCCATCCAGGCATCCCTTGGGCAAATTACTTTTAAGTTTCAATTCTTTCTCTTGTAAGATGGGGATAATTTTGCCTGCCTTTCTACCCTACCAGAGATTTTAGGTACTAAAAAGAATGAAAACATTTTGGAAGCTGTAGAACAATATAAATAGAAATGAAAGTGGTGGTTATTATCTGTCAGTTCAACCATTACATTAGGCTTGTTAGGTGTCCCTAAAGTTGTACTGAGCCAATTCTGAAAACATAGATGTTGCTCATATCTTGATGAAGTGAAGAGTCTACTTTATTTATTGTTTATTTGTAGAATGGAAAGATCTTCTGATTTCTAATTTGAATTACTTTTCCTATTGATTGCATGAGTGGAGAATAAGAAGAATACAACTTTTGTTTTGTACAAAGGAGTTTTGAGTTGGTTAGCTGAATAAAGACACACTCGAGAGGGGAAAATCTTTGTAAGTTTACAAAATGCATATTTTTCCCCACTAAACCTTCACTGTAGAGTAGCATGATCAATGAGAACCTTGCAAGCTGTGGAACACATGACACTTGTGCATTTGATCTCTGGTTAGTATTTTGTATTTATGGCTGTTGGGAGATTCTCATTCCATGGTGTCATTCACAGCTATCAATGTGTTCTTTCTACTGGTTAGTACCAATAGGCAGAATCCTGGCTTATTTTGCTGGAAACCAGTCTTTGGAATTCTGTTGAAGGACACTCTGTCTACTTGTGTATTTGCCACTGTGTAAGTTACAATTACTCTGAGACTAAAAGTTTCAGCAAAAATCAGTTTCACCAGTAATTAACAGACTTTTTTTTTTTTTTTTTTTGTCTTAACACTTGTATTGTCTGCACTCATTTTCTTGTGACTCCTAAAAACGGTTTTCCGGCCCCTTCCAGACTGCCCCACCTTGGATCCAGTGTCAGCCTACTGGCAGGCTGTGGGTAATTTTTAGCTCAAGAGTAGCTGACATTTAGAAAGACTTCTCTGGCAAGTGGGGTGAATTTTCTGAAGGCTAACAAACATATTTATTATCTGTTACATTGTACTTGCATTCAGCGAATATTTATTTAGCACCCACTGTATGCCAGGTTCTTTTTCCTTCCTCCCTTTCTTCTTGCCTGCCTGCCTGCTTGCTACTCTCTTCCTTCATTTTCTTCCTCTTTCTTTTCTTCCTTTCTTCCTCTACTCTTCTTCCTCCTCCTCTTTTCCCCTTCTTCCTCCTCCTCCGTCACTAGATTTGTGTGTTGGGGATGGGAACCATCTTATACCAAAGTCAGTTAACTGACTCCAGCCTGATCCTTAGTTGTATCCTTAGTCCTAATTGTTTTTTGGGTTTTTTTTTAAAGATTTTATTTATTTATTTGACAGAGAGAGAGAGAGATCACAAGTAGGCAGAGAGGCAGGCAGGGAGAGAGGGGGAAGCAGGCTCCCCACTGAGCAGAGAGCCCGATGTGGGGCTTGATCCCAGGATCTTGAGATCATGACCTGAGCCGAAGGCAGAAGCTTTAACCCACTGAGCCACCCAGGCACCCCGTTAGTCCTAGTTTTTAATGAACTTTTGGTGGAATAATCTGCATATGAGCTGGTTTTTCATTTGGCTCACTAACCTCCTCTTTAATCTTTATATCTAGAATGAAACTGGAGTTTTGTGTTATAGAAATTGCCACTGGATTCAGAGTTCTTTGCTTCTCGTTTCCCTAGGCATTCATTATGATTTATCACTTAAGTGACACTAACCTTTATTTCCATTTTTATGGTTCATTATTTCCTAAATGCTCAGTCTCTTGTTGTGACTAGAAAATTGGCCCCCCAAAAGGTAACAGTTTGGCAAAAACATCTGTTTTTAAAGCAGGAGAAACTTCGGTTCTCTTTTTTATTTAACCAATTTAAAAATCCATATTATTTAATTTTCTTTCCAAGTTTTAAAGTAACCTTCACTTGATTTCTTGAATTCATTTAAATATTCAATGCTTAGCATTTTAGAATTTGAAAGGACCCTAAAGGTCTTCTGGCCCAGTGGCAAAATTACCTTCAAGCTTTTCAGGCACAACCTACAGTTGGAAGTATATTTTCCATTGTGAGGCAAAGGTGTGGTAGACAGAATTCTAAAAATGACCACCCATGAACCTCCCACCCCCTAAGACTTTGACTATGATGAGATAATTTGCCTATGATTATGTTGCTACATGGCAAAAGAAATTTTGCTGATATAATTTAAGGTCGTAATCACGACTTTGAGGTAGCCAATAAAGGAGATTATCCAAGTGGAAGGAATGCTAGTGGCCTTCAGGAGCTGTGAGAGGGAGGCTCTGGTCTGCCAGCCAGCAAGAAAACAGGTGCCTTGGTCCTGCAGCCCTAGGGAACTGAATTCCACCAACAACTTGAATGAGCCTGGGGAAGCGAGTGCATCCCCAAGTAGCAGCCTGGCCTGGCTGGCACCTTGATTTGTAAGACCCTCAACGAAGAACCCAGTCGATCCCACCTGGACGACTAACCTACACAACTGTGAAATAATAAGTAAGTGTTGTTTTAAAGCCGGTTAAGTTTGTAGTGTATTTTTACGCAGTAGTAGAAAGTTACTCTGCAAAACCATTTTGCAACCACCTGAAGAAGTTCTGTGGAAGAGATGGAATTCTTGTAAGTGAAAAAATCAGAATAAAAAATGTAGGTACAACCTGATAGTAAGTATATAAAACATTCACTTGGGAAGAGACCGGCAGGGGATATACAGAGATGATCATTGTTACGAATTATGACATTTTTATCTTCCATTTTTCATCACGTTACTTTTTATTTTATTTTATTTATTTATTTTTTTAAAAGATTTTATTTGTTTATTTGATAGAAGAGAGATCACAAGCAGGCAGAGAGAGAGGGGGAAGCAGGTTCCCTGCTGAGCAGGGAGCCCGATGCGGGGCTCCATCCCAGGACCCTGAGATCATGACCTGAGCCGAAGGCAGAGGCTTTAACCCACTGAGCCACCCAGGCGCCCCTCATCACGTTACTTTTTATAATTAAAATAGATTTATATTATTAGTATTTACAATCTATTTATGTAAAACTAGGAACTTAATTTTATTTGGGAATTCGTTACTGGGAACATGCAAATTCATAGGCCTGAAAGACTTACTGGCAAGTGTTACATGTGAAAAAGTTCTGAATGTTCCTCCTAATTTTGCTTAATTATCAAATATCACGAAGTTCATTGGTAGCCAGAACCCCTGTGTTTCCTAACATTTGCCGCATCACTCATTTGCTGAGGAATAACTTTTGCTGGCCCATCTTGTATTGATGAGGAGAATGCACAGGCCTGCACGTTTTATAAAGTTTCTGAGTAGAGGCCTAGGAACGGCCACTGGAAAGGTAGATTTAAAGCTGTCGTGTGTGGCCTTTAAAATAAAGATGCCAAAGGACTCCTGCTTATTATTACTTGTCTTCAAGCCACTTTGTAAGTCCTTTAGCCTTATTAAAGTTAAAGCGTTATTTAATGCAAGGAATCCTGTAGGCGAAACTCTTATTATAAATCAGAGCGTTTTCCCTGTACACACTGAGCAAGTAGACCAGTTTTCTTAATTGCCTAGATCTAATTACGTTCCTGCTGTGGAACTACGGTGAGGGCGTGGGAAAGGATGAGTCACAAAAGAGGAAGGAACTCTGCTTAGGACCCAGTATAAAGACTTTTGGGTGTGGTGTGTTTGGGTGTACTCCTTAAGACCAATGAAGTGCCTCATTTAACACAATGAGGCTATCCGGGAGAGATTTTGTTGTTGTTGTTGGGTCTGACTTGTAGGATAAACTTTCTGTGCCTGCTCCTGACTGCCTAGCAGGGTCGAGCCTCCTCAAAGAGGATGATAACAGGGGAAGGAATGCTGTTGCCCTGTGAAGGTGAAACCCTATCCTCTTGAGTTTTTCTTGAATCAAACTGGTTTCTTAAAACTAACATTGCCAACCACACGGGATACTGTGGCTTCTCATTGCTCATGGGTGATACCATTGATTCAGTTAAATGGGAATAATTGGAAAAAAATGAAAATGATAACATTTCAACTTAAAGTGTGAATACACATGGTTAAAAATGATAAACCACTTTAATTTGTTATATTTTTAAAAGATTTTGTTTATTTGAGAGAGACAGAGAGCATGAGCAGGGGGGAAGGGCAGAGGGAGAGGAAGAAGCAGGTTCTCTGCCCAGCAGGGAGCCCAACAGACCTGAAAGCCCAGGACCTGACCTCGCAGGACCCAAGACCTCGAGATCATGACCTTGAGCTGAAGGCAGAGGCTTAACTGACTGAGCCACCCAGTCGCCCCTCTAAACCACTTTTAAACACCAGGCCCACTTTAGAAAGGACAGTTCTGGAAACTTCCTGGAATGTCCGATTTTTCCACCTTCATCATTTCAAAACCTTTAAGTGGTCTGATTGTATGCATGGAGTTCCCCTGTCTCTGTTTGGTATCATCATTCTAAACAGGCTCAGCAGACCCTGTGGTTCTTCTGAGGGAACGCAGATGAGGAGATGCGTAGGGTGTAAGTGTCTTGGCTTAGTACAGGACAGCCCTTGGGGATGTGGGAATCAGGGTGCTCTCTTCTGCTAAGCGCAGTTCCTGCTGGGCTGGAGGTCAGATTAAAACAGCAGGCTCTTGCCTCCTATTTTTGAGAGAAATGAGAAATGAGTCTCTCCTTAAATTGGTACCCTAAGCAGATCTCTCCCCAAACCCTGGTCCTGGCTTTGATCATTGATGCATCATTGGAATAGCAAGTTATCCCATTTTCTTTTCTTTTCTCTGAAGGAGAAACTCTTCTCTCTGCTCAGAGAATCTGCAATGAGGTTCTTGTATATATGGTTCTTGTATACATGACTTGGTTGGTTCTTGTATATATGATTTGACTCGGCCAATGCTGTCACAGATTTATACATTAACGTGAGAATATTCAGTTGACAAAGATTTGTAAGATTTTTTTCTACGCAGCTGAAGTAGTTTGATTTATATATATCATTTTAGCAATGTAAATATTATGAAAACAGTTTAGATCAGTAAGTAGTTCAGGACTGCTAGCTTTTCTAACATGTTATTTGAGTTTGTTTCTTTTTTAATCATCGAGGCAATATTCTGATTTGTTGTGCTTGCTTTTTAAATGAATATGCTCTATTTCTGTAACTTATTACAGAAGCTTTCTGTGGTGTGTTTCACATCTGTAACTGGCGTCGGACTGAGAGGTGGAGTTGGGAGGCACATTGCCCTTGTTGTGAAATGGGAAGAGGGGTAGACATGAAACGTAGATCTGAGATGGAATTTTACGTTTGGAGGTGGGGAGAGAAACAACGCAATTGATTGTTCTTCAAAGAAACAAATGAAAATCAGCCTGGGGCTTAGATAGGTATTACATACCAAATTCTAGAGTATTAATTTATTTTAACTTCTAATACAATTATTTTTCATGACTTCAACATTGTAAAATTTTTGGTTAAGTCATATAAATTAGCAGGAATCTATCATCAATGGACTTTTGAATGTTTAATATGTAGCCCCTTGAGAAGTTGGTATACATCTTCCATATCTATAAAGTTTGCATTTTTTTTTTTTTTTTAAGATTTTATTTATTTGACAGAGAGAAACACAGTGAGAGAGGGAACACAAGCAGAGGGAATGGTAGCGGGAGAAGCAGGCTTCCTGCAGAGCAGAGAGCCCGATGCCGGGGCTCTATCCCAGTCCCCTGGCATCTGACCTGGGCCGAAGGCAGACGCTTAACGACTGAGCCACCCAGGCGCCCCTAAAGTTTGCATTTTACAATCACTTGAATAGCCTTTTAAATATAGTTTATCGGGAAATATAAACCATATTATCTTTACCTTAATTCATCTCTTTATAGCCATGGTTCTCAACTGCAGGCAGTTGAGTTTTCTTGGGCATATTTGGCATATTTTCTTGGGCATATTTGGCAAAGTCTGGAGATACTCTTGGTTGTCACAACTTGGGGGGTACCACTGATGTCTAGTGGGTAGATGCCAGGGAGTCTGCTGAACATCGTATAACGCAGAGGATAGCCCCTCCGCAACAAAAACTTCTGTGGCTCCGAATGTCAGTAGGGCCAAGACATAACACAGGATAATTTATATCATCCTTTGCGTTTTCCATTATTCCCCCATCTTAGGTGAACTGGATTTTTTAAAAAAGCGCTCTTATCATGATATTTGATAGGTTGATTAGAAAAATGGCCCCATCCTCTACCATTCCTTGTATCCACACTCTGCAATGTGACTGTTTTCCTGCCTCTCGATTCTAGGTTGTGCTTCACTTTGGACAATAGAAAGTGTTGGAAATGATATTAAGTCTGCTCTCAAAAGATCTTTCGTGCTTCTGTTCCCTCTTGTGAACAGGCCCATGCCAGACTGCTAGTTAGCCGTTGCTCCTGTTATCCCAGCTATCAGCACGCCAGTCACTAGACATGGGAAAGAGGCCATCCTAGACCAGCCAGCCCCCAATGAACCAACTTGGGCAGTTGGTAGTAGATGCATGAACAATCCTGAGATCCCTCCATCTGGCCTGGCACAGCGGAACCGCCCAGTTACCTGTAGACTCGTGAGCAATAATAAATGGTAGCTATTTTATTTTATTTTATTTTTTAAAGATTTTATTTATTTGACAGAGAGAAACACAGCGAGAGAGGAAACACAAGCAGAGGGAATGGTAGCGGGAGAAGCAGGCTTCCTGCTGAGCAGGGAGCCGGATGCGGGGCTCGATCCCAGGACTCTGGGATCACGACCTGAGCTGAAGGCAGACGCCTAACAACTGAGCCACCCAGGTGCCCCAAATGGTAGCTATTTTAAATCACTGTGTTTTGGTTTTGCAGCAATAGAAAACCGATATGTTATGATATAGTAATGCTTTTGTCGGGGAATGGACATTCTTGCAAAATTTTTTGTCCAATTTTTACTAATCCGCGGTAGCGGGCTTGTTAAAAAAGCCTTGGTATGGGATTGTGTTTGTTGTCTTCATGTTTTAAAAACAGGAAAGCCATTAAGATTGGAGCCAAGTGAGCAAAGGGGAGAAAGTGGAAAGAGATTAAATCAGTGATCTCTTGGTGTCTGGATCATGTTTGGGTAATGGTTTTGGATTGCATTTGGATCCCAAGCTGAAGAATTCAGCAGGCCAGGTTTTTTTGTTTGTCTGTTTGCTGGTTTACCGAACATCCCAAATATTGGGTTTGTTTGATTGCTGCCTAATTATTACTTTTAGGTTCAATATTTGTGGCAAGAATATAAACTACTAAGGGGTTTTAAGCAAAGGAGTGACATGATCTGACTTGTTTCAAAAACGATTCTGACTGTTGTGTGGAGAATATCTGTGGGGAGGAGGGGACAAGGGTGCAAGTGAGGAGACCAATTAGTAGATGATCGTAAGCCAGCCCAGGATGCAGACAGACACTAGAAAAAATGTCATCTACAATAGGTCTGATTGCCATTGATTAATCTAAATTAATTTTTTCCTAGGCTATTTTTAAAAACTTTCTTTTGCATCTTCCACATACTGTCACTTGAGAGATAATGCAATTAAAAAAATTGTTCTATTAGGATAGTGGACTCCTCAGTCTATTTAAAAACTCTTCTTTTCCCAACACATTAATGATAAGTTCAGGAGGTGTGTGAGAAGGGAAGAACAAATTGCACTGTGAGGCTCTGTTATTATCTGTGTTTTTGAAAAAGAAGTAAATTATTTTTTTGTAGTAGTTGGTCTCTAAATGTGGCTCAGTTCTCTGTTTAAGGACTATGGACCGTGGCATTTTTTTTTTTTTTCTTTTTAAATAAAAGGCAGTGATTGAGGTACAAAAGATATTCCTTTAAAAGATCCAAACATCTTCTATGTAACAAAATTATTATAGTTCATAAATACATATAAACAAATAGACTAACAAGTGTTTTTAAATATAGAAGAAATACTGTACAAATTAAAAACCGAATAAAACTTATTAGAAGGAAAAAAATTTATTAGAAGGACTCTAACATAAAATTTAAGATTTTGGCCTCAAGAAAAATACCATTTTTCTTCTCTAAAGTAGACATTTATAAGAATTGGTATGAAACATTTCACTCTTCTTAATCTGCTGACAATATAAGAGTGATTCTCAAATAGGGTACTGCTACATTCAAAAGGGACAACCTTCCAAGACATTGTGCCTGAGACACTTAGGAGAGTGTCAAATTAGTCTATCAGCTCGGAAGAGTGATGATTTTAAATCACCACAACTCTTCTGGATCTCAGATCTGCTCATTACAAAACGTTTTCCGCATCCTTGAAATTCACAGAAATAATATAATGTCTATGCGGCACCACCATGAGATAAGAGTATCACTCATCAACATTTGGGAATGGGTGAGCTGAAACTCTTGTGACACACAGTGCCTAGCCCTGCCATTAGCAAAGGTCATGTGCTCTGTCACCATCAGCCAAAACGTTATAAGCGGAAGCATTTATTAACTACAATTAGAATAATCACCCCAAGAGGATCCTGGGTAACTCAGTCAGTAGAGCATTGGACTCTTGATTATGGCTCAGGTCCTGATCTCAGGGCCGTGAGATTAAGCCCCTAGTTGGGCTCCACACTCAGAGCAGAGTCTGCGTGAAATTCTCTTCTTCTCCCTCTCCCCCGCTTGACCATGCCCTCTCTCTCGAAATAAATAAATAAAAGAATAATCACCTCAATTTAAATAAGTACAGTCCCTCTTTTAAGATGATAATGGAGATAATTAAGATGAGAGAGATGATAAAGATAATAAAGATAATAAAGCAGATCAATAAAGATATCCACAATAAAGATATCGAAGCTCCATTTCTCAAGTACAGAAGGTATTATCTGAAGGCCTGCTGATTATGTTGGCATTCTATTAAAATCAGTGCAAAATATTTTAATTCCATTTGTATAAGAAAATATTTTTAGAATAGTTTGCTATAAGAATTTGACTATAAAAACAAAATACTTAAAGCATCCTAATAAATATGGAAGCTACTTATTACCTCATGCCATATTTAAGTCATTCTTCATAGACAGCTGTTTATTTGGATAATGTAAAATAGAAGGTGAAACATTTAAAATTGCTTTTAATAGTTGTTAAATATTTTTAAAACATGACAATTAACTGACTTAGAAATTTGGCAGTTTCTTTCAAACCCAAAACCAGAGGTATTTCCTATAAAGGTATCTGCCTGTACAATATTAGTATTATAATCCTCCCAACATTAAATTCTAAGATCAGTTTAGAATACCTGAAACAACAAAGATAGTAAAACTAAAGCATTTGTTATTTACTCCTTTTTAAACATCTTTGTTTTTCCCTGATCATGGAAAATTAGAAATCTTTAGAAATTATCATTTAGACTTTTCAGAATGTCCAGAATATATTTATTATGTGAAAAAAGCAAGTTGGAGGATGGTCCATTAGCATAGTCTCTGTTTGATTAGTGGAGATTTTTTTTACTTATTTGTGAGAGAGAGAGAGAGAGACAAGTGGCAAACAGAGGGAGAAGCAGGATCCCCGCTGAGCAAGGAGCCCGATGCAGGACTTAATCCTGCATCATGACCTGGGATCCGGGATCATGATCTAGGCCCAAGGTGGGCGCTTAACTGACTGATCCACCTCGGCGTCCCTGGAGATTTTCTTTTTTTAATTAGAAAAATATATGCCAAATTCTTCACCAAACTCTTTTTTTTTTTTTTAAGATTTTATTTATTTGATAGAGAGAAACACAGCGAGAGAGGGAACACAAGCAGAGGGAATGGTAGTGGGAGCAGCAGACTCCCTGCCGCGCAGAGAGCCCGATGTGGGGCTCAATCCCAGGACTCTGGGATCATGACCTGAGCCTAAGGCAGACGCTTAACGACTGAGCCACCCAGGCGCCCCCTCTTCACCAAACTCTTAATTAAAAATAGATTCCTGTGATTAAGGAGTTGAGGAATAGGGGGTTCTCAAACATTTCCTGGGCCACACTTGGAGAGATGAATTTAGAAGGTTTGGATTGGTGGCTCTCTGCATCTTGAATACAGACACACACATTTAATGCCGAGGGTTTGCCTGCTATATTCTGAGCTGCCCTGTGAAGGATCTTCTGTGGGGCAGGGACAAAGGAAGAAATAGAGGCTATAAAGGGACCCTACCTTCAAACAGAGCCAACTCCTCTTTCTTTGTTCATTTCTGGGCTTCTTTGAAGAAAATTTCTGAAATTAAAAAGGTTCGAAACCACCATCTGAGATAACCGCCCATAGCCAGTAGAAGTTCTAGAACACTTTGAGGGTATTCAATAATTTTAAAATCTTAAACATCACTACCTTATGTTTATTCGATGTTTTTAGTTTTTGAGAACACTTTCAACAATTCTTTTTATTTTAGACAATTAAACCTGAGCAGGATAAATGGAAAGTATAATAGGACTTGAAATATTTCTATAATGATGAAGTATCTCAAATAATTTATAAATAGATTGGCAATATAAGTTTATCTGCTCTGTGGACAGTAGAGTTGAGAAAGGTATTTAAAGTAGAAGCGATCAGTTTTAGAGTGCTTGCTGTTATTTCTGTATGAAATGATACCAAATACTTTTGAAGGAACCTATTTTTTTGATTATGTGCTATTGTTATACAATGATTATTTATGTAATGAAATGAGAAAAAACTTTTATCAATATTGTGCTTCGTTAAATGATTTTTTTATGATTTTTAGAAACATAAATGTAAATTTTCCTTCTATAGATTCCTATGTCCCTCACCCCCAAAATACCAGGGAACAAGAAGGAGATTTTACCTATACTATTGGATCTTCCTGAAAATCATGTGTATGTATAATTCTTAATCTAAAATCCATTAGCTGAATCCTTAAGCAAAAGCTGCCTGTTTTCCCAACCTTGTACCTCAACCACAGCCTACACATAAAGTGAAAGAAATTCAGAGTTTCAGAGTTTAAGGGACAAAGAATGTCCCTGACTGAGGGTGAGAAGGTTAAGATCTCTTGGACTTGCCCTGGGCAGTGTCCACAGCAGAGCTTTGAGGGCAGCTCCAACTCTTCTCTTTAGGAAGTTTCTAGAACGTGGGTGAATTTTGGGCCACCTCGTAGCTCCAGACTTGGGCTCAGTTCAGTCATGGTTACCATTATTTGCTTTCTGTGAGATTTCCCTTGTCACTCTTTATGATAAATTCTGTTTTTCCTAAGGCAACTGAATGGGTATTTCTTATAAGAAGAACAGAATTCTATTCATTATAAAAAATACAGGGTGGGAGGGAAAAAAGCCTTCTCTAATCCCACATTCCATAGCTATTAACTCTTTGGTTATTTCCTTCCTTTTTTTTTTTTTTTTTGAGAGTTTACTACTTAAAATTGTGATTTTACAACCTTAATTACAGTTTGCATGCCTTTTCAATGTGATCTGTGATCATATTTGTATTTCAGAAGAAAATTAAAGTAAAAGCCATGTGAAATGAGTATAATTAGAAGAAACTCTGTAGGGAATATGTCTTTTTAAAGCATATTTAGTTAGAGATTTAGTTTATCATTATGAAAAGAACAGCAAAGAAGCTTCTAAACTAATGAGAAAGTAAATGTTGCTTATAGGTTTTACACTTTCCTCCATGCTTCTAGTATATTCTGCATCTTGTAAAAGTTTGAATTGGAAGTTTTGTTAGGGGAGACAACTCCTGTTGCAAGATGAAGGTCTTTTGTCACCTTGATAAATTCGCCTACCCTTGTTTAAGCAGAAACTCAATCTTGATTGCATTTGAAGATGCTGGGTTACACCTCAAGTTCACTGTGGTGTTAAGTGTCATCTTATTAATGTCTAAGGAGAACTAAATAGCTGACTGGTTACTTCCTTCCAGTCTGTCTCTCTCTGATCTGGAAGCAAGTTTACCAGAAGCTTACTTGTTGAATTAGAACCCTGGAGGAATGGGAGGATGCAAATGTTCAAGCCATGGTGTTTTGATGACTAGATGTCTTCTCCGTTTTGGATTGTGCCCGCACGGTCAGTGGTCAGTGCCAGATTTCCTGACAACCTTCCTTGTCAGCCAAGCACGGTTACAGCCCCCACTCTTGGTTCAACTGTTGTGCATCGTAGCCCCTTCACCTCCATGGGGACCGTGTTGAATTAAGAGCTCCGTCTTGAGAGGTGCTCCTTAAGGTGGGAAGGAAGGACATGGTGAAAGTCATAGAGATTTCCTTTCCAAACAGGACAGAGGAAGGTTTTCCTGAAGTGGTTGCCGACCTCCTTGCACAGCCCTTAGCAGCAAATGCTCCCTGTGATGATTAAAATAACTGTGCTACTGTGCTGTTCTTACATCCTCGGCTACTGTATTTCCCTCAGAGACCTGGGAGGCCTCTGCACAGTCTTGGTCAAAAGGAAGGAGCGCTAGGATTGATTTATCCAAATTTGCCATGGGAATGGCCACATAGACAGCGAGTTTTTACCATTCCTGAACTTGATGATTCCCTGAGGTCTTGATTCTATTATAAATCTGGGATATATTTTAAAATTTAATTTCCTTTAACATAACAAGGGAAGCAATTAATTTCTGGATTTTCTACATATGATGCAGCTTGTGGGGAAGAAAATAACTTGCCACTTTGCAGTTACAGGATGTACTAACAATCTATCATAACGTTAATCTTAAAAATAAAACTTCCAAGGGCACCTGGGTGGCTCAGTCATTTAAGCGTCTGTGTTGGGCTCAGGTCCATGATCCCAGGGTCCTGGGATTGAGTCCCGTGGCAGGTTCTCTGCTCAGCGGGGAGCCTGCTTTTCCCTCTCCCACTCCCCCTGCTTGTGTTCCCTCTCTGTCAAATAAAATAAAATAAAATAAAATAAAATAAAATAAAATAAAATAAAATAAAATAAAATAAAATAATAAAATAAAAAAGTAAACCTGTCAGGTATTTTACCAGCAAAAATGAGTTTATTTTAGGATAGCAGAGAATTACAATTTAGGGTAAGCAAACTTTTGCAAAGCCACAGGGAGGTCCCGATAGCAAAGGAGAGGAGCACTCTTTCATGAAGGAAAGGGATGAGGGCAGTAAGAAGGGCTTTTATAAACACTTCGAAGTAAAGTGGAATTTGAAGTATAGCGGCTTTTCATGATTTGTGACAGTCTCTCACTGGCTGGCTGTTGCTGGGACCCGAGGAAAACTTTTCTTCCTCCTATCGAGGTAGTAAAGTAGTAGCTAATAACACTGATGTGCAAGGTGTGTCCTTTGCTGTTGGGTCTGCAACTGAGGATTGGGAGAGCCTGAGAGCTCGCTCCGCTTCTGGCTTTCTGACTCTATTTGAGTGAGGTTGCCCTTTATTAATTTTCACGAAAGAAATCTGTCAAATGAAGATTTTAATAAATAAATCTATCAAATAAAGATTTGAATCTGAGAGATGTATTGCAAACCTTGTTGCTTTCTTTGGTTTAGCTTTCCAGATTTTATTTTCTGGCTTGGTGTAAATGAATAGAGGAAAACGGGCCATTTGGGGCCCAAATTTACCATATATACTTGGGAATACGTACTATGTAAAGAAAGAATTTAATCTGTAAAAGGGGCAGACTCTTCAAGGCAACGGTAGGTACACCTTGGTTTAAAAGAGTGCAACATCTGAACTTCCCAAAGAAACCACGAAGTGTACATTTAGCTGGTTATCGTTAGCTCTATTAATTCATTTACCACAGGTTTCCTTGAAAGGGGAAATCCCTGGTACAGTATAAAACACTCAGTTTCAGACACATTTTCAGCTGGATAGTTGTTACGAAAAACAAACCACGCACATTAAAATTTTTAAAAATTTGAATTGGAAGTGATAAGGGACTGCCATATATAGGTTTCTGTGTTCTTAAAGATTCCGCTTTCTGAAGGACACAACTTTTTCTGAGCATATGTGTATTTTCTCTCAGCTAACCTGAGAAGCACTACAAAGCCAAATATTCATAAATGTTATCTATATGGTCACTTTCTATCTGAAGTGGTTAGGTTTAGAAAGAATTCCTTAATTTCAATATTTGTTAATTTCAGTTTATTTAGTCACTCAACAGATACTTAATTGCCTACTTAATGCAGGGAAGTGACTAGGTTGTGAGGACACAGTGCTCTTGAGGACCTTGCAGACAGATGAATGGGGGAGACCTTATTACAATGCTAACACACTCAAATATAAAGATACCACTCTACATCATAAGCTCTACGAGGGAGAGGTATTCCGGAATACATAACAGGGAAGGCCTGATTTGGCCTGGAAGTCAGAGAAAGTTCCTCTGAAAAAGCTGAGCTTTTTAGAGAAAACCTAAAAAGCCAGGTTATTGTTAAGTAGCATAGAGGAAGGGAAGGGTGTTCTCAGGTACACCCGTGAAGGAACTCGGTAGTTCTGAAGAACTTCCCTCTGAAAAGAGGTTGGAGGGCTGGAGAGAGAATGTCCAACTTCAAGATTATACTTCGGAGGTCAATAGGAGCCAGACCATGAAGAGTCTTTGAGATCGTGTTAAGGATTTTGATCTTGAGAGCAACAGGAAGTTTTTAAAAGTGTTAAGTGCAGTAATTTTATATTGTGAAAGTAGACTTGTTCAGATTCTTTAGTACTTACACTTTCTAACCATAGCTCAGCACCTTGGCAGTGACAGTAATAGTTAGTAGTAGTAGTAATACTTAACTGCCTTTTATCTTGTGCTTATTCTGTGTCAGTACTTTGGAGCATGCCCAAGGTATAAATATTATTAAGTCTAATTCTTCTAACTAGTGAAGTGGTCGATCTTTTACAGACGAGCATACTGAAGTTCAGGAGGTTTAAGTAATTTGACCAAGGTCATTAGCAAATAAGTGATCAAGCGGGGAACTCAGTCTAGGGTTTTCTGATGCCAAATCCTTGTTGGCTAATAGGAATTCACTCAAAAATTGTCCTTTATGCGCTTTCTGGCCAAATGGTACATTCAGACAGGTTTTTAATGATGTTTTTAGTAATGATAAATTAATGCTTCTTTTCCTTTGATTTTTTCACACCTATTTGAAAGAAAAAAAAGCTTTGAGTTGCCAGCAGAGGGAGCCAGAAAGATTGATACTTTAATATAAAGTTTGGAATTCTCCAAGTTAGGAGTATTCATTCATAAGCAATTCTATTGAACTCCTATTAGAATAAGTGTTTGTATGAAATATGTATATAATATGTTCTTATTTTGATTTGAAAAGTAAATGTGTACCTAAGTATTGAGAAGTATGGAGAGATGTAAGAAAATATAAAGTTATTGTTATCTCTTAGCAGTGGTTTTGCTAGGTTATCTTTTCTTATTTTCCACCTTTTTTGGGCATACATATTAGTCTTGTCTAGTTTTTCTAGACATTTGTATTATGTAGTAAGGAATAACTCTTTTTTTTTTTTTTTTTGGAATAACTCTTATTTGTGGTTTATTTGAGTAGTGTAAGGGCTATAAATGGCTTTTAAAGTGTTCTTTTTTAGCTAAGATGCCTCACTCATCATTTTAATGCATTATTAATTTACTTGGGGAATCTTTTTCATATTGACAATATAAATTTAGGCAATCAATTATCTGAATCTTTAAAATTCTGAATTACTATAGCCTAAATTTAAGAAAATGTACCAAGTAAAAATAAAAAATGTATTGTTTTAGATTCCTTGTTGTCACATTAATAGGAATATTATAGAGTATAAAAGAAAACAATTCTTTGTCAATAATATATTTGTTTAATAGGATTCAGACTTAGAATGGAGTTTATGGTATCAGTTTTCTCTTGCATCTATCTTATAGAATTGGTAAATACTATAAATTCAAGTTATCACTTCAGTGGAATGATTACTAGTAATATGTTCCTTTAATTGAAGTTTAAAATTTAGTTAGTCTTGGAATTTGAATTTTAACTCTGCCACTTAATATCTATTTAATGTTGGCAAGTTACTGAACCTCCCTAGGTTTCTTTTGCTTTATATGGGGAATGAAGATGGTAGTAAAAGTCTTTTTTGACTATAGTTGAGGACTATGTGAAGTGTATATTATTAACAACGAATGTTCATTTATCAGGTTTGCAATCTTAGTTTTATTTTTGCCACAACCTCACTTCCAGCAACTAAACGGAATTGATTTATCTTTTTTTTTTTAAAATGAATTGATTTATCTTCTGTAGAATCTGTTTACCCATGCCAACAGGTGTCATGGAAACATCGATCCATCACGAACTGTACTCACCTACAACCATAGGCGTCTCATACTATAGTCAACTACCAAAATAACAGTCATGCATCATAAAATCCTTTCCCTTTTAACCTTTTGTTTCATTCAGTTTCTGTACTAATCAACCTTGCTGCAGAAGCAACCTGCAGATCTTGGTGATTTGTACCGATATTACATTACACGTAGACTTTGAGGTGCCTATACAGAGCGGCTCACCTCCACACGTTTTCATTCTGAGGCCCAGACTGAAGGGGCAGCCTCTATGTGGACCTGCCATTTGCGTGGTAGTGAGAACTCAGAGAGGTGGCTGAAACTTGTGTTGGCTCTTAAAGCTTTTGCTCAGGTGTGTCGTGCGTCATGACTGCTGAGCATGTCACGTGGCCGGTCTCTGAGTCGTGAGGCAGAGGGACGGATACTCTTCCCACTGGAAGTATAAGCAAGTTCTAAATCAGACGCAGGAGTGTGCAAGCCTCTTCCAAGAAAGGGGGTGGTAAATAACGAACAATAATGTCATCTACCACAATTTGTCTTCTTCATCACAAATGCTGACTTCTCTTCTGCTTGCAAATATATTTTTCCCTTTGTCAAGAGAAAGACCTCAAGAATTTTCCTCTTTGTCAAGAGAAAGACCTCAAGAATTCTTTCGATCACATTGCTTTTGAAGTCTAGAACCTCATTAGAATTTGTATGTCTTTTATGTATATAGATTTTCTTGGTCCAGAGACCAGTTATCTTCGACCATGTATCTTCCCAATATACGGTGATGGAACAGCGATAGGATATTGACAGTAAACATTCCTAAAGAAGTGGAAGGATGGAGACAGCCAGCAGTCACTGGTCCCTGACGATTAACTGTAAAAATCCTGTTGGGTAAATATAATGAGGGCTCCTTTTCTTGGCACTAGGGGATGTTCCTTGATTTTGCCTTGTTTATGCTCCTGTGTGTAGCTGTCTAGTCCATTGTTTTCCATGGCTCTTGACCGTGCCCTTCGTGAGATGTTTCCTTTAATATATCATCCTTTTCCATATTTGAATGGAGTATCGGAGGGTATGCTCTTGTTGGCTGGGGAATGAGGGAAGGGTTGAATAGCTTTTCCTGGCCTGCTTCTTGCCTGTAGAAACCTGGGGACCCAAATATGATCTAGAAGAGTAACAGACTCAGCCTGGGCTGAGGGCTGCTTTGGAAGTTGCCTTATGTCTTTTTTTTTAACTATTTAGTTGAGTCAGGTCCATGTGCTAATTACTATATCCTTAATTCTTTGGCATATGCATTATTCTCTAGACTTCAGTATAGTTACCTTGAGCTTATTGGGCCTCTGTGGGACTACATCCTTAGTCTCTTCCTGTGGGGAGTCCCCCTCTGAGCCATTTTGTTTCATTGAAAGGGTTTACCGAGTGAAAGGAAAACACTTGTTTCCTTTCCTCACTATTCACTGAACGGTTCTTTTGTACTTCAAGTGTGTAAGTGTTTTTCCACACCAAGCGATTCCCCAATTCTCTGTGAGAATCACCCTGGTGTTCTATAGTTTAACTTGATCTTGATATGGACTACTGAGAGTTAGCTCAGACCCCACAGGTGAAGGGCTCAGCCCTACAAGACTGTCCCCCTCTCACTTCCGACGCCAATCATGAGTCCCGTCTTTTCACCAAGTTATCTCATTTTTTACACGTTAACAGTTTCGTTTACCACTACATGATGTGGTTTGCCATTTTGCCATCCTCCAACAGTTATTCTCTAATAACTTGCTGTCCATCACCAGCTTTAAAGTCCACATCACATATTTTTATTACTTTGGGTGATGGTAGGTTGTCAAGGTCGCACCCTGCTTCTGGTGGCTTTGTTGTAGTAATTACTTTGAATTGCAGCGGTTTCTCAAAATAACAAACTGGTATTTCCTACTCTGTGTTGTAGACTGTGGGTCAGCTCTGTAGAAGCAGCCTGTGGCTCCCCTCCAGAACCAAGGCTAAAGGAGAAGCCCTTATAGGAGATATTCTGCTAGTCTCTTGACTGAAGCAAGAAGGCTGGCACAAATTTGAACTGTTGCTTCAAGTTTTTGCTTCGAGGTGATGTGTAATCACATCTGTTCACATTCTCTCGGCCAAATCATATCTCTTGGTGATCCCCAAGTCAATAACCTGGGGTTGGCTATTCTTTCCCTATGAGATGATGCACAAATCACACATCTACATATGGAGAGATATAAAAATATATATGTGTGTGTGTGTATAACAATAATCTTGCAAGGAAATAGGAATGAATAGTCTCAATAATAATAATAATATAGTCTACCACAACTTTATCACATAGTTCTGGATGACGAACTAAAAATCAGAATACATATATATTTATTTTAAATTTAGTGGTATATTACCTTAATATACTCTATCTGGGTTCTCCAGAGAAATAGAGCTAGTAAGAGATAGATATTTATATATCTATATCTATCTGTGAGAGAGAGATTTATTTACTGTAAGGAATTGGCTTACACAATTGTGGGGGCTAGAAAATCTGAAGTTTGTGAGGCAGGCCAGCAAGGCTAGGAACTCAGGCAGGATTTCTGTGTTACAGTCAATGAGACAGAATTGCTTCTTGTCAGGAAATCTTCAGTTTTTGCTCTTAAAAGTCTTAAAGTGATTGGATGAGGCCTATCACATTATCAAGGATAATCTCATTTAACTCAAGCCAGCGAATTTTAGATGTCAGTCAATATTTTCCTGGCAACATCTGGGTTCATGTTTGGGAAAACACTGGGCACCATAGCTGAGCTAAGGTGATAGAGAATTTATTGTCACATATATGTAGTGCTGTTTTGCAGATAGTGGAGTATGAACACAGAGTACTCCCTCATAGGTCTCGTTGTAAAGCACAAACAATTGGCTTGATCATAGCTAATAAACTCAGTATGTTTTGGCTGAAGATCATTGAGCACCTAAAACAGGGCTTAGCAAGTTATGGCCCACTGCTTGTTTTTATAATAAAGTTTTATTGGAACACCGCCATGCTTATTCTTTGTATATTGTCTATGACTGTTTTATTCCATAATGGCTGAGTTGAGTAGTTAAAATAGAGACCACGTGGCCTGCAAGTCCGAAAATATTTACTATGTAGCCCTTTACAGAAAATGTTTGCCAACCGTTAATATATAGAAAAGGATCTTGTGGTTCTTGTTTTGTTATTGCCTACTCCTAGTGCATTATCTCCTTTCGAGGATAAGTATATACTCATTAAATACTACAGTAGCAATATTTTATTGTTTAAAGTCACAAAATGCATTAGATTCATAAAAATTAATGGTTTCTTAATTTTTATTGCATAGCCTTTCAGATTTTCTTTTAGATCCCATACAGATTCAGTTTTTGTGGCTAAAATGCATATGAATGCTGTTAGTTTTAAATGAATACTTGTGTATCTTTGGGAACGGAAAGTACTTTTTTGTACAAAATTTTACCAGTTTCATATTATAATTACAGATTTCAATGTATCTGTTTTCTTTTAAGGTGGTAAAAAGGTATATTAGTGTCCCCAACTCATCCCCTTTTTAAATTTTTATTTATTTTTATTTTCTCCTCTTTTTTAAGATAATGGATAAAAAATAAACTATTATTTCTCAATTTGATTGCTTTTGTATAATATCGATAAAATTGATTTAGACTACAAGATGTCTTTGTTTCCAAAGAGGAAATTGCAGCTTTAGTTAGTGGAGAGAGTCTAGAGCCCTGGCTTCAGACAGTCCTTGGGTTAAATTTAGGGGCTTAAAACAGCAGCTACTTTATTTGCTGCTGACTGCATGGGTCAACAATTTGAGCTGGGCTCTGCTGCACGGTTGTTCCTCTGGTCTTGTCTGGGGTTACTTTGTTGCTACTGTCTTTTGGAAACGTCTCTAGGGGTTGGTTGGTCTAAAATGGCCGAACTCATATATCTGGCATATGATGCTAGCCAGCACTGCTAGCTGTCGTGGTCGGGCGATTGGGATCCGTCTCCCTCCAGATCTCTGGTGCTCTAGGAAAGCTTGTTCATGCTGGGCTGGTAGAATGCCAAGATGGGGAGCGACACGGCCTCTTGAGACCTAGATTCAGAAGTCCTACAAGGTCTCATGCCACATTCTGTTTGTCAAAGTAATTTACAAGTCCAGCTCAGAGTTAGGGGATGAAGAAATAAATGCCATTTGTTGATGGGAAGCATGGCAAAGTCACATGACAAAAGGATGGACTTATAGGAGTGAAAGGAATGAATAGTGGTGGGGGGTACCTGGGTGGCTCAGTCGGTTAAGCGTCTCTCAGGTCGTGATCCTGGGATCAAGCCCCACATTGGACTCCCCACTCAGTGGGGAGTCTTATCTTCCCTCTCCTGCTCCCCGTGTTTGTGCTCTCTCTCTTTCTCTGTCAAATAAATAAATCTGAAAAAAAAAGAAAAAAAAAGAAATGAATAGTAGTTGCACAATTCACCACTGTAAACTGCTTAGTTTCTTTATGCCCTGTTTGGAAAGAAAGAACAACAGACTAGAAAAAACATGACTTGAGTTCTTAAAGTTTAAGAACTTTACTTTTTTTTTATGTATATATATGCACTTAGAAGTATTTCTGAAACAGTTTTGAAATTGATTCTTTATTTTAAATATTGTGCTTTTTATTATATATGTATTTTTTTTAAAATATTTTATTTATTTATTTGACAGAGAGAGAGAGAGAGATCACAAGCAGGCAGAGAGGCAGGCAGAGAGAGGGGGAAGCAGGCTCCCCGCTGAGCAGAGAGCCCCATGCGGGGCTCGATCCCAGGACCCTGAGATCATGACCTGAGCCGAAGGCAGAGGCTTTAACCCACTAAGCCACCCAGGCGCCCCTATATATGTAAGTATTAAGAGAGTAATTATTACCTCAACTATGTATTTTTAACATGGGAGACATATATTAAGACTCAAAGGAAGGCTATCCTGTGTAAAGTAAGTGTGTACGAAGAGTTACACCTTTGTGTATAACTGTATTATTCATCGAAGAGGTAAAAAGAAAAGCAATTAACTTCCGATGTGTTTACAAAAACATACATTTTCCTATGACCCTTTGTGTGTCTATATTTCTCATTTTAGATTTTAAAAATAAAAGGTCTGTATCCGGTTCCTTCTTGAAGAGTCTTTTGAGTACTTGCAACATATTTTTGTTTAGCTAATGTTTCCTTGCAAAGCCAAGAAAAAAAATAGAAAGCCAAATGAACAAAAATAGCTCTTATTTTTCATTGCGGTCAAACCCCTCGGAGGCTTTTTTATAAGTGTATCTGTTTTGCTCTTGACTTTGTTAGGAATAAACAAAGAATGCTTCCTAAATCTGTCCTGTTTTGAGATATATATATATACACATCAGACACTGGCAAAGCGTTTGTTAAAACTCACCAGAAGTATTACTCTGTTCATTGGTGTGTGTAGGTTTGGGTAGGAGGCATAATAGACCTTCCTCAGTTTCTAACCTTCGTATTTAAACCAATGTCACTCATGGCACTTAGGCACTTAAAGAACTCTAACTTGAATACATTTTTCTATAACATTTTCTAGGGACAAAGTTTATTTTTCCCCAATAACCAGTTGCTTAACATTCTAAATCTGCTTCCACGGCTTGAGAGCTCTATTCTTGCATGCTAAACATTATTTATGGTGTTTAAGATCTGTATTTACTTTGGAATTTAATGCTTCTGCTAGTGAGGAGGGGTGAAATGAATAATATTACAAAACGAGTGATACTTAATAAAATTGGAGAGGTGATATCCTGTCCGTATCTGTCATAAACTCTTTTGGGTGCCTACACAAGTTTTAGTAAAGGAACCTTTGTTAGAGGAACTTGTTACAGGAATTTGGTAGGGAACCCCTGTAATAGGGAGGGGAATTTATACAGCAGACTAGAATAGGCTCAAACCAGGTGGTCAGGAAATCTTATCAAAGCAGTGCTGGGTCTTTCTTCTCCAGTTTTTTAAAGCTTTTTTTTCCCCCCCATCAGATTTCATAGTCACCTTCAGTCCTGAAGATGTTAGATTTATTATTTAATTAGTAATAGCTAACTATTATTGCCTTTTTGGCCCATAATATTTTTATTAGAGAAATTCCATTAAAGAAGGATTTAGCTTGTTACTGTCTTGTTTAGAAACATGCTCGATGGCTTATAATTTTTTCCCTCTCCCCTATTTTTTCACTGAGTCATAAGTACACACTTCCGGTGGTACAGTGGCAGGCTTGAGAGATAAAGAAAAGCGGATGGGGCATAATTAAATACGGATAAAGAAAAATGAGAAAGGGAAGAGAGAGGGGACAGGGACAGAGAAGCTGCATGTACAGCTTTTGTTTTTCTGGTTTATTTTAACATTCTTCTTTGCCTCTTTTATTGCGTAAGCTCTAATTTGCTGGTTATATAAGAGGGGGGAGTAAATAACCTTTGGACTACATAGACTGGGGGAAATATTTTTAATTATCACCAATCCAATGAACTGTAGTACAGTTCTTAATTGTGCAGCCTAATCTGCAAGGAATGTTTATGCTTCGTGAGCTTTGCTTTGTGCTGTTTGCTCAGTTTTCAGCTGTGACAGAGCTTGTGTTGGGTTTAGTAATGGGGATGTTGACAATTATAGAGTCCGATCAATGCCTGTTCTTTGTTTCCATTAGATATTTAGGGCAGTTTGCCTAAACGTACATGTTGTTTAGTTTATATTTAGGATTTTTTTTTCCCCCTGGAGAAGACTTTATTTAGTTGCCCCTATGGTCTTTTTATTTGAAGAGCCTTAGCCTGTAGATGTGATTATGAAATCCTGTTTTTGGAGGTGCCGTTTTCCTTTTATGGTGGGTTTTTTAGTGTAGTTCATTGCCAGGTTTGTTCAGCTTTCTAGGTCTGATGCGGGTGAGGTAGATTATAATATGTGTTATGTTAAAATAATTGGTTAATCTTGTAAACATTTCAAGGCAAGTTGAGATTTAGCTGGTTATTTTTAAAATAATTTCTTGGAAGTGGAAAACATAGTGAGCTGGGATGAATTTTTCTCTTTAGTCTTGATTCTCAAGTGGCCAAAAGATCCCTATGAAAAAGAATTTGTCTTAGTACTTGAAGAAATCTCTTTTGAAAAATGTTAAAGACACAACTGGGGAAACCCACTTTTAGGTCTGGGGGTGCCTGCCCTCTCCTCCCTCATGTCATTCTGTGATCCTTTGTACTCCTTATACGTCAGCTATGTTGGCCTTCTTCCAAACTTGCTAAACTCCTTTCACTAGTTGTTCCCTCCACCTGAGATGGAAATTCTCACAGGCTGGCTGACTTTTCATTCGAATCCTGTCATCAATATCACCTTCTCAGAACTTCGGGGTTACCCAGTCTATCCACTCTAATCAATCCCCAGCATTCCATTGCATCTCCTTCTCTGTTCTCACCTAATACTTCCTTGTTTTCCTTATTGTTAACCTTATCTTATCCTATCAGAACATCAAATTCCATTAGAAGAGAGCCTCTGGTAGTTTATGGCTTTGATGGTTTTGATGGTTTTATGGATGTATACTTGCCCCCAAACTCATTGAGTTTATGTATTAAATATGTATAGCTTTTTGCATGTCAGTCATACTTCAGTAAAGTGGTTTTTTTTTTTTTTAAAGATTTTATTTATTTATTTGACAGAGAGAGAGAGATCACAAGTAGGCAGAGGCAGGCAGAGAGAGAGGAGGAAGCAGGCTCCCCGCCTAGCAGAGAGCCCGATGCGGGGCTCGATCCCAGGACCCTGAGATCATGACCTGAGCCGAAGGCAGAGGCTTTAACCCACTGAGCCACCCAGGCACCCGTAAAGTGGTTTTTTTAATAGGCTGGTTTATTCACTGCTGTATCCCTAGTGCCATTCATGACATGTGGTAGGTGCTTCATAAAAGTTTAGGCATGCAAATGTGGAAGTTTTCATCCTCTTTTGCTGTAAAGGACATCTAAGCTTATGTTTAAAATTTTAAAATACACTTGCATTTTTACATTAAAAATTTATTTTCAGATGATTAGAAAAATGGAAATAGCATAATTAATGAAAAGCACTGGACAAGAAGTTGTAATAATAGGATTCTCTAATCTTTCTGCAACTAATTATAGTGGACAGAATTCTATGATTTCCTAGTGACTCCAATAGATAGTACATATATAACATCAGAAACAGTGCTAACGTTTTCATGTGATGAGGCTGAGCAGGTTGTAGGGGCAACACTGCTCAGGGATTTATCGACTCTGTTAAGGAGTTTTGTCTCTGTCCTACAAGAATAGAAAAGTGCTGAAGAATAGAAAAATGCTCTTAAGTGGGGCAGTGTATACGGAAGGGAGTGCTCGTGGTAGTGGTATGACTAGGTTTACATTTTGGAAAAACCACTCTGGCTACAGTGTGGAGAATATAGGAAAGGGTTAGAATGAATATGGTCAGACTGTTCATCACTGTGGTCATCCTGGTGAGGGATGCTGTGACCTTGTAGTAGGGTAATGATGATGGACGTGGAAATGAGCTGTGGGATTTGAGCAATAATAGGGAAGTGAAATCCTCAGGATCTAGTGATGGAGGACCAAGGAGAGGAAGATATCAAGACTGACTTCTAGATTTCTGTCCTGTACAACTAGATAGATCATGGCTTCGTTTGCTGCATTACCGCAGTTTAGAATACGATCAGATTTCAGGAGGAAGAGCTTGTTTTAGCTTTAAGACGCTGAAGAATTGTCAAGAAGATATTTCAATACATGAGCCTGGAGCTTAGAGAAGCCTGGGTTGTCTGTGAGTCAATTGTGTATAGATTTTAATTGACAGTCATGAATATGAAGTGCTTTATAAACCATAAAGGGCTGCAAGTTGAGTTGGTATTTTCCTAATTTGTGGTGCTATTTCAAACCTGGTGATTTTCTACTCATCCTTCAGTAGATAGTTTAGTTACTGTTTTCTGCCAAACTTCTCTGATTTTTCTCTCTTTTGAACTAATTCTGTACCTTACACATAACTATTATGGTATCACCACAGTGTATTATGACTATATGCATGATTACGTACACATCTGTCTGTCTTTTTACATTGTGGGATCAATAAGCAAGTGACTGGATTTATTTCTGTAAGCTGCCTGAGCCCAGGCCTCATGTCTGTCTCCTACCTAACACCCAGCATGTGGCAGGGCACATATCAAATGACTATACGTATTTGAGAGTTGAGTGAAATATTTATATCCCTTTCTGCATAGATGCTCAGTAAGTTTCTATTGAACAACTAAACTGATCCAGTCCTCTGGCAGTTCCTCAGTACTTGTTTTGTAAACCTTGTATAAAAGACAAAAATATCTTGCTACTTCTCTTTATGTTTTGGATTTTTTATTTTGGGGTTCATGGACTCCATGTTTGTAGGGAGATCAATGAATTCTGAAAGTAAATGTGAATCTTTCCGAGTATGTTCTTATATATAATTTTTAAAGAAGGATTCATTGCTTCCATCAGATTCTTAAAGGGATCCACTTTACGATTGGTCCATGACACCAAAATTATTAAGATCTGTTAATTAGTATTTTTGTTAAATAATTAGGTATTTTGACTCTTGGTTTTAAACAATTTTCTATGAAAGTTTTACTGTTATTCTGTATATTTCTCTTTGGGATAATCAATAAAAAATTACGTTTAGGTTAGTCAGTCATTTTTGCTGTAATCTATCAAGTCTACCTTTTAAATATAAGTATTTTATATGGATTTGCATATATTTTAAAGTCTCCTTGTTTATTTGCATCTATAAATTTCTTCTCAGGAGACCTTCTATCCTAAATATTGAGTAAATGAGGCAACTGTTGGACTCAGTGTAGGTTTAAAACCAATCTTGATTAGATCTTCTATAGAATAGAGATTAAAGATTAATACACATTATTAATAATGGTCTTTCTACATGGTGGAATTATAGGTTCTCTATTTTAACACACAACTGAAGTGTATTATAGATTTGCTACACTGAACATGTGTTGCTTTTATAGCATTTTTAAACATTTCATAATTTAAAAAAATATGAATTTACAATTGATGTTAATATGAGGGAGTCATTGTCAAAACTTTTCAGTGACTTCTTTATGTTGATTTGGAGTTTAAAGTTATCATCCCATTAGGTCTAGAAAGCAAAATAACTACTTGTGCTAGAATGGCCTGTTTATTCTCTAGAAACAGCTGTATTTTGACATTTACTGTACATCGGCTTGCTGCATTCTGAGTTTGATGAGTATCTTTTTTTTTTTTTTTCAAAAGACTGCATGCAGTCCCTGACTTTAGAAAGGTATTTGTTATAATATCCAGTAAACATTAGTGCTCCTTCTTTTTAGAATGCTTTCGTTTGATATCACAGGGCTTATCTTGTTAGCATATGCCTGTGGACTCACCAAGGTATGTTGAAATGTTGATAGCTTAATTTTAATCCAGAGAGGAATGAGTAGAAAGGATGTGCTGCATTTCCTGCCATATTAGTGAGTCTGCAAAGGGCATTGGTGATAAGCAATATAATGTAATATAGTTTACAAAATAATACACCAACCAGATTTATTGGACCATGTATCAAAAGTACGTGAAATATACAGAAGTTGAGAGAATAATTTACTATAATGAATCCTGATGAACCTGTAACTCAGCTCGAACAATTAATAACCAATAGCTAATCTTGTTTTGTCTATGCCCTCACTGTCTTGTTTTTTTAATTATTAATTACGTTAATATTATTGTGAGATATTGCATTTCTTTCATTTTATTTTTATTTTTAATTGTGCTAAAAAAACATGTACAGTTTACCATCTTACCCACTTTCAAGTGTACAGTTCAGTAGTGTTAAATATATTCACATTGTTGTGGAATTGGTCTCCAGAATTTTTTCATCTTGCAAATCTGAAAAGCTATACCCAGCTCCTGGTTATCACCATTTTACTTTCTTTACTTCACCACTTTATGATTTAACTACTTCAGATACCTCATATAAGTGGAGCTGTACAGTATTTGCCTTTTGGGGGACTGGTCTATTTCACTTAGCATAATGTCCTCAAGATTCATCCGTGTCACAGCATGTGACAGAATTTCCTTCCATTTTATAGCTGAATAATGTTCCGTTGCATGTATGTACCACATTTTGTTGATCCATTCATTCATCAATGGACATTTGTGTTACTTCTACATCTTGGCTCTTATGATTGATGCTGTTATGAACATAGGTGTACAGATCCCTCTTTGAGACTGTGCATTAATCATATACTAGTTCTATTTTTAATTTTTTAAAATTTTTTGAGGAAATGCCATCCTGTTTTCCATAGTAGCTATACCATTTTTTCGTTCCGACCAACAGTGCACAAGGGTTGCAGTTTCTCCACATCCTTGTCAATACTTACTGTTCTGTTTTTTTTTTTTATAATCATTCTAATGAATGTGAAATGATAGCTCATGATTTTGATTTGTATTTCCTTAATGATTAATCATGTTGAGCATCTTTTTGTATGCTTATTGGTCATCTGTGTATTATCCTTGGGGAAAAGTCCATTTAAGTCATTTGCCCATTTTTAATTGGGTTATTTGTTTCTTTGTTACTGAGTTATAAGGGTTCTTCTTATATTCTGTGTATTAGCCCTGTATCTAATATAGTTTGCAAATATTTTCTCACATTCCATAGGTCACCCTTGCACTCTATTGATTGTGTCCTTTGGTATACAGAAGTTTTTGTTTTGTTTTGATGTACAGAATTTTTTTTTTTTAAAGATTTTATTTATTTGACAGAGAGTGAGAGAGAGATCACAAGTAGGCAGAGAGAGGGGGAAGCAGGCTCCCAGCTAAGCAGAGAGCCCGATGCGGGGCTTGATCCCAGGACCTGGGATCATGACCTGAGCCGAAGGCAGAGGCTTTAACCCACTGAGCCACCCAGGCACCCTGATGTACAGACGTTTTTTAAGATCAGTGTAATCCCATTTGTCTGTCTGTTTTTGCTTTTGGTATCATATCTAAGAAACCATTGTCAAATCCAGTGTCATGAAGTTTCCTCTCTGTAATTTCTTTTTTCTTTTTTTTTTTTTAAGATTTTATTCATTAGAGAGAAAGACAGAGAGAAACACAGCGAGAGAGGGAACACAAGCAGAGGGAATGGTAGTGGGAGAAGCAGGCTTCCTGCTGAGCAGGGAGCCCGATGTGGGGCTCCATCCCAGAACCCCGGGATCATGACCTGGGCCGCAGGCAGGCGCTTAACGACTGAGCCACCCAGGCGCCCCACCTCTCTGTAATTTCTTTTAAGAGCTTTTTGGTCACAACTTAAATTTAGGTCTTAATCATTTAAGTTAATTTTTGTATATGGTGTAAGATAAGGAGCCCAACTTCATTATTCTGCATGTGGTTATCCAGTTTCCCCAGAACCATTAGTTGAAGAGACTCTCCTTTCCCCACTGAGTAGCCTTACAACCTTGTTGAAGATCATTTGACAACATACATGAGGGCTTATTTCAGTAGTTCTCTATTTTATTTCAGTTGTCTATATATGTCTTTATGCCAGTACCACACTTGTTTTGATTATTGTAGCTTTATAATATGTTTTGAAATCATTAGTATGAGTCCTCTAACTTTGGTTTTCCTTTTCAAGATTATTTGGCTATTTGGGTTCCCTTGAGATTCAATATGAATTTTAAGATGTAGTTTTCTATTTCAACAACAACAACAAAAAAAGCCTTTGGAATTTTGACGGGATTATGTTTAATCTGTAGATTGCTCTGGGTAGTGTTGATATCTTAACAATATTAAGTCTTCCAAACCATGAACACTGCCTTTCCATTTATATATACCTTCTCTAGTTTCTTGCAGCAATGTTTTGTAGTTTTCAGTGTACAGATCTTTTACCCCCTTGATTAGGTTTGTTTTTAATTATTGTGTTTCTTTTTAAAGATTTTTAAATCTTTATTTAAAAATTTATAAAGAGAGAGAGAGAGCACATGAGAGAGCACAAGCAGGGAGTGTGGCAGAGGGAAAGGGAGAAGCAGGCTCCCTGCTGAGCAGGGAACCTGATGTGGGGCTCAATCCCAGGACTCTGGGATCATGACCAGAGCTGAAGGCAGATGCTTAACCACCTGTATATGGCCCTTATTATGTTCAGGTAGTTTCTATTTCCTTCTATTTCCAGTTTTTTGAATGTTTTTTTTTAATCATGAAAGATGTTCAAATCTTGTCTAATACTTTTCTACATCAGTTGAGATGCTCATGTGATTTTTGTCCTTAATTCTGTTAATGTGGTGTATTACATGGATCAGTTTTCGTATGTTGAGCCATCCTTGCATTCAAGGAATAAACCCCACTTGGTCATGGGGTGTAATCCTTATAATGTGCTGTTGAATTCAGTCAGCCCTCTGATTATTTTGATTCTTTTTGAAGCACAAAGGAGACATAGGCAGTAAGCTGATAAACATATGATACGATGGCAGATACTGGTGGGTACTATGAAGAAAAGTAAAACAGGGCAGGAAAGTTAAGAGTGGTAGGAGTAGGGGATGCCTACGTGGCTCAGTCAGTAGAGCATGTGGTTCTTGATCTTGGGGTCATGAATTCAAGCCCACATTGGGTGTAGAGCTTGCTTTAAAAAAGTGGTAGGGGTAGAGCGAGGCTGGGGTTGTTTAGATAATGAGGTTTGAGAAGCCCCCTGAGGAAGTGTCTTTTTAGAAAGTGAGAGAAGAATCTATAGGCATGGGGGACAGCATAGGTGGGACTTAGAGCTTTTGATAAATAGCTAGGAAGGAGGGTGTGAGAGTAGGAACAGAAGATTGTGACAGAGAATGGAGAGGCTCAGGACGTCCACAGTAGAGGAGGGCGCATAAATCCTGTCTTCCTGATCCTTAGCATGGACAATTCCTTACATGCTTTTATTACTCATTACAGATTTCCTCTTTTTTATTTCCTTTGCCTTTGCAGTCCTATTTCTAGAAAGAATGTACTTGCTTTGTGTCATCCCAGATTTCCTCTGCAGAAGGATGAAATAGAGTCAGTGGAGTCTAAGGGTCTAGCCAAGAATCCATTGTAATGTCTAAAATGTCTAATGTGATTTGGAGAAAAAAATAATTGTCTCAAAAATAATACATTATGGTGTATGAACTTTCATATTTTATAATTAGAATATGTGCCTAGTATTATAAAGTTAGTAGGAAGTGGATTGCTTGATTAAGCTCATAACATTTTGTAACGGGCAGCGTGGTCTATAGTATAGCAGTTATCTCCTTCCTATGAACACTTGTGTTGGAATGTTTTACATTGCCATGAAACAGTTTTCCCAAATTTGTCTTTTTGGAAGAAGTATAAATCACTGTCATGCTATCATGGTAACAGAAGGTAAAAACCAGCCTGGAACTTGCAGACGTGTGTTGTTTTCCTTGCTAATGGAAGGAACATTGGTCCAAGTATTGTTAAACATCCGAAAGGATTTGGGAGAAGTAGTCTGCTTTGTCCCCAAATGGACTTGTATTTACAGTCTAGCCTGGTGTCCACTATGCATTTGCCTCCTTTAGTTTTTAGTCTGTTTATTTTTTTGTAATTCCTGAATCCAGATAATTTGATTTTCACCTGATGAAATATTTACTTGCCCTATCAGGCAGGGGGCTAAACTTAGAAATTAAGAGTACGGAGTTAAATTTAAAATTTCTTGGAAGTATTCATCACGATGCAGTCTACTTTGTGTCTTGGCAGGGCCTCTGCGTCTTCTCATTTCACATGTTAGGAGACAGACCGGCAGCAGTTGTAAACTGAAACCTGGTTGTATGCAGTGAGCCCGATAGGGCTATGCAGGAAAATGGAGAAAATTTGAAAAGGTTACTCTGTGTGTGTGTGTGTGTTAAATTAAAGTGTGACACATTTGCTTAAAATAGAATGTTATATTCTGTTTATCCAGGCATTTATAACATCATGATAGATCCTAAGACTGCAACTGGTTTTAACACTGTCCCGTGGAATAGCCAACGTTGCCTCTTAACAGTACTGTCATAATGTCACTCAATGGATGATAAGCACGTTTTACAGTGTGTTTGAGTCGTTTGTCCCCGGTAGACCTGAAATTTATTACTCAGAGGAGAAGCATGCATTTACAGTATATTCTTAGCTGCCCCTCTCTATCACTCAGCTGTCAAGGCCTATGGAATCTAAAATAGAACTGGACCAATGGGAGGCCGTCTCCGCACTGTTTACGGGCGGACTCGGAGGTGGCCGGTTTTGTCCTGCCCCGCAGTGTCTGGGTTGCAGTGTTGCGGCAGCAGGATGTAGCGGGCTGCTCTGCTTTTCCAGTGCAGTCCCTGAAGGGGACAGCTGCATGGAAAGACGGCTTCTAAACCGTAAGAAATCGGAGGATTTACAGTACCTGACTTGGGGCTGCTCTTAAGGGCTGCTCCACAAGGAGGACAATCTTCAAGCGTTATGAAGGCGGAGAAGGATCCCGAAGACGAAGAAAATATCGTTAGAGATCCGAGCTAAGTGTAGCCCAGCATGAAGATTGTGGAGCAGGAAGATTTGTAAAGCCAGGGACCGAGGCACTGGTTAGGAGTTGGCCTGAGGGCGTGCTTTGTGAGCCACAGAGATTTGTAACTTAATGCCAAGTAGTTTGCTGCTAGCAACCAGAGACTAAATCCTGTCTATGATGAACTGTTGGTTTTCTTGTGCTCCCAAGAACAGAGTAGGTATCCGTGCTGTCCAGTGTCACTGAAGGATTCGCGCTTAGGCTTTCTGAACTGTATTCTTACAAAATGTACTGCTGTTTAATTAATTTTAGTCTCTCTGCCTTCTCTTCTCTCTGATGTATTTGATGAGCAGCAGATTGGGATTAGTGTAGCAAAGGACAGTTCTCGTTTCTTTTTCAGTGTTTAAAATGCACATGATAGAATCTTAGTAATCGAGCAGTATTTCTGTTAACTGACAGCAGACCAGGATGGAAAACGGTGCTCAGTGAAGTGGAACTGAAAAATCCCATGATATTATGAGACTTGGATCCTGTTTAATGATCTTCTAAAAAGTCTTGCTTTAGGATTTTACAGGGTTCCCCCCCCCCCTTTTAAATAGCTCCTTTCTCTAACCAGCAGTTTACTTGGAAGTAAAGTTGAGATTGTTTTAACTGGAAGGATAAACTAATCAATTTCAAGCAAGTATCTGTGTGTTAAGCATGACTTAATCCCTAAGGCATTTGAAAACCCAAGTCTTATCTTAAGCCTGCATCTTTGAGCACTCCCCAATTTAGAGTCTGTAAACTGTTTTGTTTTAAAGCTAAAGGGGGGGGGGGGGAATGCCTAAAATGTGGTTGAGACTTTGAACCAGTAAATAGGCCTAGTCTCAGAGTTGACAATTTGAGCTTTTGAAGTTAGAAGGAAGTGGGCTCATCTCCAAATTTAACTAATTTGGAGACAATGCTGAAGCCCTTGTAGGTACTTGAACCAGATTCCATGGAAACATTGCTTTTCAGGAGTAGGTTAAATTTTTAATGTATTTATCTTTTTTCATATTCAATTTTCATCCTTCTTTCCACTTCAGGTATTTAACGAAGACACTGCTTACTTAGCTAGAAAATTGGTGTTTTGTGCTGCTCTTTGAAGAGGTTAGGTAATATAAAGTAATCCCACTGATCAGAGAGAGGGTATGCTTCATATAAGAGATTCATTTTTTTTTATCCCTCAGAGATCTGTTGTGCTATTTGTGGACACAGGAATTGCTTTGTAAGTTTCAGTGAAAAATAGGTACATCTTTCTTTGTTCTAGAAATAGTACTGGGCTTAGTACAGAATTTAGCAATAAGTTTACTATATAATATTTTAAAAGGCTAAAACCTTACTTGGTTAAATAGTGTGTATTTTAGTTCTGGGTTCTACATTTCTGCCTACTAAGAAAAAAATCCAAGTTACTGGCCTTAGAATGTCTTGCATATGTTTTCTCCAAAGTTAAAAATAACCCTGATACAATTAAAATGTATATCATGTGATTCATCCTCCTATTTAAAAAAAATTGCCTTTGATCTTCCTCTTAAATGCATGTACTGAGTTTTTGTTAAAATCAAAAATTTTTTTTGAACAAAATATATGTTGAATGTAAAAAAGAAGGAAGAAAATGAAAGTCACCTGTAATCCTGTTGTTTTAGGATTTTAAAATAGTTAATGCTTTAGAGTCTTTTTTGTTTTTTCTATGTAGAAGTTTCTTTTTATCTTAATATAAGCTTAATGAATTGCTTTCTCTGTTGAGACAGAGACAGGGTGTATGTGTGTATGTGAATGTGTGTATGTGTCTAATTTGCCTCCATAAATATATTTCCAACAGTACCTTTTAAACAGGCTGTGTGAGTGTGTGGATGTCTTAAAATGTGTACAGAATTCCACTGCATCTAAGGTCTTGGGAGATAGGTGACCAGACCCAAGTCTGCCAGCAGGAGTTAGAGACTAGGAGAAGCACACTGATTTTGGAAACCATGAGAAGTCTTGTTTGGGTTTGGGCACTGAGGTCTTTTAACATCCCTGGAGCCTTGACTTTTCTCCTCTGTTAGATGGGGATGATGACTTTGGTTTACTGGGGTCGTTTGGGTAATTCACACCTGGCACAGGGTGGATGTTCAACAATTATTAATTTCCTTTCTTTGTTCTGAAGGCAAAGAAAACAGAGAACACGAGAAACATGCTTTTTCTCAAGAGTAGAACTTAAAATATTTCTCGAGGGGCGCCTGGGTGGCTCAGTCGTTAAGCGTCTGCCTTCGGCTCAGGTCATGATCCTGGGGTCCTGGGATCGAGCCCCACATCGGGCTCCCTGCTCAGCAGGAAGCCTGCTTCTCCCGCTACCATTCCCTCTGCCTGTGTTCCCTCTCTCGCTGTGTTTCTCTCTGTCAAATAAATAAAATCTTAAAAAAAAAAAAAAATTTCTCGAAGGCCATGTGTTTTGGAGAGGCTCTTCTCATGAAGTTAGTACAGCAGGGAGAAGGAAGTGTGGGGTGCAGTGGAGCCTGAGCGATGGATTATGCACTATTGCTCTCCTTTCTCTTTTCCTTTCTTCTTGAGGAAGCCTTACTAATATAGTATAGAGAGTAGGCCATGTTTATTTCTTTTTTTCCTTTTTGTAGCATGCCGCAGATTGGAACAAATACGATGACCGATTGATGAAAGCTGCGGAGAGAGGAGATGTAGAAAAAGTTTCCTCAATCCTTGCTAAAAAGGGCATCAATCCAGGCAAACTAGATGTGGAAGGCAGATCTGCGTAAGTATTACTGATGGTAATTCCCTCAAGGGAATTTGGGTAGACCCTTGGGACGCAAGTGAAATTTGTGAATTGTGGTTGTCAACGTATCAATTTAAAAAGCCTTTATCAAAACCCACGCTATAAAATCTTTCAAACATTATGGACTAATACTTTGTTCTCATTGTGGAAGATTTTCAAGCTAGAGAGAATACTGAAATACCACCCAGTGGTCTAGTTGTTTAGTCTCAACTCCCAGTCTGTTTTATATTTGGGTCATTATTTTAAGTGAGAATGTTCCGAACAGAAAGGGAGGCAGAACGACTAGTGTGGCTTAGGGAGGCACAGGTTGTGATCCCAGCCTTTGGATTTTGGGTCACCGAGAAGGCCTGCTGGCTTGTTTCCATGGTTAGCTTTTTCTCCCACCCCTCCCCATCTTCTTCCCTTCCTGTTGAGGATAGGTTAAAGGGTAGGTTTATGTTTTGCTACTGCCCTCTATAATTACAGCAGTTAAAACCTTATCTGGGAAACCTTCCAAAGTTAGAGGTGAAAAGTCTCATTTCCTAAAGTTCCTCTCAGTCTTGCATGAGTTTATTTAGAATATTATAACTGGAAACCAGATACTAAATATAGAAATGAGTATTAGGAAGTGGATAGTTAATGTTTGATGTGGATCACTACCTTAGGATGCTTAAATATTCAAGTATAGGAAGAAGAGCAAAGCGTGATGTAAAAATCAAGTCGGTTTTAATACCAATAAAGTTTGAAAAGTTTGAATTTTTTTAAGACTGTTTTAATTTTATCAAGTAGGTGATTTGATAGCTACAGAGACATTGCTTGAGTCCTGCTCCTACTTTTGCTAAAATTTGAGCTGTTTCTATAGGGCTCACACTATAAGCAGTGCAAATTTAATATCTAAAAGTGACTTTATCTTTTGTGTTTCTTTTTTTTACCAAACGTCAAGATGTTAGAAGATGAAGGAAATCTTGGGGATGAAAATCGTCAGTGAAACCTTATTTCTTCAGTTTTGCCTATCCATGCTTTGAATGTTTTGAATGAATGGTCGCTTGAGTTGCTGTTCATATTTTTTTCAATCTGAGATTCAGTTTTGAGTGAAATTATTTGTATTAATGGTCAGAGTTATAAAACTCTGGTATAATTTGATGAACTATGAATTTCAGTTTGTAAGATCTACAAGTAGTATTAGTCTCTGAGGTTTTCACTGTAGGAAATGGAATTCTTTTAGGATTCACGGGATGAAATATTTTCCTTTTGCTACTCACGCACAGACTGTGTTCTTCCTTAATTAGAGCATTTCATATTTGGTCAAGTATAGGACATATTACAAGCATACTTTCTTTTGTTTTAAATGACTTTTTTGGGTTTGTTTTAGTTCTGAAATTTAAGACAGAAGTAACATGTGCTTCTTGACCTCGATCCAGTTTCCAAAATGAAATATTTGAAGCCTAGCCAGAGTCCCTGCGAGGATTTGTTTTCTTCCTGTTCACCTCTCTCCTGGGGAATCGCCCATTGCCAAAGCAAAGCGGGAAGATTCACCAGAAACCCCCACTGCCACTTGGATAGCCGGATACCAATTCCTGTCTCCCTGGCCCCTCAGGCTGTCAGAAGTGCTTTGGCATCCCAGCTGTTTTCTCTGGAATCAGCAAATGTTCCTCGGCAAAAAATGGCTTCAGATACCAAGCTCACCTCTCTGGGCCTCTGTCGCTTCCCGTGTCCTGGCCTAGTTATTTTTCACTGCCTTAGCTCACTGATGCCTTCCAACGTACGTCTTACAGTTTATGCATCTTTTCTGACGCATCAGAGGCTGACATCGGAGGTCATCCCCATGACCTGGCTTTGGTATTATGGAAGTAGTAACACACGTCTAGTTTAAAAAAAGACAAAGTTGACTTTTTAAATTGAAAAAGAGTATTCCTATAAAGCAATTTTTCAGATTTCCTTTACGACTCTTCGCACTTTAGTGATCGATATGTCTTCCCTCTGAAGTCCACTATTTATACCACATCTGCATTAATAATGCATCGTAGATTTGTTGTGATTTCTGCCCTTTAGGACATCATCAGCATAACGTTGATTTATTTTGAAGAAAGACGTCTTCCAAATGTTTGGAGCTAAGAAAGGGAAACAAGCAAACACAAAATGTTCCCTCCAAGATAGTGGGGAGACTAAAAACCTTTGCTTGAAGGAAATTACCGATCCTCAAAAGGTTCTAACAGTGCATTGCATAGTATAGTTCTGTACTTTGGCGTTGCTGGGATTGGTACCCTTAGCCTTACAGCAATTTAATTCCACTGTAAGAAGAACTTACTTGGTTCCTATGAACATTATATTCCTTTTATTAGAAGTTTCTCTATCTCTCTAATTCAGATTATACACAAACCTCCTTTATTTTACTTAGTAGTGCTTGGTCTCTGGTTTGCATTTACTTCCATCATAATACTAGCAGAGATTCGTGGCCAAGTGTTGTAATATCTGGAAATGAATTTGCAACCTATCTCCAGATTTTGTCTCTCAGCATTCATTGATTCAAGTATTTGAGGGCCCATCATCTGTCTGGTATGGAAATTGGTCTGGGAATATAGTAGGAAGCAAAACAGACAAAAATCCCTGCTTTCGTTGAGTTTATGGTTGAGTGGGAAGAGAATGGTAGATTGTAAAGAAAGACTGTAAAGAAAATAAATCTTGAATTTATGTATCGTATTTGAAAATAGGTAGTTCTATGTAGAATAATAAAGGCAGGGATTGGGAAGGTCGGAATACTAAGGTTTCAGGGGATAGGGAAATGTAAAAATTTTAAATGGGGTGGTCAGGGAAGACCCCTCCCAAGAGAGTGATAGGGAGTTTGTAGGTAGCCCCTTGCTGAGCACTCGTACATCCTTTATCTGCTGGCATCTTCAGAGTGGTTATTGTACTTGGTTAGAGTTCAGGTGTACTTTGACCTAGGTCAGCATCCTTTGTTGGCAAGCCCTACTGTCTTCGCTTACCAGTGTGGATTTGGTGGAGTATGATCCGTCGGTCACTGTCCACTCTTACGGCACACAAAATATTTCTGTAAACATTTGTTGATTAATAAAGTATTAGATGATCAAAGAAACAGTGGGATATTTTCTCTTGCATCTTGAATACCTGATGGCTTCAAGTCAGTTTTTTAAGCAGGCTCTCCTTGCCTTATTAGGAAGCTTGTCGTGGCTTTGCCTGGAAAACTTCACCCACTCTTACAGGTCTATGAACAAAGGGGAAGAATTAGTTGTGGCTACTCTGGGGGACGATGATGCCAACTCCTTCACGGCTCTCCGAGTGTACCTTAGTTTCTTGTTTTGAAGACTTTTCTGTGTGAGGTTTAATTTGATGATTCTGAAGAGAAGGGCTAAGTGTTTTGATCTGTGTTTGGCCTTAGCATTCTGCTATAACTTCATTTGTTTTGGCTTCATTTCATTTCAGTATACTTGAAATGAAGCAAAATGATCTGATAGAGGCCTTTCAGCGCATCTGTCAAGGCCCCAGCCTGCACTACTGAGTACTAATAAGCTATAGCGTTAATGGTATTATGGTATGAATTTTCTATTGTTAAGACTACTGAACGCTGGAAGATTCCATTGGTCCTAAGAAGGTATTTCTAGAGACTATTGGCTCCTTGTGTAAATTTGGGTTAAAATTAATGTTTCAATAATAAGGATAGGTTTCTTTTTTCTGGTAGAAAATAGATGTTTTATGTAGTCTTTAAATCGTGTGCGCACATGTATGTGTGTGTATAATAAAAGGTGACGTTAGTGTAACATTTTAAATCGATGTTTCTTAGTTTCTGTGGCCTAATCCATATTTCCTTTTTGTTCAGCTTCCATGTTGTGGCCTCCAAGGGGAATCTTGAATGTTTGAACGCCATCCTTCTGCATGGAGTTGATATCGCAACCAGTGACACTGCAGGTCGGTTGCCACCGTAGTCGGGTATGAAACGGAGAGGGAGGCCAAGGCTTATCCACCACCAGGGTTCTTCAGACAGAACTGTGATTTAGAGACGCTCTCAATTTTCTGTTTTTTTAAATAGTTGAGAAAAAGTTTACTTTTGAGGTATCGTCATTGGTCTCGGAGAGGTAAAGTACAGGGAATTGAGACAGGATTGCTGATCTCATGAGCATCTGGAGACCTGAGGTCCAGTGCTGGTTTTCGTAATGTTAGAGGATCCTGAAGTCTCCGAGTTGGAAGAACCTTTAGGGGCTGTTTAGTTTGTACTCCTATACTCTCGACTCTATGAATCCTTGCTGTCATGAGGTCGGTTGGACATTTCTTGTGATGGGGACCTAAGTGCCTCGGAACAGCAGCAGCACTACCCAGAATGATCATAACGAGCGGGGCTGACGGTGCCCATGCTGCCCTGGTGAGCGCGGCGCACAGTACCTTGTCCCCACGTACCGTCGCAGTGAGGCTGCGCGGCCCCGAGCACCCCATTCGGTAACCGGCCCGGGCTCCTTCAGTGGATGCGCTGAGCTTAGAGTCTGTGTCCTTATCCAGGATGCTTTCCGAGGAAATCTGGTCTGTGTTAGCTTTATGTATGAAAAAAATTATTTCTTGTAGACAGTTTTAAGTCCGTCTCTTACCATACCTTCTGCTTAAACTTAGTTGTACTGTGTCTGTCTTTTAAAATCTTACAGCCTTAAGTTTGTCCGCACAGCACAAGATAGACCTTGTCAGCTTACATGCCAGTTTCCTCAGGATAACCCTTCTCATTTCTCTTGGCAGCTTATTTCCCTGCAGCTCTACTTTATCATTCAATTAAATATAGGGGGTGACCTAGAGCCAGAATTTCCTTAACAGCTTTAGTATTTTATCCTGTGATTCCATATAGAGGCAAATAATGAATACATTACAGTCAAACCAGCACTGTGTTTAGAAATGGAAGAGAGGCAGAGGCAAAGAGAGATCTCAGTGAGGAGAATCTTTACCTAAAGGGATATCAAATTTTAGATTGAAGTCCAAACTCTCATCTGCCACCTTTGAGCGACGAACAGAAGAATATGTTACTGGGACGCCTGGGTGGCTCAGTTGGTTAAGCATCTACCCTCGGCTCAGATCATGATCCCAGGGTCCTGGGTTCAAGTCCCACATCCGGCTCCCTGCTCAGCGGGGAGCCTGCTTCTCCCTCTGCCTGCTGCTCCCCCTACTTGTGCACGCGCACACTCTTTTTCTCTCTCTGACAAATAAATAAAATCTTGGAAAAAAAAAAAAAAGAGGATATGTTAATTACTTACAAAAGCATTCCATTGATGTGGAGGAATATTTATAAAAATTTTGGACTAACCATATACCTCTTTAGATTTTATTTACTTATTGTTCTGATTCTAATTTAAACAAGTATCTATCGTCCTTTTTGCCTGTACTCTTTCTGCTCCGGATATTTTTGCCTAGTGACTTTTGCCCTCCCTCCTTCAGTGCAGATCAAGCTTAAATGCTTTCCCAGGCACAGCAGACATCATTTTGTGTGCTGCATCCTGACATGCTCTTGCTTAAACTCTTCGTCTTCTGTTTTTGCTGTGGTTTAGTTATATTTGCATTTGCCTTGTTTTACTTGTTTTGTCCTTTCCTGAGGATGAGGACCTTATTTGCTGTAGTATTGTCTGTTATAACCCAGATGTGGATATTCAATAAGAATTTGATAAAAAAAAAATATCTATCTTAACTCCTTGATTTGCTAGCAGTACGAAAGTGTATCGAAAATAATCACCTTCAAGTAAGTGTGGTTTTGGCTTTGAGGTATTTATGACCCAGGTCTTACCAGGTGGGCACCTTGGGTGTAATTCATAGTGTTGTGCTTTAGATTTGATACTTCCTTAATTTTTTTTATTGCATTATCTCAAGTGGCTGGATTTGGGTTTGGCTAAGGAAATACCCAACCTGACATTTTTATGTGACCCATTGTGTTCAACACCAGGGACTTTCCCTACCATCCTACTCCATACTCTCTCATACTTTCCATGTAAATGGTAGTTTTCCTTGTCACTTTTCACAGTGTAAAATAATTCTAGGAAACATGTCCATGAACAGTAACAAATTGAAATTTGAAATCATCACATCTGACTTATTTGTAACTAGAAGATGTTTAGGTATGGATGAATATGTTGTATCTGTACTTGGTTCAAGACCTGGACCTGCTGCTGTTTGTTCTAGAACCTGGTTAGTCAGTACACAGACCTGATCAGATCCAGGAAAACTTAATCCACCTATCTCAACTCATATGAAACTGAGTGAAAGTTGAAAGTTGAAGTCAGTATCTTTCTTCACCTAGGATGAACAGCACACAAAAGACTTCTCTTCCAGCCAAAGGGTCTGCCAGTGAAGTCAGATCATTTTTTGAGAGGTTTGTGAAGTGAGAGGAAAGTTAAAAGCAGGAAAGATTGGAAGATGGAATGGCCTGGTGAAACCCTTTTATCTTTCACTATCCAGTGAGGTGTATGCGTAAAGAAATAGAATTAGGAGAAATCATGTTTAGAGGTAGAATGTTGTCTGCAACTTGGTTTTCAGTATTTGGAGTTAACCTTTCAGATGATTTGTTTCCTTTAAGATGGTGCAATTTAATACACATCATATTGGAATGAGTTGTCTGATTTTCAGAGACACAGTCCTAGTGAACTTTGAATTTAAGTCGAAAATTAGTTTCTTTGACTTACGTCCCATAACTTCCTGATTTTAGCGTCCACACTGCCTGTTTAGAAATCTAGGTCTCTTTCTTGCTCTCCTATTCCCATTTTCTTTTTTCTCCTCTTCGTGTCCCTCCCTCCCATCTTTCCTGGCTGACTTTACTTACTTACTCTGTCCCAGGTACCGCTGTAGGTATTGGAGATATAGAGGTGAATAAAACAAAGTTCTTGCTCTTTATGGGTTTATAGATTTAATTTTTCTTCCTGCCTTCATTGTTTTCGTGTATTATCTATTACTTATCTGTCACTTAAAATATCAACCTGAGTGAAAGCATGCTTATAAATTAAGTATATTGTCAACTAATCTTGGAAAAATGAATCACATTTCTATGGAAAATTCACTTGTGAAGAAAATAACTGTTCACGTATATCTTAAATTATTATTTTTTTAATAGGAAGAAATGCTCTTCACTTGGCTGCAAAATATGGGCATGCATTGTGTCTACAAAAACTTCTACAGGTAGTAAAAGTGGTTAATACTTTGGCTTTATTATTTGACTGCAAATAATGTGTTTTCAGTGTGTTTTTGGAATTCGAGATCAAAGAAAATAGGTTAATTTTGACTGTTAGCTTACGTAATTTCTTTTCCATCATTTGTGAAAGAATGTGAACAATAAAAAGCAAAAACTCTGAGGGAAGTGAATCGCATAACTCAGTGTATTAAAAATAAATAACAAAGGCTTGACCTTCCTGTTGACATTAGCTGGAGACTGGAATTTTCTGTTTATGATATACAGTGATACAGCATAGGAGCTATATATTTCTCTGTAAACATCAGTCCTTAGACTGTGTGGTATCGACGCCACTAGTTAAAACTTGTAGTCAGGCAGCCACAGAATTCTTTGAACTAGTGGGCTGAAGAAGGTTTTCAGTTAATGGGTCCAGTCCTCCCATTTCCAGAAACATCGTTACCACTAAGTTTCACAGCAGAACTAATTTTTTTTTCCTGATTCAGTTGTTCAAAATTTAACTCTTGGTGAGAAAAAAACCCCAAACAATAACAGTTTCTACATCCCAGGCTATTATAATGTACCATATGTTTTCCTGTTTGGTGGAAAACTTGAATTTACAGTATAATGTTATTATATTTGTTTCATGTCAAAATATTTAGTGGCATGTCTACTAGTCCTTAGGTTTTTTGATAAATGGAATATTTTAAGATTAAATAACAGCTGTTCATTTGAGTCTAGATGTTTAACTTTAAAGTAAAACTCTCCCAGCTGACTAAGTTTCTGTGTTTTAATAGTACAATTGTCCCACTGAACATGTAGATCTTCAGGGAAGAACCGCACTTCACGATGCAGGTAGGTGAGGGTTTCGCTTGGACATAGCCAGTATTTGTGGAAATGGCTAAACATTTAAATTAATTTCCAAGTTTTGATATGCATATATTTAATATGCATGTATTTGTATAATTCATGGAGAAACAGAACATTATGAAATTTTGTTTACATGAATATGAAATTTGTTTGACTGTACAGCTTAAAAAAATTCATTCAGCCAAGGCTGGTTTGCTAGATACTAGAAGTCCAAAGATAAATAAACACGATCCTGCTCTCAAGGAAGCTGCGAGCGTGGTGGGACTCTGTGTGTGTGTGTGTGTGTGTGTGTGTGTGTGTGTGTGTGTGTGTATGGGGGAGGATTTGGTAGGAGAAGTGGGAAGATGATTTTTTTTTCTTAAAAACTACATTTACCTACTTAACATGTCTGAACGCCATTTTTCTCATCCGCAAAATAAAATTAATACTACTGCAATAAGTGGTTATAATTAAATTATAAATAGTGCCTGGCATGTTGTAATTTTTCAATTAATGGTGGTGGTAGCTGTTGGTTTAGGCCTTGGTGCTAAATTTCATATCTCTGTTGTGTGCTGTATTTTTTTTTTTTAAAGATTTTATTTATTTATTTGACAGAGAGAGAGAGAGATCACAGGTAGGCAGAGAGGCAGGCAGAGAGAGGGGGAAGCAAGCTCCCTGCTGAGCAGAGAGCCCGATGCGGGGCTCGATCCCAGAACCCTGAGGTCATGACCTGAGCCGAAGGCAGAGGCTTTAACCCACTGAGCCACCCAGGCGCCCCTGTGTGCTGTATTTTAAAAAAAAGATTTATACTAGTAATTTCATAGATTTTTATTGATCATACAATGTGATAAACTAAATTTATCTGCATTGTTCTTCAGTTGTCTTAAAGACAAAAGTTAGATATTAAGTGTTTTCAGAATGTATCACAGTCTGATCTCTGACCGGACACCTCTAAGTCTGACATTCTTACAGTTTACTGGAAAGCCAAAGTAAAGAAGAGTAGCTACCCTCTCTTGTCATGTTTATGGGATATATGAAGTAAATAAAAGTGATCTGGATTAAAAATGCAATATACCACAAATTTCCCTTAAACTTCAGTACCTTAATTTATTTCAGGTTTTTTCTTTTTTATGTTTTACATGCTTTTGTGATAGTTTAATTTTTTACATAAGGTTTTTTTGTTTTGTTTTGTTTTTGTGTGTAAAGTGGTGGTATTTGCAAAGCATTTTCATATGCATTGTCTTTTGAGACTCACAGTGTTTTTGAGGAGAAATGCCTTATCCACTTTTCTCTGTGGGCCCCAGCTCTGCCTTCTGGGAGGTTCTTACTTGTCCATTATTCTCTAGGGTCACAGATAAATTGCATGGCAGCGAGCATGTCCTCTGCAGAGGCAGCTTAAGGGCTGGAACAATCATGAGTGTTAGCAGACCAGCCTTCTGGGACCTTGCGTAGTACGGTTCCCATAAAACCTTGGTCAGCTTTCTGGTTTATTTGTTGCCAGCCATTTCCATTTGTCCATCTCCAAAGTGACTTTCTGGACATAAAGTTCTTAACCCTCCTTTAGTTCTCATTCTTATTTGTGGAGCCATAACTCTGCCTCGTTTAATGGCCGCCACCTCATGGCCATCTGAAAAAATACTCTTGAAGGGGATTATAAGGTCCTTACTGTGATATTTATTCCAAGACCAGATTTTTTTTTTCTTCCTTAGTGGGAATTCCTTGAGAAAAGTTGTGACCAACAATAGTGTTATATCTTGCTGTTTGACACAGAGAAGCAGTCGGCTTCCCCATATCTCTGAGGTCCCAAATACCTAGATATTGTCTCTTCCCTTTCATCTTTGTGCAAAAACTGGCAGATTCTTGCTTGACCTCATCTCTTTCTCACCATAGCTTGCTGAAAGTAAGCAGCTGCCAATGTGCACTAAAATTTTCGCTCTTTTCTATTGCTTCACCTTGAAAGGCTTCATCGTCATGTGGTACACCTTCTAAATGATGATGGACGATAGCTCTTTCAAATGTTTTGCCACAGGGTGAGAAAAATCACACGATTTCTAGCCTGAAATATGTTTAGTCATTACCTACTACCCAGCCACTAAATCAGTGTCATATGATTTAGGGATTTATTGTAACAGCTTACAACTCCTAATAGCAGTTTTGTCTCAAGTCAGGGATAAGGCTATAGGCTTCTGTGACAAAGGCACTATAAAAGAACACTAGCTTAACAACTCCACAGGATTGCTTTCTTTCATGTCCTAGTCCCGATGTTCAGATGGGCTTGTGCCTCTATTCCCTGTGGCCATTCAGGGACCCACATTCCTTCCATTTTGCTGTTCCGCCATTGCCGAGGGTGTTGTCCTCATATTTAGGGCTGAAGCTTATAGCAGCCACTTCTGTTTTCCTGCTCACAGGAAGGGGAAAAATCACAGAGGAATGTCTAAACCACTCTTTTAAGCCCTAGAGTCAGACGGTAGCACACATATCTCCTGTCACATTCCACTGCTTAGGTTTAATGCGTGTGGTTGGGAGTCTGGGAACTGTGGTCTCCAAGTGAGCCCTCAAGTGCCCAGCCCAGCTTCATTACCATGGAGGAAAGGGTGATCACAGTTGGATGAATGGCTGGCGCTCTCCACCACAGCACCTTTAATACTGACTTTACTTCAATATATTGTAGTTCTATAATGTATTATACTTTACATTTTTTCATTCTTATTTTTAATTGGGCCTGAATGGTTGTTAGTTTTACAACTCTTGGATTAATGTATTCACCTTCAGTTTATTTTTTTTAATTGGTTGTGTATTTTATATAAAAGACTTGTTGGATTAAAGACAGGAGAAATGAAAATTTACTTGATTTTCTTATGTGTATTTGGTTTGGTCTGTGGAATTTCTCACACACACACACGCGCACACACACACACACACACACACACACACACACAAAGGAATGCTGATTTTGTCAGTACTTTTTGTGGCTAATAATGTAGTCTCGACTCAATAAATACAGGAAGTAATTATTAATGATAACATAAAAAACTTTTAATAAAAACTCATGGGGAGTTGAAACACAATCCTACTTTATGATATTAATAATAATTTTTTTCCCAATACAAATATGAACCTAGTGTTGGTTGGAGAAGAAGCAGTGTGTGGTTTTACAATATAATTTGCAGCAAAATGATCCTGCTTTGCATCATCAAAGGTAGACATGCAATCTCTGATTTTATTTTATTTTTATTTTTTAAAGATTTTTTTATTTGACAGAGAGAGACATAGGGAGAGTGGGAGAGGGAGAAGCAGAAGCAGGCTTCCTGCTGAGCAAGGAGCCTGATGCGGGGCTCAATCCCAGGACCCTGGAATCATGACCTGAGCCAAAGGCAGATGCTTAACAACTGAGCCACCCAGGCCCCCTACAATCTCTGATTTTCAAAGGAAATATGAACTATAGAGTCAAACCTTTTTTACGGTGACTCTTTTATAAAGACCTGAATATGATTCACTTAAAAAAAAGTTGAGCTAACTCTTCAAGGATCAAGTCAGTTGTAGCCACATTTAAGAATGTGTTCTAAGTAGAAAATTTAAATTTGATTTTTATTTCTGTGTTTACACTTAGGGTAGCAGTATATTGTCTTCTGTAAGGGAGACAATATCCGTTGGTCCCAATAAATTGTACAACATTTATACAATGATCTGGTCTAACCCATTTTCTACAATGGGTGCTTATAATGCCAAACTGAAAGTGGAGGATGGGAAGCTCGGTGGTTTAGAAATTGGAAAAGAACTTATGCCTTATATGGACGTAGCAAAGCACCATGTGTCTTACCGACAGATGGTCACCATTTATCATTTTCCTTTGCTCCTCAAAGCCATGGCAGACTGTCCTTCCAGCATACAGCTGCTTTGCGACCACGGGGCCTCCGTGAATGCCAAAGATGTGGTGAGTCCGTGTATGTTTATTGTCATTTCAACTCGTGTATTCGAACTTTCATGTTTTGCGAGAATCTGTGGTCTGAATGCTGTTTTTTATTTTTCTTGTGGCTTAGGATGGGCGGACACCACTGGTTCTGGCCACCCAGATGTGTAGGCCAACAATATGTCAACTGCTGATAGACAGAGGGGCGGAGATTAATTCCAGAGACAAACAAAACAGGTAATTCTTTTATCACAGCTCCACAGACATCAGCTGGATTCACAGTGACTCTGAAACTCTGCCGCTGTGACCTGTCCTTTCCATCACCCTTTGGATCTCTCTTTCCTTGGAATTAGCACCCACTTCTTTTTATTTTTTTCTTTCTTTTTTCCCCAGAGTGTGATGAAGGAAGAAGAGGGAAATAGGGGGAGATGGCAGGGTAAACATGGGAGACAAGCAGTGATTAGAGCCTGGGTTTCGATCAGAAAACCGAAGAGAGAGGAATTATATCCCAGTTATGTATTTTAAAGCTTTGAAACAATCTTTAGTGAAAAGTGGGCTCAGATAAGATAATGAGGGAGAACAATAAAAATTACACCCATCATCTGCGTCTTTGTTAGTCACTCTTTTGGGGAGTAAAGGTTCTTGGGCGTCCTGGAGCTTGACGGTTCTCAGTCTAGACTTGTTCTCAATGTGTTGGTTCTCCTTACCCTGCCCGGCATAGTGCCCTCTCCTTCTCTGAAACCAAGTTAACTTCCACGACCTGAGGTTCCCTGCATTTATTTTGGCTTCTGTGTTCCATGTCATGTGCCTGTAACTCTCCCCTTCCCTCCCCTAGGTTCAGTGTAGGTGGCGCTGTTATTATAATTCTCCTGTCCATGGGCCCAGTGCTTCCGACAGTGATGTATCTGAATTACGTCCCATCCCCTAGTTGGAGCATTATAATAATTCATCCCAAAGTTTCGGAATTTTGTAAATGATTGCGAGTAAAATTGTTGTTTTCTTTTGACTTAATTTTATTCTTCTAAACATGTATCCTATTTTTTTTTTTTGTAGTTCCCTGGAAATAGATAGGTATAATGAAAGTCTTTAGATGTCAGATTTTACAGTTTTATTTGTTTTTATTGTTCAGACCTCTCACAGGAGGGAGTTCTTTTTTTTTTTTTTTTTATTAATTTTTATTAACATATAATGTATTATTTGCCCCAGGGTATATGTCTGTGAATCTTCGGGCTTACACATTTCACAGCACTTAATAGCACATACCCTCCCCATTGTCCACAACCCAGCCACCCTATCCCTACCCCACCACCCCCCCTGGCCACTCTTAGTTCATTTCTTGAGTCTAGGAGTCTCTTATGGTTTGTCTCCCTCCCCATCCCTTCGTGTTTCATTTCTCTCCCCCACCCCCCCAAACTCCTGCCTTGCCTATCAAGTTCTTCATATCAGAGAGATCATGTGATACTTGTCTTTC
>CM053609.1:26740873-26758620 GCA_028646535.1 Procyon lotor
TAATAACTATTCTTTAATTAAAAGAGAGAATTACCTGTGAATCTCCCATGTACATTTGACCCTGTTTGAGAAGCATATCTTCTTTTCCTACATAAATCCAAATAAATGATAGCTTAACTTAAACATCCACACCAAAGTAGTCTAAGAATTGACTTGGTGTTATGATCTCTCCTCTTATTAGCAAACAAAACAAAAGCATAAGTTACAACATAAAATTATCTTTGTTCTAAAATATCCCTGTTTTTCCTATTTATATATACATAAGGGAAATATCTCTAGTCTTCTGAATAGATACTAAGTTGGTTTTTAGAAATAATAAGACTATTAAACTACATAAGCTAAAATGTCTCTTACAATTGGTCAAAATAAAAATGGTGTTCTTTACAATTTATGGGATAAATATTACTATTGTACTTAGCTCGAGGATAATTTAATATTTCCTGGGAAGCAAAATACGAATTTTCTAGAGGAATAATTTAGATACACAAAAGTTACTATTAATTACATAGTCTTAAAGTAACTAAGAAATGGGTATTTATGTAATTTCTAATTTTAAAATGCCTCCCTGCATTGAGAATACATCCAAAGATTTCTCCAAATCAGAAAACTACATTATGTTTCTTTTCATAAAAAACAAGCTCCAAATATCACAAGATAAATGTCTACTCATCAACAAGGTAAGTCTGGTAACTCATATAAGATACAACTTAGAAATACAAGTGGCTGGGGAAAATCAGAGCCCTCGGCATTATTAGATTTTATGTTAGAGGCCACAGTAGTATCTTCACCTCTTCCTGCTTCCACGTGTTGAGGTGTAACACACAAGTAATTGAAGCTGAACAACAAGAATGTCATATACAGTTAGACAAAATAAATAGGTACACACACTCTTCTTTGTTCGAACTGGGTGAGTGGTAATGATAATCTATGCTTTTGTACTTACGGTTACTGAAATGACTTCCTGATCCTAAATGATCGCTCTGAAATCAGAAGCATAAATTTATGATGAATATTGCTTCATTTTGTTAAATTCTGTATCTATTTTAGCTCTGAAATGATCCAATCATTAAAGCCACATTTTCAACATTCCTTGTTTCTCCTGAGTATGACTCTACTCGAAACCATAAAAAGACACAGCACTAGTGACAATTAGAGAGACCAGTTGGGAGTAAACTACTTCCCTAAGCATTTTAATAAAAGCAGCCAAGTATTTCAAGGAAAAACTTTACTGCTCAAAGGAAAAAAAAAAAAAAAGAGCCCCAAATGAACTGAAACAACTTTTCAATACACACTCTTTGCTGCCGCTTTACATCAAAAGGAAGAAAATGCAATCCCTATTAAAACACCAACAGCAGGGCGCCTGGGTGGCTCAGTCGTTAAGCTTCTGCCTTCGGCTCAGGTCATGATCCCAGGGTCCTGGGATCGAGCCCCGCATCGGGCTCCTTGCTCGGCAGGAAGCCTGCTTCTCCCGCTACCATTCCCTCTGCTTGTGTTCCCTCTCTCGCTGTGTTTCTCTCTGTCAAATAAATAAAATCTTTAAAAAAAAAAAAAACAAAAAAAAAACACCAACAGCATTTGTCACAGAACTAGAACAAATAATAGTCAAATTTGAATGGAACCACAAAGACCCCAAATAGCCCAAGCAATCTGGAGAAAGAACAAAGCTGGAGGTATCACAATCCCAGATTTCAAGATAACACTACAAAGTTGTAGTAATCCAAACAGTGTAGTACTGGCACAAAAACAGACACGCAGATCAACAGAAGAGAGAGCCCAGAAATAAGCCCATGCTTATTTAGTCAATTAATTTATGACTAAAGAGACAAGAGTAAACAATGAAGAAAAGACAGTCTCTAACAAATCATGTTGGGAAAACTGGACAGCCAAATACAAAAAACTGAAACTGGACCATTTCTTACACCATACACAAAAATAAACTCAGAATGGATTAAAGACCTAAATGTGACATGTGAAGTCATAAAACTGGTAGAAAAAAACAGGCCATAACCTCTTTGACACTGGCCACAAGAGTTTTCTAGATAGGTCTCTTCCGGCAAAGGAAACAAAAGCAAAAATAAATTGCTAGGACCATATCAAAATAAAAACCCTTTGCACAGCAAAGAAAATCATATAAAGGCCACTTAGTGAATGGGAGACGATATCTGTAAATCCTATATCTGATAAGGAATTAATATCCAAAATATAGGAAGAACTTACACATTCCCCAGAAATAATTCAATTAAAAAGTAGGCAGAGGACCTGAATAGACATTTCTCCAAAGAAGGCACACAGATGGCCGACACATGAAAAGACACTCAATATCACTAATCATCAAGGAAATGCAACTGAAATCACAGTGAAATATCACCTCGCACCTGTCATAATGGCTAGTATCAAAAACACAAGAAAAAACAAGTGTTGGCAAGAATGTGGAGAAAAAGGAATCCTGTGCACTATTGGTAGGAATGTAAATTGGCGCAGCCATTGTGGAAAACAGTATGGAGGATCCTTGAAAAATTTAGAAATTTTTAGAAATTTTAGAAATACCATACAATCCAGTAACTCCACTACTGGGTAATTTACCCAAAGAAAACAAAAACACTAATTCAAAAAGATATATGCACCCCCATGTTTATAGCAGCATTATTTACAACAGTCAAGATATGGGAGCAACCCAAGTGTCCATCAATAAATGAGCGAATAGGGGTGCCTGGGTGGCTCAGTGGGTTAAAGCCTCTGCCTTCAGCTCAGGTCATGATCTCAGGGTCCTGGGATCAAGCCCCACATCGGGCTCTCTGCTCACCGGGGAGCCTGCTTCCCCTTCTCTCTCTGCCTGCCTCTCTGCCTACTTGTGATCTCTCTCTCTGTCAAATAAATAAATACAATCTTTAAAAAATAAATAAACAAATGAGCGAATAAAGAAGATGTGGTGTACATACACAGACACACACACACAAAGAAATATTAGCCATAAGAAATGATGAGATCTTGCTATTTGCTAAACATGGATGGACCTCAGAGTGTTATGCTAAGTGAAGTAAATCAGACAGAGAAGGACAAATACTGTATATTTCACTCCTATATGAAATCCCAAAACAAATGAACAAACGAAAAGCAGAAACAGACCCATAAATACAGAGAACAATCTTATGGTTGTCAGAGGAGAGGAGGTAGGAGAATGGGCAAAACAGATGAAGAGGAGTGGGAGATACAGACTTCTAGCTATGGAATGAGTAAGTCATGGGGATAAAAGGTACAATAGAGGGAATCCAGTCAATAGTATTGGAGTAGCCTGTATGGTGACAGGTGGGAGCTTAGCTGTGGTGAGCACATTGTAACGTACAGAGTTGTCAAATTACTATGTAGGGCGCATGAGTGGCTCAGTCAGTTGGGCAGCTGCCTTCGGCTCTGGTCATGATCTCAGGGTCCTGGGATGGAGTCCACATACCGCTCCCTGATCAGCCAGGAATCTCCTTCTCCCTCTGTCCTTCCCCTGCTCATTCTCTCTCTCTCTCTCTCTCTCTCAAGTAAATAAATAAAATCTTTTAAAAAATTACTATGGGGGCGCTTGGGTGGCTCAATCATTAAGCGTCTGCCTTTGGCTCAGGTCATGATCCCAGCTTCCTGGGATTGAGCCCCGCATCGGGCTCCCTGCTCAGCAGGAAGCCTGCTTCTCCCGCTACCATTCCCTCTGCTTGTGTTCCCTCTCTCGCTGTGTTTCTCTCTGTCAAATAAATAAAATCTTTAAATAAATAAATAAATAAATAAATAAATAAATAAATAAATAAAAAATTACTATGTGTTACACCTGAAACTAATGTCCTATTGTGTGTCAGCTATTTTCAATTTCTAAAAAAAGATGGGCGGATGTAGTTCACGTTTGTGTATCTGTGTGTATCAGTACTAAGAGCTATGTGTCAAACTCCTAGAGGTGACCACAATAAAAACAGTCCACAGTTCTGTAACTAAATTAATGCCACCTCCACTAACCCGCAGTGCTCCAAGGGTCTGGGAAAAATGTCTGTAAACTTACTTAAGCTCTTCTATGTAATATTGAGTACTAGTGCATTGACTGCTAAATGGGCTTCTACGTGTACAGGTTGGAGGAGGCCTACACACATAAGGAGTTCAAAAAACTTGGTTTGGAGTTATTATCTCTACTAGATTACACAAATAAAAGTGGACAGATGAGTTGTAACATAAAATTAGCTTCATTCTAAAGTACCCATATTTTCCCAATAAACATAAGGGAACTGCCTATATGTTACACATTACACGGAAGGCAGCATTTCTGTTGGCAGCTTATGAGGAATTTTTAGCCAGTGAGATGATACAGAAGTGAGTACTCAGTATTTATAAATAATGCGTTTTTAGTTTTTAATGGCCGCTTTCATAAATATTGGGTCACATATAAAGTGTACCCTCTAATTTTCTTCTTGAAAGTAAAAAACTCATTTCTAGTAAAAAATTCACCAAAATAAATATGTATCGACTAAAGAAAATGTCCCCATTTGCCTGTGGGAAGAAAGTTACAAAACAATATTCCCACCTGTTGAATATGTACGTGACACCAGCTGTGCACAAAGGAAGTTGTAAAAAGAGATCAGTCGGGGGCTAAGAGTACTGGCATTATCGGTGTGTTTATTTTATGCTTTCAGCTTAACTACATTTTCTCAGCCTCCTAAAATAAATGTGTTGTTTCCATAAGAAAAAACATGTTATTTTTCTACAATATATTATAACCTCATTGAAAATTACAGACTTGGCTGAAAGTTTGTTGAAAGCTACAGAAAAACATTTTATTCTTAAGATGTGAGAGCCCGCTCTTAGAAGAAAAGTAAGACACACACAGTGCCCAATTATACGTATCCAACTTTGACGGACTCTGCAAAAATCCCATATGCACATCTGTATTTTCTCATGCAAGCTACTCTGAGCATAATGCCTGGGTTCAAGTTCTGGCCCTGCCACTTCCTCTTTACAGACTGCCTCATGGGTAGACTGCTCTGGGCCTCAGTCTCCTCCTTCACAGAGTGGAGATAAGAGTAAGATCTACCGTATAGGGTTGATGTGTTTATGAAATGCGTGTGTAGTGCACAGGGCCATTTCCTGGCACATGGGCGAGGCTACAAAATGTTAATTATTACTAGTTTCACTATTAACCTTAAAAACAAACATCTCCAAATGTGAAAGACAGAAGCCCCTCCACGAGTTCATTAGTTCATAAGCCTGTATTTCCGAATAATCTTCAGAATTCGGTCCTATCAGTGCAAACATGCATCAGGGCATAACTTGCCCGCAGTAAAGTACGTGAATGTTGTGTGTACATTGCAGTAAATGTCTGCATACGGATACGCCATGTCATCACAACCTAGATGAAGACAGAGAACATTCCCAGCGCCCCCGGACGCTTCTTCCTGCCCCTCGTCGGCAACCCCTCACCAAAGGGTGGCCTCTACTCTGACCTCCATCACCACAGATCAGTTTTGTCTGATTCTGAATTGTTTCACAGCTGCGCACATTTTTCATCTCCAAAGAAAAAAACTGCTTTTGTTACATGCTTTGGAGTTATATTCCCCAGTAAAGATAAAAGATTCACACTGAATCAGCCACCTTCTTCAATGGCGCCAGTGATGAACGACATTTATAAAATATATGTCATGGCCTTGCCAAACAAACCTCTGCCAGTAAGAGTCCAGAGAGTGGTCACCGTCGGTGCCGGAAGTGGGCTGGTGACAGGAAGCAAGTGTCAGGAGGCGTCTAGATATACTGGGGATGTTCTATTTCTTGATCATGGTGTGTCTGGCGAAAATTCTACAACGTACACCCTTTAACATGTGCACTTTATAATGTACACTGTATTTCAATAAAAACTTTCTAAAAAATACCATGACTTTGGGAAGACTAAGAGCTAACTGATCCAACCAAAGCTGAGCATATGAACTGAGCCTTATTGACACACTACTGTCAACCAAGTGTTGTAATTAATGCGCAGATACACGAAACCCTTTCCGAGATAATCCTGGAAATACACTATTCATTTATGACGCTTAGTTCTTTTCACCACCATAAACGTTGCAAATTTACAGGTACGAGTATGAAGTTTTGTAAAGGTGAAGACGGACAAAGAGGAAAGCCAGGGAACAGAAAGGGGTATGGAATACCAGGCGCACGTGGGTCAGTTTCGGTGCTGTTGTGTAACCTTTGCAACAGCTCTGTGGAGAAAGGGACGATCACCCCAATTTTGCCAAAGTGGCAGCAAGCTCAGAGACTTTAAATAGACTGCCTGAGGTCACACAATAAAGAAGAAAGCGATCATTCAAATTCAAGTCTGACTCCAAGCTCCTTACCACTGCCCATTACATGTTAGATGAAAGAATTTATTTAAGCTTTCTATACCTCAAAATATTTAAATCTATTCTTCAGAGTCTCAATAGTTCTCAGGCTTTCTTCATGTTGCTTTTCTTTAGCCACCAAGAGGGACTTCAGCTTTTCTTTCTGAAATGGAAAGGAATAAATACAGAGCAAAATCACTCCGTGCCTGCAACTAGGTTAAAAATATGTTTCAGAAAATGTGAATTAGAATCACTTTGATTTTTTTTAGGATTTTTAACTCTTAGCAGAGTTAAAATTTTAACTCTTAGCAGAGTTAAAAATTTCTACAAATATACTAGTAAAAACATACAATACATACAAATACCATGAAAAATTCACATTTCTGTCGTATGTTTCAAATCTTATTATTTTCAGACATCTATGATATTTAGAATTTTTTACATCTTTTCGTTAAAAGTTTCACAGAAAATGAGGCATTCAGAGGCAATAACAACAAAATGCCTATGATAACCCCTGCTACTGTCCTTAAAACGTATTTTTACATTCACATGTAGGTTTTGTTCTTCCCTTTAAGCAATAACCAGAAATCAAATCCTCATCCCCATCTCAACACAGGACTCAAAACTCTACTGCAATGTCATATTCAATTTACATAACATTTACACCTTTATGATGAGTGAAATAAATCAAGCAGAGAGAGTCAGTTATCATATGGTTTCACTTACGTATAGAGCATAAGGAAAAACATGGAGGAATTGGGGAAAATGTGAATTGGGGAAAATCGGAGGGGGAGATGAACCATGAGAGACTGTGGACTCTGAGCAACAAATTGAGGGTTTTGGAGGGGAGAGGGGTAGGGAGTTGGGTGAGCCTGGTGGTGGGTATTGAGGAGGGCATGTATTGCACAGAGCACTGGGTATGGGGCATGAACAATGAATCTTGGAACACTGAAAAAATAAACTAAAATTAAAAAAATAAAATTGTAAAATAAAAAAATGTAGGAGCAAAAAAAATAAAAATAAAGTAAAATTCATCAGCCTACCTCACTTTCCAGATCATCGGCAACCATTACTTCCTAAATTTAAAAAGAAGAAGAAACGCATTTCCATTATTCAAGGCTTATTTTCTAAAGGCAAGAGCTCAGCAAGTAACTTTGTAAAATGCTGGCACGTATCTTTAAGATTGGGAACAAGGAGGTAAGGAGAAAATGTCTCTGGGTGACCAACTCTGTGGTCTGGGCCATCACTCATTCCTCTCACTGGCCGGGTTCAGAAGCACTTCGACACTTCTGAGAAGCCATCCGTTATCAACCCCTCTCTTTCCAATCCCATAGCCCCAAACTATAGGTCAGTGCTTTGCTATCGCCCTACATCACCACTATTCTCTGTTCCTACACGTGACACTCAAAGTTGCAAGTAAAGATCCCAGGAAGACAGAAACTTCCTCAAGGGCAATGACCTGGTTTTACCTCCTTTTGCATCTAGCACCATGACTTCATGTGGCAGGCGATCATTAGTGATGTGTTATCAGTGATGATTATTGGTGGTCAAACATTTTTTTCATTTTTTTATATTATGTAGACTATTTACCTCATTCAGCTGTAGTTGTAAACCATTGACTTTATCCAGTAATATTCTCTGTTCTTGCTGAATTTTTCGCAACCTGTCTTTCAAATCTTCATTTTCAATCTCCAGATCCTTAAATAGGAAAGACAACAGGTGCCAGACCAGCCTTAAGAGAGCAAATCTTACGGAAGAAATTTTCAAAGGCAGTTTGCTATCATGGTCAGATAGATACCTAGATAAAACAGCTTTAAGTCCAAAGACAGAATAGTTTCAATGACATTTCAATTGCTTAAAATTGATAGATCAGAAATAATTTACAGGCATACTCGTTTTATTACGCTTCGCAAATACTGTGTTTTTTACAAATCGAAGGTTGGCAGCAACCCTGCATCAAGCTGGTCTATCAGCATCGTTTCTCCAACGAGCATTCGCTCACTTTGCGCCTCTGTCATATTTTGGTAACTCTCACAACATCTGAAACTGTTTATTATTCTGTCTGTCACGGTGATCTGTGATCGTGATCCTTGATGACACTATTGCAGCTGTCTTGGGGCACCATGAACTGTGCCCATCTAAGACGGCAAACTTAACCAGTAAGCGCCGTGTGTGCTCCGACAGCTCTACCCACCGGCCCTTCCCCCTACTCTCTCCCTCTCTTCAGGCCCCCCCGATTCCCTGAGATACAACGGCATTGAAATCAGACCAATTAACAATCCTACAATAGCCTCTACGTGTTCAAGGGAAAGGAAGAGTCACTCATCTCTCACCTTAAATCAAAAGCTAAAGATGATTGAGCTTAATGAGGAAGGCATGTCGGGAGCTAAACAAAGGCCAAAAGCTAGGCCTCTTATACCAGTCAGTGAAGTTGTGAATGCAAAGGAAAAGTTCTTGAAGGAAACTGAAAGTGCTACTCCAGTGATCACATGAATGATGAGAAAGCAAAACCGACTTACAGCTGATACGGAGAAAGTTTGAGCGGTCTGGATAGAAGAGCAAACCAGCCCACAACATTCCCTTAAGCCAAAGCCTAATCCAGAGCGCCCCAACTCTCTTCTATGAATTCTATGAAGGCTGCTAACTCAACATCCATTTTGCAGCCCATGGATCGAGGAGTAATTTCAACTTTCAAGGCTTTATTTAAGAAATGCGTTTTGTATGGCTTCCTTGAAGGAGATGGATGGATCCTTCTTCTGATGGATCTGAGCAAAGGAAACTGAAAACCTTCTGGAAAGGACTGACCATTCTAGATGCCACGAAGAACATTTGTGATTGATGGGAAGAGGTCAAAATACCGACATTAACAAGAGTTTGGAAGAAGTGCATTCCAACCCTCATGGAGGACTTTGGGGGGCTCAAAGCTTCAGTGGAGGAAGTAACTGCAGATGTGGTAGAAACGGCAGGAGAGATGCATTAGAAGGGGAGCCTGCAGGTGGGGCTGAGTGGCTAGCTATTCCACAATACGACTGATGACTGTGGAGTTGCTTTTTAGGGATGAGCAAAGAAAGGGGTTTCTTGAAATGCGATCTACTTCTGGTGAAGACACTATTAAGATTATTGAAATGGTGACAAAGGATTTAGAATATGACATAAACTTAGCTGGCAGCAGCAGCAGGGTTTGAGAGGATTGGCTCCCATTTTGAAAGGAGTTCTACTGTGGGGAAAATGCTATCAAATAGGATGCGACCAAGAAAACTTTTGCCAAAGGAAGAGTTCATCGTTGTGGCAAAATTCCTTGCTATCTTACTTTAAGGTAACCATCAACATCAAGGCAAGACGCCCCGCCCAGTGAAAAGATGACAACTCACTGAAAACTCCCATGATGGCTAGCACTTGTTAGCAATAGTGTATTTTTATTTAATTTTTTCTTTTTTTGAAAAATACTTATTTAAGTAATCTGAACACCCAACGTGGGGCTTGAACTCACAACCCTGAGATCAAGAGTCACACGCTCTTCTGACTGAGCCAGACAGGCACCCCAGCAATAAAGTATTTTTAAGTTAAGGTATACACATTGGGTTTTTTATCTTTTTTTTTTTTTTAAGATATAATGCCACCACACACTTAACAGACTACAGTACAGGGGCGCCTGGGTGGCTCAGTCAATCAAATGTCTGCCTTCGGCTCAGGTCATGATCCCAGGGTCCTGCGATCGAGCCCCATATCGGGCTCCCTGCTCGACAGGGAGTCTGCTTCTCCCTCTGCCTTTCCCCCTGGCTGGTGTTTCCTCTCTCTCTCAAGTGATAAATAAAAATACTAACAACAACAACAACAAGACTACAGTATAATGCAAATATAACTTTTGTATGTACTGGGAAACCAAAAAATTCACTTGACTCTCTTTGTTGCAATATTTGCTTTGCTGCAATATTCGTTTTATTGCGATGATCTGTAGCGGAACTGTACTGTCTCCAAGGTGCGCCTGCAGAAGATTATGGTCCTATGTTATCTAACTAATAGAAGTGTATTCAAGACAGCAAACCACCGTGCGTCTACTAAAATAAATAAATTAAAGCATTACCTGGAGATAGAAAATAGCAGAATATGCCGTTTTAACTTTCGCTTAACACCTCTCAAGTTTATGAGCCGATTCTAATGCTTTTGTTACACTAATTATTTCCATGCTCTGATGAAGCATTTAAGGCTACAATTTAGGGCTAGAGTTCACTTTTTAAAAAAAAAAAAAAAAAAAGATTTTGTTTATTTGACAGAGAGAAACACAGCGAGAGAGGGAACACAAGCAGAGGGAATGGTAGCGGGAGAAGCAGGCTTCCCGCCGAGCAGGGAGCCCAATGCGGGGCTCGATCCCAGGACCCTGGGATCATGACCTGAGCTGAAGGCAGACGCTTAATGACTGAGCCACCCAGGCGCCCCTAGAGTTCACTTTCTTAACACTACACAGTAAACTATAAAAGCCCAAATAAAATGTCTTTGTTTTATCACATGGAAAACAGCTAAACAACTTACATTTTAATGGTATTTCAGTGATAAAATAAACCAATTATGGAATCTTCATCCAATATAATCCACATAATAATTATTTTTTGAATACTTGATTAACATAGAACATTGTATGGTTAAACAAAATGATTTTTCTTTATCAAAATAAAAAATAGCTGTATTAAACATATTTATTTATGTTTTTTTTTAAAAGCATCTTTTTTTTTAAAGATTTTATTTATTTATTTGACAGAGAGAGAGAGAGATCACAAGCAGGCAGAGAGGCAGGCAGAGAGAGAGGGGAAGCAGGCTCCCCGCTGAGCAGAGCGCCCGATGTGGGACTCGATCCCAGGACCCTGAGATCATGACCTGAACTGAAGGCAGAGGCTTTGACCCACTGAGACACCCAGGCGCCCCAGTAACCATCATTTTTCATCACAATACTTAAGTTTTCTAAAATAAATACAAATTTAGGATTTATGGCCCAAAACAGATTTAAGTCAACAAAACGTTATGTAAAGTTGTTAAATTATTTGCTTCCTGATACATATTCAAACAATACTTTCTGTAGGATAATATGACCCAAACATTTGTATCAAAAGTCAATTCTTTTGGAAGAGATTGGGCAAGAAAACAGAATCACGACACATAGAGGCTGCGCTTCCTTCCCCTGTTCATTGCCCCCACGTTTCATGCTCCTCTTCCCATCCAACCCCACTACCAACAACGTAGCAATTCTTTACAAAGAGAATGCCATTTTTTTTTCTTTTTTACCTGAACGTTTCGATGCTCCCTCTGACTTGACTTCATATTTACTTCATCTAGGATGTATGGCAAATTTCGCTTTGGTGAAACATAAGAGAACACAGGTTAGCAAGTGTGAAATTACAAAGTACATTTTCCTCAGTAGGCAACATACCCAATTAGGGATGTGCAGCTGATACGACCTGACATTTTCCCGTACACAACACAAGGTGGCAGTGTTTGCACCGCGAACTCCGAGTGGAAAGCATCTTTAAGACTACAGGTTTTAAATAAATCGAGCATGATTTATTTAAAAGTATGAAGAAGACATAATCAAATGTAAAATCCTAACTGTTAAGGATTTATTTTTACTGAAGGTACCAAGATTTAAAAAGTAGAATTTGTACTAGACACAAAACTAAAGTTGCACTATCAGGCATCCTCAACAACTCCCGAAGGAAAAATCTAGAACTTAAAAAGAAGGAGGGGGAGTTACATTAATGTTGGAAAGAAATACGGAAATTATTTCTTTAAGCACGGATAAAATATCAAAGGGTGTGTGGTCAGGAAGAGACAGGCAACCCTCCGACCAAAGCTGTAAAGGATCTCTCGCTGACTTGGTTCGGTACGGATTCTGTTTTGTACACTTACTGCTTTGAAACCTTATTCCAGCCGAAAGATTTGCTTTAATAAAACCATAACACAATTATTAAACAAGAGAGAGTGCAACTTTTTTTTTGGCCCAAACTGACCTTTAATTCTACAGAATAATTTAGAAAGCTATGGTCTTTCTTTGTGAGAGCTTAAAAAACAAAACAAAACAAAAAAAACCCTAGTGCTTTAATTTTCTAAGAAAATTTTTTTGTGTTTTGTATTATTTGTTGAGTCTTGTTTAACTGAGCGTCTTAACTACTATTCTAATGAGCCTGGATTTAAAATTAGAAGAAAAAGGTCCCAGTAGGAAGATAATTCCATATCCACGACTTGGCCCAAACTACATTTCCAGCTTCATTCCTTCCAGCAAAGGAGTGTTCTCTGTGTGGGATCTCACTCATTTCCTCATTCTACCTTCATCCCCGCCTTCCTTCTGGAGGGTCCGTCAGCATCTGGCAGATGCTTACCCCCACCCGCCTCTCCCCCTTGGTCATGAGCACATCACTCCTCCACGCTGACCTTCCACTGCCCCGTGGATGTGTTCAACATACTCCTGCATCAGGGGGTTGGCACCTGCCCTTCACTCTGCCCACTAAGGCTTCCTCTACAGAGCCCTGAGGCCCCCTTCTCACTTCCTTCACGCCTCTGCTCAAATGTCACTTCCTGAGAGAGGCCTTTGCCGGCCACACCATCTAAAATAGCTTCCCACCCTCTCCCCTCTTCATCCCCTAATCCTGTTCCACTTTTCTTCAAAGCAGATGCTATGATACTATATACTAGCATTTGTTTATTGTTATTTCTCTCACCAGACTGGGAGCAACGTGAGACGGGACCTTTGCACTCTATGATTCCCCAGCACCTACAATAGTGATCGGCATATCGTAGGGGCCCCACAGAGCTCTGCCAAGCGAACAACTGAATAAGTCTTCTTTTAAAACTATACTGTAGTCTTTTTTTTTTAAGATTTTATTTATTTATTTGACAGAGAGAGAGAGAGAGAGAGATCACAAGTAGGCAGAGAGGCAGGCAGAGAGAGAGGGGGAAGCAGGCTCCCTGCTGAACAGAGAGCCCCATGCGGGGTTCAATCCCAGGACCCTGAGATCACGACCTGAGTTGAAGGCAGAGGCTTTAACCCACTGAGCCACCCAGGTGCCCCTACACTGTAGTCTTCTTCATAACAGGGACTCTGTGTCCTTTAGCACAGGAACAAATCCTATCCACAGCAGCTATTTTAAAATGTATTCAACAAAGAATGGAAAAAATGAGTTTTACTATTCCTAGCAGAATAGTAACTCTTGTGTATCCATTTAGATAATTCTTAGAGCCCTCAGCAGAATACCATTTCCAACTTAATATTCAATAATTCTTTATTTTAAATATGTATATATTTCAGAAATCACTTTCTCTGCTCCCATATAAGTCAGCTGGTAGAGATATAACACGGTGCATTTTTTTCCACTCTACTCCCACTTAGGTCGTCTGAGGAAAGGGAGAGAAGGGTAGAAATGGCTGCTCCAGATAGAAAGGCAAAGTGATGGCGGACATGACCCATGCATGAATGTATTACTTAATTCTGATGGATTGGAGAGGAAAACATGCTTCAATAGAGCTTTCAGATTCCGGTGAGAGATCAAGGAATGATGTGCAGAGAGGATGATGATCAGAATTTCTCAGAAGGTACCTGATTACTCTCCTCAGGGTTTGGAAGAGCTCAGTTCCTCTCACTAGAGAAAAGCTGAAAGCCTGGAAGGGAGCAGCCAACAGAAGAAGAAAGCTGCCTACTACGCTAGCTCTTGAGCAAGCCGGTGACAGTGCAGTAAGCCAGCCCCACTTACGCTAACCTAAAGAGATTGGGGGAAACAGTAAGACATTTACTGAGACTGGGCCACAAACCAGGGTTACGTAGTGATTTGATAATAACATTAAGGCGAAGTATGAACTCTTTCATATACTGTGTTTTTTTCGAAGTCCTACCAACAAGGCAAAAAAAGTATAAAGGAAGCAAAATAGTCCCAGTGGGATTGAAATCACAATATATAACCAGTTTTGAATTCTGTTCTCTTCATTTCTTAAGGCACTGGAAGAATTTTCCTGTAACGGTAAACATTTCCCTCTATTAGTAGAGAAATGTTTATGTTTATGATCTACCAGGCTAAAATTCATCATTGAAGAATCTCAACAAGGTACAAGATCCCATATTTGAAAGGGCTGGAGGCTCAAGGCCAGCAATCAGGAGGCTATTTATTTCCTACTGGATACATTCGCTGTATCACTGTCATTGAGATCCACATCTCAAGCTGAGGGATTGCATCAAAGCCTCAGGATCTTAATACCTGGGTTCTACATGGGCAGGATTAACTGAGCAGAGAGAACAGCATGCACTTAAACTTGAAACAGCTACATATAATCATTAACCTGTAAACACTTTATTGAAATTGCACAATATATATAATTTTTAAAAAATTGAAATTAAGATCTACCTGCTGTAAAGATGGTCCTTTCTTCCAAAGTTCTCTCCCTAAAGATTTAAAGAGAGAGAAAGAGAGGAGGAAGGGGAACAGGAAAACAGTAAGTTACCTTGGGTCGATTACAGATTATGAATGCCCTAACTATGTAACTGAGTCATTAAGGAAATCAGTTTTAAAGCTCCCTCTAAAGCTTGCTACTTTACAGTTAAAATGACAGCGACCTACTTTTACCTATCAAACTGCAAAATTATTTTTTTGTTATGATTACATCCAGATGGATAATATTCGATGCTAAAAGGGGAAGCAGTTGCAAAATACAAAATTTCAAACACTCCTAAACTGGAAGACAATTTGTCAATCTATATCAAAGCTTAAAGAAATGGCCATATCCGGAAATATATGATTCAATTTCTAGGAACTGATCCTAAGACTATAATAAAAATATGCCAAAATATTTACGTATAATGACAGTTAACTAAATTGTTATGTATATTAGCAAAAACTGTAAACAACTTAAATGACGTGTAGAGAAAATTGCTTAATTCAATTAAATATATGGAATTTTATGCCTTAATAAAAATTCTACTATAGACAAAGTGTTTATCTGTGAGGGAAAACCCTTCAAAATCTATTAGACACAAAGTAATCTTCAGCTCACTACAAGTGGCCTCAATTCCCCGTGTAAGGTGAAGACTAGAAGGATACTCCTTCCTGCATAGGAAGGATATTTCTCTTAATAAACACAGAAAAATACCTGATACAGATATTTGATAAATACTGGTCGAATATTTTATATACATGCGCAAACAATGATTCTTTCTTTAAAATTCTGTTAAGTATAAAAGCTAAGTGCTATGGCCCTCCTCATCAAATATAACACACTTGATTGGGCTCTTTCTCCTCATTCCTTAACCTACTCCATAGCATAGCAGGGCTGACGTGATCAACCAGCCAACAGAGACAAGAGACACTGCCTCAAAACAAGTGACTACTCCAACACAAATACGCCGAGTCACGGCACAGAGGGAGACGGACAATGATGTGCAGCATTAAGGACTGCTTTGCTTCTTACAGACTGCAGTTCCACAGTCTGAGTCTTTAAATCCGGCTGTTTATGAAGCTGGACTTGTCTAGCTACTCGGCTACTCACCTTTGTTGGTATTTTCCGACGCAGTCTTCAATAAAGTTAGAATGTCCAGATTGTCCCCGATTCTCGCATAGTAAGAACTGTCATGGCCCAGGGCATCCAGCAGGCTGACGTCAGCGCCATTTTTGAGGAGGACTTCCACGGCATCTTTACAACCATACTCGCAGCCCAGCATGAGAGCAGTCCTAAGAGGGAACACAGAAGCATAAGAGACGCTGAGAAAGACCCGAGAAAATATTTCAGAAACCTTCCAGAGGCCCCCTTCTTAGACAATAGATATTACCTTAAAAACTAACTTAAAAAGTTGTTATACCGATTTTACTTCCTATTTTTATCTTCTAGTTTAACTTCGTCCCATTTATAAAAACATTTGCTTTCTGTCTCAGTTTGCAGAGCTAAAAATCTTGCATCACTTACAACCATGTGTTACTTCTACTACCAAACTAACCTCTTTTACTCCAGGCCTTCTATGTTCTACAAGGAAATTACCACAAATTCTCGCATCACTGGTACAGTTACCCCATCTGCTCAAAACCTACAGCTCTAAACCCAAACTATTCAAGTCCCTTCGTGAACTGGACCTCATCACGCAAACCTCTTCGACCAATCCCTTCTACCCCAAAACAAGAAGCAGATTCCAGATCTGACTTCTCTCCTTAAAAGAGCTGTCCTTCTCCTAACTGGAGACCTTCACATCTTCACACTTAATTTTAAAACCTGCCTCCTCCATAAACCTCCCTTAATTATCCCCATTATCATGGACCACTGGTTTATTATGCCTTGATGGGATCATCAGCACTGAAACACTTACCAGTACAAATAGCAATAATGCAATTAAACACTTGAATCATCATGGAAATTTAGAAGGACCCTTGAAATTATTTTGTCCCATTCCTATTTTTATTGCTGAGGAAACCAAAAAATACCTCATGAAATGAAGTGACTTATCCTATATCCTATATCAAACACAGTCTTTGACTGTGAATAGTGGATTTTCTTGCTTTTATCCTATGCATATCCTATTTCTCTTTTATATTCCCCAATAGTTGCTGGAATACAATATTACATACACTGAGCACCACCAACCAAGTTTTTTTCTTAGGGTAAAAAATGTAATAGGCAAGACAAGGAAAAAAATACTTGTAATTTATTTTTAATTTCTTCTTAAATTGAAGATTTTGAATTTGAGAAAAAGGGAGCAAGAGTTAGGGGAGGGGTAACAGCAGGAGAGGGAGAAAGAGTCTTAAACAGACTCCATGCTGAGCACGGAGCCAGATGCAGGACTCGAACTCATGACACTGAGATCACAACCTGAGCTGAAACTAAGAGTCAGATACTCAACCGACTGGGCCACCCAGGAACTCCAAATTTTATTTTTAAAGCCATCTGCTACCTAGCCTATTTAACATACACTGTCCTACCTCACCGTGTGTGTGTGTGTGTGTGTGTGTGTGTGTGTGTGTGTGTGCCATTCCAAAGTGCTTGGAAAAATATAGGATCTTTAAAAAAAAAAAATAAGGCATTATACATGGATCAACCAGATCATGCCTCTCTGATCCTAAACTTTATTTTTAAACCCAATTTTCTTAGTAATGCTTGGAACCAGATTTTGGTACCTGCAAAAACAAAGTAATGCAAAAAAACCACTTCCTTAATAATCACATTGATGATTTAATTGCTTAAGAACTCCTTCCTGTAACAAATGAAAATGAAAACACAACTGTCCAAAATCTTTGGGACACAGCAAAGGCAGTCCTGAGAGGAAAGTATATAGCAATACAAGCCTTTCTCAAGAAACAAGAAAGATCTCAAATACACAACCTAACACTACACCTAAAAGAGCTGGAGAAGGAACAACAAGGAAAGCCCAAACCCAGCAGAAGAAGAGAAATAATA
>CM053609.1:26759120-26794855 GCA_028646535.1 Procyon lotor
AAAGAATAGTTATTAAAAATATTTGTGCCTTTTTAAAAAGAGGAAAACAACATTGTATGTTTATCAGTACATATACATCAAATAAGGTTTTCATTATCCATGAAAAGTTGTTGGTGGTGCTCTGCGTTTAATACAAGCAGATATTACTGTTTCTGGTGCCCTCTAGAGTGTTTTTGATGGCAGTAGCTTAAATAAGAGATTTGAATTACAATTTCATTGTCTTTAATAGTAAGCCTGTATTTATCAACAGTGTTTGGTCAGCTCTTCATATTTGCCCATATAGAGAGGAAGACAGGTTATAAATAATTCAGAAGTAATTTTTTTGGCTTTGAAATGTATTTTTCCTTACATCCAAATATATATTTTATGTGTTGGAAATTCAGCTCAAAATAAGGAAAGCTTCCAAGAGGTAGTGTTGTCTGATTTTCTTGTTGATCTTTTTCTCACCTTGACTTTTCCAGTAGATACAAGTTTGCATTTTTACTACCTCCCATGGACTGAAGTGATAAATATTTGGACTTTTAAAGGCTTTTTTACCTTCTGTCATTTATAGGCAGAATGAGTTAGCCTTCATGATGTCTTAAGATCACTTTAAGCTGCAGGGACACCTGGGTGGCTGAGGCGTTAAGCATCTGCCTTCAGCTCTGGTCATGATCCCCAGAGTCCTGGGATTGAGTCCTGCATTGGACTCCCTGGTCTGTGGAGAGCCTGCTTCTTCCTCTCCCTCTGCCTGCCCCTCCCCCTGCTTGTGCACGCTTTCTCTCTCGGGGTCAAATAAATAAGTAAAATATTTTTTTAAAAAAAGATCACTTTAAGCTGGAAACTTCTAAGATTCTAAGTTGAGAAAATGGATATCATCTGAAAAGTATTAAAGATTAGATAAATATCTGATTGTAATAAAACAAGTCTGGAAATTGTAAAGATGTGTAAGTAATTGGTAAATTTTTGCAGTTATAGTCTTAAGATCATTGGTAAATTGAAAGATAATTCAGAAGCAGAGTGAGGCTGGGAAATTCTTCCATGCTGTTAATTTTCTTCTTGATCCTGAGGAAGGCAGTATAGATTAACTGAACAACAGTGAAACCTGCCTATTAAAATAGTGGAATGTATGCACAGCACATAATTTTTATCAATGTGTTAGTACCAGTAAGGAGCCCTTTCTGTGATAGGCTGTAGGGGAAAAAATAAAATAATTGAATTTAGTCTTTTGTGCTTATATGTTCTGTTTATGAACTGTTTCATGAGAAAGTTAATTATAAAAAAAGAAATTTAATTCTACTTCTTTTTTTGTGTCAACTCTTAGTGGAAGGAAGAAGATGTCAGTCAAATTTTGTACTAAGATCATATGCTAAGTTCTCATTCATCCTACTTGAGAGAAGAAAACTTGATTTCAGTTTTGTGAGCTAAAATCTCTTGACAACTCATACTAGCTGTGCTCATTTTGCCGGTATTTTTATCACTTAGAGAACATTACATCGGAGTTAACGAGGATATTCTGAGATTATATATCTTATTAGAAGTTACGTAATGTATCATTCTTTGAAATAATCTGCAGATTTAGAATTGCAATTCTTGTTTTGATTCGAGGGTTCTGATGACTTCGGTCAGAATTGGAAGTTCTAAACACATTAGGTGCCATAAAGCACAGAAATAAGAATGTGTTTTGATAAAGTTGATAGCACTTGTGGGTAGTTCTTGTGAATGGGGAAAGGAGGAGGAAGTAGACCCCAGAGGCCACAATTATTTTCCTTCTTTGTTCTGCCAGAAATACACTCAAAGTGAACAGACTCTCTAAGTATCAGTGCTCGAGAGCATATGAAGGGAATCCTTCAAAAATCACTGCTCTGGCTTTCCAGTATGCTCCTCTGAAAACCCCTTGACCGCTGATGATGTGGGAACTTCGTAAGCTTGGCAGATAAATCGGTGTCCTCTTCAGGCCCTTGTGATGAGTATCTTTTTTTTCGTTTTCCTTTTCAGTGTCCTTCCCCGGGGGTCCCAGCCCACATGCAGAGCAGGTCCATGTTAAGACCACTGGAGCTGTCCCTAACCGGCCAAACCTCATATTCCGAAAACGACATTTTAAAGAAGGAGTTAGAGGCCATGAGAACTTTCTGTGAGTCGGCGAAACAAGACCGCCTCAAGCTCCAGAACGAGCTGGCGCACAAGGTGACCGAGTGCAAGACCTTAGCGCTGGAGTGCGACCGGGTCAAGGCCGATTCCGACGAGCAGATAAAGCAGTTGGAAGACGCCCTGAAGGACGTGCAGAAGAGAATGTACGAGTCCGAGGGCAAAGTAAAACAGATGCAGACGCACTTTCTTGCCCTGAAGGAGCACCTGACCAGTGAAGCAGCCGCGGGCGGCCCCAGACTGACGGAGGAGCTGAAGGACCAGCTGAAGGACATGAAGGCCAAGTACGAGGGCGCCTCGGCCGAAGTGGGCAAGTTGCGAAACCAAATCAAGCAAAATGAGCTGGTAGTGGAGCAGTTGCGGAGGGACGAAGGCAGGCTGGTGGGAGAGAACCGGCGGCTGCAGAAGGAACTCAGTACGTGTGAGACGGAGCGAGACAAGAAAGGGAGGAGGGTCGCCGAGGCGGAAGGCCAGGTGAAAGAGCTCCTGGCCAAGTTGGCCCTCTCGGTGCCGACGGAACAGTTTGAGAGCATGAAGAGCTTACTATCAAGCGAAGTCAACGAGAAGGTGAAAAAAATAGGCGAGGCGGAGAGAGAGCACGAGAAGTCACTTACGGAAATCAGACAGCTGAGGAGAGAGCTCGAGAACTGTAAGGCCAAACTCGCTCAGCACATCAAGCCGGAGGAGCACGAGCAGCTCAAAAGCAGACTGGAGCAGAGAGCAGGCGAGCTGGCGAAGAAGGTCGCCGAACTCACGTCGAGAAACCAGACGCTGCAGAGGGACGTCGAAAAGGTTTGTGTGGAGAACAGGCTCCTCGACCAGCAGGTCCAGCACTTAACGAGTGAGATGAAAAGTCACTACGTCCCTCTGCAAGTCAGCGAGGAGATGAAAAAGTCACACGACGTCGCCGTTGAGGAGCTGAAGAAACAGCTTTTAGATACGACACAGAAACACGCAGACAGGAAGCTGGAAATGGAGAAACTGCTGGTGGAAAATGACAGTTTAAGGAAGAACGTCAGCCGCCTGGAAACCGTGTTCGTGCCTCCCGAGAAGCACCAAAAAGAGGTCACGGCTCTGAAATCCAGCGTCGCGGACCTCAGACGACAGCTGTCTGAGCTGAATAAGAAGTGCGGCGAGGACCGGGAGAAAATAAATGCACTCGTGTCTGAAAACACTAACCTGAAGAAGACCCTGAGCACCCAGCACGTGCCGGCTAAAACCCACGAGGAGGTGAAAGCCGCCTTGAGTGGCACCCTGGATAAGGCCAACAGAGAATTACTAGATGCGAAGAAAAAGCTCGAAGATCTCCATCGGGACCTTGTGAGAACAAAAGGTGAGAACGAAGTCCTCAGGAGAAACCTGGAAAACACTCAGAGCCAAATGAAAGCCGAGTACGTCAGCCTCCGGGAGCACGAGGAGAAGATGGGTGCCCTAAGCCGGAGCCTGACGAGGGCACAGGACGACGGGGCGGAAGCGCTGGCTAAGTACAGGAAGGGCCAAGAGGAGATCGTGACCCTGCACGCCGAGATCGAAGCCCAGAAGAAGGAACTTGACACGATACAGGAGTGCATTAAGCTCAAATATGCTCCGATCGGCAGCTTGGAAGAGTGTGAGAGAAACTTTAGAGCCGCGGAGAAAGAACTAAGAGGACAGCTAGCAGAGCAGACGCGGAAATACCAGGTCAGGGAGGAAGAGGCCAAGAGGTGCAAGCAAGAGAACGACAGGTTGAAGAAGGAGATGGGCACTCTCCAGAAGGATCTGAAGGAGAAGAGTGTGCTCATGGAGAACGCTCTCGGTGCAGAGAGAGCGCTGAGCAGGAAAGCAGAGGAGCTGAGCAAACAGCTGAAAGACCTGTCCCAGGAATACACGGAGGTGAAGACCGAGAGGGAGAAGCTGCTGGGCGAAAATGCCAGACAGGCTTCGGAGCTCCTCGCGGCCCGGGCCCTTCCGCAGACGCAGCACCTTCCCCTGGAACAGGTCGAGGCCCTGAAAAAATCTCTGAACAGCACCATCGAGCATCTAAAGGAGGAACTGAAGACTAAGCAGAGGTGTTGCGAGAAAGAGCAGCAGACAGTGGCCAGTCTGCGTCAGATGCTGGAGAACCAGAAGAACTCCTCGGTGCCCCTGGCAGAGCACTTGCGGATTAAGGAAGCGTTCGAGAAGGAGGTGGGCATCGTGAAGGCCAGCCTGAAGGAGAAGGAAGAAGAGAGCCAAACCAAGACCGAACAGGTCTCCAGACTCCAGTTTGAGGTTCAGAACACTAAAGAAGCCTTAAAGAAACTAGAGACGAGAGAGGTGGTTGATTTGTCGAAATACGAAGCAACAAAGAGTGACTTGGAGACCCAGATTTCCAGCCTCAACGAGAAACTGGCCAGTCTGAAGAGAAAGTACGAGGAGGCCTGCGAGGAGGTGCTGCAGGCCCAGAAGAAGCAACTCTCTGCCAAAGAGGAGAAGGAATTACTGCATTTCAGCATCGAGCAGGAGATCAAGGACCAGCAGGAGCGGTGCGATAAGTCCCTGAGCACAATCACAGAGTTACAGAAAAGAATACAGGAGTCTGCCAGACAGATCGAAGCGAAAGACAATAAGGTAGGCCCTGGGTCGAGGGCACGGCTTGGCGTTGGCAGCCCCAGGGCAGAGCTGGCGGAGCGGGACAGGGCCCTTGACCGCAGCACCCACAGGACAGGGCTACAAAAGCCTTCGCTACGGGACTACTAAATGCCACCTTTCCAGTTAGACTGCGGGTGCGCAGAGAAATTCAGGACTGAGAGAAAAGTACAGTCATACGGGCAAAAACCTCTCTCCTTTGGCTTCCTCCACTGGTAGAGCCAAGAATCGGGGAAAGGTGGGGAGACTCAAGGTTCCCTTGCCTCCTAAGTCAGTGGTCAGTCCCGTGGGTTTTAGGGTACAGGAAGGGCGATGAGAGAGAGCAGGAAGAAAGCTGTTTTGGGGCTGCCGCCAACAAAGGACATGGGGGAGCACCCCAGACTTGATCTTGGCACTCACCTGTACGTGTAACCGAGCGCTCCAGTTCCTTGTACGCTCTATCCATTTGCACAGACTGGTCTCATCCCCCAGAATGCCCTGCCCCTCCTGCCTCCCGAATTAAGTCCTGTACGTTCCTTCCTGCCCATTTCAACACGTGTCCTCCTTCCTGAAGCCTTCACTGTCCCGTCCAGCCTCTAGTAAACTGTCCCTCTCCCAAAGTGCGTGTTTTCTGTGAGTGCCGCCATCCATTTCAGATGTTCTAGATTACTGAGGTACGGGCTTGCTCGTCTCAACCCGCTCGTGAGGTCAGGTTTGTAACTTACCTCTTCTTCTTTCATTCTCATGATGCAATCCACAGAATAGGTGCCCGACGATATTTTTGAAACTGGTAGTTGGCGTGAAGTGTGTACTGTGAAGACGAGAGATCGGGAAGGTTGGGTGCATTTTTATCAGTTCCGTGAATAGTTATCGAATGCCTTCTAGACGCCGGGTGCTGTGGTCCGCTCTAGCGGGACAGCGACACCTGAAAGCAGACACATCCCTAGCCCTCCTCGTTGGAGAAGTGCAAGTACTAACCTGACCCATCTGCTCAGATGGCCCAGAGTCTAAATGCTCTCCGCTTACGCAGAAGGTTGTTACGAATATAATAGTGTATAATTACAAGAGCAAGTTATTAATAACTTCTTAAAATTGTTGGCGCTTATTGAGCATATACTACACACCAGGCATGTGTTTATGATTGCATTTGATTTTCTTAGCTATGAAAGAACTTCCCCCTTTCACTGGTAAAGGAACTAAAGCTCAGAGAAAGAGAGGAAATTAACCAATCCCCACAGCTAATAAATAACAGATCGGGCTGATCTTAAATAAAGCCTTTGCTCTCTCCACTAGTCTGAACAGCCTCCTGATTTTTTTTCCCCTTTTTAAAACAAAGTCGTCTAAAATCATACATTCTTGGGGCGCCTGGGTGGCTCAATCGTTAAGTGTCTGCCTTTGGCTCAGGTCATGATCCCAGGGTCCTGGGATGGAGCCCCGCATCGGGCTCCCTGCTCGGCAGGAAGCCTGCTTCTCCCGCTACCATTCCCTCTGCTTGTGTTCCCTCTCTCACTGTGTTTCTCTCTGTGAAATAAATAAAATCTTTAAAAAAAAAAAATAAATAAAATAAAATCATACATTCTTGACACGAACCAGGCACATAACTTAATGCTAGACTTGCATGAGCCATGCTGTCTTTTCAAACTTTGTTGGAGGCAATGCCCCGTAAGCTCCTGTGTTTCGAATGACCTAGAAGATAATCTATAGACTGTCATAAGTACTTAAATATTATCTAAGAATCAAAAGACTGAGGTCACACTCCAGTCTTAGGATATGTATTTATTCTCAATTTGGTAATGCTTTTGTAAGGAGTTTACTGAGGGGAATTTAATGAAAGAACTTACATAGTGTATGTACTGTTGATCATAATCTTGACGGTATTCATTCCTCAATTTTCTGGTCTATAAAGATAAATCGTGTGCCTCAAGGAGTGATTTTTGTGTAAAGGTATTCATTAGAATCGAATAGGTGAGTAATACAGGTTTCTCCCCTACCTTTTCCCTTTCTTTATAAGATAACGGAACTGCTTAATGACGTGGAAAGACTCAAGCAGGCACTGAGTGGCCTTTCACAGCTCACGTCCCCTAGCGGGAGTCCCAGCAAGAGGCAGAGCCAGCTGGTCGACACCCTGCAGCAGCAAGTGAAGTCCCTGCAGCAGCAGCTGGCTGTGAGTAGCCTGCACTCGGAGCCTTCGTGCCCCTATGTGCGGGTTCACGTTAGTTGGCAAAAGTTTATTTAGAAATCACATTAATTTGTGGCTATGCTCAGGTCCGGGAAGGTAATCATTTTTGCTCAGAATTACTTGTACTAGTGGTGGATTTGGTGCCTTTGATTCTCCAGGCGTGGCCCTGAACACTTTACGTACTTTGACCTTGATCTTCATCACGGCCCTGCAAGGTTTTATTTACCCCGCTTAATTCTTAAGGAAGCAAAGATGAAAATTCTTGAGGCCCAGGGACAGACAGCTAGAATTTAATCCTGGGACTGGCTGACTCCAGATTTGGTATTTTCCTAACTGCAGCACAGTCTCTAAAATATTGGTCCACTCAACTAAAGGAGTATGATATTTTATACTTATAAATAAAGGTAGGCATCCCTCTGGTTTTAAACCTTATATATTAAAAGAAAACATCTGGAAATATATACATCTGTATATGTATCTCCTTTCTATGTGAAAGAAGCAACTGAATTGAGAAACTGAAGACAGGAGATCAGTTCTAAACTCTGCCACTTAAAAGTGAGTGGTATGGAACATTCCCCTTAATCCCTGGCCTCCTTATCTGTAAAACAGGCGAATAAGAACTGATTACTTATTCGTTTGCTTTTTTAATCAGATGAGATAATATAAGGTGCATGGAAATGCGAGGGAAAACATAGCCTGCTCAAATGTAAATTGTTGCTGGTAATTTCCGATTTTATAGGAACTGGTTAGGAGTTGTTTTTGAGTAGAAGAAAGCTATTTTTTAAGGGTTCATGTTATTAACACCCCTGGCCTACAAATGAATGATGACAAATGACTGATTTGGATCTTATCGAAAGGATATGGTAGTCCCTTCAATAACTGGAAATGTTGGCTTAGTATTTTTTATGTTTATGACACTGTTTTTGTCCCAGGGAGTTCTGGGGAGTTGGAGAGGCAAAATACAGACCCATGAAAAGTAAAATAACAAGCCCCAAAATATCAAATATAAAATTAAGAATAAGATCCCAGATTCTAAGTGGCTATGAATTCACAGGAAGGCAGGCTCCGTGGTGTGGTGGTGGGAGCTAGTCAGAGAGAGAGGGAGCACCTGGCCCGACCCTGTAGGGTAGACGGCATTTTGGTAGGTGAATGGAACTTAGAGAATCTTTCAGGCAAGGGTCAGTGTAGGAAGGAGGCAGCAGAGTGGAATGCAGGAGGCATATGGACCGGGCAGTGAGAGGCTGCCCGGCCTGGCCGGTCGCAGGAGCTGAATTTGTGGAGAAACAGCCAAGCCTGTTGAGAAGTAAGCGGGATGAGTTTGGATTCTCTTTTCTACGGAATGAAGTTTCTCCCGAGGGTTTTTGAGCCAAAAGTGATATGAACAAAGAGCTACTGTGGTCTCAGAAGCCTGAAAGGAAATAAGATCTAGAGGCAGGGAGGGAAGACGGGAAGCTTTTGCAGTAATCCGAGGTAGATGTCAGTAGATGTCTGCATGATCCTGGCGTGAGGTGTCACCTAAGGCGGTAGTTTCCCGGTACGGAGGCCGAGTGGCATTGCTTTCACTAGGAATGTTCCCACGCATTGATGAGGAAAGTTTATGCTACTGTTAGGCTACGAGGTTTTACATCTGGTGGGTCCAGGGTCATTCATTACAAGGTGTGGCAGGGGCATAACGTGCCGGGAGCATGATACTGTTGTGTAGCATCGAGCCCGAAGGTGGCTTTGCCACAAGCCTCCTTGTGTTTGAAGACGTGGATGCCGACGCTCCGATCTGTCTGTCTTTCCACATTTCTAGGACACCGACAGACAGCACCAAGAAGTGATTGCAATTTATCGGACACACCTTCTTAGCGCCGCACAGGTAAAAGAACAAACCAAAAAACCTCTTCCTCCTTTGGAAAAGATTTCATTTTATTTTTATTTTCCTTCTAAGGGTCCTTTCAATTTATTTTTCAAAAATTCCAGTATCGCTTAACGTGCCGTGCTAGATTAGTTTCAGATGTACAGTGAGGTGATTCGACACTTCCATACGTCACCTGGTACTCAGCACAGCCGCACTCCTCAACCTCCATTTTAGAGGAGCCCGTTCTTTATTTTCAAGTACATTTATGTGAAAGTCACTGATGTGTAAAGTAGCTGTATCCCATATGCTTATTTAAAAATAATTGTGTTTCTTTTAATCATGGCTTGTGTGTCACCCAGAGAAATTTACAAAGCTATATGGTAACACCACCTCTTAAATTGAGTGTTCTCTCCATCTGCTTGTCACTCATTTTATAGACAGTTTGGCAACATCCGATGGCAGCCCGTGTTAGTGGTACCGCTAGCAGGAGACAGCCTCGACCTCCATACCTGGTTGTCAGCTCAAGAGACTGGAAAGGAATTCACTATTTCTCAGGCGTATTTCTTTGAAATGAAGCCAATATTATAAAAGTGCAAAAATGACAAGGCGCGCACAAAATTGTAAGGATGTAAGAAAAAATTGGTTCTGGTAGGAGATTATCAACAATATGTATTTATTGAGGCTTAAACTCAGTGAAGCGTAAGATTAAGAATTCCCTTCTCTGGGGGTATAATGAGAAAGCTTTTTCTTGGAAAAATAAGAGAATGTTTAGCATATGAAGAATACCGTACTTAATGCGCTGTAGAAATCCCATGATCGGCATCTCCAAAACTCTCAGAATAGATTTTTGAGGAAGACATATGAAAAGAGACAGTGTTAGAATGGCAGGTGAGATAGAACAGGACTTGCTTATAGGATTTGAAGTGTCAGCCCCCCACGGTTTTTTGTGTTGTTTTTTTGTTTTTGTTTTTTTTAAAAAAAGGTGTTGAGAGGAGAGAAGGCTTCTGGGAAGGTCATTTTTAATACAAGGAACTAGGTGAAATAAGAAAAAAGGAAGAAACTTTACAGTGTCAAATTCTTAAAATCACAAGGCCTTCCTTTTCGAAAGGAGATCAAGGGGAAACAAATGGGAAGGATTGGGTGGTATGATTGGCGACTTTCTTTTGAGGAGCTAGAAGAAGAGCTGGGATTTGATAGTACCGTTGACGCTTGAACCGTGGGAGGCAGGGGTGCCGACCCCGCACGGTCGAATAATCTGCGTGTAACTTTGGATTCCTCCAAAAACTTGACCACTGATAGTTTATTGTTGCCTGGAAGCCTCACCAATAATATAAGTAGTTGATTAATACATATTTGCTATGTTGTATTTATTATATACTGTATTCTTACAATAAAGTCAGCTAGAGAAAAGATAGCGTTACTAAGAAAATCATAAGAAAGAGAAAATACATGTATAATACGATATAGTGTTAATAAAAAAAAAAAAAACCCTGAGTCTGTGTGGACCCAGGGTTCGAACTCCTGTCGTTCAAGGGTCAGCTGTATATTGCAGTTGATAGAGAGGGCAGTTGACAGACCGCGGAATGGGACCTCTAGGAGGGAGAAGGTAGAAAAGTGTAGAAGATGTGTATCAGAGAGGATGAGGAACTCATTCAGGTCTGGCATTGGCCAGAGAAGGAAGAGCATGCTCTCGCCGAAAGACACTGCAAGCTAGCGAGCCTTTCCACTTTGTCTAATGCATGCTTCCAAAAGTTGAAATTCTACTGACTCCTAATGAAACAACAAAAACAACTGGCATCTGAAATAGTCTTGCCTTCTGGCATCATAAAGTTAACTAAGAAATTCAGTTTAGTCAACTATGGCTAATGTTTGAAATTTAAACATCCTGCTGTTATAGAAACAGATTTTGGAAGCATAACTTTTTATATTAATAGGAAGTGTTATGCTGAAAGCTATTCAAGTGTTCAAGCAAAAAAAAAAGGGGAAGAGGGTGTTGTAAGCTTACCATATTGACTCGCATTTAATCAACCTCTTGCCATCTTTTTAAGTTCAAAGTGTTCCTTCTAAATATAAATGGCTAACATTCAAATAAAAAAGATCTCAACCTCATCGGTAACGGGGAAATGTGAATAAACAAAGGAGGTACCATTTTTCACCAAGGGGATTGGCAAATACTAAACAAGATGATCATCTGTAGTGTTGGCCAACGTGTCTGGGAAATCAGCGTTTATACCCTGTTGGGAGTGTAAATTGTTACAATGCCTGTAGAGGGAAGTTTTGTTAGTGCTTTGCAAAATTAGCAATTGAGCCTGCTTTTTGACCCAGCAATTTCTTCCCTAGGAATCTGCCCGTGAAGATGGGCGACACCTTAAATGGCCATCATTGGCGGAGCGAGTAAAGAAACGATGATACATCCGTACACTGGGATATTATCCAGTAGCTTAAAATAATTAGAGATACAGCTGGGGAAAGACTTTGCGACATTAGGTGAAAGGGCAAGTTGCAAAATCATACATGCAATCCTACTTAGGAGAGGAATACAAGGATGGGGTCTTTTTCGTTAATTACCTTTGTAATTACAAAAACATTTCTCAGCAGGAGGAGGGAAAAAAACTTAACTTGTAGCTGACTTTGCTTATGTACAATTCATGCTGCCCCATTATCTGAGCCATTATTAAGAAAGAGAGAAGGAGAGAAGTTTGTCCCATCTGTCTTCTGATAATAAGTGTTGAGAGCAGCTGGTCTGTACTGCTTTTAAGCTGACTTTCTTTCCTTCCATCACACAGCTCTGCCTTCCTTTCCAGGAAATCCTTGAGAATATCCCCGCCATGATGAGGCTTTAGCACGTGGGGAATCACAACCACTTAGGCCCTGATTCAAAGCCTCCATCTTTAGAAGTCTTGTGTCCGTGAAGATGACATAAAATATTTCTGCCTTTCCTCTCTCTCTCCAGGGTCACATGGACGAAGACGTGCAGGCGGCCTTACTCCAGATCATACAGATGCGGCAGGGGCTCGTGTGCTGACGGTGGTCCCCACCAGCGGGGGGCGTGCGTCAGCTGCTGGTGCTCAGCGGCCCCTGTGCCACTCCATGGCCTTCCTCGGCCGCCTTGTGCTAGTTATAATCGAAATAAAATATATTTTGTTTCATCAGCAAGTTTTTTTTTTTTTAATTAGATGGGTATGTTACTGAGTTTTTCCATATCAGTTCAAATCTTATATTCTATATATGTTAATTCGATGGTTTTGACAACCTAACGCTGCCTCGGATGGGCTATGTATTTTTAAGCTGTTGAGTCCCTAATAAAGTGTAAGCCACCTTCATAGGGCCACATGAAGAGGGGTTAGGCTGAAATAATTTTTAAAGATTTCTTTCAGGGAAATTAATTTGGTAAGTGGATCAAAAGATCTTTCCGGTCTTCAGCGGAGCCATGAGACCGAATGTGATTTTAAGGAATGCATCATAACTTGGCTGGCCAAGTTGCGTTTTTATTGAAGTAACTTCATGAGTGCCTTTGACTTCTTTTAGAGGTACAGATTTTTTTCTTCTTACCTAGTAACTTTTATGCCCCTTTAAATACACTTTTCATAAAGTGGTGTGCGGTGCTAAATTACATTTAGATTAAAAACAGGCAAGGGTAGAATGTATCAGGAATTTATATTAAAATGGCCTCATAATAGCCACAACAGCCTCTTAATTTTCACTTTGTGGTGATTTCTCTTGCCATACATAGTATGTAGAGAACTATGATAAATGGTATACAAGATTTTTCAAAGTGTCAAAAATTTTAGGCTTTTTTTAAGCAACTACTTTGACATTTGCTACTATAGTAACCAAACACTCATTATACACACATCCTCCAAATGCTTTGTACTTATTTATAGGAAAATTGCACTAATGAAATTAATAACATGCAGTTTTCCTGCAAAATTAGAGAACTGATTTTAGAAAACAGATTTTTCAGGTTTTAAATGAAAAGTGCAATAATAAACTGTAAGAATGTAGATCACAAGGAAATAATAAAATGGGCCATGTTTTAGTAAATACTCTATTGTAACCAACCATTTTTATTAACTACATCTTATTAAGGAGACTTTATATGTTTTGCTCTTTTTGCTAATATTTTGTTTACCATTCAGATTGAAGATTACTAATTTGACTGTTAGCAAAAAAACTGAATAAATGAATCCTTTCAACCAAATTTTCTTCTAATTGCAAAATGTGCCTTAGCAATAATCTTTGAACATTTTTTTTTTAAGATTTTATTTATTTATTTGACACAGAGAGAGATCACAAGTAGGCAGAGAGGCAGGTAGAGAGAGAGAAGGGAAAGCAGGCTCCCCGCTGATCAGAGAGCCCAATGCAGGGCTCGATCCCAGGACCCTGAGATCATGACCCGAGCCGAAGGCGGAGGCTTTAACCCATTCAGCCACCCAGGCGCCCCATCTTTGACCATTCTGAACCAGATTTCTTATTTACTTTTTTAATGCCCAACATGGGCCTTGAACTCATGACCCCAAGATCAAGAGTCACATGCTCCCCTGACTGTGCCAGCCAGGCACCCAGATTTTTTGGTTCCAATTTTGTATAGTAACAAGGACGAAGAGCCATCAAAATAGCTTCTTTCACCAGAAACCATCACATTTCTTTAGTGTAGAAGCAACAGCGAAAAGTCAGAATTGGATTTATTCTAAATTCTTTAGATAGTTTACATGAGCAATATTTGGATTCTTTAATTTTTATATTTAATGTTGTCTTTTGGCATGAGTTCTGCTTCATCAGTTTTATTTAGGTCTCCTTTGAAGCTCTAAAGTAGAGAACGTTCTTTACTGAATAGTCACATTTCAGTGTTGTATTTTCCTTAGTAGAGGTGGGAGGCGAGGCTCATGTATACTTTATTCTGTCTCCAGTCACGGATAAAATGTGGAATATTGTTTTGAACGTCCTCGTAAAAGATTTACAAGGTCACTTGTGCCGTGTGCCACTTCGGAGAATTTGGTGCAGAGAACGACGGGGTCCACAGATGATGTTGCCCGTTCTTAGTCCACCACATGGAGTGGAGGAGCAAGGAGCCTCCCTGCGTGAATCCCGTGGTCTCTTTCACCCACCTTTTGATATCAAAGACAGAGTCGGCCTTTATGACCCTGAAGGCTAAAGCTTCTTCGGTAGTAAACAAGCGGAACATACAGAGTAGGTGATGCTGGTCTCTGCTGTTCTGTGTTCAAAAAAACTAGGACATCGGAAGGGAGATCAATCGTGTCTGAGATGTGGGCGCTCTCGGAAAGATCACCAAAGTCCTATTGGGGCGCGTTCCTTTGTTGAAAGCTTTATTACTCTCCCACTGTTTCATCTCATTCTTATCATTCCTGCTTCATCGGAAAAGCTCATTTTTTTTGCCAGGGGATCCATGTTATAAAGAACTATTAAGATTGAATATTCATTCAACAAACATCTTAAATTTTAATATTACAGTGACTTTATTCACTAGCTATATCTGCGCTGTTCTAAAGCTCCAGATGAGTGTAGCTTCAGCTTTCTGATGGCTTGCTTTTTATTTCAACCTTTGCTCTTGACCCTAGCCAGATATTCCGTGGTTTAAAACTCTTAGGCATTGGACCTTCGCTGCTTTAGGAATCTAGCCACTTCAGAACACGAGTGCTTTTTCCCCCAGCGTCACTAGCTTTCCTGAACAAGTACCTAAAAACTGTTCTGCACATGCTTCTTCCCTTCCCTGAAGGTTCCTGTTCTTGGTTTATTCACTTCAAAGTAGAAGAGGGAAGGGTTCCAAGTTCATTTTTGGTGCCCATGAGGAAGAGGCCTATCCGTGCCTAAAACTAAACCTTAGGTGGCAATGGCCGGAAGCTTCTCTCGACATCTGCTTCGCCACAGTGGAAGACAACACCTCCTTACTGCCTTACTTCTGCCTTACTACTTCCCACTTCCTCCTTAACTGCCTCTTCATTATCCACATCACTGGACTCTGCAGCCTTGCATGATCTTGTTTCTTCTTGCAAGTCCTGTGCGTCAAAGTAATGGCAGTACCTCTGGCACCAAAATAAGGAGGGAAAGAGACTTGCCTGTGATGAGCACGCAAAAATATGGCGGCCCATGCCTGCCAGAGGAGGAAGAGCCCCGGCCTCGCTCCTGGCTGCTGCAGGCTGTGAGTGATGATACTCAGCAACGACTATGTTTCAGAGAGGAGGAAAAAAATGGCACCTTAAAATGCATGATGTACAAAATACAACATGGAAAACGGGCATCTCCGCTCCCTTCCATTCAGCGATCTCCCCAACTAAACTGGATCCGAGACCTTATTGTTGGAAGTTCTTTCCCAGGTCTGGGCCTTGGCTACTCGAAACAAGACTGCCTAGACCAGAACCCTCCAGGTAAATAGTAACCTGCAGTCCTAGCCCGGCTTCTGTCACTGGCCACACAGAGGGGCCTCTGCCTCGCAAGAGTCATGATGGTAGAGATGTAAAAAAAAAAAGAAAAGCAAACCCAGAAGCTGCAGCAGAGGTGGCATTCCAGGGAAGCTCCCTGGGCACCGAGCACCCTCGTGGTGAGTGAGGTCACGGTCATGTGTATTGCCTAGGCAGTAGAGGCCATGCTCATTATTTATGCCTGCATGAACAAGCTTCGGTGATGGATGGATTCAACCAAAAAGGGAAGGTTACCAAAATGTCATATGTAAATGAGAAAGAGCAAAGACCTGTGAGGATTGCTTCCCCACTAGTTGTGTGTGTGTGTGTGCGCGCATGCACCTACATACATACTTATATTCTACCCCATGAAATAGTAGAAGAGACATCAGTAAAAATAATGCCCATTATACTTGCTATTTGGCCTCAAATTGTTTTACTGAATGGGCCTGAGTTTTATATTTTAAACAGCTTTGCGATTTGTTTTTTGAGATAGCAGTCCTGGGAATATTCTGAATTCAGGAAAGAGTTTAGAGAGGTTATTGCCTGCTTAATAATTTAGAACTTCTATTGTTCTGCCAAGTCAGAAGATTAACATTTAATAGAAAAAAATTATATATCTATAATTCCGTCACGGCTATTAGATCAGATGGATTTTACATTAAGTGACAAAGATGTCAAGCATTTAGGGACCATTAAGCTACAAGACTCTTTTATTGGGTTCTGACGCCTCTGAGTCCAGGTCCCGCTGCGAAGAGTATTTGTTTCAGAGATACAGAACACATTAAGGATGAAGAAAAGGGCATATATTTTAAAAGAAAATAAGCCGTGAAAAAAGAGTGATTTTCCACGTTGTGAACAGCTACCATACAGATTCAGTCTGATTTTAAACTAATTAGTTTTGCTCCTCATTAAGCGACCTTCTTAGAGGCTACAGGAAGATGCTGAAGGCCACTTTAAAAGTGGAACTTGGAGGAATCCAACTTCCTGGGCACCCTGTCTCAGTATTTCACTTTGAGAAACTACGTTTCCAGTAGTTTCCGGGTTGCTCTAGATCGTAGAGTTTAAGTTCCAAAATGCCTTATCTACTCTCTCTCTCTGTCAAATAAGTAAATGAAATCTTTAAAAAAAAAAGAGAGAAGGAAAAAAATGCCTTATCTAGTGGTCCTTAAGGACAATGAAAGAAAAAAGAGAGAAGTTACTTCTAATAAGTGTTTATTTTTCTTAGTGATGCCCAAATGATCAAACTTGGGATCCACTGTCTAGAAGACCCACTGGCCTAAGGGGAGAAAGTCTGTGCCATCCTTTTTACTAAGTGCTTGTAACATACTTCACATTATGGTAATTAAAACATGACAAGCAGTATCTTAAGCATTATAAACGTTCTCACTCATTTCTTCGCCATGCCTCCTGTCCCACTCCCACCTCCAAAACCCCGGGAAGAGTATAAAGGCAAATAGATAGAGGGAGGATGTAGGAATGGAGTTCATCTCATTTGTAACTTTCCCTCCTTGCAATGTCCAAACAAATGGTGTGATTTTTCTTTCTTGCTATTCCGGGCTGTTTTTAATTGCCTCAGACTAAAGTGGCACCTTATGGGCCGCTTCAGAAATTGTCTTCAGGATTTAAAAATGAAGCCGATTCATATTCACAGTCTTCCTGCTAAAATCTGTTAAGCCAAAATAAAAATGACTGCTACTGAGATTTTGTTTTCCTCATCCTTGCTGCAAACATTGTCTCACAGGAGCTGTGCGTTCCCATTTATGCACAATTAAAACCTCTTCTCTATACAAATGGAGAGGGCTGAACCATCACGGGGGGCTGCCAGCGCGGGCCCTGAGGACTGAAGGCTCCGCGCCTCCGTCAGATAAAGGGGAGCTGTTCTCTTGAGCTTGCAGCCTTTTCTCTTTTTTTTTTTTTAAAGTGAATTGTTCCAGTTGGCCTTAATCCCTAAGCAATATGGCTCCCTGAAAACCATCTTCATTCATTCACAGCAATTGACACTTTAAGAAATTCCTCCAGCTACTGTTCATCTAAGTCTAAATATATCTGTCAGAGTTGAAGGCGTTTAAGAGGATTTGCAATCTGTGATTATCCAAAATACTATTCATTGTCAATATTTTTGGTGTGCCATAGCCAATCTTGTTATTATAATGTACATAACTACTTAACGGCGGGCAGAGCCCAAATACATCACAGCGATCGGGATAACCTGAGCGGGGGCTTTTCTCCCGACGCCTCGCTACCCTTCCGGCACAGCTCGTGTGGTTCTGAGCATCAGAAAGAACTCCTTAATAAGCTCTTGCTCCCCTTCCAGACCCTTTTGGGTAATCTCGCCCTCATGTTCTAAGTCGAGAGCAGTTACCAGGACGACAGAGAATTTGAGGAAGATTTAATTGTGATCTGATGTCTAACCAGAATAAAGAGCTGGTGCCTCGGATTTACAATTCGAGGTTCCCAAGCAAATGTCAGTATGCATATTTATTATTTTGGCCCTGCCTCATTACTGAAAGGAAATCAAGGGGGCTTGCAATGTTTTCCTTAATGTGGGAGAGGAGAAGGGGGGATGGTAAATACCAAAAGGAGAGGAAAAATAAGCAGCGGCTTGAGGTCGAGAACACATGTTAGAGACACCGTAATACGCTGCTCGCTTTTCTGGAGCCGGCCTCCATGTGACTCAACTTCCCAGCAGCCGCCGCAAGGACTGAGCATCATGTGAGAGAGCACAGCAATAGCCTAGGGTTAAGAGAGCTTAGTTGAATTGGACTGTGTTTGCTGGAATAGCTTTTAACCCCTGTGACTGTAATGAAAGGATCGCCTACAAAAGGCTGTGTAGGTTGACAATTTTTCCCTCTAATTTTGTCAATTGCGCTTAACTCTGTTTTTTCCTCCCATTCAGAAGTTTAAATTTTGTATACAAATTGGACCAACTTTTGTGGTTCGTGGCATTGGTGTCGTGCCTTAAACATCCTTTGCCAACATAGGGATGTACATTTTATCTAGTACTTTCGTGGTGTTATTGGTTATATTAAACAAGTAATCCGCTCGGAATTTGTTTTATGATGTCGCGTGTGGTAGAGATTCAGCTTAATTATTGTTTATATTGCTATCCAGTTTGATTAATTCAATTATCTTTTATCTTCAATGCAGTGATTGGTGTTTTCGCCACTGATTTCTAATGCCACCTTGGGAACGTGCTAAATTCCTATCTGGGGCTATTTCTTGACTCTTTGTTCTGTTTCGTTGGTCTACCTATCTCTTACCTCCACTGCAAAATCTGTATTTGCCCTCAAGTTCCAAACCTTTCTGCAGTTGCTCTTGGGGGGGAAAAAAAGACAATCTTGGGTAAATAGGCAGAGATTTGGGGGAACCTATCACTTGGGGATTGCCATTATGGAAAACTCTGTTCTTCAATGTAGGCAGGGAATGGAATGTTCCGGTTAATGAAGAATTCTTGTAAATAAGCAATTGTATTGAAGTAATTTGATTTTGACTTTGAGAATTCACAAGGCCTGTCAAGACCTTATAGTATCTCAGGGTCATCAGCAACACCACACACACTAATTATCCTTATGCTATAGAGACACTGATGTGCTCATTAGCAGTCTGAGCAGAATGTTGGATAAACTAGAATTGACTATATTTTCTCTTTGGATGCCAGCAGTGAAGTGAGTACTAGGGTCCTCAGAGACAGAGGACAAGTCGATCAGTTTGCTATGTAAATTACCACATCCACACGAAGCTGATGAATGGACTTGGTGAGTTAGAACTATTACAGAATGCTAGCTAAATAATCGTAAACAGTTGGTGGGTAATTTAGAGCACCAGTTCCCAGAGGAGGGAAAAGTTTCTTTCTATCCTACTAGGTTCCAAATAGCCTCCTTGCAGGGGAGTCGAGGGGACGTGTTTGGATTTCTATAGCACACCACAGAATACCCCTGCTTGTGCTCAGTCTTTGAAGAATAATCTGTACATGTTTCCCACGGTGCTAGAATTGATCATATTGGAGGAAATGAAAAACCTATACATGGGCTGGTAAATGAGGGAGTCAGGGCGTCTGTATCTTCTGTCCCAGCCAAACTGGGGCCGTGCCACCGCCCTCATTGTCCTGGGCTTGCGTGCCTCCTTGCTTTGCCCATTTTATCCCGTACCTGAAGTGATCCCCTACTCTATTTCCTGCTATTATAATTCACCTAATTGTTCAAGGAACAACCCAAATCCTATTTCCATGAAGGCTTCAAAGAATCCCCTTTTGGAAGACTCTTACCTTTTTTCTTTCTTTTTTTTTTTAAAGATTTAATTTCTTGAGAGAGAGAGAGAGAGAGAACACACGTGCAGGGGGAGGAGCAGAGGGAGAGGGAGAAGCAGGCTCGCTGAGTAGGGGCTTCATCCCAGGACCCTGAGATAATGACCTGAGCCAAAGGCAGACACTTAACCGACTGAGCCATACCAGGCGCCCCTGGAAGAGTCTTTCCTTTTATTCTGAACTCGACACGTTCATAAAACATTTCTTGAGTACTTGCCATGTATCTGAAAGGCGCTGTCCTAGTTGATGGGACGGATATCAGTTTCCTATGGCTGCTCTAACGAACTGCCGTAAGCGCAGTGGCTTAAAACAATAGAAATTTATCCTCTGACAGTTTCGGAAGCTAGAAGTCCAACATCCATTCTACTGGCTTTTTATCTCCTAAACCAAATTATAAACTGCTGGGCTTAGGGACACTCGGAAAACTGAATCTCTCTGGCAGTGGCTGCCCCAGCCCTTAAGCTTCCACTTGAATAAGTGGATGTATGGATAAAATAGCAAATGGGAATGATATACAGGGGCGCCTGGGTGGCTCAGTGGGTTAAAGTCTCTGCCTTCGGCTCAGGTCGTGATCTCAGGGTCCTGGGATGGAGCCCCACATCAGGCTCTCTGCTCAGCGGGGAGCCTGCTTCCCCCTCTCTCTCTGCCTGCCTCTCTGCCTACTTGTGATCTCTCTCTCTGTCAAATAAATAAATAAAATCTTAAAAAAAATGATCTAGAGAAGAGATGCATGAACAAAATGTACTTCAAAAATATATTAACCTTCCCGTACTGCATGAACCCATTTATGTACCATTCTCAGAATGATGAAATTAGAGCAGAACTACAGCAGTGGAGAACAGATTAGCTGTTGCCAGGAGTTGGGTTTAGGAGGGGGGATGTGGTTAGAAAGGGATGGCACAAAGGAGGTCTCGGTGGAGGTGGAATGTTCTGGGTCTTGACCTCAGTGGAAATTACATAGTTACACACACACACACACACAGGATAACCTGATCTGGAACTATACATACACACATTGTACCAACATCAAGTCCCTGGGTAGGAGACCTTACTGTATTCACCTGAAATGTAACTGCTGCAAGAAACTAGGTGAGCGGTAAGGAGGACCTCTCTGCCTGTCTTTAAAACTTTTGGTGACTCTGGAATCATCTCACAATGTTCTAACCATAAACATAAATTCACTTTGTTCTTCAGAAAAATAAGCACTGACTTGCAGAAACGTACATGACAAAGTAAAAGTAACTACATAAGGAAACTGAAGGTTCAGATAAAGGTAGGGGTATAGTCCGCATATCATGACTACACTGAGCCTGTAAAATCAACTCTGAGCTTTCCAAGGACCAAAGGAAAACTAGCCTGCTAGGGTTTTGTCCCCCGCCCCCCGTCCTTTTAGAGAGCTACTTCTCTAATCCAGAGGACAGGACCGCCAGGACCTGGGTGAATCAAAGGGCCTTTTCTCTCATTTTGTGTCACATTGAAAACGTTGGCCTGTATCAATCCTTTCTCTTCTGTGTGGGGATTGGGATGTGGTAAGAACTTGGATGGCCCCATTTTTGCCATGGCTATGATGGTCAGCAGGAAAAGGCAGGGCCCACGGTGGGAAAACGAGCCCAATAAAACTTCCAAAGTGCGAAGTTTGCCAAGATCCTTCCAAAATGGCACTTCGTAGAAGAGTCTCATGTCTTGGGGAGCGAAATTAACTGTAAATCAAGTGAGGAGTGTCTTTTAAAGATTAGTGGGCTCAGTTGGAAATTGGGCTTGCCTTTCTGTAGAAAGTCTTTTCATCTTACTGTGTGTGTGCGTGTGACCACGTTAGGTAATATCTCACACATTTAGTGATGAAAGTGGATCGTTCTGCAAAATATACAGATAGAAGCACGATTTGGTGCTGGGTCCTGGGTATGCTCCTGATTACCAGTGTGACCTTGGATAAATGCATTAACTCCAGTATCTAGACCTGAATGGAAAAGAGGTGCTTTGATTATTACAAAAGTACTTCTCAGCATAAAAGTTTTGTGAGGTTCTATTCCTAGAGCAATTGTTGGTTTGTCTTGGCATTTGGACCAATCACGCTCTTACAGTTTTCTCTGAATTATGGATTTCAGGTTGCTTTTTCTGACACTGTTTGGTTGGATGTGTGTGTGCATGCGTGCCTATGAACCCCTCACCGCTGGTGTTACGCAGTCAGTCCTTGCTTGTGTGCACTAACCAGGAGAGGAGACATTCAGGGGATAAAGCAAGCCGCTGGGGACACAAGGGCATCTTTCCCGCCTCTCCAATTGTGGCTGGGAGACAAGCCATATGAAAGGGGGAGAGATTAAAGCCCGAGAGTTCACAGAGCTCCCCAAGGAAGTAGCAAATTGATGCTGGAAGCCAATTCATTCAAAAAAGATTCCACAGTAGCTCAAACTGGCTCATCATTTCACTCCAACCCAGAACTCTGTTAGGGGAGGGTTGGCCCTACATTCTGGGCCACTAGTCCGAGAGTTGGAATGAGACTGCTACTTCCCCTTAGAAATTATGTGTGTAGGGGTGCCTGGGTGGCTCAGTGGGTTAAAGTCTCTGCCTTCGGCTCAGGTCATGATCTCAGGGTCCTGGGATCGAGCCCCGCATCGGACTCTCTGCTCAGCGGGGAGCCTGCTTCCCCCTCTCTCTCTGCCTGCCTCTCTGCCTACTTGTGATCTCTCTCTCTCTATCCCTGTCAAATAAATAAATAAAATCTTTAAAAAAAAAAAAAGAAAAAAGAAATTATGTGTGTAGTATCCACCGAGAATTTTAGTTACAGGAACAGTTGCCTGATTGAAGAATAAACATAAGTTATTAAAAAAAATATAAGGAAGCTCATAGACTCCCTGGAAAGATGGAAAGACAAAGTGCAAAGCCTATGCAGCGGAACCATGTTGTAGAGTTGGTTCAGTGTAGACGCCACTGTCGTTATCTAGAGTTGGTTCAGTGTAGACACCACTGTCGTTATCACGCAGAGCCTGGTCCGGGCTGCACCTGCCTGTGCAAAATGGGAGGGAGGCTGGAAAGTGGGATTGGGCATCATCAGCACCAGCTCAGTCTAACACTCATAGGGTGGGAATTTCGCAACCCTAGAAATGGGCTCAAATGTCGGGAAGCCACAAAATCAGATGAACACGAGTATCCACTAACTTCCCTTTGGTGTCCAGTACCATAACCCCTGACTGTAATCCTAGGTATTTACCATGTGTACCATCGTATACTAAATGTAAATACATTTCCCAAGAAAATTCAAGCCTTAAAAGATGTGAGCTGTATGTCCGCGAAACAAATTGCAGAACAGGGCGAGGCAACAGTCGGCTGGGTGGCAACTCTGAGAGCCCCCCCAACCGCATGACTCACCTGGGTCCAGGTCCTGGCTGCCATACGGTGCCCTATGGGGCAGGCGTCTGCTCCAGCTTAAATATCAAGGCAATGATTCTGGATTCTGCAGCAGGAAGGGATTCCAAAACAGGTGCAGTGATTCTAAAACTCCCCCACTTGGCCGGTTCCCATTTCATTATCCTGAGCTGAAAGGAATACCAGTGACGGAGAAGAGCACCCTCTGTCTCTCTCCTTTACCATCCAGGGAGGCTGCTTTTGCCCTGCTGGCTTTGCCCTCCTGTGTTCCTCAGTCCTGCCGCAGAAGCAGGAGGTAAGTTACGCTGGCCCCCATTCGAGAACAGAGGTTGGGCAGAAGACAGAGCAACGACTAACCGTGCTCTATCCAGAGCTGCATCATGAGGTCATGTGTTGTTGTGTATCAATATCTATTCCTTCTTCCCACGTGTTGGCTTCAAAAACAAAGTACGACGAAACAAAACTCCCCCCGGTCCTAACCCACATATGATAAAAATCGCATTCATCCTTTTGCCAAAGGGAGACAGCCGGTCTCCCGGCTCATAAGGTCTGAGGCTCATACAGTCTCATAAGGACTGTAACCCATTCCAAGTCCACATCCCAGGTCTCTGGGGATGTCCTTCTCTTCCATGTCCCGTCACTTTCTTCCCAGGATTCTGTGACCTGACCTAGAGAGTAACCTGTAAAGTTAACTACCCTAGCTGGGGACAATGGAGCAAAGACAAGGAAAGGAACCCACAAAGGCATACATGGACTGGAAGTAAAAATGGGTAACCACTCTAGCCTTAGTTTTTGCAAATGGACCCAAGGCCAGAATTGGTGTTTGTGACTTTTCTCCTCCATGATATTTAAGATTCCCTTTGCTTTCAGCCAGAACCTTGGTTGGATCATTTAACCAGGAAAGGTGATCCAAACTTTCATTTCCTTCCGAGGGATCTGAGGCTAGTGACCCTTTTTCTAGGGAGTTGCTTATCAGTGGTGTGCTGCTGCTGGATTTACCTTGTCCTGCCTTGTGAGAATAGACTGGTGAATTTTCGGCAATGGAAGGAGTCGCTTATTAAAAACAGCCATTATTAAGGACTAAATTATATTAAATCACAGTTAAATAAATTATATTAAAAACAACGTAATAAATACCCCAAACTCATCACTTCCTAATTATTCGACCACTCTATATTCTTTGGAGATCATTTATATCTTTTATATATGTGGCAGAAATGCCACACAATGGTGTGCTACTGTTCGCCTTTTTCCACTTACACATTCCTAATGCGGTGATGTCATAGTGCTAGCTTGAAATTGGCCACAGTAGGAGTCTTTAAGGAAATGGGCAAACATGACAATCCTATCACCGGCTGTTATTTCCAGTCATTCTTACCCCTGATCATTGCGGTGTCAAGAGGAGTCCCACGGGATCCTCTACGATCCTCTTTACTTTTCTCCTCTTGCATTGTGCTAATGTAGCTCAATTCCACCACCACGGCAGCGGGAGGAGGTGAAATGGCCAAGTATTTGAAGCCATTGCTTTGTCTCCTAGTGGAACCATTCTTCTCTCAAGACTGAAAGCTCTCAACCAACAGAGCTCTGAGTTCTAGGCGGGGAAGCAAACTAGGTCGATACTGACACGATACGGACAAGCCAGAGCTGGCTCCCCTCCACTGCTGGGTTCTGGGCGCCATGTGTCTGTTGCCGGCTCAAGACACATACTGTGTATTGTGTATTGTGTATGAGCACCTTCACCTCAAAGGTCTCGTTTCTCCCACGACGCTGTAACTGGAGTTTTCAATAGGTGACTGACTACACCCTTCTGGAAGGCCAACGGCCTCTGGGTGATTTAGTACCTGGTTAAAAACTAATGAATGGAGACCATCAACCAATTTTCTAATTTTGCAGGAAAATGAGTTCCTCAGAAGCGAGGTTGTCTTTGATAGGAAGTCTGTGTAGAAGGTGAGTCTACAGACGGCTATGCTGATGCTGGCAGAAGCATTGTGGGCACAGGAAGCAAACCGAAATGTGTTTCAGTGAGAGCAAAGCATCATTTTCTCCAGGTGGCGCTGTCTGACGTCTCGGGTTGGTCACTGCTGGCAAGGGGAGCCCATGAGATCAAGAATGTAGGGATCAGGTGGCTCAGTTGGTTAAGCATCCAACTCTTGATCTTAGGGTTGGGAGTTCAAGCCCCATGGGCATGAAGTGTACTTAAAAAAAAAAGTAAGGATCAAGCTTTTTATCCTTTTAGTTGGTCTTTCTTCAGGCTTTTCATACTGCTCTCTGTCACTGTCTCCCCATGGCTTTCAGATCGCAACCCAAGTTCGTTAGCATGGCTGTTCTCATTTGGAGCCCCGTCTGTCCCTGAAGCTTTGTGTCAGGCCCACCTCAGCCCCAGCCAGGCGGCCATGCGCCATGTTGAATGCTTTCTTCTCCCACAACCTGTCCCAAGACCCTCCACCTCCCTGCTTTTGCACATGCTCTTTTTTGGAGCATGCTTCTGCAAAGCATCCCAGAGCCGATGGGGAGGGGACATGGGGCCTGTGAGCTCTGCCTGCCAGGGCCAGGGAGAGTGGAGGACACTGTGCCCCACTCTGCCCCAGGACTGTCCTAGTGAATGAGACCAGGGGTTGCCCCACTCTGCCAAGGCCCAGCTGCTCGTGCAAAGTCTACCTGGGGCTCAGTCAGAGCCTGCCTTGGGGGAACAGCTGGTACTGCATTGGGGCTCCCAAGGTCTCTGGGCCCCAGTGACTTCAGGGTATGAGCTGCAGAATGAAGGTTCACTAGAGCTCACGCTTGCCATAGGTGTTCGCGTGTCCCCCACCCCCCTCTAGTCACTTAAGGAGTGTGCGTAATGAGCATGTGGGGGTAGCAATAAAACCTTGGAGGCCTGGGGAACCCCGTCTTTTCTAGAACATTGCCAGCTCCAGGCCACTTACTGCCAGTCCTTTTCATTGGAGGACTCTCGTTAACAAAGCTTTTTCCTTATTTTGACCCGAAACCGCCTTCCTGTGACATCCTCCTGTTGGTTCTGAGCCTAAAAGGAAATGCCATTTCCAGCCAGGAAATTTCCAGCCTTTGGTTTTTTTTTTTTTCTTTTCTTTCTTTTTTTTGACAGCCGCACTCCCTTATTGATTCTTCCTGGGCTTATTACCAAGGAAAGCCTTTAGGACTATTTTCAGAGGCAATGAGATCAGGCCTCTCGTAGTGTGAATATGCAGACAACCGAGAACAAAGTAAGCATAGGACTTTACAGTGAAACATGTCAGATGTCGTCATGTTGGCTCAGGCCCGTCCTTTCCCAGCTGGTCCCAGCTCGACGGGAGCGAAGCCCACCGCCCACTGTTGCAATCCAGCCGGGATGGCAGGAGAGAACCGGGAACCACCAGCATGGCCTCCGGGACCTCGGAGAGGTTCTGGAAACCGGCTGGTGGGGAGAACGCGGGGACCCAGGCGAAGGGGCCCCCGGCGTGGGGAGCAGAGCGAGGGGGACGCTGCTCATGGACCCTGAGCAAGGTAACCGGAAGAGGGGCATTTGCCGGAGAGCAGGCAGGGAAAAGGGCAGAGAAGCAGGTAGCTGGGGAAGGACTCTTGAGCCCCACGTGGAGCACCCAGGTCAGGGATCCCCGCAGCCAGTCCCCAGACCCAGACGTGACCTACCGGGGCAGTGAGAGGGGGATGGGCCAGTCAGTCTGGCAACCTTCCTGCATTGGAACATTTTGCCCTGATCATAAAAGGTATTTCCAAAGAGTCTGAATGACAGAAAAATGTTCAGTTGAAACTGAAAATGCTGCTGTTGACCCAATTATGTAGTAAAGATCTGTGGGCTGCGTGTAGACTATATACATGTACCAAGGAAGGAATATTCTGAACACACGTTCTAGATTGGGAAATTAATCAATTAATTGTCACGCTATTGCTACTTTGTTCACCACCTGTTGCATACGTGGGCCTGGGATACATTCCCTCACACACCAAGGGCTGAGCAGACTTTATTGGGAGAAATACACAAGTGAAGATCAGCAAGAAGAGACACGAGGTCTGCATCTTCCCAACATCCCCTGGACTGGCATGCTGGGCGCATCAGATGGAGGAAAGCAGTCGCCTTCCACTTGGGGACCTCGGGGTCCCCAACCCCGAGGAGTTCCAGGCAGCCACCAACCCTTTTGCTGGAGCAAAGGGGCTCCTGGTCCCCCAGGAAGCTGAGAAGAGGAGGCCCCAACAACCCAGAGCAAGCTACTGGGGTCAGTTTCTCATGATCCCCCTTGGATGCTGCAGACGACGCCCTGGTTCTCACAAAGCCCCCAGCATCGCAGGGAGAGAGACAAGGATCCAGAAAAACCACAGTCCACTGGCATTTTTAGGTCTCCTCGAAGAGCTGCTCAGATTCTGATGTGGTTCATCATTTGAGCCTGCCAAGATTTTTTGAATCTGGGCATCCCACATTTGCTGTCCCTCATGGCTTTGTGTCATCAGTGTGGTCGACAGACATGTTCTCAGTGTCTTCATCCCACTGGCCTGAGGAGCCAGCCTCTGAGTGGGCCCCCGGGGGGTCCTCAGGGCTGACTGGATCCATGGACGCCCCCCTCCCTCAGCCAGCTGTGAACCTGCCCAGAGGTGCTCTCGGCTCACTTCGCCCCTTTCTCAGCCTCCAGGCTTCTCCCCTTGCCACCCAGCCTCGTGTGAGTGAACTGCCTCCAGGGCCTGTGGCCTCCAGTCCCTCCCTCTCTCCAGGCCCACTGCCACCCTGCAGCTCACACCTTCTTTGTGTACAGCCTGAGCAACCACCGCGGGCTCCTAGAGGGCCCCGGCTTCTCACTTCTTCCTCCGCCTCCCCATCTTTCATTCAATCGGCATCATCTTTTAGACATCTGAATGGAATATCATTCAGCAATAAAAAGGAACAGCCTGCTGATTCATGCTCCCACACGATGAACCTCAAAACACAAGGCTGAGTGAAAGAAGCCAGAGGCAAAAGACCACATATTATAGGACTCCATTATAGGAAGTGTCTGGAAATGGGGAGGATACAGCAATAGAAAGTAGATCAGTGGTGGCCTGGGAGTGGGGGTGGCAATGGGGATTGACTACAAACACACATGTGGGACTCTCTGAGGTGATAGAACATTCTAAATCAGGATTTCAGTAATATCACACGCTCCTGTAAATTTACTAACAGTTATTGAATTGTACACTTGGGAGGGGTTGATGAGGATGGATGGGGCAATGTTTTGGTGTGTTCTAGAAGATTCTAGTATATTCTAGAAGATTCTAGTATATTCTAGAAGATTCTAGTACACTCTAGGAGATTCTAGTATATTCTAGTTTTGGTCATCATGGTGCATTTACGAATAAGATTAATGTTACAATAATTCTTTACATAAAGAAAGATTTTTTTTTTTTAACCAAAGAGACAATGCATATATTTTTATTTTAAAAAGATCAACCCGATCATATTATCTGCTTAACAACTTTCTTGAACCCTGTGCCGGCATGACTCAATCCAGGGGCATTACCATGGCATTTGGTGTCCCCTGCCCTGCCCCTACTCATTCCTCCTTAAGAGCACCTTCGTCCCACTGGCTTGCTCGTGGTGTCCCCAGCACGGATGCGTGTTTAACCTTCAACTCTGCCTTGTGTCCTGGACACACTTCCCTTCATCTTTGAAAGCCCAGCTCGCATGGCACCTTTGCTCTGGTGGGATTGGGGGCTCTTGTATCTCTGTTCTCATATCCCCTCCATGAAAGCACATTTCATATGGCCACCTGCCTCTGTCTCCTGTAGTGGAGGGTAAGCTCTCGAGGGGACAGCCTGTGTCCTACTCATCTGGGCAGTCCCAGGGCACGTTGTGGGCGCTCAACGGCTCACTCATTTATTCAACAGTCACCCATTTAGAGCTGGCTCTCTCGGTCTCTGCATAAGCACCATCTTGGGACAGTGAATTCTTTGTTGCCAGGGGACTGTCCTGTGCTCTGTAGGGAGTCAAGCCTTCCTGGCCTGTCCCCACTACACGTCAATGCACCCCACTGCCCAACACACACCTGGGTCGCGATGACCATATATGGTCTCCAGACCTTATATATCCTGGGGAGAGAATGCTGGCTTAGGGCTTTTGGTGTGATAAGCACCGTGCCTGGAATCTTCCTTACGCTTCTTGCAGAGCATGCTGGGACTAAGGACTGAGCGCTGCAGCCCCCTCCTAGTTACCACTCGCCCACCTGCCCTGGGCGCCCAGATTGCTGGGGGCCGCAGAGCCCAAGTCAGCCTCCCTCCCGCTTGCAGGCGCTTTAGTTGAGTGTTGATTTCTCCTACCTCTGTCTTCACCTTTTATGTTTTAAAACAGTTGCCTTGATAGGAAGAGGCTCTGCTTTCTCCCCATCACCCATGAGGAGCCCACTCTGCCACAAGCACAGGCTCGTCCTTTCCTCCCCCTCCAGGTCCTCTGGGACAGACATGAACAGAATCCTCTCCACTGTCCCTGGGCTGTTAGCAAGTCGCAGTGCAGCTGGGGATTGGCCTTTCAGCGCCAGCGGCTGAGGGCTGGGGAGAGCCTCTGCTCTCTGCTTTGCCAGGGTCACTCCTCCTGCTCTTCGTCCTTTCAAACACCTGCCCACCCCCGAGCATCCTGGGAACCCAGGGCCTTTCCGGAGTTGCCTCTGAGGAATGGATTATTTGTGTTTTCTCAGAATTTGTAAAAGCCTCCCTCCCATCCTTGAGCCGCCTTCCTGTTCCTCGAGTTTCCAGCTCCGCCTGTTCTGAAATCTACTTCCTCAAGTCTCTAAATAGTGTTCATTTTAATATTAAATGTTTATACACTCACAGAGGCAGATTCAAACACAGACTGACTCCGCGGTCGGTACGATCAGCCGCTCTACCACTAGGCGTCCAGGTTTCCTTCCAGATTTACTTTCTTGGTTATCACATTACCTTAGTTGGAGTCCCTCCAGACAGAGACCCGGAAGGAAGGACTTGAGCGAAGGTGGTTTTTTTGGGAAAGCGATCCTGGGAAAAGCGGGCAGGGGAGTGGGGAAGTGAGGCGAGGGGGGAGGAAGCTTCCAGAGCCTGGGCTGCAGTGTGCATGTGCACTTGGACAGTGCGGGCTCAGTCCCCGTGCGGAGCCCTGGGAGGCCCTGGAGGGCACCCCCTGAGCAGCCAACACACAAGGAGAGGACGCTGGGCTGTCGATGCACCGAATCGTGGTCCTCGGTGGTCGTGGCTTGCTTTGTTGAGCAGAATTAAGTCCACGGAAGCGGGGTCTATTTCCTCCACCTTCTAAGAGCCGAAACTGTCAGCAAGGATCTGACGCCACACTCGGCCGAGTGGAGGGCGGAGCTCCCTGCGTGGCGGGAGATGCTCGGTGCCCCTGCACCTGCTTCTGCGCACACGCGGCGACGCTCCTCCGCAAGGTCCCACCTTTTCCTCGCTCTGGGCTGGACCGACGTGGAGAGGGGGTGTGTGGTAAGTGAGGGTCCCTAGCACTCCAGAGAGGGATTCGGGGCTCCCGAGCCCTGTGTGCAAGCTCACTGCCGGGAGCGCGCCCTCCAGGTGGGCGCCGACATTGGCCACCCCCCTGCTCCTTCCGGGGAGTCCCGCTGCGCCCCGTCCCCACGGAGGGCTCTGCAAGGGTGGCGGACTCCTGGTGTCCCAGCCTGGGGTGATCCCGAGTCCCTGTGAGGGCTCCTGCTGGTTTTCTCTGCCAAAGTTCCTTTTTTTCCTGGAAGAACGAAGCATCCCTTCGCCTTTGCATCTGTCCTCTGTTGGGAGGTAAGGAGGAGGGGTACCGTGACCCAACTCAGGAAGCCCCAGCCCTGGGGACTCATCATGGGTGTGAACACCCAAGCAAGGCCACTCTGAGTCCTTCCTGAATGGACACGCAGAGACTAGGAGAGAGATAAATGCCTCTCCCTTCCCTCTCCTGCCCCCCAGGCTTGCTAAGAGCTAACTAGAGATGCCCACCTTGGATGAATTTGCCTACCAGCCTCTTTCCGCTCCTTGCCCCCCTCCTTTCTTTCCTTACCTTTAAAAGCAGAGCCATGACCGTGGGTGCTGCCGCTGTCGTTTGTAGAGCCGGCTGGGATCTGAGAGTCCGTCTCTGCAGCAGTGGGCCCTGAACCAGGGTGGAGGCTCGCTGAGAAGCATTTAAAAACAACAGACCAGATGTTCACTTAGAAACATGGATGGATCTTAAAACATAGCCCCGAGGGCCCATAAAATAAAATTAAATACAAATGGAGGTAGTTAAATAAGATAGTCTGCAAGTCCCCTCTTAGGCCTGTATTTGTATAAGGCAGTGTGAGTCACAGAAGTTAGAAATAGGAACTGCGCCAGCAGATCTATTCACAGAGACCGCATCCTTCTGCCCCGAGGGCTGCTTTTGGAGGCATAAGATCTGGCCCCCTCTGGCTACCCTCTCTGGCTCTAGGGCAAAGTCCCAGGTGTTCACAGAGACCAGGACTTGGTTTCAAATCTCATACTGGCCATATACTAATACTTTGGACAAGCCACTTAAATTCTCAGAGCCAGTGACCTAACTTGGGAAATGAGGATAATAATACTCATAGAGTGTGTTGGACGGGGCTTGGCTCAGAGTGCGAGCCCAAGAAATGATGGGCAGCTCTCTTGCATTGTGGGTTGGCAGCATTATTCTGGGGTGGGAAGAAGACAGGCTGTGCATTTTATCCCATGGCAGGAAATGTCAAGGGCTCTGCCAGTGTGGAAAAGCCCAGAAAGGAGGGAGCAGAGGTCTGGATATTGTCCACAGCCTGTCAGCTCCTGCTGGGTGTCCTCCAGGCCCCCGTCACCGGGACCAGCTTTGCATTTGAGGAGGGCACGCTGTCCACCCACCCCCCCAACTAGGGTTGGTCATGGGACTGGGCTCAGCCTATCAGAATTCTGAGGCCCCAGGGATTAGTCATGGTGTGAACCCCCAGGCAAGGCCACCTGGAGCCCTTTCCTGAGTGGACATGCAGAATGAGGACAGAGAGAAATGCCTTTTCCCCTGGGCTTGCGAAGAGCTACCCAGAGATGCCCACGGTGGGTAAATATGGCTGCCAGCCTCTCCCCACTGGGGCCGGGCACTCAGTATCAAGGCAGCTCTCTATTAAAGTGAGTATTGTGGTAAGTGGGTAAGGATGTTTGAGGACCTTAAAAAATATGGTCTAAAACTGATAGAGGAGAATAAGTCTCCAAATAGCTGTCAAGTTTGAATCCTAAGAGCAAAAAAAGAGCACTTGATTTATTGGAAATATATGAAGATATATTGAAGGGGTTCAGGACAGCCCCCCAACCTCCGAATGTGCCAGCTGGGCCTGTGGATTATTTTGATCTAAAGGCACTTGAGACTCTGCAGGCTGAAGGGAAATTCTGTCCCTCCATAACCACACAGAAGAATCTAAATTGAGGGTGTTTCCCAATACGATTATTAACAGAGAAAAATGTTCTGAGTGACCCATCTGTATGGCCGGGCAAACATCTGATTACCAACCATCTGCTCTTCTTACCTCCGTGTGAAGTGCACACCACCAGCCCCTTCTCAGTTCGGAATGACATATGTACTTCCGGCTGTCTGTCTGGCATTTCCACGTCTGTGTGGATTCTCCATACCTACGCTATTCAATGTAATTTCTCCTGTTACTCCATCTTGTGGCAATTCGATTCTTAATCTAGCTAGAGGGACCTTTGAGGTTGCTTCCCACCCAAGTGCAAAGACCACCAGTGGCCCCTGAGCAAGGATGGACAGATAGATACACGGAAAGAAGAGGGAGACTGAGAATAGATCCACGCCGGTGGGAACCGGACTATGACAGAGAGTGGAGAACAATCCCGGGAAAGAACAGACGGTTTAATAAATAGCTTTGGAAAATCTTGCTCACTCTGTGAAAAGAAAGTCGAATCCCTACTTCTTACCCTTATACAAAGGTGAACCCCACTGAGATTTAAAAGCTAAATTTGAAAGGTGAAGCTATAAAGCTAACAGGAGAAATTGTTGAAAGATAGATTTGCAATTTGGGGGTAGCCCAAAGCTTCTTAAATGAGATCCTCAAAACCTCTCTCCCGAGGGAGAAAAACGCATGCATTTGATGATATCAAAATTAAAGATTTTGCTAAATGGTCTTCACAGAGGGGGTTAGTAAATAATTGATAGATTGGGAGGTATTTTTTACAGTGTCAGAGCGGATTAGGATAGTGGGAAACATTGACTATGAATCCTAAATTAGATGTTAGTGTTATAGAAATGCTAAATCTGTAGAGGGATTGTATTGTGGTTTATGTAACAGAATGTACTTGTTCTTAGATTTACATTGAAATATTTAGTGGTGAAGTGTCTGAATGTTTGCAACTTACTTTCAAATATTTCATCAAAATATATGCTTATATATCTATATAGATATAAATATATCTAAAATATCTAAAATATAAATATATAAAATATATGAATATACAAATATAAAAATATATAAATGTATAAATATAAATTTACCTATAAATCTACCTATAATTTATAATTTAATATATATTAAATTATATTAATATTATATATTGCTTATTATAAATATTTATCATATTAAATTATAGTATATAATTATAATATATAAAACATATAAATATATGTATTATATATAAATATATAAAATATCTATAAAATATATTTAATATATAATTATATTAAGTTATAATTATAAATAATTAATATAATATGACATATATTAAATATAAAATATATATTGTATTTAATATAATAAATATTAATTTATCTATAAATATATAGATGTAAATATATAGATATAGATTTATTCCTGCTATACCTATACCAAAGAAAGAAAGAAAGCGGATGTGGAATAACATGACAGTTGTTTAGTCTGTTATGATGGGTCACTTTTTTGTTAGCTTGAGATTTTTCAAAATAAAAGTTGGAGAAAATAGCAATAACATCACATTCAGAATATAGGTGGAGCTCTTGAAAATGAACAATAAAGAAATCAAGAACGAGTTAGAAAAATGGGCAAAGGGCAGGAGCAGGCAGCTCACAGAAAAGGGAACCCGAGTGTAGTAAGGACACGACGAAATGCTGAGCGTCACCCTTAACTATAGAGAGGAGAAACTAAAGCAGAAGTTAAGATACACGTTACGTCCATCAGGTCATAAAAACTGGAAAACCAAGGTCAAGGAGGCCTTGGGGAACCAGGAGCGTTGTTAGGCTAGATCCAGTGGTCTTAGGGAGCAATCTGAAAGTGCAGAGGGAAACCGAGCATGCTCGGACCCTAGGACTTACCCGTCTGTTCTGAATGCCTCACTGACTCACTTGTGCTGAGATGTTCATGCTACTTTCTCATCTTAGGGAGGCTGTGAAGCCTATCACCTACAGACAGGACCAGGCAAATGAGGTAAGCACCTACCACTTGGGGTCTGCTTGTTATCCAGACCCTACTAGAATAAGCAACCAGAATGTTGGCAAGACTCCAGAGTGAGGGACAGGAAGCTGGAGGATTGGGGTTCGGAACCTGTGGAAGGCTTCAAGACTCAGGGGTCTGGAATCAGTTGCATGAGGAAAATAAATACAATTCTATCTATTGCATGTTTAAACTTATGAGTATAGATTTATTCCTGCTATATTACCACTAGGAGCTATTGGCCTCCCTAACTCCGCAGGAGCCAAATGAAACATAATGTTTAACCCAAAGGATTGAATCCATAATGGAGGAATTTGAGGCAGAGGACAGTCTAAGGGGGAGGAGGCAGAATTCTTGGCCCAGAGGGGGGCAGGGTGCTGGGGAATCCCACGGTGTAGCACAGGAGAGATTTTACGCATGGCCCCAAAAAAGATTTTCAAAGATCCTGGAACGTTTTCTTAAGAGAAAAATATTAATGTGTCTTCAAAATAAATGACCCCAGTTTGTTTGGATGCTAACAAGTTCTGAGCAGCCTGAGTGGAGATCTTTTCAGGGAAGAAAATAAATGGGATCATTTCCTGTGTAGAAAAATATCCCTCATGTTTTAGGAGATTAATGTACAGGTTCTTTTTTTTGCAGGTGTTGATTGTTACCTTTTAACCCTCAAAGACACTTAAATTCCAGTGCCTCTGTGTCTCCAATGCCTCTGTGTCTCCTGACGTGAAGTAAGAGGCCGGTATTGAACTCGCTATGACCAGAGGTGAGGACACAGAGCTGTCTCTGTTGAGCGTCCAAAGAGTCTTGCTTGTTGAATTTACACAGGGACAAAACCTGAGCAGAACAACTCTTCTGGGTCTTCTGAGAAGTGAGTGTCCTCTGAGAAGAACCTGTTCTGACCCTTCTAGGCTCCTGCGGAGAAGGCCAGGATGGGAGCGAGGGACGAACGGGGGCTGAACGGCCACCCCGTGTCCAAGCCTGGCGAGGCCTCCTCCATGGTCAGTTTTGTGTCTCCCACCCTTCCTGCCCCGATGCATTCCCTCAGCATTCCCTCCACCCAGCTGACAGCTCAGAACACTGATCTCCCAAGCGATTCAAGCAGCTTGGCCCCCATCACAAGCTAGTTCATGGGCAGGCGAGGATTCCAACTCCAGGTGGAAATTTCTACCACACCAGGCTGTCACAGTCCAATGGCAACTGAAAAATCTTTTTGAAGCTTTCTATCAGGCCTCACTCCGGCTCCAGCTAGTTTCTCTGAGCCCATCCGAAAGGTGTTCCCCACCCTTCGGAAGATGCTTTGCCCCCCGGCCTCCCCTACCCCCCAGATGCCATCAGCAGAGGGAGTCTGGGCATTTCAGGTGACCCAGAGCCCCGTTCTGTATGCAAACTTTATTAAGATGCCACCTTCAGGTTCCAGATGTCATGTTCACTGAAGAACGGGAGGGAAGGTCCCCAGAAGCCACTGGGGCCCTCACGGAGTGAGGCTCAGCCGCGGGGGGGGGGGGGGGGGGGGGGGGGGGGGGGGGGGGGGGGGGGGGGG
>CM053609.1:26795355-26858690 GCA_028646535.1 Procyon lotor
CTTTTCTTTTCTTTTCTTTTCTTTTCTCTTCTTTTCTTTTCTTTTCTTTCCTCTTTCTTTCTTTCTTTCTTTCTTTCTTTCTTTCTTTCTTTCTCTCTCTCTCTCTCTCTCTCTCTCTCTCTTTCTTTCTTTCTTTCTTTCTTTCTATTTATTTGCAACAGAGAGAGAGAGAACAAGAGAGGCCGGGAGGGGCAGAGGAAGAAGCAGGCTCCCCGCTGAGCAGGGAGCCCGCTGCAGGCAGGGCTTGACCCCAGGACCCTGGGATCATGACCTGAGCGGAAAGCAGACCCTTAACCCACTGAGCCACCCAGGCGCCCCGGGAATTATTATTTCAGTGATGATTATGAGCCCCTCCCTTTTATTGGGCACTTCCTGCAGCATCTACATCAATCTTCCTAACAGTCAATGAGGGAGGGGCTGTTGTTACTGCATCTTTGGGATAACAAAGCTGAGGCTTGGTGTAGGGCCCCCTGCCTGGGCTCCCCTGCCGGGTACCCGACTGGGCAGCCCACCGAGAGCTCACGTGAGCTGCCAGGAGCCCTGGGAGGTAGGCAGGGCCCAGTTTGGCTCCCATTTATGTGACTGGGAAAGCGTGCCCCCGAGAGGCTGGGCACTTGGTCGTGACCCACTGGAGGGCTCCAAGCCAGGACTTGACCTGGAGACGAAGTCGTGGCCCAGACCCAGCGTGTCCTTGGGTGTCTGCTGGCGGTCTTCACCGCACCCCTGCAGCAACCCCGGCGAGGTCTAGCTCCTCCGTGTGGGGGTCGGGGCCTGCGTGGCCTACTCGGACCGGGTGCTGGGATTTCAGGCTAGTGGGCTGGGAGGGTAGGTTGTCTTGAGAAGAGGATGAAGCAGAGGGCCTTGAGCAAGCACTAGAACTTCAGGGTGGAACTTCGGGCATCACCAGGGGTGAGCGCTCCCCAGACCTACAGATGGGGTCCTTCAAGAGCTCCTGCAGCCACACCCCAGCATCCTTGGCCTTGCTTTGGTTTTCGCCCTCCGACCTGACATACCTGCTGGAATCTAGCCTGTGTTCAGTCACCCGAACCGGCGCGTGAGCTGAAGGGACCCAATCTAGAAGCCGCAACCACCTCTCTCTCCCGGGAGGGCGGGCCTCTGTGTTGTGGGTCGGGAGGCAGACCGCCACGGCCAGTGAAGACATTTACAGAAATAAGGAACTCCTCTTATTCACCTCCCTCTTCCCGTCTGCCAGCATGTTAGAAGGAGCTCTCTCTACTCCAGCTCCGAAATCAGCTTGGGCTACAGTGCAGGGCTGGACATCCACCCCAGGTGAAGGCTAGGAGAACCTTCCTTTTACGGCCTCGGCTGTGTGTGCTGTGGGTTAAGCCAGGCGTGGACAATGGACAAGGCTAGAAGCGATTTCTCTGCCCGGCTTCTCACCCACTTCGGCTCTTTTCAATCTTACATTTGTACTGTGGCCCAAACGGGGCCCTCACTGTTAAGGTTGGAGCTCAGCTCCGTCTAAGCTTTTTTCTACCACTCTGGACCTTATCCTGAGCTTTCGGAAGATACTTCTGTTTGTTGGCCCATACTCTCTTTAAAGGGGAAGGTGTTTTGGATTTTCTGCCCGTTTATAAAGTGTCTGTGGGGGAGGGGCCAAGTTCCCCCGGGGGTGTAATCTATGCACCTGGGCTGCAGGTAGAAAGGTGAAGCAGAGCCCTGTGGACCCACAGGGGCAGATCTCTAGATGTGATGTGGATTTCAAAAGTAAATTGCAGACGGAGAACGTGGCTATTCACAGCCACGAGAATAAGCAAGCCAACAAGACTCCCCACCGAACAATATGATGCGCTTTCCTTGGGCACCTTATATGCTCGTAAATAACTAGAAATAGGCAAGGAAGCATTGTCAGGGGCCCAGAGAATGCTCGCCTCTGGGGAGAGGAGAGGAAGGGTCTGCAATTGAGGGACTTTAGCTTATCTGTAATGTTCTAATTTTTTATAAGAATTAGTTGTCTAATTAAAAATTAATACTTAAAAAAGTCTGCTCTTTCTTGTGGTTACCCCAGACTGTTTGAAGCCCCAGGCTGGTGTCCGGTGCCCGGGGGCACGTGCTCACGCTCCATCCGTGTGAAGAGCACCTTACATACCAGCCGCTTTACCTGCGTGAGCTCACTTGTCAGCAGCCGGCCTCGGGGGCCTGTGGCATGACGTCAGAGCCTTTGATCTGGTCCCTCTGAGCTCCTGTGCTTCCAGACCCTGGACGTAATTTCTTTAGCCTCACTGCTCGAGCGCAGCACACTGTGTCATTCTCCGACTGCCTGGGGGTTTTCATCCCCTCTTTCTCTTTCCTTCTCGCTCTACCAGGGCAGGTCCTGGCTGCCCCTGGGGGAAGACGATTTGGGGAGGAAGGCATTTTCTATTTTGTTTTGAATCGGCTTCCGGAAGCTGCCCTTGGGCTGGACGCTTGAAGGAATTTGCAGAGAGCCTAAACCATCCCCCGATCCCCGAAGACTAGATTGTTGTACCCCATTCGCTCTCTTGACTCCTCAGATATTTGTGGGTCATCTACCATGGGCTTGGAACCGTAGTCGTCAGAGTCTGCTGCTCTGTGGACCTGGAGCCCGTCCGCCTCTTCCTGGTCCTGTTGTCACTCCTCAGGCCAGGCCACTGTCCCCTCTGTGTCCATCCTCCCATCATTTCTCCTCTCTCCAGCCAGAGCGAGCATTCTAAACCAGATCTGATCACACCCCTCCTTTGTTGAAAAGTCTCCATGGCTTCCCATTGCTCTAGGGTCAAGTCAGCGACCTTGGGACTGATTGGTGTGACCCCAGTGACACCTGATTGGTGTGACCCCAGCTTTCATCTGCAGCGTCTGTGCTCCAGCCACACCGAACCCCGTCAGGTCCCCCAGTCCCACGCTCCGGTCTCTGAGCCTTAAAACATGCCCTTCCCTCTGCCTGCAACATGCTCCCCACCATCTCATTTATTTCCGGCTAATTTCAACTTCAGCTTCGGGTCTCAGGGAGCACTTCTTCCTGGCAGAAGCATCTCGAAGCCCTCTCCTCCTACACCTGCACCCAAATGAGTTCTGTGCATCTCGTCCCCGGGTCACTTATCACACTTGATATAACTGCATGTTAAATTTGCCTGTCTCTCCCACCAGGCTATAAAGTCGTGAATGCAACATCTTGAATAATAACAGTGACAACCCCCACGGCAGGCTGAGCTCTTTCATGTGCCAGGCACGGTGTTAAGTGTTATGTATGACCTCCACCGTCTAATTCCCACCTCCCTGGGTCAGTCCGGGATTCAAAGCTCAGCAGCCTGACTTGGGAGCCCGCCCCTGCCCCCAACGAGAAGGGCACGTCTGATTCACGATTATATCCCCAGCTCCTAACACAGCGCCTGCTGTCTAGAAGGAACTTAATAACTCTTTGTTGAATGAATAAATAAATCAAGAGATGTTCGGTGATGGGCAGCAAATGTAATCCCTGCCTGGATAAGTTCCTTTTAAATGCAGCAAGGGGAAGCAGAGCCACGTTATTGATCCACGCCTGAAACCAGTGGCCTACGTAAATAAGACAACCTGAAGACTCTCGAACCACACGGCACCACTGCATCTGTTTGCTGGGCTTGGCCGGTGGGATTTAGTAAGATGGGGCTGGACACATAGAGAAGGTTCTAGAGTCTGGGGAGGAGCCCGGGTCCCCCAGGACCAGGTCTGGAAAAGCCATCTTGGGAGTTTCAAGGAAGCCAGAGCCCCAGAAGGACCTGAGAACTGTATCACTGTAGGGAGATTGATGGGAGAGAAACAACCCATTGGTTGGACTCGAATTTATTTTCTTCTGTCCAAAGCGGCATTGCTCCTGAGGATTTAAAATCAGTGGTTCTCAACTAGGATGCTTTTGTCCTCATGGGACTTGGGTAATATCTGGAGACACTTGTCGGTTGTCACCAGCGAGGGTGGGGAGTGCTGCTGGCCTCTGATGGGTAGAGACCAGATCCTAAGACGCACGGGACAACCCCCCTCCCCGCCGCCCCAATACTGCACTGTCAGGCCCTGAACGTCCTGGGTGCTGAGGTTGAGAAGTCCCATTTAAACAATGGAACAAGTGGACCTAGTGAGTAGGTGAGGTGTGTGGCAGTGTCTCCTCTGTTGGCCTTTGACTTGCTTGAACAGTGAGGCCCGTGACGGGATGGACTGGTGTGACGGAAGCCCTCTTTACTCCCCACTGCTTCCCCCACTGGGAACACATCACCAGCGACTCAGTGCATCTCGGCACCGCCCCCCCCCATCCCTCACCCTTCTGTTATCACTGCAGGATCAAAAGTTTGAAACATTTGGTGCCCATATTTGAAAAAAGCGGAGCGAGGGGCGTCTCTGATGCGAGCAGGCTGGGCTTACCCTCTTCAGGGGACCCTGCTGTGGGAGCACTCACACGGCTCGCAACTGTGGTCACGGCCAGAAGCAGGCGGGGTTAGAATGGGGTGGGGGAGGCCGCTGGGGCCCACCATCAGCATTTGCCCGGGCAAACTAGAGAACTTGCCTTTCCCATGCCCCCGCTGCCGGCGGCCTGACCCCTTCTTTGTGGCTGATGCATATTCACACTGTACACGTGTCTGGAGTACTCCCTAGGCTAACATCTGAGGGCTGCCTCAGCCTTAAAGGAGCAACAATCTCTTAGGACATAATAGAATAATAGAATTCTCTATCTCCTACTGTGTTATTTCAGGTCCTACAAAAGGCAGAGACAGAATTAGGCGTGCACAACCGTTATTGGGGGGCTCTCCTGTGAAGGGTGAAGGACAAGGAGCAGGCAGGAGTCTGACACCCGGGAAAGGAGGGAGGGAAGGAGTGGGCATCGGACAGGGGCGCTCACACTGCGGTGCAGTCCTGAGAAACCTTGATCCAGTCCGAGGAGCATGTCCCACACGTGCGGTGCCCGTCTGCGCCAAGCTCAGCCCCCGGCCCCTCCTGAGCCTTGACCTTGGGCGTTGCTTCCCCAGGACGTCTCCGCAGGAGCCCAGTTCAACTTCTCACCTTCTGAGACGACGAGAAAAGTACTGAAATGCAAACTCCTGCCTCGCGGCTCTCCTGACCCCCAAGTGCAAGGTGGCTATGCTCCCTTGGTTTTCTCTTCCCCGCTCGGCCCGTCACCCCCTTCAGTGGATGGGGTCAGTTGCCCGCTTAGCCAGCCTGCCTTCTGGTCCCGGCCTTTGCACGTCTGCTCAGGAGGTTCTCGTGCCCAGAGAGCCTCCTCTTTCTCTGCAGTCAAAACGAAACCTGCCCAGTGCCTGGCCCACGCCGACTCCTACTTCTTCCAGGATTTCTTCAGCTCCCGCTGACGTCCCCACTCCTGGAATTTCTCGTTTATACAGGAGTGTAGCCATACCATAGCCCCTCATTGTTCTCGGGTCGTTTCAGTTGTTGCGATTATGTATCTTAAACAAGCGTACAAACGCCTTGAGGGTCAGGACGGGATGAATCCGTTTCCTCTCCACTATCTCCTTTGTTCCTTCTCTTCCTCCCTTCCTGCCATTTATCAGGTGTCAGGTCTTTCAGTAGAAACGGATGGAACTTTCTTCCACCCTGATGGGTCATGGTGTCCTGGCTGGGTCCCTGGTTGGCACAGTTGTTGTTCGGTTGGTTTGTGTTGGTCTCCGACTGGCCTGCATCTGGCTCGTTCTCATCCGTCCCTGGATGCCAGTGATCTCTAGAATCCCCTTTTCTGGCCTCCCCAAATTAATCCCTGTTCTTAGCGTCTGGATTCATCCTGAGGAACCAGTGACTTCAAATAGCCCTCAATGTGACTTCTCCCAAAGGACTTTTTGACTAGGTCCCGAAGAGTGGGAAGCTCAAATTCTAGTAAGTTCCATGCATGAGTTAGACTCCTTAATCTCCGGTACAGTGGCCTCTAGCTGTGTGTGGCTATTTAATTAAAATTAAAAATACAGTTCCTCACTAATGGTTGCCACATTTCAAATGCTCAGGAGCCCTGTGTGGCTAATGGTCACCTATTGGCCTCATAGTATGTTTCCATCATCAAAGAAAGCCCTACCGGGCGATGCTGAGATAAGGAAAGGCATTTTTTAAAAAGAGCAGGTCTGAGCTGTATCCAGAGCTTCCTTTGGTCCTGAGTGATCTCAGGGAAGAGGTTCTTGCCCCATGTAAGAGAAGAGCCAAGTCTAAGGCGTCCTCACTGGGCCACACCCAGCCACTAAAGATGCCCGAGTGAGCACAGGCCTGGAGATCACGGAAGCAGTGGTCCTGGGGGTAGGAACAGGCCCCCATCACCTCCCAGGCCTCCCTGCCCTCTGGCTGTGGGAGGCCATCTCCAGATGGCCAGAGGCGCCCACTTGCAGAGTGGAACCCAGCAGAGCTGCTCCGCACAGCCTCCGGAGGGGGACTCGTTTAGCTGCAGCCCAGGTGTGGAATTCCTTATGCTTCTGACAATCGACATTCTGCTTTCGGCGGCAGTTGGTGTCAGTGATTAAGCAGGAAGCCGGAGGAGAGTGTGTGGGGCAGTGGAGAAGGATAGGAGGAGCGGAGGAGACAGAGGACTGGGGAGGGGGGAGGATGCGGGGTGGGGAGGGTGGGGGGCTGGATTTGACCCTTCTCCTAATCTGGAACCTCAGCCCACAACGCGTGTTCTGTGGGCCCGGAGCGTCAGCATCACAGGGGCGTTTGAGAAATGCGGGACCCCCCAGATCCCACCCTAGAGCTGTAGAAACAGATCTGCACTTCAGGAGGCCCCCGGTGCCTATCAAAGTTTGGGAAAAAGAGTTGGGTGGTTCTGGGCGGCTCCAGGCCTTCTCAGGAGCAATGGGTAGAAATGGCAGGAAGTGGAAGTTCAGCTCAAGGTCGAGATGAACTTTCTACCCAAGACAGTTGCTCTCAAATGCAACAGGAGGCTGTCTCTGGAGGGCATGAGCTTCCTGTACTCGGATCGTGGAGCTGAGGCTAGACAACCTGTCCTTCAGGATGGTAGGAAAGACTCGGGCAGGTTAAATGGCATCCTGGCTAAGTTTCCTAGGTGCGGGGCAGGCTGCCTGGGCTTGAGTCCTGGTTGGGCAAGAAGACGTTTCACTTGTTCTTATTTCAGATTCTGCATCTGTCAGGGTAATCTAGGACCTCACAGGGCTGTGCTAAGAATTAATGCGCTTCAAGTAGTGTAATAGTACTTGCCCATGCTAAGTGCTCCGTGTTAGCTGTTATTAGAGAGTACATAATTCTGTAGCAGATATCCATGTTTTTGGTTGGATCAAGGACGTTTGTATCTCTCTCTCCCTCCCAACCCTGCGATTCCAGCTCCGAGGGGGTGGGGGAGGATTTGGGGAATAACAATCATAGCCAGTGTTTTCTGAGGATTTAGTATGAGCCAGACATTACGCAAGCACCAGTTAATGGCTCTCAAATTACTTTCAGATACTTGTTGGCGTGTAAGAGCAGTTAGATTATAATCTGCATGTTTCAGCTTTAGAACGACTACTCGAGCCAGAGATGATGTGCTTGGTTTTGTCACCGACAGATTTATGCGGTGATGAGTGAGGGCGCAGAACTCCCCAGAGCTAGTCAAAGAGCTGTGTCTCTGGGCCACGTCACTGACCTGAGTCTCAAGAGGGTGGCAGGGGTGGTGGTGGTGCGGGACACTTTATTGCAGAAAAATAAGATGCGCGCTGCCTCCCAATCCTATTCGTGTGGAGGTCCCCAAAGGTTTAATCCCCCTTCTGTCCTTCTGTTGCTTTGGTGTTTGTAATCCCCAACCATGGGTTTCAGGGACAGACCCCACCCGATTGGTCTGGGCTCTTGCTCTCCCACTTCATAGCTGTGTGGTCAGGGCCAAGCCTCTTGACCTCTCTGAGCCTTGTCAAAAGGACTGCTTATGCTTCGTGCTTCCCAGGGTTGTGGCAAGGATTACGTGAGCACGTGTGAGACCGCCGAGAGAGGCACAAACGTTGGTTGTCATTTTGATGAAGCCTGTAAGCCTCTTAGGGGCTCTTCTTCCCCCCCAGTGCTTGCTCCATAATAAGGGGTTAATACATACTTATTGAATGTGCGAGGAATCAAGGATCTCCTACAGCCTGGGAAGAAACTGCTTCCGATGATGGGAGTGAGGTTTCAAAAGGTGGTTGGGAATGAAAGGAAAGATTGCCCTTTGGACCCAAAGGCGGGATCTCGCAAAGCCCGAGGAGTCCTTTCTTACTGCTGAGAACGCTCCCCCCCATATCCGTCCTTGCGTCCTCCCACTCTCATCTAATTTTTGGTGCTTTTGGTTAATTAATTTAAAGTGACGATAGTCCCTGATGAAGCTGTAAATTAGTTTCAAATGGCGCAGCCGGGCCACCCACTACTGGAAGATCGCATTGCAGTGACAACATTAAACCTCGAACAACCCTCAACAAGGCGGGAGGAGGGAATCCTAAAACCTCAAGTAAAAACACATTTCCAGCTCTCTTCCTTGCTGCAGCCCTTAAGAAAGTGGGACCAGATGGATGGTGGCTTTGATAATGAGAGAGGCAATCAACTTTAGATTAAAAAAAAAAAACACAACAAAAAACAACCGTAGGCCCTGCCCCGAAAGGATGAGTCTGGCAGTCAGACTCCAGACACATAACGTTCCATTTAAGAGGCTATTGACATATTAGCCGGGAACAGAGGGGGTTCTGAGAGAGGTCAAGCCTCCTCTCCTGGAGCATTTTCCACTGTTCCCTTACCTCTGAAGCCAAAGCTCTCGGCTCCCTAATTGAAAACACTGCAGTATCTTTGGCCGTTGGCGATGGTCAGATTTCCCCTGGAAATCACTAAGTGTTCTCCGGAGGCTTGCCTGCTGCCTGCCGCCAGATTCTAGAGAGAAGACATTTCTGTTTTTAATTTAACTTAATTATTATTATTATTATTATTATTATTTTTGGTTGGGTTGTGATTTTTTGCCAGGGGGGGAGGGTGGGAAGACAAGACACCAGGAAGAAAGAGGAGAAGTTCAGTGTTAAGAGAAAAGACTACCCCGAGGTCTCAAGATTTGGACTCCTGCCCCCGTTTGGCAGTCTACCAGTGGTGAAACTTGGGAGAAATTCTGACATTCCTTGTGCCTCCGTTTCCTCGTCTGTAAAATGGGGGTGAAAAAGCTTACGGTCCGGGGTTGCCAGGGGACTCAGGTGGAGTGACGGTTGTGAACACGTTGGGTAGGGAATGCCAAAGGCCTGGCCACGGCTCCCCGGGAGGATGGTTCTCAGTGATGGAACTGGGCGGAGCGTCGAGGGAACGAGGGTGTTGGGCATTTTTTCTGGCTCCGCCCCTTGCCGGCCCTCAGTTTGGGGGTCGTTGTGCGGGCTGACCCTCCGCTTTCTTCCTGTGTGACCAGGGCTGCCATGTGTCCCCACCGGCCAGCCAAGGCTGTCAGGAAGAGCGGATGAATGGTGTGCACCTGCTGGGCCTCGGGCCCTTCGAGCACACCTGGCACACGCTGGGCACTCAATAAATCATTGTCAAGTGAGTGGAGGATCACGGGAAGGGGCTCGCGTGAGGAGTGAGGGAACCCTGCTGGAAAGTGGTACGATTAAATTGATTTCTCTGTGATCGCGGCACATTCCTCTGGAGACCCTGTCCGAAGAGACAGGCCACGTGACTTCCTGTCGCTCAGCAGGTGGTTGGAGTCCCCAAGAGCAGACAGACTCAAATGGTATGAGACCTCGGTTTGGTCCAGAGAACATTTGCACGTTCCCCAGTTCAGTGCTTTTGGAAAACACAGAGATTTGGTTCTGATTCAAGCTTCTGCTCAGGCTTTTTTAAATGCTATTTTCGGTACTATTTATGAGCAGCGTGGGGACCGGGCCTGGACCTGTCTCATTCACTGACGAGTCCAAGCATCTAACAGGTGCCTGACACACAGGAGATGCTCAGCAAATAACTAATAAGTAGATGCGGGAATCTCTGTGCTCTTTCCCACCCCCAAGCCAAGATGAACCCCGAGGCTTGGCGGCTTCTGTACCACGGGGGATGGGCGTGAGAGCCGTGGCCTCTTGGAGCGAGGGTGGCTCCGTGCAGTGAGGTGACCCACCTGCAGGACCCCCCAGTGGGCTCTGGGTGATCGCAGGGGAAGGGCGAGGCCTGAATGCGGGGGGCAGTGCTCTGTTACCATTCATATTCTCCCGAGCCATAGCCAACAGCTCTGGAGATGTGCCCCTGGGATCCACCACTGCCTCTCCTGGGGCTGCTCCAGGCTCTGGCCGTCCTGGAGTTGAGAGCATCTTCTCAAGGAGCTCTTTGCCTCAAGACCGGGCGCTGCTCAGGCCACTGACTTCTCCGCGCTCTGCGGTCCCCAGACATTTCAGCACCCGCTTGCCTTTCTGGTGAGAAAGGTTGTTTACCCCCAGGGTCCTTGGAGGAAGGGAGAAGCTGCAAGGGAGAAGAGGGCTGGATAGAGCTGTGAAGGTCGAAATCTCACTCCGATGGCTGGCATTCTGGTCAGGCCCCTGGCGAGACGGCAGCTGGAAGATGTCTGTGCGCGCTTCACCCGTTCTCTGTTTTCTCCTCTCCTCTCCCTTCATTGCTCTTCTCCGCCCTCTGTCTGCTCCACCCTATTCTCCTGCCCACCCCTGCTCCAAAAATCGAGGCCGTGGGCGGCTTTAGCGCAGGGGAGATCAGGAGGCAGGCTGGAAGGAATTCTTCCCTACTTTCTAAGCAGGAGCTGGGGCGATCGCATTTCCCTCCAGCCCCTGGTGGCCAGCCACGGACAGTGTTGATCCCCTCGCTGTTTCTTTGACACTTGGAGGCTGCTCAGATCACGGCGCTGGGATGGTGCTGCGACCGACTGGCTATCATTTGCAACGTTTAGAAATGTCTCCCCTTCCCACCGGTCTCTCCCTCTCTGGCAGTCTCAGCTCTAACAGCTGGAAGAAATTTCTCCTTCATCTGCAGTATTCAATCTTTCACGAAGCTCCATCAATTTTGCCTTTGAAATGTCTTTTGTGCCGACCCTTTCTCTCGTTCCCACTGCTGATCCCAGAGGCCTGGCTCTCATCCCCTTTGCACGCCCGAGCTGCCTCAAGAACCTCTTGGCAGAGTTCCCTGCTCTGGCCCCTGGGTCTTTGATCCGTCCTGCACGGCCGAGCCAGACTCCTCTTTCTCAAGCCGTTTGCATCGTATGAGTGCTTCAGCTCGGGATCGCTAGGCTCTCCAAACTATTTGGCGTTGCCCAGACAGCTTTTTAGCTCCCTCTGCCTATAATTTCTTCGGTGGGCCGTGTTAATTACCTGTGGCTACTGTAACGAATCACACAAACTTGGTGGCTTAAAAGCAACAGAGTCTTGTTATCTTACAGTTGCGGAGCCCAGAAACCTGAAATGAGTCTCAGGGGCCCAAACTAAGGCATTGGCAGGACTGTGCTTCCTTCCCTGAGAGGCTCCAGGGAGAAGTTTTCCTTCCTCTTCCAGCTTCTGGCCGCTGCTCATATTCCTTGGCCTGTGGTCCCATCAGTCCTCTGTCTCTGTGGCCGGTCTCTCCGCGTCTGTGGTCACATTGCCTTTTCCTCTTTGTGTGTCAATTCTCCGTCTTACAAGCAACTTAGGGTTGCATTTCGGGCTCAGCTGGACTGTCCACGATCATCCCTGCATCTCAAGTTCGAACTTCATCACGTCCGCCAAGTCCCTTTCGCTGTGTAAAACGATGGTCACAGGGTCACGGGATTAGGACGTGACTGTCTTTGGGGACCATCATGCGTCCAATCACAGGCTTCTGATCTATTCAGCACTTCAGCAAATATCTGTTGGGCACCCACGATGTGCCAGGCGCTGTTCCGGGCAACAAGAGGCCTGAATGAAGACTTAAGAAGCCTTTTCATAGGGTCTCCTGCAGGGTGAGCTGCCCCTTCTCTGGGCTCTGTCCCTCCGGGAGCACGGTGGTGTGACAGCACGACCATCCCGTTCTACTGCGCCCACGCCTGGTATATTCCTGTCCCCCTCCATTTCCCCGAGCCACTCGGAGGTTGAGCTAACCTCTCATACCTGCCCTTAGTGCAGGATGGGACGCGTAGTCGGGACTCAGTGCTACCCTTCTCATTCATCCTAATATGCCTATGATTTCCTTCAATACTGAGACGGCTCCAATAATACCCTCTGCCTCCAAATTAAACGTTCAGGGTCTGGCTTTCCTGGTGTTCATCTCCTTGGGCCTGTGTGACTGGGGGGATGGCCCTAGTGGGCATCTGCCACCCTGCTTGGCCTGGTCCCCAACAATGTCCTCTACAGCTATCTAGCTGATGCTTGTCATTGCCCGTTTCTATTGCCCGTAGGCGTTGAGGAGGGTGCAGAAGGGGGAAAGCTGTGATGTCAGAGGATTGCTGTCTGCAGTGACTCCCGGGTCACACTTACCAGGGCTTTTCCTAGCATGGCCCATCCATCACCCCATGGGTGCTCTGCCAACACCATCATTTCAGATCTAGCAAAAGGGGGCTTCGTTTCCATAGGCAGAAACTCCCTAGGGAGAAAGAGCGTGTCGCTCCCCCCCGCCCCATGACTCTGTGGCCTGCCACAGAGCCTCACCAAGTAGACCTCGGTGGTAGATACTTGGATGCTGGGCAGGGCTTTCCGAGCTGAGTCTTGCACTCACTTGTCAGATGACTTTGGCCACGTCCCTATGTCGATTGTGCTGTTGTTTAACATTTGTGTTTAACTTGTCTCCAATTCTACCTTAGATAAGTAGACACTTATTTTATTTTTTTAAGATTTTATTTATTTATTTGAGAGAGATCAAGAGAGAGGGAGAGTGCACAGGCTTGAGAGAGAGAGAGAGAGAGAGAGAGAGAGAGAGCGTGCACACATGAATAGGCGGAGGGGCAGAGGGAGAGGGAGAAGGAGAGTCCCGGCTGAGCACAGGGTCTGTAGGTCACGGGGCTCCATCCTAGGTCCTGGGGATCACGACCTGACCTGAAGGCAGACACTCAACTGACTGACCCACCCAGGTGCCCCGAGTATAACGTTACTTTTAAAGGAAACATTGCATCTGTACCGTAGATAGAAAATGAGCATCATGATGGGATTCAGGGCAGGCTGCCCCAGAATGTCCCACTTTGGCATGTGGACTATTTCAAGCTAAATACGCTCAAGGCCCAACAGGGTCAGGGAGAGCTTTTAGTGCCCATACAGGGCTTAAAAGACTTTAGGTGGAGGGTACCAGGAAGAGAGCTGTTCTCATTTTCCTGTCACTTATCTTCCTCCCTTGAGTCCCAGAGCCCTACCCCCTTCTGCTTAGCTTAGGGTGCCGCCTAAGCCTTAGTTACCTGACCGTCTTCGAGGGTCTCCTGGCTTCGTGGGGCTCCCAGACACACAAACCTTAATCTGCCTTGTATCACTTCAAGGAGTCAGCCAGCCAAACGTAGAAGGGGAGAAGGGAAAACCGTTCCCTCCCTTACCGTCCCTTGTTATAAATACAATGCAGCTCTAAATAAATATACTAAAAACAAAGTAATATATCATTCACCTACAAATCGAAATAAACAATGCAATGCAGGGTAATAAAAATCGAATTGACTCACAAGATCTAACTGATTCACAAAAATGAGATCCTCAGTGAGAAAAAAGGGCTGGCTTAGGACCAGCCACTAAGAAAAAATATTAAGCTTGATGTCATTTGAGTTAAGAGGACCACGGGTTTCTACGCCAATTAAATTCTAATTTTTTTTTTTTTTTTGGCCTTGGGGGTAACCAGTACTGGGAATCCCACCTCGCACGTGTTCATAGCCAGAAAGGGTGCCTTCCCATGGCCCAGATGGCAGACACATGTTAAACAATTACGGTATATTAGTATGCATATCTTTGGGTCCAGGTAAAAGTTAAGATGCTTTCATAACTCACTTCACATGGAGTTATGAACCATAAATTACAAAATGAGCCCGTGAACTCTTAGGAGCGTTGCTGATAAACTGCCCCTCGCCAGAGAAGCCTCTAGTCCCTGCTTCCCTCCCCGCCCGCCACGCCTTTGGGAAAAATGATCCTGAATCCCTTTGTTTTTAAAAATACTTCAACCGTCTAGGACATTCTTGAACAGTATGTTGTTTAGATTTGCTGGAATATGAGCTTCAGAGAAATGCCGTGATGCCGTTAGCCATCTTCTAGGAGACGGGGGTAATCGGCTATGGTGTAGCTGTGCAACGAGGGCTATTCCAGAAGGACACGAGCTCACTCAGACCGCGCGCCCACTCGGATTAATCCGCAAGAGGCGGTAAGCGGGTCATCGAGTCCTGGTCTTGTCAGGCAGTTCCAACTTTCACCTTCGATGGAATTCGACGGTGAGGGCTGCGGAAAGGGCGTCCCCTTCTGCCACCTTCCACGACCCAGCTACTTTCTGTGGAGAGCAGTTAACCACTGAGGCTGCTGTCCTCAAAGTCCTGCTTGCAAGACTGGTCCTTCACTGACATCCAGAAACGGGGGCGTGGGGGGTCCCCACCATTCTCTAGTAAGGGTGGCTCACCTTCCCTAAATCGTCCAAGCAATACGATTCACGCTCATCACCTGCTTTCCTCCCTGGAGTCTGGAATTTGGGGATGCGGCCGGCAGGGGGTGCGTGACCCGTACCCCCTCCCACCTAAAAGTACCCCCTTTCCCCCAGTAAAAGCCACTGGCTCTGAGTCATTAATGAGCTTCCCTAGGAGACGGCATCACACGTGCTGTCACAACTCATTGCTGGGGGAATTCAGCACATCCTGGGTGGCTCCAAAGGGGGACAAATCTGGAAGCCGGTGCCTGGTTTCCTCCAGACTTTACCCTGCGCGCCTTTCCCTTTGCTGATTTTGCTCTGTGTCCTTTCACTGTAATAAATCACAGCCATGAGTATGACTATATGCCAAGGCCTGTGAGTTTACCCGGGGGTGGTCTTGGGGGCCTCGGTGCTCCTCCAAACCTTGTTTCCTGCACCTCATTGAGACTCAGAATAGAGTAGCCTCTGCTCTGAGATTTATACTTTGGAGGGCCCGAATCTCTCTCTCTCTCTCTCTCTCTCTCTCTCTCTCTCACAGACACACACACACACACACACAGACACACACGTGCGCATGCCTCTGACACTTGGAGCTCAGGGCTGGCCCAGCACCATCCGTAACCCTAAAGACCAGCTCTGCAACAGTCACCATTCGGACCCCAGGGAAACCCTTCTGTGCGTCTCTCGCCTACGTTCTGGAAACCTGAACCAGACGCCATGAAGGTCCCGTGCTCTCCGCTTCTAGCAATGCTGGAGGCAGACCGCGCTTCAGAGAGCAGGGCGGGTTGGAGCAGGCGGAGGGCTGGGTAAGAGAAAAGGCAAATTAATTAACTTGTCAAATCCTTCCTCTCAGCTTGAACGCAGTAGATTCTTGTATAACAAATTGCTGTTTCTCAGCGGCGCCAAGCATTCGTTCTCTTGTTTCTCTTCATATTCCCATCCCTGGTTCGGGAGATAAGAATGAACACAGTGCCCACAACACTTGCGAATGGGTGGTGAGACCTATTTTACTAGAGCGGACAATTCGTATTACTCTTAAATTTGCATATAGGCAGCTCCAAACAAAATGTGTGGGAAGTACGACATTGGTTCTGTCCACTGGCAGCTAGATGGACCCTGAACCACAGAATCGCAAACTGTTCTATTTCTATAAAAATATTTAATATCCAGGGGCATCCGGGTGGCTCAGTCATTAGGCGTCTGCCTTCAGCTCAGGTCATGATCCCAGAGTCTTGGGATCGAGCCCCACATTGGGCTCCCTGCTCGGCAGGAAGCCTGCTTCTCCCGCTACCATTCCCTCTGCTTGTGTTCCTTCTCTCACTGTGTCTCTCTCTGTCAAATAAAGAAGTAAAATCTTAAAAAATTTCATATCCAAATTTTTAAGAAATTAAATTGAGACGTTTCAGCTTCATTTAAGTACCTTTGACCAAAATATTTTATATTTATCATGATTTATATTTTGCCTTCTAATTTTTTTTTTTTTTTAAAGATTTTTATTTATTTGACAGTGAGAAACACAGCGAGAGAGGGAACACAAGCAGAGGGAATGGTAGCGGGAGAAGCAGGCTTCCCGCCGAGCAAGGAGCCCGATGCGGGGCTCGATCCCAGGACCCTGGGATCATGACCTGAGCCGAAGGCAGATGCTTAACGACTGAGCCACCCAGGCGCCCCGCCTTCTAATTTTTTTAGCCATTTCTAATATTTTAGAAGAGAACTCACTGAAATCACATCAAAACATAACTTTAATTTTTCCAATTTGTAGGTATATTTTCAGGTACTTTAAAAATGAAAGTACATTCACCGTTTATTCTCTTTGAATACAATCACCTTTTATATTCCAACCTTTCGATGATTATTGTCCGTAGAATCAAGTTTTGTGAAAAACATACTTGGAGATTTCGCTGAAGTGAAGGCAAAAATGTTATTAAATAAATATGAAGGAATAAACGAGCTGTCTCATTTTATTTTCATACTTATCCAAACAAGACCAACCCATTAATGGAGCACTCAGACATGCACACTAATAGTTAAATTCAGTTGTCTTTAATGGAAGACTTTGATTAATTTAAAGGCGACAACTGTACTAATTTTTTCGCATTGCGTGGTTACGACTACCTTTTGGTCCCGGTGGCACATGGGACATTGTAGTTGATGTAACAATCGGCAGTGTGTGAACTTGCACATGTAGACCCATGGTGTGTGGGGCCCACTTGTCTCTGGCCCTGGCCCTGCCAATGTCCAGGCACATCTGTGTCACCTCTCACCCCCCGCCCCTCCTCATGCACCCCTGCAGGAGGACGTGGTTTATGGTGAGGTAGGAGCCCCAGGTGAGGAGTGCTGGGCAGCCATGTGAACCAGGCCCCAGCTGACCCCGTGTGCATGAGTCACTAGGGCCAAGGCCACATCTAGCTGCCTATATGGGCCAAGGGAGAGGAAAAGCCCCGGGAGCCTCCCCAGTGGCCTCAGCGGAAGGCGCAGGAAGGCTTCCTCTACGCAGCCGTGAGCTTCTGTACACAGGGCTGGAAACACGGGTGCCGGGGAAGATGCTCAGGCTCTGTGCTGGGCAGAAGGGGGGTTTGACGTTTAGCGCTGCTGCTTTCTAGGGATGTCACCCTGAACAGATTTCCTTAACCTCTTTGATGTTGTTTCTGCATATGCAAAGTGGGAAGACTCATTCTCCCTTTTCAGCGATGTCATGAAAATTGGAGATTTGTATCTGAAACACACAGCATGTCCCTGGGATGCGGCTTAATACACATTAACCGGCGGTTTTGGACAGGGAAACTGAGGAAGGTTGTCGTGCAGGAGGCTAACGTCACACTGGTGGCTAGTAGGAGAGTGAAGACTCAGGCGTCCCGATGCGCAGTCTGATGTTCTTTCCACTTTCTGAGCCCTGTATACCCCGGTTCCTCTAAAACTCACCTGCTTCCCTCTCGACGCCTGGGTTAGGAAGGATGCTTGCTCTCTGAGCTGCGAGGTGCCTCCGTTGAGGACCCGTTCGCTTTCCCGGGGATCTAGCTCGGAGGATTTACAGCCCGTTTGAGTGCACACTGGAGGTCCCCTTACCTGTAAGTCATCCCACTGGTAATTAGATTTCTTTCTATTGTGGGAAGCCCGCGTGTGTAAATCCACAGAAACCTGGGACCAGATGATATAAGAGTCACCTGAGCCTCCGCACTGCCTAAAATGCATCTTCCAGGAAAATGATTTCTCTGGGCACATAAGTTCCTCTGCTCCCAGGGTATTGGGACCATTCCTGTAATGCCGTGCTCAAGTGATGTAGTGTTCAAGGCCCCCTCGGCAGCCGGCCCGGCTTGCCCTGCTCTCTGAGAAGACGACGCCTCCTGTTGCTGAATGTGATAAATGCAAAGGAAGGAGGCAGGGGGTGGGCGGGATCTGCGTCCTTCCCAGCCCACTCTTCTTCCCAGGCTAGAGGGACTCAAGTCCAGAGATTCTTACCCTTCAGGTGAGCCACTTGGAGGTCAAAGGCACTTGGAAGCATAGCGCAAATTGCTATCCATTTGTAGAGGATAGAATCAGGTACCTACCTCATACGGCGTATTATAACATATTCCAGATGGATTAAAGATTCGTGCATTAAATATCAAATAATAAGAAATAAAGAGTGTAAGATTATGTTTACATAAGATTACATGTAAGCCAGTCTATCTGCCTATGTATCTATTTATCAATGTATCTATCTGCATATCCACGTATCTATCTATCATCCATCTCTCTATTCCTCAAGGCCAGAGAGAGGGGCATATGTCATGTTCCTATTTCATCTCTATCTCTATATCTTGGGGTGAGGAAGGGCCTTCTAAATCTGGCACCAAACCCAGAAGCCAAAAGAAGAATGTTTGGCAAGATGGACCACCTAAAAATTAAAACGCAAAACATCAAGACCCCCCAAAACTGTACTGTGAAAGACGCCACGACAAACCCCCAAAATACAAATGCCTAAATGACAGCTGGGGAGAAAGTATTTGATACATATACTAGCGGGAAAACTGGGAATACTTATGCTATTGAAAGTATTTCTGCAAGTCAATCAGAAACAACAAAAACAAACAGGAAATGTATACACACGCGCGCGCGCACACACACACACGCACAAATAGCCCATTAAAGAGGAAACAAATGTAAAAAGATATTCTATCTCAGTATTAACCAAAGATATTTCAATGCAAACAGCAACGTGGAATTGTTTTTATTTTTGCCCACCTGATTAAAAAGATTGGTAACTGTCAGAATTGGGGGGAATTGAAGAAATGAGCACACACATAGTGTTGGTAGGAATGTAAATCCCTGTGACCTTTTTGAGGGTAATTTGTCAAGAGGTATATACACTTAGAATTTGCTTATTGAATAATCCAGCTACCTCTCCTCTGGGAATTCATCCTCCAAAAGTCATAGCGTGAATGAGTAAAGATAGACATACAAGGACGTTCTTTGTACTGTGGCTTATGAGAACAAACATTAGTAAAAGTTAAAATTCTCATCACAGAGCACGGTATATTTATGTGACGGAATTTGATCCAACTGTTAAGGAACAAGGAAGACCTGTGTAATAAGAACTAATGTTTCCCTGACCTTCTGCCACGGCAGGCACTTTTCTGAGTGCTTTATGCATGTGACCTCACTTAACCCTCTCGACCCTTTATAAAGTAGACAGTGTTGTAATCATCCGTATGCAGAAGCAGAGGCACAGAGAGGTTATTAACCTTCACAAGGTCACACAGCCCAGAGAAGTCAGAGCTGGTATTTGAATCGGGCAGTGAGGCTTTCGAGGCATGGACTAGGAAGGGGGTCACGGATACCAGTTGAGTGTTACGGGACAAAAAAAGCCAGCTGCAGAAGCATATAGCATAGTTGTATTTTGGTTAAAATGTGTGTGACTACATATATAATATGTATATTGTTTATATGTGTGTTTGCATTGCTATAATTATAGTAAGATTAATTTGGTGGGAGCGACCGAAGGGGCAGCGAGAGTAGGTTGGTTTATTTTCTTCCTAAAAAAGTGGTGGGATTAAAAAAAATAAAGCGAGCTACTCGGTTCCCTCCTGTTTTTATTTATTTTTTTATTACCCGTTCCCACTTCACTTGAATGGAATAAAAACGGCCCCCGTCTGGTAACAAAAATACATTCTTGAAAAATCACACATCTAGTTCGTGCCAGAAATAACAACCCCGGGTTGGAAATAGAGCTTTCGGTAGTTACTATTTAGCGGTAGATAAATTATTTTAAATAAAGGCTTTAAAAATGATCTAAAAGGTAGCATATCATCATTGCAGAAATGGGGAGTTACAGAGCTGATGGGATGAGTGGTCATCTCATTGGTTCTGGGAAGCTGGCGCCTTTCTGCCCCGTGTTCCGGGTATTTGCTTCTCTTTTTTCTTCCCAGTGTCCTGTTTCCACGACATCCCGCTCCCATCCCCAGTTCCCAGAGCAAACCTGGTCAGGGACCGGGAGTCACCCTGCAGTCAGAGTGCCCTGAGCCAACTAAGTGACATTACGGGGGCTAGTCCAGGACGGAGACCCTGTCCATTTGCTGGTGGCCAGAGTCATAGGGTCGCGAGACCTTTAGCTGCTTACCTGGGAAGGGGCTCTGTGCACGGGCCGGGTCAGGTGTGGAGCAGAGACGAGGGCCCAGGCTGAGGAGCAGTGGGCGGCCAGGCGTGGTGGCCTAAATGAGCCTCGTGAAGACCAGGGGAGCTCAACCGGGGATGAATTTGCTCCCAAGGGGACATTTGGCAATGTCTGGAGACACTTCTAAGTTGTTAGAACTGGGGAGTGGGTGCTCCTGGCATCTAGCCAGCAGTAGACAACCCTACGGGGGGTGCTCAGCCCTATAGAACACACCGACAGCTGAAGAATCACCCAGCCCAAATCTCAATGGTGCTGAAATTTCAAAACCTGCCCGGAGTTGGATCCCTCTGGTCAGCCTTGCCGCCGGAGGGGTGGGCGTCCCAAGGGCCCTGCGTCTGGAAGTTCCTTGGCTGGAGTGTTCATATTCCAGTGGAGAAGCAGATTTGTCCTAAGGCCAGGTGGAGAGAACAAGCCCAGTCCTCCCCTCGCCCACCGCCCCGAGGGGCTAGATTTCCGAGGAGCTGGGAGGGATTAAGTTCTAATGATGACTCCTGTTGATACAGTGCTTGACGGGTGAAAGGGCTTCCTCTGTGCTTGAGTTTAGTACAGATTGGGGTCCTCTGCACTCCCCCCCATATTGTTCAGGTCATGGGCTGGTGGGGGGAGCAGGGGGAAGGCTACACCTGCTTCTCATTCTCCCATGGTATCAGTTCCTTGTCATAAGACTCGTCACATTCTCCCTTTGATCATAACCCGTTGTGATTCTAACCCTGAACGTTATGCCAGGTTCCACTTACGAAAGGGAGGCTTTTCCCAGCAGATGTCAAGGCAAGCGGACCTTTTCTCCCAATGCCATGGCGGACTGAGGTTGGAGCTGGGTTAAGTGTGGGTTTCGGGTACCTGATAAATATAAGCTTGGAGGGAGGGCCGGCGGCAAGAGCTGGCCAGGGAGGCTGGACGTGGTGGGGGGAAAGGGGAAGGATGAACTGATTACCATGTGTCAGGCGTTTCGGACCCATTATTTCACTTGCTTCTCATGACAGCCCCTTGAAGTGGGTTTTCATGATCGTATCTATTTTTTCCGCAGAAGAATTCAAGCTCAGAGAGGTTAATTAACTTGGCCAAGCTCGTGTAACTTGAAAGTGGGGCTTGTGGGGGCTTCCTGGGTCATCAGAGATTTGACAAGGGTAAGTGTGAACTGGATGATAGTAGACTGGTTTGAGAATTGTGGGCCCAGGACGGGGCAGTCCTAGGTTAATGAGCACTGCTGTCGTCCCACTGAGCAAGGTGGCTTCAGGCCGGGAGGAAGAAGGGGATGAGTGTGGATGCTGGCCAGAACATCGCTCGTCTGGGGACTGGAGGAGCTGGGTGAGGGGACTGGGAATGGGCAAGAGGGGGCAGAGGCTGCCCGGGACCTGCAGACCAGAACGGGAGTAGAAATAGCCCAGAGGGGTGGACAGGGTTCTTCTCTGCATCGCATGTGTGCGCTGTGGCTGGAGAAATGGGACATCTCGTGGTCAATGGCACGTGTCTTCCGGGGGGCCATCACCCTTCTGTTGATGAGCAGATGGTCTATGGTCAAATGTACCACCAGGGTGCCAGTAGCTTCTTGGCTGCTTCGAAGGATTTGGGAAAAGTTGCCTCTCTGGGCGGTGCATAGATGAGAGCGTGGGCTGCATTTCTGCCCCCTTGGCGAGGTGTCCGTGGAGGACAGCTGTGGAGGAGGCCTTGGCTTCCATGGTCGCCTGGTGGGGAGCACGTGGCCAGAGAAGAGGACTGGAGCAGGGTGGGGTGCTGAGTCCAGGCCTGCCTCATCTGAATGTGCAGCCCTGGCCTTGGGCTGGCATAGAGTGCTCCCAGGGAGAGGCTCACCTTCCTTTTGGTTCCCCTGGGTGAGGGAAGGGATGCTGTGGGTGATGTGAGATGGAGCTTAGAAAGGGGAGAAGCTTGACTCATTGTGCCAGCTTCATCAGGAGGTGCTTTAGAGTCCTCAAATGGTAATAGCCGAATACTACCGAGTTATCGGTCACCACCAGCCAGCCATTGTGCTAACCTTGCCGTGATGGGCAGAGTTATGTCACCTTGCTTCGGCGCCAGCCTCCAGTTATTTAATCTAACACTAATCTGGGTGTTGCTATGAAGGTAGATGTCATTAAAGTCCCAGAGCAGTGACTTTAAGAGAGATTATCTGGGACAGTCTGGGTGGGCCTGGTTTAATCAGTTGAAGGGCCCAAGAGCCGGAGCTGAGATTACCCAGAACAAGAAGAAATTCTATCTGTGGGCTGCAGCTTCCATTCGTCCCGAAGCGTCCAGTGTGCCCTTGTGACAGATGCCCCGTGAACTTCAGACTTACCCAGTCAGCCCCACAATCGCATGAGCCAATTCTTTGCAATAGGCATACCTCCTGCTGGTGTTCTTTCTACGGTTGAACTTGGACCCTGATGCCTTCATATGGATCGATTTGCCTAATCTTCTCCAGAAACTCTGTCAGAGTCACTATTATTGGTCCCTTTTGAAGCCAAAGCCCTGTGAGAGCACGTGGCGGGGCTGCGACTCCCATCTCAAGCCGCCTTCTTCCTGGGCCCATGTTCTCAGCCGCCGCCCCAGAGAGTCACAGGGAGGGAGCCTTGTCGGCAGCCGCCGGCGCTGCATGTCTGACCGAAGGTGAGGTGGACTGAGCAGCTGTCATCGGCTTGGGACCAACGTGACAGAGGCGGCCACAGCTCCCCTCAGCACGTCACTGCGGCGGTGGGATCGGGGGCGGGGTGGGGGGGTGGGCGACGACACACGCATCTCAGCATCACCTCGGAGCGGCAGTCTGTCCTTTACCCCGCGCTCCCAGACATTCCGAGTGTACACAGAATGTTCCCTGCGTCTTGCCATTGCTCGTATTTTGCTTTAGAGCTATCCTCTGGTGGTTTGTTCTAAGTATTTTCTCACAGGGCTGAGCTTATTAAAATGCACCGAAATGTTCACTATCTGTCCTCTAAACTGAATGCCTTCCTCTGATTCATTCATCTGGAGTGACATCTGAGTTCTCCTTCTCAGCAAAGCCGCGCCCAGCTTGCTCTGAAAAAGAAAGGCGCAGGGGTGGCTCAGAAGGAACTCGGGGGCGTCAAAGGGCGTGGGTGCGCTCTCCGGCCATGCGCACACCGCACCCGGGGGAAGATTACTCCTCGAGACTAAGAAGTTAAAGACAAACCCTTGGGTCCAGTGCTTTTGGTGTTGATTTTACATAGTTTAAAATCATGGAGTACATTTCTGTGGCTTTTGACTTGTCTCTGTGGAACAGCTCAGACCCTGAAGGCTGCTCACCACCTCCTCCCCCTGCCCCTGCTCACGGCCCTGTGGCTTCCCCCCCCCACGCCTGCAGTTTGGGGTGTGGGGGACACCAGCGTGCCGGGGGCTGGAGGATGGACTGCGCCTACTCCTTGCAGTGACTTCTGGGAAATGCAGAACGGAACATGAGCGAACATCGTTGCGGGTGTGATGTGTGCACACACGCGTGTATGTTTCCCTGTGTCAGAAGAGGGGTAGGGCAGCGGGCAGAAGGCGGGTGGCTCATAATGAGCAGGGCTGCATCTCTGTTCCAGGCCAAGAAGTAAGGTTTATTATTTACTTATTTGAAGTTTTTATTTATTTGACAGAGAGAGACACAGTGAGAGAGGGAACACAAGCCGGCAAACACAAGCCGGCAAACCCTCTCCCACAAACACAGTGGGAGAGGGAGAAGCAGGCTTCCTGCTGAGCAGGGAGCCCGATGTGGGGCTCGATCCCAGGACCCTGGGATCATGACCTGAGCCTAAGGCAGCTGCTTTACTGACTGAGCCACCCAGGCGCCCCAAGAAGTTAGGTTTAAAGCCAAGGGACAAGATTTGGGGTCTGAACTCACGGGACCTCAAAGATGGGCTGGGGGACTGAAGGCTCAGTCCGGAGGAAGCACAAGAGGAACAGAGACCAGTACCTGTGACTTACTGACTTAGTTCCAAGGACTAGAGTATTTTCATTCTTTCTCTGTCTTTGCTTGTCGGTTACTGTCAGTCTCTGCCTCTCTCTCACACTCTTTCTTTTGAAGCAGAAAAGCTATTGGGTGGCTCACAGAATCACCAGGAAAAGGAGCACAGACCTCCCAAAGACCCGGACACAAAAGGCAGAACCCAGGGCAATGTCACAACCCAGGACCAGGCCTGAAGGGACACCACTGCTCATGCCCTGTTGGTGCCGGATGTCTCCCACTGGCCCTGTGGCCAGTGTCACGGCTGGACCCTGGTTGCTGACACAGCAGAATCAGGGAAGCTTGTCCGAGGCCTGGCCCACCTCTGCTGGGAGCCTTAGAGGTGATGGGAGTCCCTAAAGAACCCAGCTGGCGAGGGTGGGGCCAGCTAGATCGGGCCTTGGGATTCTGGTTTATTCTAGAAATAGAAGGGATAGTTACGATCGAGTCTTGTGCGAGTTGGGCACTGAGTATAGAGGAGCGATTGCAAACCCGAATTTTACCCCAGAACACCAACAATCCCTTCCCTAAATTCCCCTAGCGGTGTCAGGGGCATCTCTGACCCCTGGTAGGATTGGTGCATCAGTGGGACATCTCCTGGACGCTCTGATTCCACAGGTGCGGTGTCTCCTCCAAAGCAAATCGGCCCCAGGACACCGGAGAGAGAGGGAGGGGGAGTGAACTCCAGGATGCAAGAGAATGGGGAAAATGGAGATTCTGGAATTTTCTAGCTGCGGATACCTGTGTTTTTGTTTACTTGGGGGCAAAGAGTGGAGACTCAGACCTCCAGGGGCAAGCTTCCATGGTCCTCGGAGGTGGGAAGGGGGGGATGGTGGAGTGGGCACCGGCGGGGAGAGGAGCCCGCCCTCTCTGTGCACGTGGGCCGCTGTGGCCAGTGCCAGCCTGCTCTGGGAGGGGCAGCTTCCAGAATCTGGGCAAGTGAGTATCTCCAGGACTCAGCCCAAGGGGGAGGTCAGACCCTAGGAGAGCAGGTGGGGGGTGGCCTTTGGATTTCCCAGCCAGTTCCTATGAGATGGCCGAGAGGGCCGGTGGCGGGTTCATCTTCCCAGAATCCACAGACTGTGTGGCCCTGGGAATGTGTGGACTGCCTGGGTTCCTTTCTTTGTAACAGAAAGCCGGACGTGCCTCTGCCAGGCCGTGAGCTGCAGAGAGGACGTCTGGGAGCTGGCAGGAGAGACAGCTGGGAACCTGTGGCCTGCTCTGCAGGAGGAGAGTGGGCTCTTGGCTGATGATAACATGGGGTGTGTGTGCGCGTGCACATCTGTGAACTGTGTATATGTGCGAACATGTGTGTATGCACGCGTGTGCATGTAAATGTGTATATGTGGTCATACATGTGCATGCACACACGCGTGAGCATTTGTGAACGCGTGTGCATGCCCAGATATGCACGCACGGACATGTGTTTGGGTGTGTACATGTGTGAACGTGTGCATGCGTGGATGCATGAGCATGTGGGTGTGCATGTGCAAACAGTGCATGTGTGTGTGTATGCCCGAACATGTGTGCATACGTGAGTGGACGTATACATGCACGTGGACACGCATATGTATTGTGTGCATGTGAGCGTGTGTGCGTGTGTGTGCACGTGAGTGGTGGTCGGGGAAGAGCAGAGGCCGGCCTTGCCCCCTGCCTCCCCTTCACACCCACCACCAGGAGGAGGGAGGAGGGCCATTTCTCTCGATGCTTCCTGGGAGCTTCGGCGTATCGCAGAGGACACATTTGCCCAGAACAAAGCAAAACCCTCAAAGGTTCTTTCCTGTCTCTGATTCTAGAAAATTACCGGCCCTTTCATCTGTGTGTCACATTCACAGCCTGCCGATGTCACAGCCGTTTTTCATCTCCTGGCATCTCCGTTCTCATCCTTTCTCTCCTGTCCCCCTGTCTGTCCAGGCTGCTTTGCCTCTCTCTGCCTTTGCGGGGTCTGCAGTCCCTGCCTCTGTCTGTCCCTCCCGCCGCCTTGGCCAAGTTCTCAGTCTGTCACTTTTCTCTCTTCTCCTCCTGGCTCGTGCTGAGCAAAGTGGCTGTCAGGGCCATCTCTCCCTGGAGCTGAGTCCCAGAGAAGAACAGCGTTGGAACCGATGTGTGATTTTGGCTCCCTGTCCGATTTTCCTCCATTTGGTCTTGAGCCTCCCGTGCAGCCCTGGGACGTCGGGAGGCCGGCCGGGATGTGTGCTGGGCCCTGGGGCTCTGGGCTCCCAGTTTCAGCCCCGAGAGCCCCCACCCCTTCTCCTGACTTGGAGTGATCCCGTCATCTTGTCTTACAAATTGGGATCGCTCCCTGCATGCGGGCTTTGGTGACAGCCACCAGATGGCAGGGACTGGTTTTTATAGTAACTCATTAACCTCTTGCCATCCTACAATTAAGAAAGCATTTAATTGCTTTTTCTCAAGCCATCCTATGAGTGATTCGGGCAGCGTGTGTTCATCACGTGAGCCAATTTGCAGCCGGAGCCCAAGGGAGTGGGAACGGTGAGGTGCGGCGAGCTCAGATGTGGTGGGCACCCCGGGCCGCCCCGGACGGCCTCTTGGGACCTTCCAGGAGGAGGGAAGCACCAGCCTCAGAACCTTCTCCATGCAGATTGGTCTCCTTCTGGGCTGATGGAGTGCTGGAGACGAGCCGTGAATGCACTTTAGAGATTGTCTTGGTTCTCTCTCTCATTTAACTGTCATGGACAGAGAGAGACTCAGGCCTGCTGGCTCTCAGAACCTTCCAGCTCACAGAAGTGGAGCTGCCCGTGTGCAGGGGGATGGGGGAGTAGGGCCCACCAGCCCCTCATGTGACACAGCACGTGATATGCCCCCTCCTCGGGTCCTCTGACTTCTGGGAAGCCCCGGACACCCCCGGCCGCCTTGAGGCTCGGCGCTGGTCAGCTTCGTGGTGAGGGCTTCACCTTGGGGCAGGCGTCTCTCCTCCCGGCTGCCCGCAGTCAGCTGGGGTTCACGAGCTCCCCAGGGCTCTGTCTGTCACATCTTCCGGCAGCCCCATCTTCTCTGGCGCTGACAGCTGGCCCGGCCCCTCTCCAGCCTGAAGGCCAGTCTCTCAGCGGCGTCACTCCTTGGGCGAGTCACTGTCGCTGCAGCCAGGGCTCTTGCTGGAGTGCCTCGGGGCTAATGAGATAACCCCAGATACCTTCTGTCCTCCGCACAGACTCCAGGGCTCGGGGCAGAGACCCAGGGGGGGCCGAGGGTGCAGCCAGAGCGTGCAGGTGGGTGTGATAATTGTAATAATAGTTGTGCTTACTCATCCGCTTCTTGGCATCCTTCAGGGAGAGAGCAAACATTCTGCCTGCTTTCCTGGTTCTGGAATTCTCTCCCACTCGGGGCTGGCCAGATCTGGCCCCCAGATGCCTCCTGGAACATCTTCACGGGGATTGCGTGGCCACTCATCGTCAGGCCTGGAAGAATCCTGGCCCTCCAGAGCCACAGGGGAAAGTTGGCCTGGCTCAGGAGGCAGGCCCCAGACTTAAGAGACATCCTGATCGGGGTCCACTCCCTGCTCTGACACGCACTCGAGGTGGGACCTCGGGCGAGTCACTTGGCTTCTGTCGGTGCCCGTCCTCCTCTGTGGAACACTGTGATGGTGAAATTAACATGCCGTGAAGAGCCTGATGACTTGGGGGTCCTGAAATGCTCCTTTGTGTCCGTTGCAGGTTGGATTCCCAGGGAAGCGAACTCCGAGACAGTTTAGTGCTCGGGTGTCGATTAGGGAGGACTCTGGGGTCAACAGCCACAGAAGGGAAGGGAAAGGAGTGGATGTGGGCAGAGGAGGAGACCCACCTGCAGCACCACCTGACCCTCGCGGGGCTCTGGGGCCCTTTAGCCCCTGTGCTGGAGGTCACCGCTTCAGGGGTTCAGTGGGAGGACTCCCAGGACTCAGCTCATACTCGAGCTCAGAGCAGTGGGTTACTGCAGCCAAAGGAAGCAAAGCCAAGCCAGCAGGGAAAGGTCTTTGGAAGAAGTCCAGAAAACCAGACCCAAGCTTCCAGGAGCACAGAGGACAAGCTTAATCTCTGCAGCCACAAATTGGGACAACACTTGAAATGTTTGCCAGGCAGCGAAGCTCCGTAGAGACTCTGTGACCCCGGGTTTTGCTGGGAGATGCGGGAGGCCTGGTCACATAGGCACCCTCTGCCTGCCTCGTTGTCAACTTCCAGACTCCCAGGGGGAAAGCAGGTGTTCAGCATAAATCCTGTCGTCTGGACACTTGAGGCACAGTGAACCATTCTTATCAGGGAAGCTCCCCCACACCCCAGTTCCCGGGTACCAGCCAAGGGCCAGCCTTGCAAGCACGCCTTTCTAAGAAAGTAGTCTCGCGAGGCTATGGCAATATTTTTCTGCACGGTTCTCCACCGTGATCAGTCATTGGAATGCCGTGCTCCAGGGAAGAGGGGTAACCTTGAGCTAAGGCAGTCCTCGAAGGACCTGACCACCGAAGGCTGCCTGCCACAGCCCTCCCAGCAAGACCTCCGGCCAAAGGCATCTGCACCCACGCGTCTGCCGCAGGCACAGGCGACAGATGAGTAAGGTACGCTCCATGGCTGGGGCCCGAGAGCTCAGCTGTTAGAAATGTGGCACCTGACGGTCAGGCCACATGGCCTCTTGTAGACCCTGGAGAGCTAAGCTGAGAGGGAGCCCCTGACATTGTCCCTCTGTGAATTATTTACAGAGTGCGTGTAGGTCAGACAGCGGGAGACGCAGAGTGTGGTGTTCCGGGGTGCAAGTGAACCAGTGCCGGGGAGATGGCTTGTCTCTAAACAGATAATCAGAATGGAGCATAACAGGGTGATGGTAAAGGCCTATTTGTTGAGCTGAATTGATCCCCCTGACCTTCTTCCCCATGTGGAGAGCTATGGATTTAGAGACATAAATAGGGCTTGGTTTCTGCCCTTGGGGGCTTGCTGTGTAGTAGGAAGACTTCATGTGCAATCAGAAAGACTGATAATTGAAAGAAGCGAGAGGAGGGAGGACCTTGGTGACTGTTGTGCCTCATAGGAATGGAGTGAGAATGGAAGGCTTCCCAGAGGAGGTGTCATTCATGTTGGGCTCTGAAGGATGAGTGGGAGTTAGTGCCCAAAGAGAAAGCAAGGGGATTTCAGGAATGGCCAATTCAACAAACTTAGGGTACCTTGAAGCCCATAGATCCTTGCAATCCCTGTTTGTCTGACTCTCTCGAGTAGTTCCTTCTAGATCAGGAACATTTCCCAGAGTCATAGAATCTCAAGTTGGCGAGAGCCTTAAAAGCTCCCGTTGCTGAGTGTGCGTCCGTACCAAGTTATTGGGAACTCTCTGCTTGCATCCCTCTGATGGCAGGGAGCTCACTACCTGCTGAGCCCACATATTCATGCGGACAGCTCAGCATATTAGCCAAGTCTTTCGTCTCCTGATCTGGCCTCTCTTTCATGGTTGCGTCCTCTCATTGATTCTGAATTTATCCTTCGGAGCGACCTAGGACAAATTGAAATCTTTATGGAATCCTGAGGGTCTGTAGGTTTTCTATTGCCACTCTCCCAGAGCTGAGACCCTCCCTCTAGCCTCCGGGAGAGGCAGGGGCTGATGCTGAGGTATTGCAAGGGGGCGGTGCGGTGAATAAGGTGAGACTCTGGGGCCAGACCGCTGGGGGGCAGAGTCAGTGGCTAGTGTAATCTGTCTGTGCCTCAGTTTCTCCGTCGGTACGGCAGGGATAAGCAGAGTAAGCGGTGCTGTGGGCTGGCGGTGAGGATGAGTGGACTGCATGCTGGGGAAGTGCTCAGAACTGTGCTGGCAGATGGACAGCACTCAATGTACTCGCCTCAGCTGCTGTGGAAAAGTGACTCAGATGAGTGCCAGGCCACGGGAACGGTGCCACGGCCCTATTAGACAGAATTAGATGTGCAGAGCCGGCGTGGCTGGATGAGGCTGAGGCTTTTTCCTCTGAATGAAAGCCATCCACTTCTTGGGTATGTGTGGTCTCCTCCCCTCTCCCAGGTCGCTCCCTCCTGAGAGACGCTCCTCCACTGCGTTCTCCCCCTGGGTTCCCTGACTCCTCGCACTGTCGTCGGGACCCCCCTTGCCTTTCTGCCTCTCTTGGCTTTCTCTGCTCCGTCACTCCTGTCCCTTAAGCTCCCCCCACCGAAACTGAGCTCCTCTTTTTCAGAGGAACACAGTGAGTGCGGGACAGTCTGACATCAGGGTCCTCTAACTCCAAGTTCCATCTTGTTGCTATTCCACTTTTTTTTTTTTTTTAAAGATTTTATTTATTTATTTGAGAGAGAGAGATCGAGAGAGAGCATGAGCAGGGGAAGCAGCAGGCAGGGGAGAAGCAGGCTCCCCGCTGACCAGGGAGCCTGATGCGAGGCTCAATCCCAGGACCCCAAGATCATGACCTGAGCTGAAGGCAGAGGCTTTAACCCACTGAGCCACCCAGGCGCCCCTTGACTTTTTTTCAAGGCAGGGGTTCTTAATAAAGTAAATAAAGTATTGTGGTCATTGTGTGGGGTATAACCTGGAAACCATGCTTCAGAAATGCTGGAACATAAGAGAAGCTTTATCTATCCTGGAGACTTCCAGACAAAGGACAGAAGTTCCAATATGTCCTGGGGGTGCGGGGCAGGGAGGAGGAGGTTACCGGGTTCCCTGGAAGCTGGGACTTGAACTTTCATAGGAGACGGTCCAAGCCCATGGCTCCCTGCTGGGTGCCCGGTTCAGTATCAATACCGGCCTGTGAGCGTGTTTCTCAAACGGCCCTTTGAGCCACCCTTGAGGTCTGTGTTCCAAGTTCCTAAGTTAAGTGAATCGGGAAGCCAAATACGGGCCTGGAAACCAGCTGTGGTTGCTTCTAGAAGCCACATGTCCAGGATAGGGGAAAGAAACCCCTCTGCCTAGAAGGGTAGTAGCTGAGGTGCCAGGAGGAGCCGTGAGCTGGAGAAACAGAAAGTTCTGTCACATCGTGGGTAACAACCGCAGGGACCGCAGGGAGGGCAGGACCGGGGACCTGGTGCCCAGACAGCTAACTGAGTGGGGCTCAAATCTAGAAAACTTGTTGGCTCCCACTCAAGTCAACACTGGTCCTCCCGGCTGGTGGGGCCTGGGAAGTGAGATTTGCATAACAGGGGAGAAACAGAAACAGATTTCTGGTGTCCCCTTCTCTCTCTCCGCTGTCCGCTCTGTGCCTCTTGAGACTAGAGAAACTGATGGTGGTCCACCATGGCCCATCCTCTTTTGGACTCGCCAGCCTCTGGGACCACTTGCCTGGGATGAGAGAGCCATGCAGGGTGTGGGGAAGAGGCCCTCCAGGGACTGGCTTCTCTGTGGATCCATGGATGGGTCTTCACAGGGCTGGGCTAACTCAGGTGTCGGGGGCGGGTGGGGACACATAGGTGATGTTCTGAGCTGGGTATACATTTTTAAGGAAATCATCAAGATACGCCATCCGTATAAGAGATGATTCCAGCAAGGTGCTGCAAAGGCCAAAGCACAGTGCATGAGCACCACTTCCTGGGCCCCAGGTCCCTGTTAGAGGGTTGTTCCCTCCCTACAAGACCCAGGGCTATCCTCCCCATCAGTCCGTAGGGCCCCCGAAGGCAAGCACTGTCTTTCTCCCTTCCCTCCATCCTTCAGATGGCTTGGCCTTTCCCAAGGGCCCAGTCCGTGTCCACCAACCAGAAACTTCCGAAGGACCTATGTCTTCAACAAACCGGAGAGCTTCCCAAGCAGAGGGTATGCTGTCTTCCCTGGGAGTTTTCCCAAAGTACGGACAGTGTCTGCTGACCGCGGCAAGAGCTTCTTGAGTCCAGGAACCATATTTCTAATTTAATTTCCTTTCCCAGGGCACAGGACAGACCTCGCATGCCCTAGAGGCTCAGAGCTCGGTCCTGACTGCCTGTGACCACCAGGACAGCCGTGCGGGTGGTGGGGGGTGTGGTGCTGGGCTGCAGATCACTCTCACCCTGCAGTCCCCTGAGCCAGGTGTTTTCCCGAGGTCTCCCTCCCCAGTAGTCATGGCCTTCTGCCTCCAGAGCATCTTCATGGTGCAGATGTTCTCGGGAAACAGGCCGGTGCTCACAGATTATCAGAGGCACCGTCCACATTGTTTTAACTCAATCTTCTTCCAGCAAAAGTATGTGTTCCAGGAGCTTACCTTAGCCCTGGGAATTCCCGAGCCACTATCATAGAATTCATTAGTTTGCTAACAACCTTTCAAGAGCTCCCCACCTGTGATGCCGTGACTCCTCTGTGACAGGTGGCCTGGAGTTTACTTAATTGGTTCTGAGGGGCTGTCCGTGTGTGTGTGCGCGCGCGCGCGCGTGCGTGTGTGCAGAACAAAACCTCTCTCCCCCAGACTCCAGCCTACCCACTTTTTTTTTTTAAGATTTTATTTATTTATTTGACAAGGAGAGATCACAAGTAGGCAGAGAGGCAGGCAGAGAGAGAGGGGGAAGCAGGCTCCCCGCTGAGCAGGGAGCCCGATGCGGGGCTCGATCCCAGGACCCTGAGATCACGACCTGAGCCGAAGGCAGAGGCTTTAACCCAGAGCCACCCAGGCGCCCCGCCCTCCCCCACTTTCATCATAAGCAGAGAAATCAGATGCAGAAGTAATTGCTTAACTCACAACTTCTCTTTTGTTTTTGAGAAGGGGGAGGGGCATTACATTTCTCCTCCAGATCTCACTCCTAATTTTCCTCCAACAAAAGGCAAAGACAAACACGCTTGAGACGAGGGAGCAGATGTAAATCTCTGATGGCAGGTATCTCGCTGCCCTCGGCGGGCAGGCATGGAGAAGGTTGGCCTTTCATTTGGGCCAGATCGTTCAAGGTCAAGGGAGCCGCCAGGTCCCGCTGCTGTGGGGCCCGGCGTTGGCCACGTGCTGAATCTGAAAGACTGGAAACACCAAGTCCCACGGATGAGATAGACATGCAACATTTCTGCGTGCTTTATCTTCGTGATGACTGAGCTTCTCACATTAGACACATATCTCCCAAGGTCAAGGTCGGCTTCAGCGTTCTGCAGCTCACCACGTGCCAGTCGCTACCTGGCAGGGAAGGCCACATGCCCACTGGTTGAGAGCACGGGCAGACTGGAGTTCAAATCCCAGATCTGCTTTCCGTACTGGACGGTTTGCTACTTAGTGATGTTTTCTGGGCCTCCGTTGGCTTCTCGGTCTGTCACGAGGTGTCCGGCAGGGGACTGCACAGAGACTTCACAGCAGAAAGAAGTACCATCCTGGAGCCCGGGAGCAGCCCCGGGGGGTGCGGGAGGGCCGGGGCACCTGTCCCCTCCAGCGGGTGTCTGAGCTGCTGCTCCCAGGGGGGCAGGAAACGAAGACTGTATCGTAGAGGATCTGTCGGCCGAGCTCTGGCCCGGCGTGCTGGAGACCGTGACCGGAGGCGGCTGGGGGACACGGGACACAGCTGCACTGTGACTGGGTCCTGGTCTCTCGTGAGGCCAATCTGGGACAAGGTACTGTGCGCCCCTACGCATGTCTTGTCCGTAGGGTGTACATTTCGCTCCGAAACAAATATGGGTTTGTTTGTGAGTGCCGGGAGAGGCGTCTGAGGCAGCCGAGAAGCCAGGCCAGGAGGCTCCCTAAGGAAGGCCGTGGCTGGGGGCTGGGTTGGCCCCCTGGGCTTAAGGAGGAGCTGTTTCTAGTAACAGTCGTGCATTTTCCTCGGGGTTGTGATTCCTTTCTCTTACCCCAAGCCTCCACTCGAGGAAACTGGCAGTGGGGGAGTTAAGAGGCACGGGGTCCCCTCACGGATGCTAGGGGAGAAATGCGTGTGCACGGAGCACGTTTTGATAAGCCCCTGTCTTAAAGAAACAGCCGCAGCTCCTTAATGTGCTATCCCAGGCCCTCCAGGACCCGGGTCTTCCCGTCTTTTCATTCACCACTAATGTCTCCTCCCCACCCCTTCTGCCTCTCCACGCCTCACCCATGCCGTGCACAGAGCAGGTGGTCCGGAAATGGGTGTTACTTAAACAGAACCAAGCAGCCATCTGGACCCAAACCCTGTAGGCCCCCTCGGTTACCCTCTTTCTTCACACCTACCTGCTTACCAATCCACACCTCTCAGCCCTTCTGCCCTCAGGGTTGGTCGTGTCTGTCTTCCTCTGTATTCCCACCATTAGCCTTGAAGGATGGGTCTTGCTGGGAGTAACCTCCAAGCTGGTTGAACCCTGCTCAGCGTCTTCCCATCTCCCATTGGCCCTGCTCATCGTCACCAAGACATTCTCTGCAGGTCGCTGCGTTGATCCTCTCTCTCCAGCTGCAAGTCCTTGTTGGTTCCCCTCGAGTAGATAAAATCCAGACTTCCCAGCCTGGCCTTCCACGATCTGACGCCAGCCTACCTTCCCCATCCCGCCCGGGACTGAAGGCGCAGCGGCCAAATGAGACCCTTGCCTTTCTGTTGTGGGCCCCTGGGTCTGGAATCACTGTCAGCGCGAAACCTTCTGGCTCCTTCTAGAAGTGGCTCCCATGCCAGCTCCTCCCTGCCATCTTCCCTCCTCCTCTCTGCTCCTCGGCTCCGTGTGTGTTGAGTCTCTTGGCACGTCTCTGCCACCGTCTTGCCTCAAGCACACAAGCCGGGCCTGTGACTTGGTCCCCTTGGTCTCTGCAGTGCCCACAGCAGATACTTGCAGGGAATAGGAACTCAGTAAATGTTTGTGCAGTGAGTAAGTACCTAATTCTACTCCAGCACCCTGCTTCCTTACAGGGACGCCCCAATCATCTCAGGCAGGAAGCGTGTTTCCCTGTCTAATATCACTTCCCACCGTTCGTCAAAATTAGAGCAAGCGCTCTGGGGCCCCGGCCCTGAGCTGTCGTGTTGCTTCTGGCCCCACGAAGACGCAAGGTTGGGAGCGACCCCACCGTTGACTGTATACTAGCAACAGTTTCCGCTGCCCGAGAGAATGGGTTCTGGGCTCCCAGGCAGGCATCACCCTGGCTTTCCAGGGCTCCGTCGGACTTCTCAGGCCCTGAGCCTTGGCTCTGCGTCTCCCTCTCCGATTAGACCCCTCCCCTGGACCACGGGGCCTCGGGGCTTGGTGTATATCCCTCTTCTGCTTTCATATGCCCTCTCATACCTGCTGGGGCGCTTTGGGCACCGGCCACGGAGGCCCCTCTGGCTAGCGTCAGCCTCAGGGAGTTTACCGGGACCGAGTGGCAGAGCTCACAGTATTGGAGGCAATGCCGGGGAGCCAGCTCCTGGAGACCAGAGCCAGGACAGCATCCAGGTGGGGTGTGGGTCTCAGAAACAGGAGCTGGTGACAAGAGGATAGTCCTCAAGGGACTGTGCGTTTCCGCTATGGCTGCATGAGTGAGCGCCAACCACTGTCAGTCTTTTGGTGGTGGTGCCTGAAGGGCTCCCGTGGCCCTAGAACATGCTTCCATTTTGACCTCCGCTGCCCTGTCCCCTGTCTGCGTTCTGGTCACCAGACCCTCCCCTCCCCCGCTGCCCTGCAGCTCCACCCATCCCCCCGAACCCACCCCCGCCTGCGCCAGCTGCCACACCAGGGGCCTCCAGACCTGTTTCCCCCAGGGCGCCAGGCAGCCCTCCGAGCGGTGACACGAGCAGTTGGAGGACAATTAGCCACTGAGGGAATTGTCCTCCCGGTGACCCATCGTCTTAGAAAGGAAACCATTTCCTGGCTTAGCCAAGATGACGGGTCATTAGTGACCAATAACATAAAGCAAATTTGGATTCGATGAGTCACTTTAAATTTCACAAGCCTTGCATTTTCTTGTGGCACCGAATGTCTAGGCACAATTCTGAACGCTCACAAGTGATTTGTTCTTACGCTGTAAGTGCGAACTTGAGGACGATTTATAATGAGCTAATTGTTCCTCCTTCCGTGGCATCAGCAAAGTGGTCTTTAGGCACAACAGACATACTCGAATTGTTGATCCCAGTTGTTACAATGCCCACATAAGCTTCCTGGGAAACAGGTCTGAGCAGAAGTCATAAACACGGTGTTCTTAATTTCTACCCGTTGGACTTGCGGCTTCGCCTAATGCTAGCTTTCTCCCTCATGAAAGGCAAGGGAAATATCAGCTAGAAATGTCATAATCAGAGCGTTTGCCTAGTTGGCTATTTTAAGCACCGCAGGCTTTGCTCGAAATGAAGGATGTGCATCAGCCCAACAAACGCTGCTGGTGGATGTTGACCACGGCTCCCGTCTGCAGGGGTACAATTGAGAGGACAAAGAGTGGGCATAAATAATGGATCGAGAGCGGCTCCAGTGAGAGCCCATTCGTCCAGCAGCCTCAAAATGAAAACACGCCGCCGATGACTCATTGGATAATAGTAAATATGACGGGCTCATAAAACCGCTGGTTCCCACGGGGGCTGTTCAGCAGCCTTTGTCTGGTCTTGAGCTTGTTATGTTCGGAAGCTACCAATTTAAACCTCCCTTCCCCCAGCAAAGACGTGGCTCCTGGATAGAGAGTTATTTGGGTGATTTGCAAAGTCTGGATGGCACAGGGAGAGGCGGGCTGCCCTCCCTCCCCAAGGGATGTTCTTCTTCTCCCCTGAATATGCCCTGGGCTTGGGACCAATTTAGTGCGGGGCCCTGCGGAGACCTGGATGCTATATGGACTTCATTAAGGGGAAGGCAGAGACCTTGACCCTGGGGAGCCTGAAACTGAGAGGAGACATGGCCTTGACATAAAGTAAGGGTCTGCGACCCACCTGGGAGATGAATGAAGAGCGTAAACACGTCTTCCCTCTACCATCAGAAGCATTACGAGCCAGAGTACGACTGATAATAACAGGAAGGACACGCATTCTATAGGAATATGGTCTCCATGAAAGCGGTTTTCAAATGGGGGGTGGCCACGTGGGCAGAAGAATTGGGCTGCTTCTCTGAGGTCTCAGAGGCTTCCTTAGGACCACAAAAGGGGAGCATAAGCAGAACGAGTTGAGACGAATTTCCTCAGGGTTGGTGCTAGCTGAAACTGAAATGGAGTCTCCTATCATTGCAGGTGCGGCAGAATATACTCGCTCATCCACTGGTTTTTCTTCGGCTGTTTGCCTTTCCTAGATGCTCTAGGCATAGACTGGGTATCCACCTGTGATAATGAAACAGAGGAACTGAGTGTTGACTTCTTGATTCCCTATGAGTCAGGTTCCTAACTCAAATGCCTCACGTGAGGAGTAACCGGTAAAGAAGAAAGTAGTCCCAGCTCTTTTGCCTTTCGCTGAACCGTACGTGCAAAGGAGTGGAGGCGGGGAGATTAGAACATGTGAAGTCTATGTGCATTCCAGGCATTAGGCTAGGTGCCCTGCCTAACAACTCTGGACTGGAAGCAAGGGATCCCCCGACTGTGTGACCTTGGACAAGTCACTGACCCTCTCTGGTTTTCAGTTTCCTTTAGAGACAAATAGAAATAATACCTACACCTCCACAAAACTGATGTGAAATGAATTAGTTAACTAACTGATTCATGTATCCACTCAACAAATGCTTTCCCAAGGCACCCCGATGCCAGGCACTATGGTAGGTGTTGGGGAAACAGACAGGTGGGACTAAGCTTGCCTTTGAGTGGCCTGCAGCTTCCTCTGGGCAGCGAGCGTGCAAAGAGGATGGTGTAGGTTTTGATGTCCACCAAAGTGGAGTGAGCAAAGACTTGGAAAAGTTAGGGCAGGGAGTGGAGGGTAAGGAGGTGTAGGAGGTGCACCATAGCTTTCTGTGCCTGGAATCAGCTGGAGAGAAGCATAAATCCAAATATGTCATTATCGTGGCAAGCACAGACTAGCCCCATGCCGCAGACCCTGCCGGCTCGAGACGTGCTTCTTGAGATCTGTGCAAAGCCGCAGAGTCATTTTCTGGGGTCATTTTCCAAAAGGAAGCAGACTCTCCATTACTTCCTAATAGTCTTTGCACCTGATGAGAAGACCACAGGGAATGGGAGCAGAGAGGGCCCCCGAGCCAGGCTCCTGCTCGTGTCACAGCCCACTTGGTGGTCTCCTTCCCCCGCAGGGGCGGTGCGGGGCCTGGGATTTCCGTGTGTGACTCAACGAACTGCAACTGATTACAGACCTTGGGATTTAGGGTTGCCAGCGAACAACCAAATTCAAGAATAGTAAATCTGCAAATGACAAGGGTCAATTATCTTCAGGAGGCATCTGCTTGTGGGCTGCAGTGTTGGCGCTGTCAGCGACTTGGGGGCGGGAAGGAGAGGAGGGTCGTCTTTTCATCTGGCTCTCGCCCTCGGAATCTCACACATCGTGAATCCTCGGAAAATACTGACGCTGCTACATCGAGCAATCGCTTTTGCTTTGCACACACTTAACTGGATAACTTGGATGACCACAGAAGGAGGCAGACCTGCATTTAAAAAAAAAAAAAAAGACCGCCCCTGGCTAGCTGGGTGAATTTGGGCAAGGAACATAATCTCTTCGTGCCTCAGTTTGCTCATCTGTAGAATGAATGTAACGTCAATGCTGATCTCGTGGGAACGGAAGGAGCGTGAAGTGCAGCTAGTAAGTGCTCAGTAAACGGTGAGGAGCAGCAGCCTGATTATTGCCCCATCTTCACCTCGACCACCACCATCACCTCCGCCATCATTCTTGAATTCCTGCAGGCCAGGGCTGGAGGGGCAGCCCCAGCACAGGTCCCGGGTGCAGCTGGAACTGTGCTTTTTCTCCAGCTCTGGGCTTCTCGAGAGCAGAGAGTGTGCAGCGGAACCAATAGGCATCCATGGATCCCTGGCCCCACCCACGGAGTTTCCTGCGCGGCACGTGGGGGGGGGGGGGGCGGGGCCTGGGAATCTGCATTGCTAATGAGTCCTCAGAATTACCCTTTGAGAACCAGCGCCCAAGATTTCCCCTAGGGTCCTGTGCAGGTGTATCCAAGAATCAGCACTCTGCACATCGTCTGCCCGTTGGCTTAGCTGGCTTTCAAAGGTGGCTGTTCCCACGGGGAGGCCAAGGCCGTTCACCACCGTGGGTTCGGTCACTTCTGAAATCTTTCCTCTTTCCTAGGTTAAGATCATTCACCAAAGTTCTTGAGCCTCCCTCAAGCTTCTCTGGAATAAATCAGAGGTAGCCCAGGTCTCTTGGGTCGTAAGTCCCATGAAGGCGGGAGCTGGTGTCCTCTGTTTTCCATTGTCTTTCTGGGACTTAGGACATTTTATCAAGTGAAATGAATAAATCCATAGAGGCAGGTGCCCCCATTGGAAGAGTCTGCTCGTTTGCCACATCTCTGATGCTTCTATTAGGCATCGTGTGTGGTGAAAGCCACTGTGCTTCCCTTATGTGGTCCTCACTGGACGGCCCGGGTCTTGGAAGCTCTTCTTACATTTAACAAACTGGAAAGGGCATCGGCAACAGGGTGCCACAGTGAGCCCCACCATGACCATTACCCAGCACCTCCTTCTTCAGGAAGCCTTCCCTGAATGTCCTCTCCTCTGTTGGGTTTGGTGCTCTTTCTCAGTGATGTGGGGAGAGCCCGTGCATCTCACTACCGTCTTACTTACCCCATTGTTTTATGAATGGTATCCTTCCCTGCATCAGAGTCTCCTTCCTACTACTCAGTTGAGAGTTTTTAGGATAGGAAATGTGTTTTCTTGGCATTTGATGACTGTTGCATGAATGTGGAACCGTCTGACATTATGCCCAATAAGCCTGTATTGAGCTAAGTCTGCCAAGATGTCACCACGGTCTTCTTATGCATCCCTGCCTGCATCACTCTCATCCCTCCGGGGCTCCCACAGGTGGCTTCTACGTGTGTGGGGAGAGACTGAAGAGCCTAAAGAGGGCACTGCTTCCATAACTCAAGACTTTCCCGATTCCTCCATGCCCACGGGGAAGCTCTGCCCCACTTGCTGACTCCGGCTCCCGGTCCAGGACCCCACCTGTCCCTGGCTGGATTAGGGGTCTTGAAGGAACCCTCCGTAGTCACTGGGGGGTCTGCCCTATCTTGTGGCTGGGACTTGGAGTGATGAACAGCGATGGCCTAGAATGTACTCCCAGCTTCTCACTGGGTGACCAGGGTGAGTATCATGCCTCTCTGAGCCTCAGTTTCTCCTCTGTGAGATGGGGATGACCCTAGGAACAGCCGCAGAGGACTGCTGTGAGGATTAAGTGAGATATATAAGGGGCTTAGAATACCGCCTGACCTAGAAAACCTGTTCAGTAGGCGTTAACTGCTATGACGACAATGACGGTGGTGAAGATGAAGAAGGAAAGGGGCTTTGTGTCACTACCGTGTGCATTCCCTGTTTGTTTCTATGTTCTTTTGAGACAGGCCTGCCTGGCTTCTCAGATCTTCCCTGTAGGAACTGGTGTGCTGCCTCTGGTACCTCCTCCAGCCGTCTTCTGGGGTTCCAGTGTCCTCATGGCCTCGTGTCCCTGCCACCTGGCTCAACTGCGTGTGTGACGCAGCCCCACGGCTCCACCCACCCGGCCCCCCGCCCCTTGTTACCGACATCTGCCTCCACCCGAAGCACCCGCTGCTCCCAGCTGACCCCACTTCCACACCTTGCTTCCCCTCCCAGAAAAACCACCCGCCTGGCGCAGGCTACCACCTTTCCCCTCCTCGGAGTTGATTTGTCTTGCGAGGAGCTGCAGGGAGACCGTCCCTGCCCACACTCGTCCCTACTTCTTCCTGGAAACCGTCATGCAGAATATTGACCACCAGCCACGTGGGAGGGCTGGTGGCTTGGTTCTTGTTTATTACATGATACTGATATTCAGAATAGAAACTGGACAAAAGATCCAAAGTCAGGACTTTCTGGGTCCACCTGGGCTTCCTTTTCTCTCTACCGTGTCAGGAGAACAGGAATATGTGGCAGGAGGTCGGACCCTTGGTCTTAATTGTTGGTTTTACAAAACTCACGCCAGCCTCCACCATGTTGGTTCAAAGAGTGCTTGGGGGCAGCCGGATATATCGTATATTATGAGGCTCAGTCTGGGGAGCAGAGAAATAAATTGTTACTATTATGGATGAAGCAATTATCATCAATCTATTTTTAATCTCTTCTTCCTTTTAAAATAATCGAGGCTGTCTTTTCAGAAGAGGAAAAATCCAGGCTTTGATATGAGGGAAGGTGCAAAAAGCTCCCCTTCTTCAAGCTGAAAACGCTAATTGAGCAGCCACTTATGTTTCTAACCTTCATTAACTGCATTAGCCTGCATTAACACCTTTTAAACCTCTTTAAGATTGTGTTCAATTCGCTTTCTTTAATCTCTTCCTTTCCGGGAGTGTGGAATCACTTTGATCCTCATCTTCATCTTTCCTTTGATGACAACTTTGGGTTGAATTTGTATTTGGGAATTGAAATGCAAATTTGCAATTACACACAACCTCCTTCCCTTACGCTCTGCTGGGGTGACAGGAGCCAGATTAATATAACTGCCTCTCGCCCTGGCCAGGGCACCCTCAGTGCCAGGGTGGTTGGGGGAACACAGCTTCCTTGGCTCCTGTCGGTTCTGCACACTGGGGAAAGTTGGTGCATAGGGGTCAGCATTGTGCCTGTCCACAGTAAATTTTCAGCCCTTCCCAGAAACAGTTGCTCGTTTTTTTTTTTTAATTTTATAAGGGGTTTCTTTCTCGTTGCTGAATATTGTCTTTCTTTGTCTTTTGCCACAGTGTTTTGATGTTGGGAGAAGGTTAGGGAAAATTTAAGACAAAAGGACATGAAATGATGTCGTTTCCTTATTAAGTGAAGCTTAGAATTACTATATGACCCAGAAATTCCACTCCTGGTATAGATCCCAAAGAATTGAAAACCAGTGTTCAAACAGAAACCTGTATAGGAATGTTCAGAGCAGCCTCATCCACAATAGCCTGAAGGTGGAAGCGATCCACATGTCCATCACGGTTGAATGGATAATTAGAATGTGGTATATCCATACAGTGGAATAGTATTCGGCCACAAAAAGGAATGAAGGACTGACACAAGCTACAATATGGATAGACCTCTAAAATTTGTTCTAAGTGAAAGAAGCCAGGTACAGACGCCACGTATCATACGATCGATTCCATTTATTTGAAATGGCCAGAGTCAGCAAAATCCTAGAGACTGAAAGTAGGTTAGTGGTTGCCAGGTTGCGGCGGGAGAACAGGGAAATGAAGTGACTGCTTAATGGGTACAGGGTTTCCTTTTGGGGTGATGACAGTGTTCTGGGTAGCCAGCTAAATTGTGGTGAAGGTCATTGTTGGAGACGCTCAACGTGGTGAATGTGCTAGATGTTGATAATGATTCATTATGTACATTTTACCCTGAGAATAATAATAATAAAAAGGGTATATTGGTTTCTCTGAAGGGAAGTGAGTTTGACCTCAAGATAATATCAACATCAGTTCTAGGACAATAGGCTGTGGGGAGATGTGAAGAAGGTGGAAGAGGAGAAAGACAATAGGCTTTGCAATTGGACAAACCAGGGTGAGCTCGCCAACCTCACTCCTGAGCTGGGTGCACTGGGCGTGGCAGACTTGGCCTCAGGAGCCTGGCCTCGGTTTCCTTATCGGTAAACTAGGAATAATAATACCTATCCCCCATGTGGTTATGGGGAAGATGAAGAGAGAGGACAGGGTTAATTTTCTGGGCTCAGTGGGAGAGTCATCCACCTTCTTTTCTGTATTGACTAAGGTTATTTTAATTTTTTAAAATTTTCATTAAATTTTAATTTTTTGAAAGATTTTGATCATTCATTCGACAGAGAGAGAGATCACAGGTAGGCAGAGAGGCAGGCAGAGAGAGACGGGGAAGCAGGTTCCCAGATGAGCAGAGAGCCCGATGAGGGGCTTGATCCCAGGACCCCGAGATCATGACCTGAGCTGAAGGCAGAGGCTTTAACCCACTGAGCCACCCAGGCACCCCCAACTAAGGTTATTTTTAAAAAAATATTTATTTATTTATTTATTTATTTGAGAGAGACAGAGCAAGCAGGGGGAGGGGCAGAGGGAGAGAATCTCAGGCAAACTCGGAGCTGAGTGTGGAGCCCGATGTGGGGCTCCATCTCACGACCTGAGCCGAAACCAAGAGTTGGAGCTCAACCGACTGAGCACCCAGGTGGCCCCAGCTTATTTTTATCGCAAACAACAGACACCGATCTTAGTGGGCTCATTCATGCAAAATAAGAAATTTCACTGAAAGGCTCCTGCCTGGAGCAGGGGAGGGACCATCCTGCTCCTGGGCCTTGTAGCCATCAGCTGGTAGGCCCTGGCTCGCCCGACAGTCCCCTGACCACCTTGTGTCTCCCAGTTCCTTTCTTTCTTTCTTTCTTTTTAAAGATATTATTTATTTATTTATTTGAGAGGAAGATAAAGTGGAAGAACGAACAGGGAGAGAGGAGGGGAGAAGCAGCCTCCTCTCAGGGAGCCCTACTCGGGGCCCAATCCCAGGACTCCGGGATCATGACCTGAGCTGAAGGCAGATGCTTAATCAACTGAGCCACACAGGCGCCCCTCCCAGTTTCTTTTTTAATCTATTAGGGGGAGTCATCCCTGCCCAGGGAAGGGTCTTGGAAGATCCTCATGACCCTGGGAATCCACTCTTGCATCCATCAAGGGCTAGTTGCCCAGAATGGGAGTCTGGAAGCAGTCACCCCACTGGTGCCCACTGTCCTGCCCCCTTGTGGCTGATGCGAGGCAGGGGGTAAGGAGAAACATGCAGAGAAGGGGAGCAGCAGCCCCAGAGGCAAGCCTGACCTCCCCCTAGCTGGCATCACCCCCTTGCCCTCTTCTCTCACCACAAGATGCAGCTTCAAGCATCTTCACTGCTCTGGAGCTCTGCTTATCATGATCTCCTCTCACTTTTTGCTGCAACGTAAGACTGACAGAACTCAGGCTCTGTTCTAATTTCACCTCCTCCTTGAAGCCTTCCCTGATTGGCCCCATCCCAACCAAGTGTTATCTTTCTCCCATTTCTTTCCCTGCATCATGTACAAGGCTCTGAGCACAGAGGGCCAATTGATACCCCTCGTGTTGTTCAACTTCCCACACTGTGTGTGTGTGTGTTTGTTTTTGTGTGTGTGCATGTGTGTTCTCTGCAGCCCACAGGCTCTGTGGGCTCCAGGGCTGCCTCCTTCAGGGATAGCTCTGAAGAGCCAGCACAGCACTTAGGGGTATAAAGGAGTGGTTAGGAGTCCAAGATGACTGCAGGCGACAGAGGCAACGGAAACCCCCTACAGGGCACAGGTCAGGACTCGCTGATGGAAAAGGACCCTGCTGCCCAGTGGAGACCCTATTCATCTTGGGCAGGACCACACGAAGAGGGTTGCCCTGCAGAGCTGAGGTCTCGGGCCATTGGAGGTCTATCTGCAAGACGACTGAAAAGGCCCCGGGGCAAAGATCTCACCCTAGCGGTAGAGGAGGGAAGTGCTCAGAGCCAAAGATGATTTTAAGTATACCTCCCACCACCCATCGCTCAGACTCAGAGAAGGAAAAGCCACGCCTCTGGCCCCTCCTGGGGTTTGGGATCCCTGCCCGGGAGAGAAGACTATCATGCTTCTACTCCACTGCATATGAATCTTGCTATGTCCCTGACCGACGGTGTAGCTGGAAGCAAGGCTCTTAAGCTCAGTTTCTGACTCAGTCAAATGGGCACAAGAGTTTGCAGCATTTTTGGGAAGATTCAAGGTAATGAATTCAGGACCCCCCTCACGCCCCGTGGCGCGTCATCGCTCAGGGAATCGGAGTGACCTGAAGACTTAGAACGGGGTGGTGTGTGGTTCTGGAGTTTGGAGGGGTTTGGAGGGGACCATGAGTAACTGGCGGGCGTGAGGGAGTCTGTGTCTGGGTCCCCGGCTCCCTGTCTGGACGCAGGCTCGTGCTGGCTCCTTCGGGCCTGCTGTCTCAGGACACAAGGCACATCGTCAGAACCCTCCACTCTGATGGAATGGCCTGGAGATGCATTTAGAAAAAGCGGCCTCAGGGGCACCTGAGTGGCTCGGTCGGTTGAGTGTGTGGCTCTTGGTTTCGGCTCAGGTTGTGATCTCAGCGCTGTGAGATCAAGCCCCAGGTCGGGCTCTGCGCTCAGCACGGAGTTTGCCTAAAATCCTCTCTCTCCCTCTCTTCCCTCGCTGGAGTGCTCCTTCTCTCCCTCTAAAATGAGTAAATAAAATCTTAAAGAACCCAAAAGAAGAAGGAAAAGTGCCCTCCCGTGCTTGTGGCCTGGCTGGTGTGTCTAGGCAGCGAACCAAGGCTGGCAAGCCAGGAAGGGGCGAACCTTCCAGACCCGGGGCCCCCTCCTGTGCCCCACAAGTTGCCTAAAAACTAATTTTTTGTCTTTTCCTATGCTGGACTGAGACGGTTGTGGAGGGGGAGACTTCCTGTCACCCTCCCAGGAGAGGCAGCATGCTGGGGAAGCACACCCGCAGGATAAGCCCTGTGCCTTTTCCCGGAAGGCGAACATTCCCGCAAGATTTTAATATTAAATCAAACATGGCAGAGAGCAAAATTCCCATGAATTTTTCAAATGAAAATCTGGAGTCCTTTCAACAATGAGAAGCAGCCCTTCAGTTACGTGGTCCATCTAAGCCTTGCTTAGCAGGAAAAGTCTGGGTAACTCTGGGTGAGATGGGGGGCCACTGGGGTCTGAACCCCAAGTAGAGACTTCCGGGTTCCAACCTCTCTGCTGCAACTGGAGGTCACTATCAGGGACATTGCTGGGCCCTCACCGAGCCCTGAGGGCCCTGACATCCAGCCAGAAACCTGAGAAGTAAGGCATATACTGTGCCCACTAGTGGCCGTGCCTCCCGGCCTCCCGGTGGACTCTGATTAACACGACACAGGAGGGGCCTGGAAATCCATGGTTGTCATTGCTCAGCATGGAAATGGGAGCCTGTCTTGGCACAGTCAGCCTATGCATTGTTCTTTGGCTTCCATAAAAGCCTGGGCTGATTGCAGGAGCTCTGGCCGCATCAATGCAGGCACGGAGACATTAAGGTGAAGGCGATTCTCTTACCCTCTCTGCTGGTTGGTGGCCAACCCAGGCTTCACCTATTCGCCATGGCTTTGAGTAAATTATTAAAACTTTTTAGGCTTTCATGTTCTCATCTTGAAGATGGGACTCTCTTAAAGATTCTCCTTGAAGCACTCAGTGTTTGAAGAATTCGGTGAGGCAGTAATTATCAAAGGGCGTAGTACGGTGCCTAGAACATGACATACACTTGATAAGCGTTGATTCTTCTTATTAAAACTAATACAGCCACCATTCGAGGGATTTGGGAATAGGGGAAGTGGAAACCCAATCTCAGGATTCCTCTCCCACAAGACTTAAGAAAATGAATTTAAAAATTGGAAACTCCAATAAGCAAGCAATCGCCGGCAGCAACCCCAAGAGGAGAGGCATGCCCCGGTCCCATAATTGTTAACATTGTTGGCTAAGAGAAGAAATAGAAGGGTCTGGAAGGGGATGGAAAGATGTAGCCCAGCAAGGATCCTTTTTAAGTAGATAAAACATCTTTTTTTCCAACCGGACTCTTAAGTCTTTTAAAAAAAGATTTCATTTATTTATTTGACATAGAAAGAAAGAGAGAACAAGAAAGGGGAGTGGCAGGCAGAGGGAAGAAGCAGGCTCCCTGCTGATCAAGGAGCCTGATGTGGGGCTCATTCCGAGGACTGCAAGATCAGGACCTGAGCTGAAGGCAGATACTGAACCGACTGAGCCACCCAGGAGCCCCAGGAAGACTCCTAAGTCTTTAGAAATGCAAAATGACTGGATTCTTGTCCCTGTTTCCTCTTCTGTCTCCAGATAGTGGGGAGGCTGCCAGGGAGATGGAAAGGGGAGACAGTAGACAGTGAAGTCATCCCCTCTAACAGACAGCAAGGCTTGAGGGCTATACTCCCATTTAGGGGCAAGATCCTCAGCTCAGGCTGTTCCCCATGGTGACAAAATATATCCTGTAAGCAGGTGGAGTAAATCCTGGCATAGGCCATCTGACAAGCTTTGGATGAGAAGGTAGAACCAGCCCAGTTACTCTAACAAAGAGCGCCTAATGCCTTAGCCACACTCCTCTCCACCCCACACCCTCCCCCATCCCTCAGGCCAAAGGAAAGTGGGCAAAAATGCTTTTCCCAAGCCTCAGCCAGGAGCTCAGAGCTCCAACACACCGGTCTCAGGTATAGCAAGAGTGGAGAGGCACCCTCACTGTATTAATGCAAATGGGAAGTCCAGAACTATTTAAACAAAAGGAAAAGAAACAGAAACCACAGAGCAGCTCCACGATGCACGACAGCGGAAAGAAGGACCCAACCCAGATGAAAAGCTACTCATGGAACAGAAGAAGAGCGTTCCCTACTGCCTCGTATACAGAACAATCGCATAAACACACAAATCCTAGCTCTAAGTTACAGGAGAAAAATCACAGAATGGGATGGAGATTGCAGAGCTGGGAAAGCAAACTGGGGACCCAGACCTTCACCTATGCTAAATAAGTCAGAAAGAGCCAAGAAGGGAATTGACTTCAAATTGATGAAGGGAAGCACAGATGATATGGAAATTACCACCACAGAAGAAAGTTCTGACGAGGTAGTAGAAAGGACAAAGGGATGACAGGAGAGACAAGATATCCGAATGAGACAGATGCTTCCGGATGAGCAGCATAGGTGTTGCCTGAACTGAAGAGCCCAACAAAGGATGAGCAAGATGTACCCGACTATTTCCCTGAAATGAAGAAAAGAAAGAATCCTGCAGATCAAAAGAGCATGTTGCCTTCCAAGAAAAGGTGATTACAAATATTCTTTGCTGAATGTAGCCTGGAGAGGCTATGGAACTTGCAGGATAAAAACAAAGGCAACAACAAAAAACAAAACCAAAAAGCCCCAATATCTTTGGATGTCAAGAATGCAGAAGCATATTGTCTACAAGGGTTCAGGGCGGGGGTTGGAAATCAGGCTGACCATGGGCTTTCTCCACAGGATATCAATTCCCAAAGACCATGAAATAATGTCTCCAAAGCTCTGGGGAATCTTAGAGTGTCCCCTAAAAACATTATATATAGGTATGCTATCATTTAAGTATAAAGACCAGGCGGACATGTGTTTCCAAACATAAAAGAACTTGTGAGCCCATCATCCATGAGCCCTTAGGTAGGGCTGTGCTTGGTAAGGACAGATAGCCAAATAAGTGATGCATAAAAGCAAAGAATTCAGGAATTCAGAAAAACTGATGGGGATCACGGAATCCTTTCAAAAATAGAATTGCAAACAACTGTGAGAGTTATGGTTGTCAAGTATGAATATTATAAATCTTATCAAAATAATAACTAATAAAAATGGGTAAATAAACGATGCCTTCATACAGAGTGGGGGATCGCCCGATATTGTTTATAAGGCAAACATGTAGTTTAAGCAAATAGTGATCACAAGATATAATGCTTTTTATAATCTCTTTGGTTAACCTTATGGAAATTGTTAACAAATGTGTGTGTGTGTGTGTGTTTGTGTGTGTGTGTGTATGTGTGGTAAAGAACTATTTCAAGTTCAGCAAGTCCTTCTGTTTCACTTCTGTTTCTTCTTCTGATAAATTCATGTAAAATTAAATTTAATACTTTTGGTGAAACTAGCATATATGGTATTATCCCATTTTTATTAAAGTATTTCTGACTTTCTCTCTACATATGTACCCGATTATTTGGCTTCCTCCTCTCACAGACAGTTATTTTCAGTGATGCTTACCTAATGTTAATAACGGTATTTCTGGGTGATAGTCCATATTGATTTTGTACTTTTGTACTAAGTTCTTTATAACGAACATGTAGATTTTTTGAAAAAAAATTATACAATGATTTCTTACCTCTGTCATGGTAAAGTAGAAAACCCTGAAAATAATTATGCCAAGGAGTTAACAGTGTTTTTAATTCTGCATGTTGGAAAGTAGGATGCTTTTCTTTTCCGGCTAGTATTTTTTTCTGTGTTTTTCAAATTTTTCAAAATGAAAAATTCTACATTCAGCGCAGTGATGCAAATAAAGGAGACAACATGGATACTTTTGAAAAAGATTTTGTTTGTTTAAGAGAGAGAGGGGGTAGTGGCAGACGGAGGGGGAGAAACAGGCTTCCCGCTGAGCAGGGAGCCTGATGCAGGCCTCCATCCCAAGACCCTGAGATCATTACCTGAGCTGAAGGCAGATGCTTAACTGACTGAGCCACTCAGGCGCCCTGAATATTTTGCAGGAGGCACACTTAGAAGGAAAGGAAATCAACCCAGTTCTGGATGTCGACTAAGTCTGTGGGGACGACAGGGACAGAGCCGGCTAGTGCTCTAGGAGCCGTTGCAGGAGACTCAGAAGTTCAAGTCTAACCGTGAGCGACTGCAGACAGAGCCTGCGGACTCTTTCTATTTCAGCAAAGGTCGATTAGATGATCGATAGATAGACGGACAGACAGATGGATCGAATGGGACCCAGAGGAGCATCTTGGATGGAAAGAGCCAGATGATGAAGCGCAAAATAATCTTGAACCCTTCTCCCCTCCCTGCATGGGACGAAGGGTTTCTCAATCCCGCACGTATTTAATGGGGTGTCTGGTAGAGATTGGATTTTAAGATAAAGCCGGAGGTGAAACCCCGCACCTAGGGGTCTGCAAACATTTGAAGCAGTCTAGGCAGGAGATTGGAATTCCCCTCTGGGAAGTTCTGGGAGTGAAGCCTTTGTTGAGGCCTTTGGTCAGGGCCGCAGGCACCTGCCCGGTTTTCTTGAGGGATCTCCGAAACGCAAGGGAAGTGCCCCCAGTGCAGAGGCCGCAGCCCGGGACATCAGGTGTCTCATCTGGAATGTACCCGGTAGGTCAGGAGAGCCCGGTCCCAACTCCTTCTTGCACCCCACTCCCCCAGCCAACATCCGGATTTACAAAACTCTTGTGCTGGGCTGTTTGTGTCCCCTCGCCTCCTGACACGGCCACAGCCGAGCCTGAACCAGGCTGGAGGAGGTGTGCGAGCCGCACCCCGTTCCCCTCAGACAGGGGTGACCGTTCGTGGACCCGGGTGTGCGTCTCTCCTGTGCTTCCCTCACTCAACAGGACGGCACCTAACCCTGGGAGCATTTTGATCGCCGGGACTGGGCCCTACTGCTCAGACTATGCCCGCGGGGCCTGGGAGGCATCCCGAAGGAAAAGGATGTCTTGGGCAGGAAAGGACACAGGCCCTCCACTGGGGAGGAGAGGGGGGAGGCCTAGAGACTCCTGGAGATTCCTGGGGCTCCCGGGAACCAAGCCGCTTCCCTCCCCGTGGAGTCCTGCTAGCAGGTGGCCAGACATTGCGAGGTCTGGGTTTGGACTACGGATTTTAAGACTAGCAACTTCTAGCAGCCGCTGCAAATTAATCTCCATGTTGCACACACATTATTCCTCAACCTTCGAGAAAGTCGTGTGGAAGTTCCAGCTCGGTCTGGCTGGCGTCCAGAGCTGAGAGGCAGCGCTCGTGGGCATGCGAGGATGTCCAGGGCAGTGGATTCTGGGAAGCCAGGCAGGGATCCCACAGCTGGTGGGGGCCGGAGGGGAGGAGGCACTGAGTCACTGGAAATAATCGGAGTGTCCCTCAAACATGCTCAGAAATCCTTGGAGGGGAGTCCCAGGAGACTTCAGCCCACCAATGCTCTTGAGATGGGTGCTGGAACATCAGGTGGTGGGTTCTTGAAGGAAAGGGGACCCTGGCAACGCAGAGGCCTGGAGGCATGAGGGTTACGTGAAGGGTGCTCGCTAGGGCCAAGTGCACACCTGTCTGATCTCATTCCACAAGTCCTCCTCACCTGGGCATTTGGAGGCTGCCCCGGAACCCTGAATTTGAGGACACTTTCTGCCATGGCCAAGGGGAGAGCCGTGAGCCAGCTGCAGCCAGCTGATAGAGGTGACCCAAGATCCTAGGAGCAGGGGGTGGTGTGGGTGTGATCCCTTCGGGTGGGGGGCTGGAACGGGGGCTTTCTGCCAGGGGTCCCACCTGCTCCCGTAAGAGTCTGCAGCCTGCTGTCCCAGCGGGACTTTCTTCTGCCAAGGTGGTTTTTTAGGCAAGGTCTACAGCAGTGGTTCTAGGGAACTGAATTTCCTCGTTCTCCGCTTCACTTCACCTCTGCAACACGGCTGGTGGAAAATTGACTTTTTCTCTTTCCCACCCCATCTCCCCCCACCCTACACCTCCGGCATGTTTTGTTGCAGTTTTAAAATCAACACTTAGCTCCTCTCTTCTTTTCTCTCACGTAACTAATATATGCCCACTGGAGAAACTTGATCCCTTTCCGTTTGGGAGAGTGTGAACTTCCAGAAGCTAGTTAGGTATCGCTGTGGAGCTGCTTTGTCTTTGGGTGGCCTGACAAAGGGCCCCCCTGCTGCTGTGCCCTGGAAAAGTCTTCCTGTGGGGCATCTGCTGCCTGGGGGGTCCCTTCCCCTGGTGCCCCTGGGGGTGCTCTGGTCTCTGGGCATCCCCGGCAATGGTAGTGGCCTGGCTTGGCAGGAAGAGGGCGCTGTGGAGCCAAGCACCAAGCCCTAGAAACTCTGCCCTCCCCCCCAACCCCAACCACACCTTGAAGGACCTGCCTTGGATGATCCACTCGGTTAGTTGCAAATCCTCTGCTTGGTCCAAGGGTGCCTCACCAGCAAATTCCACCATAATATTGAATGCTTATTATGTGCAGGGCCTTCAGGCACCTGGGTAGGGCACCTTAAAAACTTGATCATATTTAATCCTCACAATAACCCTAAAAGAAAGATAGCATAATTCCTATTTCACAGGAGGGAGCAAACAGAGACTTAGGAAGGATCAGGAAGTCGTTCAAGGTCAAGATCGTCCGGCTGGTGAGGAGAGGAGTCGAGAATCCTAACTCACATCACTAACCCTGAAGCCCACGCCAGGAGCCCCTTACAGCAGCAGGAGGCCCACTGGCCCACGGCTCAGTGGCTCGGGAACCTGCTCTGATCTCCGTGGAGGGCCCTGGGGCCCGACCGGGAAGTGGAGGCTTATCTTCAGGTTGGATCTGATGGGGATGCTGAGGTGCAGGGTATCGTGTGGGGTGCAGGGGGCGTGGCTGCTCACCCCGGGGGTGACACTAGGCCTGGGAGGGCTGTTACCGGCTCGTGAACTGCTCCAGGCCTGGGTGCTCCCCACGCATCTTTGGGGTGGGTTGGGGGTCGTGCGGAGTCACATCTCCAGCAAGGAGGAAGGTGCAGGATCACCCCGGGAAGGCCCTCGTCCCTCGACCCTGAGGCTCCCCGTCCCTGGGTCACCATAACAGGAGACCGTTTCGAAATGGGGCGGTGGGGTAGGGATGGAGGTTTGCCCTGCGCGGCCTGGGGAAGCCTGGGCAGGTCTTGCCCACCTAAGCTTCCTGCGAGACCCGTGCCCACAGAACCAACTTCCTAGAACTAGAAGTGCAGATGAAATGAACCAAAAGAGGAACTTGTCGATCGCTTCGTCTGGTATCTGCATTTTGGGGATGAGGGAACTAAGTTTGAGGGGAGCTAAGACTCATCTACAGTGGCAAAGACAGTGAGGGGCAGAGGTGAGCTGGCTTCTGTGGGCCCCACACGACCTTCCTTAATGGCGATCCTGGGGTCTTTTCCCATCATATTACAGACTAGGTCCACCCCCCTCCCCTCCCCCCTCCTCCCAGGCCAAAGCTTTCCCTTTGGCTGCCAAGTTGTTCATTCCTGTTACCAGGCCTTTGCCCACACTGTCCCTTCGCCTGGCCCTGCAGTGGCTGCTCGTCTGTCCCCCTGGCTTGCCTGTAGAACGCCTCTGCATCCTTTACAACCTGCATCAAATATCACCTCCTCCAGGAAGCCTCCCCTAGTCTCCCCAGCTGGAGACTCCCCAACAGTCTCCCTTCCTCCTCTTTTTTTTTTTTTAAGATTTTGTTTATTTATTAAAGAGAGAGAGAGAGAGAGAGAACGAGCCGGGTGAGGGGCAGAAAAGCAGGCCTCCCACTGAGCAGGGACTCTGGGATCATGACCTGAGCCGAAGGCAGACACTTAACCAACTCAGCCACAGAGGCGCCCACCCCTTCCTCCTCTTTATCTCTGAACTCTTTGTTTGGGCTTTTCTATAGGCCCAGTTATCTGTTTTCTATCTCTTTATCACCAAGTTTACAAAGTGCACATCTTCCTTGGGAGATTGGGGGTGAGAAGGATGAATACTGTAAACAGCAGCCACCAACCCCCCCCCCCCCCCCCCCCCCCCCCCCCCCCCCCCCCCCCCCCGGTGCACCACTGTTTGGACATAAGAAATCTAAGACTCAAGGAGGTTGGATGACTAAGGAGTGAGGAAGCAGACCCAGGCCCCGGACTCCCACACCTTGTGGATAGGAGCCAGCCTGCTTCCCCTGCAGAACCAACCTCTGTTGTCTCTAGGAATGGAGCCTCTGGAATTGTGCAGTGCACAGCCTGTGCCACTGTATTCTTCAGCTTTGCCTTCGTGCCTGACTCAGGACCTTAAGTGAGGCAGATGCTCAATAAATGTGGGTGGACTCAGCAGAACCACAACTGGGAGATAGCTTTCTTTTCTTTCCCTCCCTGCTTCCTTCCTGAACCTGTTTTTCCCCCTTTTACTCCCTGCGTTTTCCACTGAATTTTTCATTGGGAAGAAGCACATTTAGAGATGTGAAGCACACGCTTTGCAGGGCCTCAGCTTTGATGAATCTTTGATGCTGACGCTGGGGAGGCAGCTGCTGCCTCTGACTGGAGAAGGGAGGGAGGGATGGGGACGGGTCTCTAAGGACCTGATTCCCCCTCCCCTAACCCTGGGCGGGGAAGGGTTTCAAAGCTGCCCCTTGCCAGGTGGGCCAGTTGTGCTCTGCACTGTGACTTGTGTGTACGTGCTGGGGGGATGGGTGGGAGGAGGCTGGAGTGTGCGAGCCTGAGTGGGCGTGGTCAGAACGGCACGGGGGGGTGGGGCAGCCAGTAGCGTGTTACCCCTGAAACCACTGCCTCTAACCTCAGCCCCCTCCACTTCCCCTGGCTTCTCTGAAGGCTTGGAGGTCCTACCAATTTCTAGCCATGTGGCTTTGGCAGGTCGTTTAGCCATTTTGAACCCTGGATCTTCAACTGAACATTGGAGACGCTGTATCCCTCCCTCCCAAGGCCATCGGGAATGAATGAGTGAGTGCCTGACTCACACCACATGCTAAGTAAATATCAATCCTCCTACCTCTGTTCAAATCCACCTCTCCGAGCCTGGCCAGGCAGGTTTCTTCGGTGTGAGTGCCACGCCGTGGGCGGGCTCTGCCGGGTGGGATTGATCCTCAGCCGTGGGCTGTCTGCCCCAAGGGCCGAGGACAGCCTGCGTCCAGAGTGCTGCTGTCCTCGGCACATGAAGGGCCAAGTTTGAGCTCTGGCCTGACTCAGGGTTGTGTGTGTGGCTCTCCCAGCCTCTTCTGGGGGAAACACCCTGCCTGAGTCACAGCTGGGGCCCTGTGATGCCCGGAGCCTGGCCAGAGTGGCCGTAGACGGAGGGGATGATGGCAGGGGACATTTGGGCGTGGTGGGAACACCAGCTCCTCTGCCCATGACTCCTCTCTGCATGGCCTCTGTCAGGGTTCTAGGACCATTAGCAGGTGGGCGGTGGGGGCGGGGGGACTTGTGTTGGGCCCTTCCCCTCTAGTTGGCCTCACACTGGCTTCTCACGATTCACTTTTACTAAACCACACATGCGTGGACCCGCCACAGGCCACTGCCGCACACCTCAGCTGGGCCCCTCTGTCCTGCACTTCCTTTTCCCCAAGCGCTTCTCTGTTGGCTGAGGTGGAACTGCTGGTCTACCAAGGCCAGGTTCGGCAGGCCAATCCCGCTGTGTTCTCTGGAGTTTCTCCATGGCCCCTTTGGGCCTTTCCAGTAGGAGATCCTTGGATGGCACTCGGGGCTCCGGACTCTGGCCACTGGCATCTCTCTGCTCTACAGAATTCCCTTAGCAGGTGACTGCACAGCATGAAGCCCCCCACCCCGCGCCCCCCATTTGAGTCTGCATTCATTTGCATCCCCCTAGGATCCAGCTGGCCCAGAAGGCTCTTCTCACTCTGGGGCTGCGATTCTGTGATGAATCTCCTGAATGCATAATGGACTGTGGAGACCTTTCCCCAGGAGGGGACGTAAGGGAACTCCCCCACAAATCCCCTGGTTCTTCCCTTTCACTGCCTTTGGGGCTGGCCTCAGGGGCTTGGCAGCTGTCTGAGACCCACCCCCCCCATGGGGGGCTGGCAAGAAACCCAAGCAGTAATCCCCCCACCCCTCCCCACTCCCCACCGTAGTGCTATGAGTCATCCACACCTGTGTGTGAACTACTTCAATCAGATCTCTGGCCCCATTAACACCCCCAAGGGAAGGGCTTTCGGGCAAAGTAGAGCCCGTGCCCGCGTCCCTCTGCCTTTCAGAATTCCCTAGCTCCGTGTCAGTCCGCACAAGCAGTGGAGTATAATGGGTGAGAAAGGAGCTGCCCTTGGCATCAGAAGGCCTTGTCGGAGCAGATGGACGTGCTGTGGGGAGGGAAGGTCTGGGGGACTCCAGGAGGGCCCCAGAAGGCTGGGAGCTCAGGGCGGTCTTCCTCTGGGCCTTCCCTCCGTGGGTGAGGTTTGGAAGGTCATTCAGATCCTTCTGAGCAGTGCCTCCCCCCAGCTTGCTGGCTAGACTGCCCTAAGAGGTCAGGGTCACAGCCCGGGGACGCAAACACCGGGCCGCCAGCAGGGGTCACTGTTTTAGCATGAAGGCCAAACTGGAGGGGCTGCTCCTGGGTTTGCGGGAGGCTGGGAGATGGAGAGAGAAGCGGCTGGCGCTGTGTTAGGGGTGGAGGTGTTCGCCTCTTGCTGGGGATTCTTTGGCAGCCCAGCTTGAGATTGGGTCCCCAATTCCCAGCCTTCCTAACAGAGGCACGGGATTCCCCGGAGCTCCCCGAGGGCGGGGAGTGTCGGGTCAGGCTCTGCCGCACTCACATCCCGCGCCGCCATGGCTCATGTGAGCACCTCGGGAAGGTGGCCTGTGCAGTCAAGGGGCGGGGGCCTGGGACTGACTCACTGGGCCACCGGGCCGCTCACGGCCCCTCTTGACGTCCTGTCTGTGCAGGGAGGGCTGGATGACGTTCTTTGCAGGCAGCACTCACGGATCCCAAGTTCTTACACAGGCCTGACTCTGCTGGAGTTCTCAGAGTTCATGCTGGGGCGGCGGGGGGCGGTGCAGAGGCCCTCTCCTGCGTCGTCGATGGGGACCCTGAGGCTCACGGTGACTCGTCCGGATTCACAGAGCCCAGATTCTGCACAACCAGGCCTTGCAGCTGCAAGACGCAGCTGGGCCCAGCCACCCGAAGTGGGCTTGGGGTGATTTAGAGGAAGTCACCCACATTTCTGCAGCCGCGCGGCTCAGGGCTCCAGAGCCTGGGGTTTTTGGTCAACCCCACCCCCTTGGTTTACAGCAGAAATGACCGAGGCCCAGAGAGGTCAGGGTCCCTAGCAAGGTCACCAGCAAATTGGGAACGTGGTGGAAACTGACCTTGGTCTCCTGACGGTTCTTTCCATGTCACCCCGGGTTCCTCTCTTTCCAGAAAGCTCTACTGTAGATATCAGCTGCTGCTTGGCTGTTTTCCCCCACCCACACACGCGGAAACTTGCTTTTACACTCTCTCTCGGGCTTGAGTCTGTACTCCTCTCTCTCTATTCTCTGACCTCCCCCCAAACTGCTTGCTGCCACAGCCATCAGTCCGTCCATCCGTCCGTGCACTCTCTCACTGAACAAGCGTTTGTGGGCAACTCCAAGTGCCGGGCTCTGTCCCGGACCAAACGGACCCGGTCCCTGCACTCTAGAAAAGGGACAGAGTCTTCAAATGGATAATTCCAGCAGCAGGTAATGAGGCCCGTGGTCCATGCCACGAAGGGAAAGCACAGGGTACCAGGACAGTGTAGAACTAAGTCCCAGCCCAGGCTGGGCGGGCCAATCAGAGTGTCTTCCTGCCGGAGGGGACATTCCCCTCCTTAATGCCTCCGGCAACTCGAGGTCAGAAACCTCAAGATCTGTCCCTCTGGAGTCCCCTTCGCAGAGAGCCTGACAGGGTCGCCAGTGGTGCCCTGGGAAGCCCTGGGAGGCCCCGTGGGGATGGGAATGAGCACATCTGCGGGACAGCGGTGGGACTGCTGCGGTGATGTCTGGGGTCAGGTTCTTGATTCTCCTGGAGCCTCCAGTTCACCATCTGTAAACTGAGGGTGTGAATGTTCCGCCCCGAAAGATAGAGGTGACAAATAAACCGTCCCTCCTCTCCTTTGACTTGACACTGAGAATCCATTATCTCGAGCCTTCCTGTTTTTGCCTTGCTCTGGCTTCTTCCGTTTTCACCTTGTGGTCGAATGAACGACAGACACGGAGAGGACAAGACTCGTAGGGAGGGGTGGTTGCTGCCGGAAGGGGCGCTGGTCCCAGGATCCGAAGACCAGGGCTCAGGGAGCTTGGATGTGGGCAAAGTGCTCTCTCTGGACCTTGTTTTCCTTGTCTGTAACCTGGGTCTGCCTCCGATGGAGCTGGCAGGTGCCGGGGCCCAGCACAGTTGAGCATCTAGCCCTCTCCTTGGGTTCTTCTGCCCTGAGAAGGATGCTGGGCGGACTCGGTCGTGGGCTGAGGGTCCAGCAGGTGCATGGGTGGGATGAAGACCAGGCCAGACCACTGCGGGTGCCCGGCCTGGCGCCCCAGCCCTGGCCACTAGCCCGAGGCTCCTGGGCTGTGGGCTTCAGCTGGAATAAACAAGCAGCGCTTGGATGGGGGGTTGGTGTCGAGGAGGGAGGGCCCAGCTGGTTTCCAGACGCAGGCCTGACTACCGCACGAGGGGACCCAGGGGGGCTCATTACTGGCTCGGCCTCCACCGCTCCCTGCTCCCAACCCGGGAAGCGCTCTCCTTCCTGCGGGGCCATCAAATATTCAGAGCAGAAATGGCGAAGCTGCCAGGCAAGGGAGAGCCGTCCCTCCCAGCCTCCAGGTGAGCCAGCCCTTCCTGAGGCTGACGCGTGGGGCCCTAGAAACCTGTACCCCAGCCTTTAATCCTCTCCTTCTTAGAGAGGCTTCCCCCTCCCCCGCCCCTCGCTTACCAGCTTTTCTTTTTTTTTTCTTCTTTTTTCCCTTTTGGTCAAGGCTGGCTCTTCCTGTCTCTGTGGCTCTCTCTCTCTCCCTTCATTCATTCAGCAGTTTAACCTGCTGCCTCCACATTCGGCCTAGCGGCTAAGTGCACGCCCAGGACGGTCGGTCATGTGGTTGGCAAGAGCTGGTTTTTCTCAGGGGAAAATACCCACAGAGCCCCAAGGTGTGAAACAGACCGGAGAGAGCTGTGCCATCCCAGCCTTGCCCTCTTGGGCTCATAGATGCGTGGGGAGGGGATCCTTGAACTTGCAGTTTGAAATCCACAGTTCTGGTCCAACCCCTTTATTTCATAGAAAAGTGAGCCAGGCCCAGGATGGAGAGGGCTTTGCTCAAGGCCACTTAGCGGGCTGATGGCAGAGCAGGGACCGGAGGCCATGTGCCCCCAGCGTCTTCCAGGCTAGCTGTAACTTCTCATAGTGATCCCCTTGGTCTCTGCACTGAGACCGGAGTCTCTCCTCTTACAAGCTAGGCTTGGGCTGTGACATCTCACGTGCTTTCGGAAGGTGCAGTAAAGCCGAGGGATGACATAGGATTCGAGTGGTTTCTAGGTGAAGCGGCTCTTGGGTCAGGGCAGCTGGGATGGGCAAGAAGCCCCCGGCAGGTCCACTGATGGCAACTGCGGATCTTGAGGGAGGAGGAGAGGGAACCCAAGCCCTTCTCTTTGATCAGAAAGGTTAACGTAAGTTAATAGATTCTACTGCGTGATCTCCAGCAATCTTAGGTTCATTACTCTTCACTCCATCCAACAACAACCAGTGAGGTAGTCTGATTGTTCTCATTTGCCTGGAAAGGAAACGGAGGTTCAGAGAGGTTAAGTGACTTGCTCAAGGTCACATACCGAGTGGTAGAGCTGGGATCTAAAACCTGTCTGGCTCCAGAGCCAGACCCAAGCGCGCCCTTGCGAGGGGTGCGGTGACTCTGGGCTGTGTGAGATCCTGGAGATTTGGGGCACCCGCTGGCGATGCTCCTTCTCCTCCCCCTGCCACACGCCCAACCCTAGACACGGGGGTGTCTGACGTGTGGCACCTGGTCCTGCTCTGTGCTGAGGACATCATGTGCGTTCATTCATCCGCTGCCCCCAGACAAGGTAGCATGACTTGCAAGTTCCTGCAAAATGCTGTTTATTTTGACCTGAGAAGCTACCTCGGCCTAGGCTCAGCCTGTGAGACTCTGGACTCCGATGCGCCTTGTCAAGACATTTGGCCTGGTGACTGGTCACAAGGATATTTAAAGCAGGCAGCCGTTGCTTCGGGCGGGTGGGGATCTCCAAGCATTTATATGCACGCTCCTTCCTCCTTTTCCTTCTACTGGGGGCTGGTACCTCTCTGTCTCCTGATAGAATTGCTCTGTATATTTGGCTCTTCAAATCCTGGACGTTCCTAGAGCCTAGAAGTACGTGCTGTTATGAGCCCCCGTGCAAGAAAATTCGAGATATTTTCACCTCTCACCAATGGCATGGGGGAGGAGAAGGGACCCCCCCCCCCTTCTCCCACTGGCCTGGAAGTGGTGGGCACCAGGAACCACTTGCTTTTCCCTCCCGCCTGCCTGCCGGAGAGGAGCAGTGAATGTTTTCCTCCTGCCCGGGTTCATTAAGCCCAGGAACTTCGAGAGAATTTCCTCATTTCATAAAAATTTAAACTAATGTGCAGAGGCACCCAGGTCCTACCTAGTTAGTTCCTCTCTCCTGCCCAGAGATAGTTAGTTATCTCTCTTCCTGGCAAGAGATAAGGCACTGGAGGAAAACAGAAGCAGCTGATGGAGGGATGATGATTCGCTCTGCTGGGGGCGTGTTACCTTATGGGGACCTGCTGGTTAATCATCATCGATTGAATACGGACTGCGTGCCAGGCTTCATAGAGTCTTGATTTCATTTTATTTGCACCGTAGCCCCGTGAGCTAAGGATTTGCTCCTCTAATTTCACGGGTGGGGAAATCAATATTCAGAGAGGTGAGGTGACTTGCCTAAAGTCACCCAGCTAGAGGCTGGCAGAGCTGGGTCTCAATGGTGAGTCTGTAAGTCACGAAGGCCTGAGCTGAGGTCAATACCATGTATGTGACTTCCTAAGGGAGCAGCCGCGCGGACAGCCTCTGGGTGACGCGGTCAGGTTTGGAGAAGGCGGGCTCCTCGCCTGCTGGCTTGGGGACTTGGGCTCTCCTCGCTTGGATCTGGGCGGGACCTATTCAGGGGCAAGTGGGATGGAGCTTGTGGAGGAAGAAGCTGGCAAACCACATTCCAGCCCAGCGCAGTGCTCCACCTGTGCTTTGGGAGAAGGTTTTGGGGTCAAATGTCGGGGGTTTGGATCTTGGCTGTTCTCGAACGTATCACGTGCCAGGTTCAAGTCACTTACATTCTCTGTGCCTCAGTGTTCTTGTCTGTGCAATGGGGCTATAGGCAGCGTTCACCTCTTAGGAAACATTTGAGAGTTAATGAGACAATGGTGTCTGAAAACAGCCTTCTCCCAGTGCCTGGCCCATGGGAGGCGTTCATAACGCATTAAGTTCTCTCTACAAATCCTTTCCAGACCCACACTTCGAATTCTCTGCGTCTCACTTTGCCGTATTGTCTGCTCTGCGCATCGCAGCTTTGTCACTGGTGGTGGAGGGACCGTCTCCTTTGGCCACCACGGGGCCATTGCTGTGCCCCTGGGTGGGAGGGGCCCAGATGACTCATCAAAGGTGTGTGGGTCAGGAATGGAAGGTGCCTGCTCCCCCAAGGGTGCCAATTGTCCTGGGGGGGGGGGTCTCCCTGGCCTAAAGGTTCTGAGCTTCCCCTAGAAATGCTGAGCAGAGGACACCGTTCTCCTGAGGCCCATTGGGTGTGGGGGGGGGCATCCTTGGCAATGTGACCAGGCTACAGAGGTGTCACTGAGCCCCGTGCATGCCGAGGGAGCTCAGGACCTCTCGTGAGGTGTGGGGGGGGTCATATCTTGTACCTCCCACAACTTAGAAAAGGCCTCTTTCAGTCCTGAAGAAAGTATGAGTCATCTAAGTGGTGTGGACAGAAGACCTCTGCTCTCCCTGAGTTGGCCTGACCAAGGAAGATGTTGCTGGAAGGGGCCATTCAGGCAGGCAGACGGCCAGCCTGGGGAGGCGGCTAGGCTGCAAGGTGGGACACGGTCACAGTGGGGCGGGGCAGGAGAATCCCAGCCACCGTCAGGGTAGCTTTGTCATTGATTTTTCCGCACAGCCTTGTGAGGCAAGGCTCTAAGATGCTTCCATCTTGAAGGAGGGAGGAAGGAAGCCAAGAGATTCACGGGGCCTCCAAAGTGACACAGCCAGGAGCAAGACCCGAGCCCACGCTGTTGCCACCGTGGCTTGGAGATCAGCCTGAAGCTGCTAGAGCGCGTGTCGCTGGCTGATGAACCACCAGTAAGCACCAGCCCTTAGTCATGAGCGTGGGAGAGCCAAGTGACGATTCAGCCGCCTCTGGGGGGACAAGAGCAGCTAGCCCTTGGAGCTCATTGGGAGAGGAGCGTGGCCGGGGCTCACGGTGCGGATCTCCAGAGGTCCCTTTTGTCCTTGGCAGTTCAGGATTCCCTGAGGTTGAATTTCAGATCATAGCACGGCTGTGTGCACGTCCGACTATCCCAGCGGAGGGGCTCCGCCAGGCTTCCCCGTCCCCAGCCACTGGGGGGCTGGTACCAGCTGGCACCGGCCTCCCGTGCTCCTCTCTGACCCCCACCCTGACTCGCCTGTCCCTGAAACCCAGAGAGAGAGGCGGCCCTTGTGCTTTTGAGCGAGCCAGCACCCGGCAAGTGAACAGGTTTCATCTAATCCCGCAAAAATGTATCACGGCTAGCCATGGTACGCCGCTTAGTGGCTTCTCCCCTGGAGGAGCTCACAGTCTGGAAAGGGTATGAGACCAACAACCAGGCCATCACCATGGGGCATGCGTGTGGACGAAATGAGGGTGCATTGAATCCAGCCCGAGGAAGCACAGAGAACCTCCCAGCGAAGAGATTTTCAGATTAAGTCTAAAGGAGGATCAGCCGGAATAAGGACCCCCTGGGGCCACAGGAGGACAGGACACCCCGTGTGCTCTCTTCCCCATGTAACCAGAGCTTCAGCTTAGCTGATGGCTGGGACACCAACCTGGGGACTTCTTCAGCATGGTTACTGTTGGTGGATTTGCATCAGAAATGTCTCATGAAGGCCGGGCGATCCAGAGCTCCTTCCTGGTTCTATAAAATTGAAGTCCGGAGGGTTGGGGGAGTCCAGGAATCTGCGTTTTATAGCAATGAGTTGTCCGCAGAGCCCACTTTGATAACACTGTGTTAGGAGGGCGACCTCCTTGGACCCAATCCATGCCTGATACAATGGAAGCCTCCATAAATAAGAAGCAAAAGCAAGCAGTAAGATAAAATAATAGAATAAAATAAATTAAATAATAATTAAAATAGAAAACATATACTTTGTCTTCTTGCACTGTGAGTCTATAACCTCTTTGGGGAGAGAAACCACTCAAAGATTCCTGCCCTTGCACAGCCTGAGAGGCAAAGGCTCTGCCCCCTGGGGCATTCTTAAACTTGGACTGCCCAGATCAGACCGGCGGGGCTGAGGGAAGTCCTGGGAGGGGAGGATTGGGACAGATGAGAGGCAGGGGGCAAGTAAGCAAGGCAAGTAAGCCCTCCACCACTGTATCTGGTTCAGATACAGTGGTTCAGCCAACATTTATCAAGTGCTTCCTACGCACTGGGTCCTGGGCTCCCTGCTGAGGACAGGCGAGAAACGGCCACTGCCACCCACAGAGGAAGTAACTGTCCAAAAACGCAGGCACACGGGTCCTAAGAAACGACATCTCGGTGTGTTACAGTGAGAGAGGGCGATCTCTGGATCATGGCATAATGATGGAGATGTGGAATCAGAGCTTGGTGCCATCACAGCTCAGCTCGGCGGGGGAGAGGGGGGCGGACTTGGGCGAGTTCTTACCATCACTCCGTGTCAGGTCCTCATCTGTAAAGTGTGATCATTTTAGAACATAACGCAGAGTGTCCAAAGAGATGTGAGGGTGAAGCATGTCAGGAATCTGGCCCCTTGTCCGGCCCGGGGATGACTCAGCAGCGTTATTTCTGTTGATTATAATGTGCGTAAGAGAAAGCGAGGACCTCATTGAGGGAGGGATCGGGGGCAGTGTTGGGTAGATGAGTTTCGGAGGAGGAAAACGAGTTCATCAGGCAGGTGGATGAGGGGTTGGAGGGGTTTTGGAGGCAGTGGGAACACGATGTTTCGAAGGGTATCTGAAGCTTATGCATTAGCATTGTCTTCTGGAATATGGTCAGAG
>CM053609.1:26858790-26870097 GCA_028646535.1 Procyon lotor
CTACAAGCCGTAATCACGCCGCCGCCTCTGGGGCTGCACCTGTAGCAGACATTGCTAACTGATCACAGAATTCTTCCTTGCTGAGCCAGGATGTGACTTTGGCATCATCACTGAATTCCCCGGGGAGCCACTACCAGCTGATTGGCGTCGACCTGTAAGCTGAAGGCTCTTTGCCATCTCCGAGCGAGGACTAAATACTGGTCTGGCCAGAACCCGCTCACACATCCCTGCCTCTAGCTGGGAGTCTCATGAAGCCTTTCCTGGCTTTGCCACACCGTGGTTTGGGCTGCAGTGGACTGGCAAGCTGTGGCCTTCCCTTCTCTTAGACTGGCCTTTTCTGGTTCCTCGTCCTAACCGCGGGCCTGGGAGGCGGCTGGAGCAGCCTGCTTTCGAGGTTTGGCCAGCCTTGACCTGTTCCACCACCCCCACCCCCAGCAGTACCAGCCAGCCCGGGCCAGCATTGGACTGCGTGGGTGGGCAGGTCTCTCTGCGGGATCCAGCTCGTTCTCTGCCTGCGTGCAGCAGCTGCGGCCCAGGGGCTCCACGTCGGGCCCAAGGACAACTTGCAAAGCTTGCCAGTGTGGGTGGAACCTCACAGTGCATGTGTGAGCGACGGATGCGGGCCAGGCGGGGTCAGTCCGAGACGGGCCACTGTAGCAGGGACCAGGAATAGCCCAGACAACACCACATGGGGCTGGCATGCTCTGTTTATGAAACCCTGTATTTGGAGAGGCAGGAGCGAGGTGCACAGACTTGCTGTCCAGATGGCCTGGAGGCAAAGCCTGGTTCTGCTGCTTTCCAGCTCCACTACTTACCTTCTCAGTGCCTTGGTTTTCTCATCTGTTAAGTGGGGATAATAATAGTAATTTTTCATGGGTTTGTTGCCAGGATTGATTGAATGGCTCTAAGGAAAGTGCTAGTACTTAGTAACATGATATAAAGATTATAGAGGACATCTTGCATATTTATAATATGTAGGTTATCATCCATTAGAAGGAAGGAAGGTAGAATGGGTACACAAAAGGACTCGTGAATGAGATGGAATGGGACCGAACAGGACTTTGCAGGACTGAGAAGCTACCTACACAGTGGCTCCCTCCCTGCTATTAGGGGGCTAGGACCCCCTGCCTATCCTGCCCCCCACCTTCCCCCCAGGATAAACCTTTCAACAGGACCACCTGTGAATCCCCCTCTACCCCGGGCTACTCCCTCCAGTCTGGTTCGATGGAAATTTAATCTCCCTTTAATCCTGTACTTAATGTTCAGGATTCCACTCCCCGATGAGACAATGAAATTAATCTGCCACTAATTTTCTGTTTGCCAACCTGGGTTTCAGCATTGTCAACCCTGCCTTTCCGACCATCTTCAGTGGAGGGAAACAAAGACCTAATCTCTTCTCCTGCCTTGTTTACTCTGTGTCTTGAACAAAAATGAATCACGCCGCGTTTGCTCTACTGGTTTGGGTAGGAGGGCCGACTGAGGTTTCCCATCTCTCCTGGAGGGCACGAGTTCCAGGCCCGACACCCCAGCCTCTCCCCAGCTTTCTGGGTGTGAGGGGATTAGGGGCCCCATTGTCTGCTCACTCACTCAGAGGCTGTGTGTCAGTCCCACACAGGATGACTAACAGGTGCCCTTGGGGAGAAGGAGGCCCCGAAGGTCCGACGCCCAGCTCTGGTGTGAAGTGGGGACCCTTCTCCGCAGGGTGTGTGTCTGGGTGGGGGATCCGGACAGGAGTCCTGCCTGCCCGCCTCTGCTCTGTTCTCTGGGCCTCCAGCTCCAACCATTCAGCCGCTGTGCCTTCCGGAACTTGGCGTGTTCTGGTCTGCTCTCTCTGCTTGGGCTCTGCTCCCCCTTCTTGGGAAGGCCTTGAGTTCTGTCCCAGGAAAAGGAATAATAATAGTGCCCACCACGTGGGTGGGAAGCGAGCGTTAAATGAGACCCTGAGAAGTACGTGACATTCACTAAGTGTCCAATAAATGGCAGCTAGTGGTGTTGGCAGGTTACTCAAACGCCCTTCCCTCTTGACACCTTTCCAAGACCCCCAATAGAAAATGGTCCTCTCGTCTGGGCCCCCTTGGCGCTTTGTTCCCACCTCTGCTCTCCTGGGGGCCCTTCCCCCGGCCTGCGTGCTGACCCCCTCTCTGATGCTTGGCCTAGATCCGGGGACTGTAACTTCTGTTGGGTTTCAACTGCAGAGTCAAAATAGTCTAGTGATGACCTCATTGGGGTTGGTAGGGCATTAAATGAAATAATGCTCATTAAGGGCTCAACACAGGCATGTCCTGGGGCGAGCGGAGAATAAATGTCATGATGTGCTGTTATTATTAGCATCGTTCTTCATCATGCGCTGTGAAGTCGGTCCCTCCCTGGCAAAGGCTTCTGAACGGCAGAGATGGGCTTTGGTTTTTCTCAGGACCTCGGTGCCCAGCCACTGGGCCTGACCCCAGGGAGGGGCCGGCGAGGCCAGCCGGGCCGGGGAAGGTTCTGGGCGCCTGCTGTCCTGAGCGTGGGCCCCCCACCTCACCTGGTGCTTGTGCCCCTGGGGCTGCCTCTTGTGCCCTCTCTGAGCGCCCTGTCTTCGTTACAGTCACAGACTGCCGCATTACCACGATGATGGCGATGACCACATCCCATTCACCTCCGCTTTCCCCCGTGTCAGAGCTGGGGGAGGCCTGGGAAACCATCCGGTGCCCACACTTACGCATGAGGAGACCGAGGACCAGAGAGGTTGTCCAGCGAGTCTGAGGCCACATAGCAAGTCAGAGGCCGTGCTGGGATCGGATCCAATGTCTTGACTACCACTGGAGGGAAGACCCAACCCTGCCCTGTGTCATCACACTGTGAAGGAAGGACACTCGTGTTTAAGGAGCCTGTGTAGGCTTCCTGTGTGTGGGTTCAGTTCCTCTTCCCGTCGCCCTATCTTAGAGGTGGACGCACTTAGGCTAAGAAAGGTGAAGTCACCGGATCAAGTCACAGTAGGGTAATGACAGAGCCGGACTTGGAACTCCCATCTGTCGGACTCCAAAGCCAGGGCTCTCTCTGTCCTTCCGGCAGTGTCCTGCGGAGAGACAGGGCGCAGCAGGGCACTAGCCCTGGGCGAATGAGATGGGGGCGGTTGCCTGCCTGGCACCTCGGTTCCTCCCTCTGCAGTGGGCAGACCCAGAGGTGGTGGGGACGGTCAGGTCACAGTGGCTGCGGATTCGTGAACAGCCGGGGGTAGGGGGGTTGCTGGGGAGGGGGTGCTTGTCTCCCAGGCCTGGGGGCCTGTCCACCAGGACAGGTGGATTCCTGCCCCTGCCTGTGGGCGGAAGGGTGGGCACGTGGGTGGGCGCGCAGCGGGCTGGGCGTGGGCGGGGGCTGCAGGAGCAGCCAAGGCCAGGAGACCAGGACCGTGCAGCCTCCAGCGACCTCGGGCTGGCGGTGCCTGGAACGGGCAGGAAGCGGTTTGTGGGGAGCGGAGACGAGGCCGAGGCTGTGCGATGTGGCTCTGCCTGAGGTTTCTACCCTGGAAACCTGAGTCATGTGGACGAGGACCAGGCTCCCTCTTCCCCAGGGGCCAGTTAGTGCAATTACAGGCCTCGGCCCGCCGGGGAAGAGAGGATGTGCTCCAAGGGGGGCCCGAAGCGGGCCTCAGGAGCCCAAGGTGTCCCCAGGGGTGAGCGGTGGCACCGCGGGCCGGTGGGTGGAGGGCATGTGGAGGACGTGCCCACGCAGGCCAGCGCCAGGCCGAGCAGCAGGGGGAGATCACGCCGGGAGCCCCGCCGGCCGGGAGGGCTCCCCTGGACTCGGCAGGCCTTGGTCCACGCCCAGCTCACTTCTGACTCACCGCGTGAACTTGGCCAAGGCCTCTTCTGTCTCCGGGCCTCACTTTCTTTCTTTATCTCTGAGATGAGGTTTCCACAGGCTCTAAGAATTCGATGATTCTTCCCTGCCCCCACCCAATCAAAGGAGCTTGCAAACCACAAGGGAACAAAATAACAACCCGGAAAACCACAGCTGCAGGTAGGAGCTGCTGGAGAGTAACTGCTGGGCCCTGCTCTGGGCCCTTTGCATGACTTCTAGAATCCTTCCCAACAGCCCTGATGTGCCCACTTCACAGATGGGGAAAGGCGCCAACATATCCGGGACCCACGTCCTGCACTGCCAGGCCCCATCTGCCCCCCCTGTCCCCTCTGACTCCCACCCCGCCTGCCCCTCTCCCCGTCCCCGCACCGAATCCCAGGATGACAGAACCGCAGGGGGCCTCGTCAGCCCGAATGAAGCTTCCGGGAGCAAGGAGGCTGTGTGGGCCCTGCTGCCGGGTTCACGGTCATCTGTGTGTTTTTGCCCAGCTTTATGTGAATAGCATTGCCCGGCTCAGAACAATTTCAAAGATCCTCGGTAGAGTTCAACCATCCCGTTCAGTGAACAGTGAAAACTGAGGCCCGGGGGAGGGAAGCGACCTGCCCCACGGACGACAGCAGAGCTGGGACTAGAACTCATGTGTCCCGACTCTGGGTGCCGTGCTGTGCTCGGGGCCTTCGGGAGCCGGGAGCCGTGGCCGGGCGCAGCCAGGCCTGGAGGCGGACCAGGTGTTGCCTGCCTTGAGCAACGGTTGAAGGGCCTTGGCTGTCTGGTAGAATTCCCAGCAAGACCTTTTGGATTTTGTTAAGCTTGCCTTGGCTTTCTTTTCTTTTTTTTCTCCCAGCTTTACTGAGTTCGGATTGACGTGGAACATTGTGTAAGTTTAAGACGTAGAAAGTGATGACTCGATACATGTATAGATTGTGAAATGTTTTCCCAGAATAAGGTGAGCTGACACATGCCCTCCCTCCCATAACTAGCCCGCTGTTACTGTTGTTATGGTGAGGACGGTCAAGTGCAGCCAGACGGTCAAGTGCAGCCAGACGGTCAAGTGCACCTCTCCTACGACCCTCAAGTACACAGCACAGGACCGTCGCCTAGAATCGCCATGCTACATGCTCTATCCCCAGACCTTCTTCATCCTATAGCCCAAAGTTTGCGCCCTTTCAAGCGCCCCTCCCCCCCCACTTTCACCTCCAGCCCCTGGGTTCGATGTTTTTAAATTTCCATACGTAAGCAAGCTCACGTGGTATTTGTCTTTCTCTGTCTGACTCATTTCACTTAGCATAAAGCCTTCCAGGTCCATCCCTGTTGTTTGCAAATGGCAGGATTTCCTTCTTTTTTTTTTTTTTTCTGAATAATACTTCATTGTGTCTATAGACCACACTTTCTGTCCATTCATCTGGTGAGGGACACCAGCTTGCTTTTTTCTCTTGGAGAACGTGGAGGAATTCCAGCCAGAAATGGCGGAACTTGGGGCTGAGAAAATGCCAGTGAAAAGATTTAGCAAGAGTGTGCATAAAGTAGGTGCTCAAAACTGCTAACCGGGGCCGAAACGGCTGCTTGCCTACTCTGTCACCTTCCCACTGTGTGACTCACGGAGAAGATTCTGAGAGCCAAGACTTGGTTCACTCGGGAGGGCAGGCCAGCATTTCCATCCGGGGGTGAGAACCAGGGTGAGCTTCCCCCCTTTCCTTTGATCTCTCGCAACCTAGCCTGACTCTTGTGGGGCACACTGGTTTAGGGGTGCAAAGCCCCCCGATTGCAGACCAGTGGTCCTGGGACCTCCTAGCTTTAATGTGTCACCAGTCCCTCCGGCTGGGTCTCGGTTTCCACCGCTGGGAAAGGGTGAGGTTAGACCAGAGGGCGCCCATCACCCGGGCAGCTTTCAAGCAATCCTGAGACCCAGGCCTCACCCCTGGTCAACGGTGGGTGCCACTTAAGTGGGTGTGCTTTGGGTTTTGATGCCAAGTGAAGGGTGGGAGCCGCTGGATGGTTCTGGGATCCCTGGTGGTTGGAACACAGGACAGCTGCGTGGGACACCATAGATGTTACGAGCAGGGCCTCCGCTCTCCTCTTAGCGTTGCGTGGGGGTGAGTGACAGCAGCATGACTGGGTGTTCCTCTCCTGCCACCTAACAGATGACAGACGGGGGTGGACCTCTGGATGCTTGCAGCGAGGAAGCTCTGTGGGGACTGGTCTCCAGGGCCGAGACCCCTGAAACTTCATTCGTCTCCCCACAGGGAAGTTGGGGTCGCAACTGATTAGAGTAAAGCCCCCGGGGAGCTCCCAGCTCTGAGGCAAACTCTTCCCGAAGGAGTCAGGCTGTCTAAAGACTTGGGACTCCTATGCCCTGGACGGGGATCCTGGTGAGCGGCTTGGGTTGAGAATGCAGCGGGACCCCCCGAGGGAGGGCCAGCATCCAAAGTCAGACTCGCAGGATCCGGTTTGGGTTCTGCTGCTCCGGGCCTCAGTGATTACATCTGTAAAATGGGCCACGGGGCCACAGCCAATGTGGGACTAGGGAGCAGCTGTGGGGATTCTGAGAAAGAGGCCTTCTGAGAGAGGCTCAGTCAGCACTGGGATTTTAAAGCCTCTGGGAGAAAGCCAGGAGGGGACTAAAAGCTGGGGGGCAAGAGTCGGGAAGGCTGAACTCAGGGCATCATGGGGTTCAAATATATGCAGGTGAATATTTTCACTGACAGATCCCTTGAAAAATAGGAATTTTACGAGGCTATAGAGCACTTATATGGCTGAAGTGAGGGACAGGTCCCTGGAGTTGGCCCAGGTCCCCACTTCGCCACCCTCACAGGGACTTAATTTGGGAATAAATTTGAAAACCACTGACCTAGCTACAGCGGGAAGACTTGCTTTCCCCACCTCCTTCTGGGATTCGGCTCAGGGACCATCAGTATAAAGTGCAGCAGAAGTGGGGGTGGGGCGTGTTGGACCCCGGGAAGCCCTTCCCAGCAGCGGGGTGGGGAGCCACTGTGTCTGGAGGACCTAGAGTGCTGGCAGCTTCGTTCTACCTGAGGCCTGAGGGGTGGAAAGTAGCTTCTTGAAGGGCCCAGAGGCCTCCTGCTTGGAGTGGAGGGGCAAGGGGGTGGGGAGTGGCGGCAGGAGGCCTTTCCTGCTGGTTCTTAGGCCCCTGGGGAAGGGGGAGGCTTCTCTCTGGAAAGCTGGACACTGGCCACCTGGCTGGGTCCCCCAGGGGCGATGGGGGCTCAAGGCGGGGGCGAAAACAACTCAGGGACAGCCCGTCAGGGAGCAGTGGGGTGAGGAGACCAGCAGAGGGAGGAGAGGAACCGGAAGCCAGAGGTAGGGGTGCTGCCTCACGCGACCCTGCCGGCCCTTGGGCCTCCCTAACCAGCAGCTCCCCCTTCAGCGAATTCCCCCCTACACTTGTCAGAATAATCCCGGAGAGAAGATACATGTCAACAGCACATCGCTGCCCCGTTCAAAGCCTGCAGTGGCTCCCCTCTTCCTGCCTGGGTCTCCTGCTTCGTGCCTCCCAGGGGCCCCGGGCTGTTCCCGGGTGGGGGGGGACCCCTAAACCAGCTGCCGTCCTCTCCCAACGCAGAACGGCAGCTGGTCTAGGATGGCCAGATAAAATAGAGGACATCCAGTTCAATTTGAATTTCAGATAAACAAGGAATGCTTTTTTAGGGTAAGTATGTCCCAAATAGTGCACTCATTGTTTATCTGAAATTCAAATCGCATTGAGCATCCTGTGTTTTTATTTGCTAAATCTGGCAGCCTCTAGTCTCCTCCATCCGCTCTAGACCCGATGTTATCAGACCCGCTGTCCTGTGCCTATGGGCTGTTGGGGGTTGGTGGGAAGCTATCTTGCAGGTATTTTTTCTTAAATTACATTGATTAAAGTATGCTTATTTTTAAAGGAGTGCATTTATTTTAATACGTTTACTTTCTTTTAAATAAATCCACTTTTTAAGTGGGGGATCCTAGAGGCCGTGTTTCCCTGCTGCTTTCTTGCCTTAAGTGACCCAGGGCATGGAGATCTTAGGAAAATCGGGGAGTTTAGCCTTTTTAAGTCAGTGATTCTGGGTTCAAGTATCGGGTGTGTCGTTGATTCCGTGACTGAATGGACTTAGGGATTTCTTTCCCTGCTCTGGTCTCAGTTTATTTATCTCTAGAAAGGTGCTAAAACTCTCTCTGCCTGCCAGGTGACCTGGGGCTCATGACTCAGGAGCACACCCCAAGAGCTAGCCACATGAGGGCTTTTGTGATGAAGGCTCTGCCGTCCAGCATTCCAGAGCCGCCCGGACCGGAGGGCTGAGTGGTGCGGCCTGATCCGTAAGCTCCGCGGGTCAGAACTTGGCCCAGTCCGTGGCACCACCGTCACCGTCAAACCTCTTGACCTCTTCTGCCCTCTTGGCTGGCCATGCAGTTCAAGGTTATGGTCACCAGGGGTCAGGCTTGCACGTTGATGGCCATGTTCAGCTTTTTGTGGGGCTCCAGGGGCCTTCTGGTCTGAGTGACCATGCAGGGATGCTCGATGGGGCCCCCTTGTATTTACGTTCTGCTTGAGACCCCCTCCTGGAGGGCCCCTCGTCGTCTCATTGGCCCTCATTGGGAGATCCCATGAAGGAAGTTAGTTTAGGGGGCTGGCGTCTGGAGAGAATTCTGGGGAGGGAATTAGGAGAGAGTTTGAGTCCCTGTCACGGGTCTGTCTCTTGTTCATGTCCTTGTGGGTTATGTGGCTTCCTGAGCCCCGGGTTCTTCTTTGGGAGAACAGGGTTATAATGCCTTTCTTGCAGGTGGGGGTCGAGATCCGGAGAGGGGAGGTGTGGCTCCTGGGCAGGGCTGGTGTCTCCAGGCCAGCGTAGCCCCCGTCTAGAAGGGCTTATGTCGAAGGTGGAGACGTAATAGAAATACAGGGAAAGACCCCAGCACAACGGCTGTCAGGAGGCCCCTGGAAGCAAGCCCCGGGTGGGGAGGGCTTGCTTTTCCATAGTCAGAGGGACAAACCCAGGGCTCACTGGGGAGGTGGCTGAGCTGGGCCACCTGGAAATGGGCAGTAGGTCAGGCATCCAGGGCAGGGATGCCCGATGAGGGAAGTCCCAGCACACGGGCTGTTGGGCCTCTGGGATTTCAGATTCCCTTCCGTATATTCCCCGAGCAGCTTCTCCGGCTGTGGGAACTTAGGCATGGATGCTTCCAGTGCAAGGATTGGGGGGAGCGGGGGGCAGCAAAGTGGCTCTGATCTCGGGCCAGGCACCAGAGCCAGCATCCAGGGAAGGCAGTCTTGCTCATGAATGCCCAGCCTCCTCCAAGGACCTCCCACACCCACCTCTTTATGGTACAGGGTGCAAGATGGATGACCAGGGGGTCCCCTGAACAGTTGGTGTCTTTGAACTGGGCCACCCTTGCCTGGTAATGGTCGTGCCCTCCTCCCAGCCCCAGCCCTGCGGCATTGGAGTGGGTGGACAGCCAGGTGCTGGGGGTGTTCTCTGCCCCCCCACCCCTCCCCCTGCCCCCCGGCTGTGGTGTGGTTGGTGGCCCTGGAAAGCTTGAATGCTCTCTCCCTTGTGCCCTTTCTCAGGGTGGGTCCCGATGGCCCCAATGGATTGCCCTCTCACCCCGCTGGGTTGCTGTGGTTTGCTCATCAGCAGAAATGACTCCTCACCCACAATTGCATCAGTCTTTCCACAGATGGAGTGAATCACGTTGCAAGATGTGGTTACAGGCTGTGCCCTGTGCTCTGGTTAGGGGCCAGCTGGGCCAAGCCAGGCTGGGGCCTGGGGCTGACCGTGCTCTGACTTGGACTCGGGAGAGGGAAGCAGAGGCCAGGAGGGGTGCACCAGCGGCGGAGGTGGGGGTGCGGGGGTGTGAGGTGAGAGAGGTCATGGAACTCGTCCACACAGGCAGGGCAGGGGGCCGAAACAAATGTCCAGTGACTGTGGCCGTGACCGCACAGGGGAACCATGTGGCTTCCGCAGCCCTGGGCTGCCCATGACAGCAAGGGGAAGAGAATCGAGGGGAACCAGTGGTGCCTCTTCAGACGGTGCAGGGGTGTGGGGGGAACCGGGGAGATTAGTTGGTGTTGCTTCTTCCTCTTTCTCTATTTTGAACTCCCCTGGCTTGCTTCCCCCTTCAGCGGACTGAGGGCTTGAAACCTCAAGGGCACTTTCTTTCTTCCCTCTGCTCCACAGGCCCGGCCCACAGCTGCCCTCAGGTGGGGACTGTCTTCGGAGGGAGGCAGAGCATCCACGTGGTTGGGTTTCCATGATTCTTCCCAGAGGCAGAAAGAGGCAACCTTTTCCCCTCCCGAGGCAGCAAGAGCCATTCTGTCCATTTTTCAGGTGGAGAGAGTGAGATCCAAAGGGAACGCGGCGAGCACCTTGCCTCCCTCCTCTCTTTCCAAAGCCCACGGCCCCACATGGCTCACCGCGTCAGACCCGTCAGCGGGACGAGAGGGCAGGAGTGAGGGCAGGCTCTCCTCTCCAGGGAGAAGGTGCAATGCGACAGGTCTAAGGTGGCCCAGCAAGGCTCTAAATCGGATTGGGGTTTCAACCCCCCCAATGAGAAGAAGAGAAATGGGCAGTGATGATGGAGATGGCCCCTGAATCAGGGCAGCCCCAGATCTGGGACCAAGATCATGCTTACAGTGTCCCTAGACGCATGTGGCTTTGCCTGAGTGACAAATAAGCTTGTGCAAGCCACTGAAATTTGGGGGGCAGGGGGCTGTTCGTTACTGCAGCGTGAGCCCACCTATCCGGACTCCACAAATGCCAAGCCGAGGAGACTGGCCTTGATCCTGAGGGCCTGGGAAGTGAACAAAGTCTCAGCGTGGTTGTGCCTACATCCCGCACTGAGGTTAGGAGGGTGAGCTGCCCCCCTCTGGCTTGTAATTCAGGGGTGCAACCGTATATCCTCTTTTTCCGCCATCGAGGGCCTAGAACAGTGTCTGGGACATGATCGGGGCTCATTGAGAACTTATTCGCTCCCTTTCTGCCTCCAGTTCCCCTCCTTTCCAGGGGATTCTTCCGGTGAATACCATTTACTCCCACCTTCGTGCCTTCGTTTTGTTCTAAATCCCGGGCACTGTGTTTCGCACGTGTTGTCTGACTTTGTTGCTCGCCTTAGCAGAGGCCCTTATCCCATTTTACAGAGGAGGACTGTGAGCCCAGCATCTCTCCCCTTTCCCTCCGTGCACCTTTCCTTCATCTGTATTGAGTACCCACTGGGGGCCCGCAGGCAGGGCTGGTGAGAAACGTGGGCTGCATCTCAACGTGAATAGGCGTGCTTCAGCCCGAAAGGAACCTTGGTCTGGTGGGGGTTGCTCTCAAGTCTGTACACAGATGCCATGTGCACTAGTAGCTTCGCCAGAAATATGCACAGGGACATACAATGAGTAAGGAAGACAGTCGGGAGGTGAGGCAGGAGGAACAAACAGATCGGGCTTAATTGTGACGCTGGAAGACATTTAGAAGGCTAAAGACA
>CM053609.1:26870597-26895060 GCA_028646535.1 Procyon lotor
TCTGCCTTCAGCTCAGGTCATGATCCTGGGGTCCTGGGATCAAGCTCCACATTGGGCTCCCTGCTCAGCGGGAAGCCTGCTTCTGCTTCTCCCTCTCCCACTCCCCCTGCTTACATTCCCTCTCTCTCGCTCTCTCTCTCTCTCTCTGTCAAATAAATAAACAAATAAAATCTTTAAGGAAAAGAAAAAGCCAAAGAAAGAGAGAAAGGGAAGTATGTGGCGAGCCCAGCTCAGGCGAGGGCGGCAGAGGGGAAGGGGCCCCCCCGCTGGGCTGGCAGCAGAAGCCGCTGACGCTGTGCTCGCCTTGTGGTTCGGGCCCCGGGCCCCATGCCGGCGGTTGTGGGGAGCGCGATAACCGGTGAGCCGATTCGGAGAATTTCTGCAGGTTTTGTAATGCAAGGTGACAGCACAAAGCGGGAGATAACAAGGTGCTTGGGCACCGGGCCAGCACGTGGCCCAGCAGTGACAATGGAGGGCAGGAGCATGCCCTGGCCCTCCGACTCTGGCACCGGGGCACACGTGGGGTGGCTCCTGAGCCGAGACAATGAGCCCTTTTGGGAGAACTAACTCACTTGCTCAGCGCTGGGGCGGGGGGTGCGCGGCCGCTCGTGGATATGCCAGCAGCCGCCTCCTCACCTCCTTGTCCTCTCAGTGGGGACACAATCCTGGCCTGGGGGGCGAGCGGCACCGAAGGGGGTGCCTGCAAGGGAGAGCCTGACCCGAGTCTAGACCCGGTGGTTCAGACACACCCAGATTGCAGACAGCCGCTCTGACCGGACCCATCACTACTCCACGGCTATGGGTCCATGCCTTCCTTCCATGGCATGGCGTTGAAGGCTGGCTTACCCTGGGCCAGCCTACTTTTCCAGCACCATCACCTTCCACCTGCCCCATGGATATGGCTGAACCACCAGAAAGTTTGCCAGGCATATCGCACCCCCAGTTCTGATGCCCCAGTGCCTTTGCACCTACCAGGCCCTTTCTGCCCATAATGCTTTTCCCTTTCCTCCCTGCCTGACTGATCCTTCGGGAACCTGCTCCAAAATCCTCTTCTGTGAAGACTTCCCTGGGCAGAACTCACCCCCAGCACCTCCCCTGTCACCGGGTTTGACTATACCATCATCTACTCTGTGTGCACTTCGGCCAAGATCATTTGTTTTCCTGGCTGTCCCCCTTCCAGGCCGTGAGGAAAGGGACCATGCCCTAATGCACCTCTTGCTCCCACAGTCTAGGTCCGAGCCTGGCATACAGCAGGCAGTTGATGGATGTGTGCATGGGAAGGATGAAGGGCAGATCCAGGCTGGGGAGGGTACCTCCCTGGAATTCGGCTGCCCCAGTTCTAGGACCCGCTCCTCCACCTAGGAGAGACGCTGGGGTCCCCCTCGCCCCGTGCCTCAAAGCCTTTTATATTCCTCTCGGGCCAGAGACCCCATTCAAGTCCCTCTCCTCCTCCTCATACTCTCATACCTTGGATCCCAAGTGAGTGCTTGACTCCTGTGAAGTGGTTTAGACCCCAAAGCCTAGAGGGGTCGTGGGAACCCAGCTCTCCCTGTGCTAAGCCCCAGCTGGCCGGCTCTCTGCAGTGGTGGAGGGAGGATGGACCGGCTGCTGGTCGGCATCATTAACTACTCACCACTCAAGCTACTGCCACATTCCCTCCCTCAGAGAGTTCCCCCGGGGCCTCCCTCCAGCCCAGGACTGGAACCCTGGGCACCCCTCCCCTGACCTGGGGTGACATCAGTGCCTGGCCCCAGGGAAGGGTCTCGCCTCCCGAGCACACAGTCACCCGGGAGAGGGCCGGCATGCCCAGAGCGGACGGGCCTGGACCAGGAGGGGCGCAGAGGATGACAGGAACTGGTTTAGACCAGACTTAGCCGGTTTTGCTCTGTCTGAGCAGGGGAGGAAGTGAGTAGTTCACACCTGGTGAGTGGGAGCGGCCCGAGGTATCTGGAGCCTGGGTGTTTCCCAAAGCCGGACCTGTCGCCCAGCACACGGGACAGGCGGGTCCCCCACGGGATGGGCCCCAACACGTGCCCACAGAGACACTCGGAAATAGCAAGGCTGGGGCCTCCTGTCTCCTCAGCCCAGTCCCGGCCCAACCTTGTTTGATGGGGGAGCCCTAGCTCTAGGTGTCCAGAGAACCCTGAGGGCGCCTGTGTCCTCGCCCTGGAGTCCTTGGAGAACTTGCACGTGTCCAGGCTGGTGGGCAGCCAGACTGCGGTGGGTGGCCTCCCTTCTGGTAACTTTCATCCTTCTGGTAACTTTCATCCCCTCCACCCTCCATGGGGCATCGAAACCAGGCCCCTGCTCCTCCAGCAAGGAGATGTCACGGCAGCTGGGGGGTCCTGACGTCCTTGTCAGGCTTGCCAAGGAGACGCACGCTGAGGACACCACCAGGCCTCTGCTCGTGCGGCTGCCTGCACAGGCGACCTCCCAGCCCCACGGGTTTTCCTAGGCAGAAACAGCCCTTTCCTGTCTTCTCCCGAGGCCAAAATGCTCGTCAAAGAAGCCCATGGAAGGGGAGAGCCAAAATCAAAACCCCGACACGCACTCACCTCTGGGAAGCCAGGGCTCAGCCGTGCGACTTGAGGTGGAACTTGCTCGAATCCTGCCTCGTTTGCTTACCGGCCATGTGGTGCTGGGCAACATGACCTCTCTGAGCCTCAGTTTCCCCACCCCACCCCACCCCCAACCTGGAAAACGGCCACAAGCACAGAATGCTTGATGCAGGGGGTCACTTGCAAGCATGCAGTAAGAACCTCTGGACTCCGAGCTCCACGGGGTGGCACATGGAGGTGTCCAACAGACGACAGGTCCCCTGCTGCCGCTTCACCACCTGAGGGGGCCTGGGGTCCCCACCCTGCGGCGGTCAGGCCCTGGGATCGGGCACCGTGGGTCTGAATCCTGGCCCCACCCCTCATCAGCTGGGTTTGCCTTGGGCAACTGACCTAACCTGTCTGACTCTCCCTCTCCTTTAGGTGACAGGGACAGTCACCAGGTCAGAGGGCCATCAGGAGGACTGAATGGGGAGGACATAGGCCAAGTTGAAGCTGGTCGTGGGCATGAGGAGAGAGCTGGGCAAATGTTGGTGGTTCCACGTTTTTGTATCACCCACCCCCACAGAGGCACCCAACTCTCCTCCTGTAGGTCAGAGTCACGGGCATCATGGACCCTGGGACCCCAGGAGAGGCAGCGGCAGGTGCCGCCCCAGCCAGAACCTATTTCATCATCCACACCTCCCAGCCGGATCAACATCACCTGTGGGACACTTGGCACCCCCGGGTCACCCACAAGGAACCCAGCTCCTGGGGTCAGGTCAGGAAAGGTGCTAGCCAGTTCCCAGAACAGGAGAACATTTCCTTGCAACACTCCCAGCCGGGGCCCAGGGGCACCGGGAGGCACGGGGGTGGGGGGCCCCCCTGCTTGGTGTGGCCTGTCTGTGGCATGGCCCGGGTCCCAGATGGAGGCTAAGGTTTGCAGCCGCCGCGGGGCCCGAGCAAACCTAGAGCCTACTGGGGAGCAGAAGCCCAGATTCAAGGGTGAGCACGGGACACACCACGGTCAGGGGACAGCCGGTGACAGCCACTGCTAGCCCACAGCACCCGACTCCTGTCCCTGCTTTGGCCACCTTGCCACACGCCGACGTTCCAAGAAATCTTCCTTTGCGGGCCGACGGGTACAATTTTAACTGCTTTTGCAAAGCCATCAATCTTACACCTGACTTCTGTTCTTCAACTTTTGGTTGCGGTTAATTTTTTGGAGGAAATTCACACGACACATAATTAACCATTTTCAGTGCACAAGTCAGCGGGAGAGAGCGCACTCATGAGGAGGTCGTGTGGTCACCAGCTCTCTCGACACTCGAAACCTTTCAGCACCCTGTTAAGACACCCCCTCCTCATCAAACAGCCACGCCCCACTCCTGCCCCCTCCTCCCACCCCCTGGTAACCCCGAATCTGCTTTCTGTCTCTCTAGATCTGCCTGTTCTGGGTAGGCCGGTCCTACATCACATGGCCTTTTGAGTCCGCCTTCTCGTCCTGACCCTACTCTTTCCGAGGCTCGCCGGCTTCCTGCGCGCCTCCATGCTTTATCCTTTTTTACGACTAAATCGTATCCCACTGCATTCATCCGCGGCTGGACATACGGATTATTTCACCATTTTTAAACATGCAGCAATACAGACAGAGTAACATACTGAGCACCCACCTTCCCGCTCCCCGGATTCCGTGGCTGGGCCAGGACCGGGGCGAGGCCAGTGGGCCGCCTCGGTGCTCGGGGATGGAGACGCCCATCCCGGCACGGGCAGGTGCAAGAGAGCTCAGCCGAGGCACCTCGCTGGCCTCACCCCACCCCTGGCCCCTTTGGACAACTTGAGTGTTGTTGACACACTCGCTTTATCCTGCCCTGTAAACACGTGTTCTTGCCGAGACGCTGGAAGACCAACGTCCTCGGAGCGGACGGGAGCGGGACGACGAGGAGATGAGTGTCCTGGGCACCAGAGCAGGTCTTCCAGCTAAGTTGCACTGTGAGTGTTGACACGTATTCTCACACGCGTGGTGGGCGTGAGGGTGGAGGAGGGGGAATCCTTTCTCTGAAACTCCATAACGTGGGCCCACAACTCCTTACCCAGGACCCGGGGAGCCAGATGTGTTTTTGAAAATCAGAAGTTTTACAGTTTTAGTAGGTGCCTGTGTACAAAATGTGTCTGCGGCATAGCACTCCCAGCGCCTTATGGTCAAACACAGTATTTCTGCAGCAAAATGCATGCGTGCTCACACTGGGTATGAAGACTGCAAAGCCAAAGCCACAGGTCAGTTGTAGTCGGATTCTGCTCCTAAATGAGTCTGTGCCGAACTGACAAAATCAACGTTTGGTGTTGGAGATCGTTCGGGATTTTGAGACTGTGCCTAAGGGACCGTATCGCAAGATGACCCCTGATGAAACCTCACGGCTTTTTGGGGGTTTTTTTTGTTTTTTTTTAAACATTTTTATTTATTTATTTGACAGAGAGAGAGATCACAAGTAGGCAGAGAGGCGGGCAGAGAGAGAGGGAAGCAGGCTCCCCGCTGAGCAGAGAGCCCGATGCGGGGCTCGATCCCAGGACCCTGAGATCATGACCTGAGCTGAGGGCAGAGGCTTAACCCACTGAGCCACCCAGAGGCCCCAAGCCTCACGTTTTAAAAACCATTTTGGACAATATAACTTCGGCACGTTGTGCCTGCGTCTCCATACGGTTCGGTCTTCTCATGGTTGAGCCCACGGTGGACACGATTAAGTTAAGGGAGTGCGGGTGCCCCCAAGTCCAGCCTTGGTCACGCTAAATAGTTTCTGTGTTTGGAACAACTGGATCAAGATTCGGAAATCTATTGTTCCTACGCCAGCTTTTGCATTTATCTGTTTTTTTACTCACTTCTAGGAAACGATGTGGGACAGAATGCTAGGGCACAGTCCCAGGCATGAACACACACCACGGGGAGCGGAGTGAGCGCCAGCAGGGCTGAGACCATGCTCGAGTGTGCTCTCTTGCGCCGGGGCTCAGACCTTCATGAATCGATGGAGGCGGGGCAATCCAAAGTGACAAAGTGAATGTCAGCCCCAGGTCATCCAGCACTAATGCACACAATTTCATAGCGCCCATTCTCGTGGGACTCTGGGGTTTGGATCTATGCTGCCGCCATGATAAGGGAACCCCCAAGCTGGAAAAGTCAAGTGGTCCCAAGGTTGGTGGTGCCCCCTGGTGGTTGGAAGAAGCAAAGGCCAACCCTCTCTTCAGGCAATCTGGTTTACCAAAGAAAAACTATAAAAAAAAAAAAACACACTCAAAGCTATGAGTCACCAGGAGCAAGAGTCAGCAGAGACAACAAGCAACAGATTTCAAACATGGTTTCTCAACCTCAGAGCTGCTGACACGTTGCCAGGTCATTCCTTACTGTGGGGGCTGCCTGTGCATGTTCAGCGGCGTGCCTGACCTCTGTCCACTGGATGCCGGTGGTGTGTGCCTATAAGAGTGTGCGTGCACACTCACACACACGCGCACACACCCATTCTGACAACCAAAAATGTCTCCAGACATTTCCAAATGTCCCCAGCAGGAAAAATTGTCCCCACTGGAAAAGCAGTGGCTTAGATCCTCAAAGATTTCAAATATTAAAATAATGAGGTGAGTCATAAACTGACTATGTGTGAAAAGTTTAAAGACTTGAAAGATGGAATGGAAGAACGTGATAGAGGAATAAAAAACTACGAAAAATTAGAAGGAGATGTTTATAAAGACTCAAATAGAACATCTGAAAAATTAAACCAAATTAAAATTAAGTAAAATGTCCACGGTTGTGTTAGATGCAGATAAAGAAAGAATGAATGAATTAGAAGAGAGATCTGAAGAAATTACTCCAACTAATCAGAAGAGCCAAAAGGGGGGGGGGGAGAGGAGAATATGACGAGATAAAAGACAAGGACAATATGATAGAGAGGTTAAGATATAACGAGCTGAGGCACCAGAAGGAAAGAATAAAGAGAATGAGAGAGAAGTAATATTTGCAGAGACAATGCTGGAGAACTTCCAGATGCATACATGCAGAAGTCCCAAAGATACCAAACAGAAAGGAAGTACAAGTTGTTGTGAGTTCGATGCAGAAAGGCTGAGGACCAACCCCCAAGTGTTATCTCCAAAAGGGGACACCAGTGTAACCCAAGGGACCACAAGAAGCCTATGCCGGCATCAGTGGAAACGGACGTGGGATTCCTGCAAAGGGAGTAGGTCCTGTGGACAGCTGACCTGAGCTCAGCCTTGAAGGACCTGGAAGGATGTCCCTCCAATATTGTATCAAGATACCTCGATCTGAGCCCTTCATTTTGTAGGACAGCCTTTAACTGTCCTACAGTTAGTGATTAACTGGAGGTGGGATGTGGAAATGCAGGGAGGAAATAGGATGTTATTCTAAGCAGGGGGGAGAGCATGAGCAGAGCCTTGGAGGCAAGATTGAAGACTTCAGGAGCAAAGAACAAAAGGAAGTTTTATTTGGTAGGGATGGGAAACATTTAAGAGCACAATTACACACCTGATTGGATGGATAATGTGAGCCCAACCTGGGGAAGTCCCCCGAGAGATTAGTATATGTTTGTACTTGAAACTCTGGGACAGAAGCTGGCAGGCTACAGCCTGTGGGCCACATGTGGCCCACTGCCTGTTTTTATAGATAAAGTTTTATTGGAACACAGCCACACTTGTTCATTTACATATCAATTATGGCTATTTCTACACCACAACAGCGAAGATGAGTCGTTATGAGAAACCCTTTATTGCTCTCAAAGCCCATAACACAAACAAAGTATGTGTTTTCTGACCCTTGGCAAGAAAAGTCTGTCGATCCCTGATCTAGGCAGAGGCAGTCAGCCTTGAGGCCTTTCAACCAATGACCAGGGTGAACAGGGTAAACCCAGAAGTGGCTGAAGGATGGTGTGTGTTGCAGGAGAAACGTGCCAGACCTTTATTAACATCCTACTGTATACCATCCCTCCACGCACATTATCATTATTACTTTTCATAACCACCCTGCTGAGAAGCTGGGACGCTTCTCTTCCGAGACGAGGGAAACGGGCTCCGGAGATGCTGAACGGTGTGTCCAAGGTCAGCCGGTATTTCAGGCAGAGCTGAGGTCTAATTTCAAGTTGGTTCGACTCTAAAGCCAGTGTTCTTCCCACCACACCTCACTGCTTCTCAAGGCACTTGTGTAGTCAAGGCACTGAGATGGGCCCGGGGCCAATGAGTCGGCTACCGTGTCACGGCCAGCAATAGTCCAAATCGGAGAGATAGTAAGTGTTTCCCTCCTTTCTTGAAAACAGACCCAGGGACCCACTCTGACCTGTGGAGGGACCTCTGGTCCCCAGTTCCTCCAGCGTTTGCTCCCAACTTGTGTGAACATTGACTCCACCCTGTTACTCTCCCACCTGATGCCCCCGGAGCCGGCCGGCGTGGCCAAAAACACCTATCACACATCTTCCCTCCGGCATCGCCCCACAGCCCAATGCTAAAAGCAGTTGGGTGATATGATAGCATCTCCGTATCTCTGAAAAAAAAAAAAAGAAAAGAAAAGAAAAAAAAAAAACCATGAGGTTGGCGGCCCTACGCAGGGCCGCCCACAAGAGATGACCCAGTTGATTTGCAGTGAAATTGCAACACTACCCCTGCTCCCGCCCCAGCCGGATCCCAGGGCCTGGAGCAGAGCCCACTGGGGCTTGTTTCCACCCCCAGACTGGCTCCTGTTCCTCCCATGACTAATTTGGATCCTCACCTGACAGCTAGCATGACCACGCTGCCCAGATAGGGCCTAACAGACCTGCTTCTCGGTTTTGCGGTCAAACTGGTTCTTGAAACTTCCCCAGAGTTCCAGCAGCGTTTAGTCTGTCTGTGGGGAACTGCCCCTTGGGGTCGAGCTGGTTGAGGGTTTGAGAAACCCAAAGAAAGAGATCAGGAGAATGTGAATTCTACTTAAGGCCTTGGCTATCTGCACTGGCGTGTGATGTGGTGGGAAGGGCCCCCTGCCCCCACTCCCAGTGGACCCCAGTGGGTCAGTCAGCTCCTCGCCAGCGCTCCATGGGCCCAGATGCCAAGGCCACACGACCTCTGACCCTCAGTGTGCCCATCAGGAAATGGAGGCAAACCTAAGCAGGCAACGTCCCCGGAGCAGAAGGGAGGAACCCTGTGACCCCGGGCCTACTGAGAGTCACCCGTGTGGACAGCTGCTACACCGTCCTACTCTCCTGCCTTGGGAAACCGTCAGAGGTAGATGTCAGCTACAGGGGACACGACCCACATCTGCTCATTTGCTGTGCTACCAGCTGTCCCAGCTGCGGAGGGAGAGAGGAAAGTGAGAGGCACTGGCCCACGCTTGTCCTGCCGGCCTTTCTCAGACATGGCCTGCTGGCTTCTTTGCTGTAGCCACAGGACGCGCTCACGCAGGGGGCCGAGCGGGAAAAGGACAGGGAGGCCAGGAGGGAACAAGGTCAATGAGCTTTCACAAGCATCTGTGAGGTCCTGGGCCCATATACACGCTACCATGGTTATTCCTTCCCCAGCACAGTGGGCGTTGCTGTTAGACCAGCCGTGTGCGTTCCTGAGACACAGAGGACCACCAATGTCAAGGACCGTGGAGCTGGCGGCTCCTGGATCCTCGCTGAGCTGCGTGAGAACTGCCTGTCTGATCTCGGTCTCCTCCTCCAAACACCGAGATTAAAAGACGGTGATGGTTTCACGCAGTTGTTACAATAACTAAATGTGATCGTCTATAGGAAGTACTTAGAATAACGCTTGGCACTCAGCATAAAACAGGAGTCTAAACTGATGGTGATTCTTTTTTAATTATCGTCCTCATTTTACCATTGAGGGAACTGAGGCTCTGAGAGGGCAGTGACCCGCCCGACGTCCCACGAATGGCGGTGCTGGGGTCCACCTCCAGGTCCATCGGGTGCCACTGCTCCCCGTTCAAATATTCTGAGGCCCCGGGGGTTGAGATAGAAAGAGAAACTCGGGTGCCTTCACTCCTGAGGGCGAGGTGACTGCAGAGACAGCTGCCAGGAGCAGGGGCTGTCCCCAGAGAAGGGGGCACGTCAACCTCACAAGGTCACGGGGAGAGGAACCCCAGGAGGGGATCCTAGCTCCTCCACACCCCCAGGGCCTGCAGGGAACCCAGGAGGGGAAATGGCCCTGGATGAGTGAGTATGCAGAAAGGGCCAAAAAGAGGCCTCAGTCTCCCTCCCAGAGAGTAATGAAAGAGTCCTTGGCAAGAGATAAACAGGAAGCCAGCTGCCCGACACCACCACGGGGACAGACGCACAGACGCACAACCAGCACCCACGCCTGAGCGCCGGTGCCAAAGCACCATGCACCTACCCTCGGCCTCCGGCATCCCTCCTCCACGAGCCCATGCCCGGCCACAAAGTGGGAAGGTGCCCAGCTTCTTGTTGGTCCCGCCGTGAAGTGTGGGGGATCAGATCAGCTCCCCAGGCAGCTCTAAGGACTGAGGTCAGACAGGGTGGGGTACAGAGGGTCCCCCTGTTCTGGGGGGACCAGCGAGTTGTCTAAGCTGCCTACACCCGAAGTCACTGGCTGCCTCCAGAGGTACTGAGCTCTCCATTATCCTTGGGTAGAGAAGCCGGGCCACTTGGAGAAGAGGTGGCAAAGGGGACTCAGTCCTTCATATGAGCCCCCGCCCCGCCCTGCAGCCCCAGGACCTCAGTCCCTGCGGGTGAACGCCTCCAGGGGTGGGCAGGAGGGAACCACAGCTCCCAGGGGCACACGCAGCTCCCTGAGGGCCCCAGCTTGGTGCCCGGAGTCCGTCCCCTTTTACCCAGGCTGTGACCCTGGGGCCCGGACATGTTCCTGCTGACGCACCATTTCCCACTCCCGAACTAGATGGTGAAGACGCGGCAAGCATGGCACTTTTCCGTAACATCGTTCGTAGCTTGACCAGAGGGACCACTGTCCTCCTTGTGTGGCTCCCTCCAACGCTGACAGTGTCTGGAGTGGCTTTCCAGCCTGCCCACCTGATTCCTGATTCCTGGCCCCACCTTTAACTCCGCCAGGTGCTTCCAAGCCCTGCTGCTCCTCGCTCAGCCTGCCTCTCTGCAGCCCCCTCTCCAGCTGGGCTCTTCCTCCTGGGTTCGGGAGCTGCTGCCACCTACAGGCCACCCGTGCAAAGGCACTGAGCTCTCACAGGATCTCCCGGCCAAAGGGTGGCCTGAGGACCTCTCCCACGGTGGATAAGGGATGGCAGGGCGCTAGGAAGATTTGGACCTGAAAAGTTACATCTGGGCTCTTCTGCAATGATGATCCAGACCCCACAAGGGAACAAAGGGGGGAAGGGTTCTAAGGGAAATTGCACACAAGTGGTGGGAGGCAGTGAGATGAGCTCCAAGGGAGACCTTACCATCTGGGATGAGTCAGTCCGCTGGTACAGTCCTGCCTGCAGACAGGAATTAATTGAGCTCAGAAAGAACATTTCCTGTTTCTTGTCCTACCTTTCTTTCCTGGCTCACGAAAGACTTAACGGCCTCACCCTAATCCAGGAGGAAGAAGTCCACGAGGCCACGAGTGTCCCCGTGCTTTAGAATGAGGACGAACTATTCTCCACGTGAGAGGGACAATGGGCACTGACTGGTGAGTGGCCACGAGAGCCCAACCTCTGGGGACAAACGGGCTTAGAATCTGCAGCCAAAATGCAGACTGAGCCACAAAGCCGGGCGTTGTGTTCCAAGGGACTGAGAGAAAAGGCAAGTCCTACGTCTGGTTTTATTTCCAGACTTGCCGCTGGGTTGCTGAGCCAGCCTCCTTAGCCACCTCCCTGGGCTTCAGTTTTATGTACAAGGAGGAAGGGGGGGGCAGGGAAAAGAGAAGGTAGGTTAGGCACCGTGTATTACCCGGGACACCTCCCAAGCCCCCAGGTGGCAGGAATTATAGCCCTATCTTAGAAAGGAGGAAATGGGCTCAGGAAGGTAAACTAACGTCGCACAGCTGGAAGGCCGTAGCCATCGCCATCATCAATGTGATCACAACAGTTAAGATCTAGGCGGTGTGTGCTGTGTTCCAGGAGACAGACGGACTTGCTTAAACCTCACCAAAAAGCCACTCATTAGATATTATCATCCCCATTTACAGATGAGGAAACTGAGCACTTGGCCGTGTAACTCCCACCCGGGGCCAGCAGAGCCACCGTCTTTCCTCCCCATGTCACAGAAGTCACGAGGACAGTGGTATTAAGGATCAAAAAGCATTGTGTGTTCCTCCAGAAGAAAAAGGACCCCCGGGCCTGCGTTGGCTTCCTTCCTGAAGAGGGGGGTCCCTCCCTGGCAGCTACAGGCCCTTAACCTCTGTTGAAGAGTTGAAAGCCCGGGAGCTCGTGCGGTGTATTATTATTATTAGGTGGTTGCAGAGATGCAGGGAAAATCCAGGGGTAGCAGGGCAAAGAACGGGTTTAGCTGGGAATGGGGGATGGCTAAGCCAGTGGAAGAATTGGCAGGGGTTGAATGGTGGAGAATAAGAAGGGGAGGAGGGGGAGGGAGGGACAGACAGAGCCAGAGATGGAGAGAGAAACACACAGAGAGAGAGCAGCGAGGCAGAGAGACAGCGAGGGGGAAGCAGACAGCCAAGGATACCAGCGGGCAGGGGGCGGCCTTGGCAAGCCCCAGGGATGGAGCCCCAGCAGGGGACACACAGGCCGGCTGGTCCCCGGGACTGCCCCCAGCACACAGCCACTTGCAGGCTGCTTACAGAGTCCCTCTTCTCCAAGGGGTAGGGAGGTGGGGCTCAGTGCCTCCGAGAGCACTCCCTGAGTTGCTCTTCGCTTCCGCCCAAACTAAGCGGGTCAGAGACTGGAAACTTAAGTCCAAAGGAGAAGCCACTGGTTCAGGGTCATGGGCGAGTTGATGCCTCGTGCAGACCTGGGGGGGGGGGTTGGCTCTTGGAGGTGAGTCAAGGGATGATGTCCCTAAGCCAGAAGAGGGGGATGGGCGCAGAAGCCTTTCACACCTGCCTTCCCCAGTCTCCCTGGGAATCCCCTCCCAACAAGTTATGGGAGCCGAGCAATCTGCACCTCTCCGTTTCTGGAGGTCACTCCCTATGAGCCTCTCGTTGCCAAAGTCCACTTGCTTCTAGAATGTTCCAGCTCTCAGGGACCTGCTGCTTATCAGCTCCAGTATCCCCCCAAACCCACTCGCTCTCGAGGTCCTGTCTGCCCTGGGAGCAGGGCTGGGGGCTTGGGCCCATGCTGGGCAGGGAGGCGTTGCGGGGGAGATCAGGCACTTCACTACATCAAATGTGGTCCCATGTGACTTTTCATAAATGACTCAGTGATGGCCTTGCCTTTCATGGCAGGGGATGAACGTATGTAAGGGAATTCACCCGCCACGTATAAATGCTGAGACCAAGGCGCATAGGCAGCTCCCTCTGCTGAGGAGCGGGTCTGGGCCCTGGAGGACAGACAGACAAAGGGAGAGCATTCCTGGCGGGGGCTGGGGGGTGGGGGCAGTGTACAAAGGGGAGGGGACGCAGGTGGTGCAGGAAGGACCCAGCCTCCCCTCCCTCGGCCACCGTCCCACACCACCTGCCACCCTTCCTGGCTTAACTGAGTCAGGAAATCATGTCGCAAGGACAGACTTCTAAGGAAGTCATCTCGTAGGAAATGAACATTCCATGGCTGCAGGAAAACCACCAGCATCCCCATCTCCGCCATCAAAAGCCCGAGTCGCCCAGCTGAATCCTCCGCGGTCCTGAGTGTACAGTAAAAACTGGCCCAGTGGGTTTTCCTGGCACCCTCACAGCACACCCCAGGATTTCCTGGGTGTGTTTCTGTGTCATCTAGTGGGATGACATAAGCACCAGCCATGAAAGCAGTGGGGATAGAGGGGGTTGGCTGAGGAATCTTGATGCCAGCTCTGAATCCAGTTGGGAAGTCCGCGCGTGTCAGAGCCAAGCTGGGCAAGATGGCTTGTCATCGTGGAGGCTCTCGTAGGGACTCTGGTGCGGGGGCTGTGGGCTCATGAAAGGCTAGGCTCTAGGAATTCGTGCAAGATTTTCCACGAGCTTGAGGTGAGAACTCTTGTCCCTTCAATGTTTCAATGCCTCCACCTGGCCTGGGACACAGACATAGGCAGTAGACAGGCTCAAGACCTTGGCTCTGCTCTCGAAACTTCTCTGTGATCCCCTGGGACCTGGGGCTCTAGAGGCCTGAGCGTCAGGCTGGGCCTAGGAGAGACTAGTGGTGGGAGTCAGACACAGGGTTTTGAGACTTTCCTCTTCTGCTTACTCACTGTGTCCCTGGAGGGGTGACTTAACCTCTCTGAGCCTTAACCTCTTCACTCAACCTCATGGTGTGTGGACTAAGCAAGGTAATGCCCGAACAGTAGTAAGCTCAACGGCGATGCCCCCCCCAGCAGAGCTGAGTAAACTTTGGCTACAATTATAAGCTGTTATAAAGCACTTGGCATGGAATAAATACTCTACAAATAAGCACCATGCAAGTCTAAATAGTTATTAATTATTATGATGACTAATCATCATTATTGTTGATGATAAACGTGAGAGCTGCTACCCAAACACCAGCTCCCCCACTCAATCTGTCTGCAGATAGTTATCACGCCTCAACCACGAAGAATGTGCTGGGACCCAGAGAGATTGCTGGTCCCAGGCTGGCAAACAGGGAGCACCGTCCTCCCCCCAACCCTCTGAGCGGCACTGCATAGCTGTCGCCCCAGCAGGTGACAGTCACCCAAACACACCCCATCTGGCTAGTCAGGCTCCTTACCCTCTGCCTCGGGTGGGTTCCTCTGCTTCTGGGTGTTAAATCTTTTGGATATCACCTAAACAAGAATACCCCAGGGCAATTCCTTGAGCCCTGGCTCATGAACAACAGGTGGAAGAGAGGGTAGAGAGTGACCCTCTGGGATAAGGGCAGAAAGGTAAGGAGCAGGCTCTGGTGAGCCTGAAACTCTCACTACCGTGCTGAAAAGTTAATTAGAGCAAGGCCTACAGACCCAGGCCTAGCTCAGCCCCAGCATAGTAGGAGCCCAAAAAGTACACAGAAAGATGGATGGATGGATGGATGGATAGATGGATGGATGGATGGATGGATGGATGGATGGATGGATGGATGGATGGATGGGTGGATGGATGGGTGGATGGAAAGATGGATGGATGGATGGATGGATGGATGGATGGATGGATGGATGGATGGAAGGATGGATGGATGGATGGATGGATGGATGGATGGATGGATGGATGGATGGATGGATGGATGGAAAGATGGATGGATGGATGGATGGATGGATGGATGGATGGATGGATGGATGGATGAGTAGGTGGGTGAAAGGATGGATGGATAGATGTGTGTGCATGCATGTATGCATGATGGATGGAAGAGAGTATGTTAATCATGCCTTTTTATTTTTGATATTTCTGACACTGATACCCAGAGCTTTGGGGACCCTGGAGAGACTGCCCCTCCCAAGGGTAGTCAATTCCTAGAGCTAATAAACAACTTACCTATGAGTGTATCCCTTTCATAAGCAAACCAATCCAAAGCCCTTGTCCCTCCCAAATACCTCCTTTATCAGACTCCCAGATTCCAGGCCACTATCCACTTTCTCTACTTACCCCAGGGTCTGGTACCAGACAACTAGGGACAGTCCTTATGCCCCAGAGCCTACTGACATTATTATACTAACTAATCCTAAACCTGCTTATCCTGCCCCACCTGTTCCCTCCCTCGGGAATTACTATAAAGACTCTGGCCCAGTATTCCCCTCACTCCCTCTGCCTCCAGGCTGACCCCAGGACTCCCACAGAGGACCCAGCATGATGTGGCATGCACAAGGGTTCCTGGGGTTCTTGGGAAGGGTCGGCAGCAAACTCTCTTTTCCCTGGCAAGCCTCTCCTGATCTGTTGGCCTCACCATACCTGAATAATAATAAAACCTGCATTTTAAAACAGGAATGTAACGAGGGAGGGAAAGAGGGGAAAGATGGAGGGAGGGAAGGAGGCGAGGGAGCAAGGGAAGATGAAATTAATCTGGGTCTCAAATTTCTGGAGGGATGACCTGACCCACAACTTTGCTCTATGCTTTGAAGGAAGCAGCTTCCTCCTAGCAGGTTCTGCATGTGTTGGAGAGAACGTCTCTTCGAAGCACCCCCCAGGCCACCAATGAACATAGTATGTTCTCCCTACCTTTGGGGACAGACCTGGATCGGAGTCACGGCCCTGCTGTTTACTGGCCGTGGGACCTTGGATGTAACCTCTCTTGACTCTCTTGACTAACCTCTTGTGACTGATGTAACCTCTCTTGACTCGTTTCCTCGGCTTCTCCTTATATATACACCGACCTTCCAAGTTCTCTGCTGCCAGAATGAGACGATGCAGGCCCAGCACGGTGGCCGGCCCAGAGTGAGCACTCCTTAAATAATGAATATTATTACTTGGATATCGGGCCGTCCTGCACCCCGAGTGCCATCTGGCAGAAAGATTGTGCTGGTGGGTCTCGATGTCTTCCTCATTCAGAAGCCCCTATTTGGGTCTCTCGGTCTCGGCCTCCCAGAAAGTTGTCTTAACATCCCAGCGTTCAAGGCTCCGCGGGCCGAAAGCTCGCTGCCCCGTGCGAAGGAACCAGAAGGCCCTGACCCCTTCCTGCTGAGATTCTGTTTGGCTTCCCCTGCTGGTTTTTAAAATGAGGAGGGGATGGAGCTTTACTCTGGGAGAGCATTTCAATTTCCCCATCTCCCCTGTACACCATCACTCGGTAAAAAGAGCTAATTTTAAAATGGCTGCTCTTATGATGGACGAGATTAATGGATCTTGAAGAGCAGCCAGTATACCAACTGCTCCTGCAGCCATGATGAAAGCTAATAATGTAGAAAATTCTGCCAATTCCTTTAATTCATGAATATTTAAGCCTGTGAAAAATCTGTCAGATTATATCATTTTTTTCTGGTGATTTTCCGCCTAAGTACATTTGTGGCGGCCTGCCAGTTGCTCAAGAAACTTCAGTGGGAGCAAAATAATTTTTGTTGTTTTTGTTGTTACTAGGGGCTATGGTGTTCTTGCTGAATTTATCCTCCATCCCAGGATAAAGTCGGGTTCGCCAGAGACAGCCAAAGGCAACTCGTGGGATTTTACCTCAGCAAGTAGATTCTTCTCCTCACCCAGAGGCTGGAAGGGGCCTTTGAGAGCAAAGCCCACGGTTTTCAAATTGCGTTCCACGGTACCCAAGGGTTCCCCCCGGGGGTCCCAGGGGACCTCTGGGAGGGATGTGGGTTGGGAATACTGAGTGGATGGGGCTGTAGGATGTGACCCCCTCCTCCACCTCCACCAAGCAGTTCTACTTTCTGTATTGAGGGTCCCCGTAAAATTTCCTCGGACAGAAGTGTTGCCCCTGATTTTAAAAAATTAAAAAGGGATAAGTACAGAGACCACGGCTCAGCCTACTCCCTCCAACAGATGGAGGGACTGAAGCTCCCCAAGGGTAAGGACTTTGTCTGCGTCACAGAAATCATCGCGGCAGCACCCGATCCATGGCCAGGGTCCCCCTTCCAGCACGTTCTGGCCGACCTCTTGACCGCCCAGCACTGCCCGTCTGGGGGAAGCAGGAAGGAGGGCTCTGATGGCCGCCACTCCCTGGCCACCATGGAGGGGCTGGTCCGAGGCCAAGGTGCTTCCTTGCAGAGACAGAGAGAGACAAGAGCACGTTCAGTGACTTGGGAGGGAGGGGCCGCCAGCTTCAGAGATGATTATCGTTTGGGGACTTGGCGAGAGGAAGGAGCGAGCTGCTTTTTATAGGAACGGCAGTTCCTCGTTTTGTTCTCCTCGGGTTATTCTCCAAAGAATGTGGCTCAAGCCCGCTAGCAGGAGAGGCAGGCAGAGGCGGCGATGGCCCGGGTTCAAGGCTTGCTCCAGCTGGTCACGTCCTCACCGGGGCGGCCGGCCGGCCTTCCCACACTCTGCCAGGGGCCCGGGTCAGCCTCCGCCTCGCGGGCCGGACCCCAGCCAAAATCAACAAGTCTTTTGTGCTTCTCCTTTAGACACTGTATAATTACAGCAAACATGTACTGGCGGGGAACAGCGACCGTGAGGCAATCGTTGCCGGAGCTCAGATGCACTTGGCACTTGGTCCTGGAGAGCAGCGCGAGGGACCACGGCTCCAGTTGGCTCGTGCAGGCCGGGAAAAACAAGAGATTTTCAGAAGTCAGGAGTGGTGCGTTGGCACAGCGTCCACAGCTTGTCGCTCATCAGCCATTTCCTTGATAGTGGCTTGCGTTTTACCACCGAGCCAACCGACTGACTCATGAGTCAGTTACTTAAAAAATAAATAGTCGAGGACGGCTGTGCCCAGCGAGCAAAACACGTCGGGCCGAGGCTGCCAACAAAATGGGCCCCTGCCGCTTTCCGGGTGCTTTCGTTTGTCCTCTTTTTGTCTTCTGGCTTGAAAAGCCTGAAAGCAAAACCACACACCTCCCCCTCCAGCCGCTCTGTGCCCAGGGGGGCGGCCAGAGCAGACGGGAGATGGGGGACGGAGGGGGGGTCCCCCACCTCCCACCAGGCGACATCGCCCCTCGGCAGATTCACATTTCCACCACCTGGGCCGGATCCAGGTACCCCGAGTGCCCTGCTCCTAGCCGAGAGCCAGGTGACCAGAGACCGTGGCTGGAAGCCACCGAGGGGTGGCCTGCTTTATGCTCTCCGTGGCTTTATCAGGGAAACAGCCATAGCCTCAGTTCGTAGATGAGGAAATAAAGGTTTCTCCATTTGTAACTCAGAGTCAAGCCCCATGTGTAGTAGGTGGCGGAGTGGGGCCTTGAACCCAGATCGACCAGACTCCCCATCCCCCAATATCTGGAGTTTGGAGCACACCGAGTGAGGTCTGGGGGCCTACCGGGGTGATCAGGACCCAGGTGGTCCTTACCCACCCTCGCCGCCCTCCCCCGCTGCAGGCTGACGGTCAGGCTGGAGAGGCAGAGGTAGCATCCTCAAGGAGAAGTTCGAGGTGGTCCCGGCATGCTGCAGAGGGCCAGGCTGGCCGGGGAGGCCTGAGAGCTGGGTAGGAATTCAGTGGGCAAAGCATTGCTGGTAGAGGGAATGGCAGGAGCAAAGACCTTCAGACCACCAGGAGGATGGGGAGCCGCCAGAAGGTCTGGGAGCTGGAGCACACAGAGGGACTAGAGACAGCTGTGGCTCCTAGGTAAGGGCCCAGCCAACAGCATAAGCCCTTGAGGCCGTGTCTCTCCAACCGTGTCACCTGCCCGACGGGACACTTGTAAACCCATATCCACTAATTAGGGTAATCTCATGATGGATGAATTTCATAGACATGGAAGGAACTCTCTCAAAAGGGCAGAACGGCCCACCATGCCGGCTGCAGATGGATGGCCCCGGCTCGTGTGGCTCCCGGGGCTGTGTGCGGGTCCCCTCGCTCCCCTTCTGCTGGAGCGGGAAGGGCCCGGCTTGAGATGAGGCCAGGTCAGGGGGACTGCAAAAGCAGCCCCCCCTTTCCCCTTCTCCTCCCCGTCTTCACGTCATTGGGAGTCACTCTTCTAGGCAGTCCCCTGAGTGCTCCTCAAGTTGGCTTTGAAATCCACTTAACCAGAGTACATCAATGTTGAAGAAGGTGCTCGGGTACCTGCCTCCCTGCCTTCACCCTGGCAGTTTCCTGCCCCTCCTGGTCCTGCCTTATCCATCTGGCGATTTGTTGGCAAGTGGAGATCCGATGTCTGATCCTGTCCCCAAACCCAAGTCTGGATGAGTCTAGAGCAAAGGGATTCAGTCCATCGAGTTGGGAGTGATATAGGGGTGGGGCTTCTTTCCCTTCTCTCCCCTCCAGGGACAGCTGCGCCGGCCCCTCTGTGCCGGCCTAGAGAGCCTCTGGCCGGCCTGGTACTAGGTCTGGGGGCAAGCGCCCTCTCCCGCCCTTTCTGGCCCTCCCTCAATGTTCCCACCACCCTAATGGGAGACAGCAAGACTCACATCCTGGCCCTGGTGTGGGTTAAGGGGCAGGAGTTTCCAAAGCCTGGGCACCGTGGTTCCCACTCTGTAATAACCACCCTTGTGGCCCACGAAGCCCTCAGGGAACTCACAGGGAAGGATGGGACCCCTGGGGCCTTCGACCTAACATTACCTCAGAGCCATGGGAATCTTGCCACGATTTCGAACCTCCACTCCGCAGATGAGGAAGTGGATGCTCGGGAGCTAAGCGACTTGCTTTCTGCTAAGTGGAAATTAGCAGAGAAGCCAGGCCTGTTCCCTCTCTGGTTTTCCTGATCCGTGAGGAGGAGGAGGAAGGAGGACCCGCACAGGACTCTGTCCCCCTCGGCCAGCCTGTGGCGACACCCCCGGGGCCCACAGCACGCCAGCCTTGCAGAGGCCTGGCACACAGCGAGAAGCCTCTCTGGCCACACTCCTACCGGCCAGGGTGCAGGCCAGGCTCTGGCGACCAGAGGGCAAGTCCCTGAGGTCCCACAGAGAGCGGGTGGTGGGCACACCACCCTCCTTGGCACCACGGAAAGCATCAGCTTGAGAAGGTGATTTGGGGCCGGGATTCAGTGACCCTGGAAGTCCTTGGCAAGATGGCTGCCATCTTGCCAGGCAGCTGCAGATGGACCAGAGCACCCCCTCCTTGGCTCCATGAGACTGCCCTGCCCACCCCTCCTCAGTCCCTCTATCCTCGCCCCTCACCGCCACTCAGAGTGGGGCTCTCTCTTCCCATCCCCGTTATCTGATTATCCAGCCAAGTTATTTCTAAGAGCGTGGGGAGTGGGGGGGTGACAAGCGGGAGGATATGCGCCAGCAGGTGCTGGCGGGGCGGCGGCCTCACTCACCAAACACACATCATGAAAACATGGCTCAGAAAACATTGTGAGCTCCCCTAATTCATAAATACTTAATGCCCTCACGGAGGAGCGGCCGGGGTTCCTGAGAGGTGGCTAATGGTCTCCAGGACAGAGGAGGCCAGGCTCTCCTCAGGGCCAAGAGGCCTCTTCCCTCCTGCCGGCTCCTCAGCCCGGCCCTGTAGGGCCCACTAGTCTCTCTCCCCAAGTGCTGAGCAGGTAGTTTCACTTCCTGGCTCTGCCGACTGAGGGTACCCTCCCTGAGCTCCAGGGAGTGTCTCTCAGGGGCCGGCTGTGCTCAAGATGGCTTCCAGGCCCGCCGATCTGTCTCTCGGCCTCTCTGGCCCTGCAGACAGCTCAATCAGGTGGGAGGAGGGCCCTGGAGGGTGAGCAGAAAGCAGCCCAAGAGACAGCAGGGGGGCCCAGGGGCTGTCATCCTCGGGCAGGGGGTGGAGGTAGGAGGTAGAGGGAGAGAGAGAGAGAGAGAGAGAGAAGCCAGGCTTCACCTGGACGGTCGATGAGGGAGGTCCAGCTCCAGCCCTCTCTCCCCTCCTGGGAGACGCTCTCCCAGGATAATGCAGGGTTTTTACCCTGGCCTTGAGAAAGCGCCTGTCATGAAACAGACCCAGGAAGAGACTGAGGAGGCCCTGGGGACAAGCACCGCCATGCTTGGGGGAGAAGGCCCAGCTGATTGTTCCCTCCATTTGGGGGCAGACAGGGACAAAAGGAGACACTGGGCACACGGCCTCACTGCCCCACTCTTGGGTCTGGACCCTGTGTCTTTGCCGCTGAGGCGCCATACCCCTCCCCTGGGTGCCCATCCCCAGGGGACTGGCCTCTAGGATTTCATGCTTCCCGGGCTCCTTTGCCTGCTCCTGGTCCTGGGGTTCCATGGAGGAGAGGCCCACAGGAGGTGAGACAGCAGAGGAGACAGGTACGGGTGGGCCGCTGGGGGTCCCCACGTTCCCCCGGACCACATCACCTCCTCCACGGTCCAGTTCTCACCAGGGCCCCATAAACACTGCTCCCCCTGCCTCTCCAGACCAAGGGTGGTCAGAGTTTCCCCTCTTGCTAGTCTCGGGGTACCTCAGCATGTGCACCCCTCCCTCCAACCTGTGCACCCCTCACCCCTTGGTGAGAAGCCTCTGCCCTCGGTCCCCTCATTGGAACCATCCGAGTGAATCCCTTTTCTGCCAGGACGCAGCTTCCCCTCCACTCCTCGCTTCCTCTTCCCCTTGGCCCCTCAGAGAAGAGGAAGTGCTCCCATCCCCGCGCAGGGTTGGGGGAGCGTGGGACAGGGGAAAGAGGGCAGCTCTGGGGGCCAGGCAGGCTGAGCACCCAGCCCTGCAGTGTTACTCTACAGCCGTGGGAACCTGGCTCAGTCCCTTCAAATCCTCATTCTCCCGTTTCCTAACCTATGAGCAGGAGAACACGGGGGCAGCGGCTTCCTTGGGACTGAAGAAGACAAAAGGGGGCCCTCCTGCCCACCCAGAGGCCCACAGCCAGTGGGCAGTGGGCCAGGCTCCCCTAGGGACTCCCCCGAGTCCCTCTTTCTGGATCCCCTGGGTCCCAACATGGCAGCCCGAGGGGTCTCGGGGCCCCACCCCCTCTGCCCCTAGACCTCAAAGCCACAGAGAAAGTAATGACTGTCGCGGTTCAGATGACAGCCCCAGACCACAGGGAGACGGCTGACTCACCCCTGGCCCCAGAAACAGAGACTACCTTCTAGCCCACCCTGTGGGGCCCCCCCACCCCAGCCCAGGCAGCCCACAGGATGAAGGCAGGTGACCATGAAGGTGCCCTGCCTGTCTGGCCCAGCCGGCAGGCTTCCTCCCTGCTTCTGCTGCGCCCCATCCCCAGGCAATCCAAACCCTACAAATCGCCTCTGTGTCGACACCTCCTTGGTGCCGGGCGGCAGTGAGTGGGCAGAACAGCGTAGACATGCGGAGCTGGGAGGTCAGCTCAGGCTGCGCGAGTTCCAATCCTGGACAGAGGCCACATCAAAGGATCACCCCACTTGCCCCCAGGCCCCCGGCAGCAATGGCTCAGAACTCAACGGTGACCCCATATCAGAGCCTGCCAGTCCCGCCAAGGGACCCTGAACCAGCCTCGGTATCCAGGGAAGCCCCACCAGGCTACCTCGGTGGCTTCCTCATAGTAGAAACGATCTAACTAAGGCCCTAGAACTGAGAGCCAGTTTCTCTGATACTGCATGTTAGTTGGAGCCAAAAATACTTACCGAGGGCCCTACTATGTGCTGGGCACCGTAACAGGACTGAGTTAAGACGAGAAGCAAGCAGAGACCAGTCTTGCACAAGGATTTTATCTTTTTTCTAAGAACAAGGGCAGGCTATTCAAGGGTTTCACGGGGAGAGGGGCTGTGTAATCAAATGTGCATTTTGAAAGAATCCCTCAGTTGCAGCACGAAGGACACGTGGGTGGGGCTAAATGGGCATGGAGGCCGTGGAGGGACCCGACGGCAACCACGTGCAACATGGATTCCATGTGCACTAGTGACGGAGGAGGAGAGAGGCTGGATGGAGTGAAGAGATACCGAAGAATTCACACTGGCAGAAATCGGGGTTGGGGGGGAGTTGGTTAACATGAAAGGGTGTGGGAGAGAGAAGGAAGGGCCGAGGCTGCCTCTGGGTTGTGCAAGTAGGGGGGGTGGCATGGCCATTCCATGAGATGGGGAGCCTCAAGAGCGGAGCCAGCTCTAGGGACCACGGCTTGAGGGAGGAAGGCCGTGGCTTTGGTTTTCAACATAACTAAGTTTCAGCTGACATTGAATACGCTTGAGAAGATGCCAAGGAGACACTGGGACACGTGACCAGGGAGCTCCAAAGAAAAGGGAGTCCAATGAAAGCTGAGGAGATATTCAAGCCCCAGGAGTGGATGAAATCAACCGAGAACAAAGTTCAGTGAGGAGCAAAGAGGCCCGTGCCCTGGGACACTCCAAAATGGAAGGCCAGGTGGAGGAGGGGAAAGTTGCGAAGGAGAAGGGAAGCAGTGACCCAAGAGGTAGGAAGAACACCGGGTAAGCGTTGTGTCCTGAAGCCAAGAGACGTGTATTAAGAAGAAAAGTGAGGTGTTACGTGCAAGGTCAAGGGAGACAAGGACTGAAATATGTCCAGTGCATGGAGCAGTATGAAGGTCGGCGGTGCCTTCGCGAGAGCTACTGTTTCATCAGAAATTTGCTGACCAGCTACTTCCCACCAGGCTCTCTGCAGGGCAAGAGGTACACTGGGGTACTCAGGAGTGCCCCTCCCCACATTCTTCTAGCTCCCCACCTCCCTGCTAGACTCCAGCCAGTTGGGGAGGCCAGGTGACTAGTTCTAGCCAATGAGTTGGGAGTAGAACTGATGGCAGTCACTTGCAGCCGGGACAAGGTGTGAGATCCCCCAGGGCTCATTTTCCTTCTGGTGCAGGACCCGCAAGGTTCAAGATGGCGGCTGTTCTCTTGGCCCGAGCCCCAAGTCATCCTGATGAGCAGAGCCGCCCCGCCATCTTCCTTTGATGTTACCCAGATGTTCTGCGGCCGTGTCCCACATTCAGCTCAAGGTTCTGTTTGCAGACATACCCCTATGAGTTGCACACTCCCCCCCACAAAAAATTAATGAATTAGTTAATAAGCTCTGCCCAGTGATTGAGGTTTGATCTCCCAGCTGTGGCACCCAGAAAGCCACAGCGCCCCCCCAGCAGGGGGTGGAGTCCCTGCTGAAGCAGGTCAAAGGGGTGATGGTCCAGGCAGAAGATGACAAGGGTGTGCACGAGGGAGGAGGAGGTGATAAGACACAGAGATGAAAACGAAGACACAGTGAGAAGAGAGATTGCTGATAAAGCTAACTGGGAACATCCATACTGAAATATGCTTGCTCTGGCCAAGAAGGGGGTTGTTCTGTCAGAAGGCAGGGGAAGTTTTAAGAACGCAGGCTCTGTTGGCAGACAGACTTGAGTTCAAATCACACCTCTTCCATGCATTTGCTGCATAATGGTATGATGATCACCTTGGTCGAATGTGACCCCTAGCCCCCATCGTTCTCCTCCACATGTTCCCAAGCTTCCCACAGCTCCTAAGTGAAGCTGGAAGGCACATGA
>CM053609.1:26895560-26948556 GCA_028646535.1 Procyon lotor
GGCATTTCCAGAAGCTGATTCTCTAGCTGTGAGCTTCCTCCCGCCTTGAGCAGAGTGCTGTGCTAGGCCCTGGGGGTGGGGGGAGGGGGGTGGGGGGAGGGGGTTTGGGGGGGTGGGAGGAAGACTGACCTCACAGAGCTGATTTGGAGGTGGAGGGGTACACCCAAACTAGGGTGGGCTGCTGAATGTGAGACCCGATCGTGGTGCTGGCCAATTCCCGTGGTATAAATAACCCTGCTGTGGTCCATGTCCAGGTCCCAGTGTGACATCTTTGGAAGAGACAAAGGATCCGTTTTGAGAGTCAGTGGAGGCTGGCTCTGGCCTACCACCCCCAAACCAGTTTGGGGCAGTTTGAAAGATGCCCTAAAATAGAAGAATAAATACAGTGCTATGGGCCCTGGAGAGGGGAGCAGTACCTTCTGACTGAGCTTCCCCGGGGAGGCTGTAAGGAGCTGGTGATGCTCGGTTTGGGCCTCGAGGGAGGATGGGGTTTCCCTGAGGGAGCAGTGGGTGGGAGGAAGTCCTCTGGCTGTGGGGAGCGGCCCGAACTGGGGAAGCACCCCCGCTCCTAGCATGTTTGGGGATCGGTGGCCTGCGGCATGACCACGGACACCCGATCACAGACAGCCTTAGAGACTCTGCTGAGGAGTTTGTCCTTTTCCTCTCAGCAGTGGGGGAGACACCAGTGCCTCTTCAATGGGTGAATAGCATGGTAACATTTATTTCGCCATGTTTTTTTGAATCCTGAATTTATCATTTTTTTCCCTAAAAAATGATGCATGTTCATTAAAAAAAAAATCAAGCCATGTATCAAAGTACAAAAACCATGCCTTTTTAACACTAGGTGAATATCTTCCCAACATGTCTCCCTACGTATGCAGATGAAAGGTTAGACAGGTATAGTAGAGATTACATGAAACAAGTAGAAAGAAAAGCAAAGGAAAAAAGAGAGAGACAAGGGATTAACTAGTCTCTCTTCTTACATTGGCTATCATCAGAACTGTGTGTGATGTTTGGAGCTATGGCAGCCATTTTGCAACCACGAGGGAAGCTAGGTCAGAGCAGTGGACACACTGAAAATGACAGAGTGGAAATATAGAGAGAATATGAGTTTGTATGGTGTCAGTTAGCTGCTGCCTTTTATATCTAGATCATCATGTGACAACTCCAATTTTCATATGTGCATGGTTTCCCTATCTACCTGGAGTCTGAACTCTCAAGGCTCAAAACTGGATCATAATGAAGCAAGTCAGTGTGATAAGAGCTCCAGCTTTGGATTCATTTCTCAAATGTAGGCTCTTCAAACAATGGACACTGTTGCTTAAAGGAAATTTATTTTCTGGGGAAAAAATACTTTAAAGGAACCTGTATTTGAATTGAGCTCCTTACGGGGGAATGCTTAATCTCTTAGTACCTAAATTTTCTCGACTCCGAAACAGGAATAATAAAGTTTCTTGCAGAAACGTTGTGAGCATTGCATTTGATCACATTGCAAATGGTTCCGACCACCATGCCCGAGACAGAAGAGCTCAGGCAATGATGGTGAGGTCTACAAATGGATCTGTGAAAATACTAAACATGCCCCTGGGTGGAGGAAACATTGTACTTCTGTCTCTTCAGCCCTCTCAGCGAAGACTGAGCTGACGATGAGCGCTGATGCCAACGGAATGAATTTGAACATTTCTTCACTTCTCTATCAGTTTCCCTTAGCCATAGAATGGATGCACCAAGTAGAGGCTTGGGGAAGGTTGGTGTTCAAACTCTAGTTTCCTTCTTTGTTCCTCTTCAACACATACACACACACACACACACACACGCCCCTTTCTGAGACCCAGAATCTTTCAGGAATTTTATGAAGAAGCTGTCCCACATCTGTCTGCAAGGCCAGCCTGTACCCCGACTGCGGTCAAGGGGTCTTTGTCTTTCTCTGGATTTGTTTCCCAAATGTAAGCTCTTCAAACAATAGGCACACTTGCTTAAAGGAAAATTAGTTTCTGGGGGAAAAATGCTTAAAAATGCCATTATGTATTAGACACACATCTAGTAAATCCTCTAGTAAATAATTAGATGTGTGCTGCTTTGAATACGGGGTGCCCCGTTTCTGCAGACGGGACAGCTACCTGGGCAGTCAGAGGGAGTGGGGGACAGAAGCGAGAGGAGAAAGGATGTTCTTCCTTTCTAGCTACTGTGGGGCCGGGAGGGGCCTGCCGGGCCGGCTGTGGCTGGGACGTGGGGAGAGGAAGCCAGAAGCCGGTTGCAGGGACCGTCCGGCTTCGTCCAGGTGGCAAGGGAGTGCCCTTGTCGGTCTGTCCATTCATGGCCATCCCCGCCGCGCCTTCACGGGATTCATTTCCCAATTCTGTTCTTCCCTCCTCTTCCGTGTTCCATGGAGCATCACTACAAATATGTCTCTGAAATGTCACTTTGCTTATGTCACCCTCTTGCCTGAGGACCCCGTACTCCACCCTCCGCATCTTACGTCACCAGCCTGGCTTTCCAGGGGAAAGCACAGTACCCCCCAGCCGCCGCCGCTGCCACCGCCCCATCTGCACACCCTGCAACCATGCCCCACCCCGGAAACCGTCAGGCCCAGCCCTGGGTCACACAGCCAGCTGGAGTCACATTGCTTTTAAAAGACCAGGTCCACGCCTGAACTCAATCCTAAAACCGTTCTCTCTGGGCCGCCTGGCACTCTTCTCTCCAACCCGTTCTCTCTCTTCCTGATGTTTCTTTCCATTTTACCTCCCTTGGCTTCTTGGGCTAGACGGTAAGTCGTACTTGACCATCTTTGACCTGACTCTCTGACTAACAGGTGGCTTGGATGGCCCTTCCGGCCAGACAGTCATTCCTTTATGGAGGCTTCCTGGGGCACGTGCTAGCCAGGCCACGGAGACACCAACAGTGTCTGTGAGTCTGTGATCTGGAAGAAGAGGCCCTTCGACGATTCACTGAGAGCTCACTTTCCTGTGTGTGTGTGTGTGTGTGTTTGCAGAGGGAGTGGTGTTGGGAGGGTGGGGAGAATACAAATGCACAGAAGAATAAAACGTTGTCCTTGAACCTTGGCAGCTAGCCAGAGGCCAGTCAATGGAATTTTATCCTTAATTGATTTATCAGATTAGCTTTAATGGAACCCAGAGGAAGCAGGAGCAAGGCAAGAAGTGATTACAACAGTGGAGACTGCACTCAAGGATTCCTTTTGATCTTCAAACAACCCTGAGCGGGCGGGGGTTGTTCCCATTGCCTGGCCTGGGAAGCAGGCTCAGAGAGGCCGACTGACTTGCCCAAGGTCACCCAGCTCGTGATGCGGAGGCCGCGGACGAAAGCCCCGCAGAACCAATGGGCATCCTGCGCTCACTGCTGATGGGGCGCTGACCCCAGGCCAGTGGTCAAGTCGCTTCCTGACCGTTGACCGCAAGTCCTTTCCACGGGGCAGACGAAAGCCACGCTTTTGCTCTGGACACCTTCCTTCGCCCACTACCCACTCTTCCTGGCTTCCCCAAGGTGGTTCGGGAGCATAAGCGGGGTTGGGGGGTGGGCGCTGCTGAGCTGTCATTTGAGCACACAGTCGGGGCTGCCCGGGATAAAGGACACTGATGTATCATCAGAAAGGCTCAGGACGATGCCGGGGAAGAAGCAGATGGTGGAGGTCTATGGGCAAGAAGGGCCAGAACTGGAGAGGATAAAAAGACTCTCGCAGCCCGGAAGCAGAACCCGCCCTCTGATTCCTGGCAGGCCCGGGCCAAGGATCTCTCATGGAAGACTGAAATGACACGAATGAGGAGACATCATCTTGGAGCCTGGGTGTGCCCCGTAGGACTGAATTCAATTAAAAACATATCGACGGACCTCCCTGATTAACAGGCTTGGCACGCGAGGAAGGGCAGCCTCCCGGCGAGCTGCTTGACTCTGTCCCCACTCGCCGGCGTCCCTCTGCCGCCACTGCGTCGTCACCTCTGAGTCTTGGCGATTTTATAATTGGCCCAATGGGTTATGATTTGAAACCGGAGGAGCCAATTAGCAGGCGTCTCCTCTGACCTCCGGTTTGGGGTGGTAGGAGACAAGGTAATGACTTGAGACAGAGAGAAGGGGAAAAAAAAAAAAAGAAAAATAAAAATAGAAAATATCAAGAGCAAAGACCTAAATCTTTTTGGCTCCCTGATTAATAACCCTGTCATGCCGATCACAAACCCTAAACAGCAATGCTGGTAGCAGCTGAATTTTTTATACTTTCTATTAATCTTTAATGATAGCTTGGTCACCTAGTCTCTTTTATCTTGTCAGATAAATGTATGGTTAACAGGATAATGAGATTTCTAAAGCCCCATTCCAGCTCCCAGCTATCCAGTGCATGCGGTGACCTCTGACCCCAGGCAGACAGCGGCACCAGGGTGCTGGTAATTGGTAGGTGTGCTGGGAATGTATTGGAAGCTGATGGATGGTTTAAACTTTGATTTGAGGTCAGCGAGGTCACCGAGCTCTGGAAGACCAGCCCGGTTTTATTACCAGCTGCCTCTGATGGGGATATAATTAGATTTAGCTATTGCTTTATTAATAAGTAATCGCTTCCCCCATCGCTGTGGGTGGGCAAATGTATTCCTTGGATAATTTGAGGACACTGGTCTGGCTTTATTAATAAGAATATATCATGTGTCTCTGGCCAGGGGCAGACACCCATTCGGGTTTCTGGACTTTGGAGGAACTTTATCATTTTTACTCATTTGCAGTGTTGAATAAATTGGCTGTGCCTTGTGAAATCTGTCCTTGCCTCAGTGACCTTGAACTTCCGTTTCGACCTGTTGGCTGTGACTTAAGAGTGAAAAATAGGTAAATAGTCTCATCCATCTGTCCGTCCACTCATCCACTCATCCATCCATCCATCCATCCACCCACAAGCCCGTCATCTACTCAATCACTGAGTACTTGCTAAGTGCTAGTTACAGTCCCAGGTGAAGGGGGGGAAAGGTTCACGGGGAGTTAAAGACCTAATCCCCGCTTTAAGAGATTCACAAGAAGAGAAGTCACTCAAATTCAAGTAAAAGTGAGCTAAGAGCCATAAGCAACGTGTTAACACATTTTCTAGAGAGTGCCTGGAAAGGGGTCAGCATTGGACCTGAAGCGTCAAAATGGTTCATAACTTGGGAACAGTTATTAACATTACTCATATTTTTCAGACGAAGGCTGGGGCACAGGAAGGAGGCAGGCTTGAAAGAAGGGCTGAGGATTTTCTTTAAATGTGTAAAAAATTTTGAGAGTTTCTTCCATGCATCCCTGGGATAGAAAATTAGGAAGGAATGGTGGGTGGGGGATGGGGGAAAAACAAAATATAAGACAAACAGGATTAAAGAATGATTACTCAGCACTAGACTGTAATAAATTAATTCAGCAACTATGTATTGAGTGTGTACTGTGTGTAAGTCACCTCCCAGCCATTTTCCCCACTCGCCCAAAGATAGCCCCACTATAACTTGAAGACTGTCTCCGTGGTAGCCCCGTGCACATGCTAATGGAGTTTTCCGATCCATGTCGGGTATTGACACATTCGGGTGTCTTTATGGAGTCCACAGGACAATAGTTTTAAAGTCAGGGCCAAACTGGAAGATTGGATTTTATAGGACTACCTAGTTTCCTGTGGCTATTGTAACCAATTACCGTAGACTTGGTGGTTTAAAGCCAAGCGAATTCATTCTCACAGTTCTAGAGGCCGGAAGTTAGAAATGAGTCTCCTGGAGCTAAAATCAAGGCGTCTGCGTATGTGGTTCCTGGTGAGGGCTCCAGAGGGGAATTCATTCCCTGCCTCTTCCAGATCCTTTGGTGACCACACTCCCTGGCTCATGGCTGGATTTCCCCATCTCTGTTTGACATCACATTGCCTTCCTCTCTTCTGTGGTCCGATCTGCTTCTTATGAGAGCTCCTGTGACTACCTTTAGGGCCTCTCTGGGTAATCCAAGATAATCTCCTCACCTCAACGTCCCTAATGGAATCAAATCTGCAAAGTCCCTTCTGCCACATAAGATCCCTTCACAGGTTCCGGAGATTGGGATGGGGGTATCTTCGGGAACCCCTATGCGGGCTGTGTCAGACATAGACTGAGGTGCTCATAGGGAAGTCGGGTGCTTTTCCAGAATGGAGGGCAAGGTGTAGGGAGCCCAGCACACCCATTCTTCTGGCCTCAGCCCTGAAGTCTTTAAGAGGAGGCTCAGCAGAGACTCTAAGGGCTTTGGGAATGGCCAAGACCGCACTCGCCTTTCTGCCATTCGCCCATTGCCAACTGTGTGGCCTTGGACAAGTCCATTGACTTCCCTGGGTCTGTTCCTTTATTTTTAAACCAGGGGAAGTTAAACCTAATTACCGTGACTACTGTAAAGAAAAGCAATAACTCGAGAAAAGCATTTTGCACTCTGCTCAGCACATGGCAATGCCCCAAGGCTACACGTGTAGTATGATCACCAGCCCCCCACCCAGGACGTCTGCGGGCGTGTTCGTCTGCCCAGCTGCTCTGACACGGCATCATAGACGCGGGGGCTTAAACAACGGACATTGATTTCTCATTGTTCTCGAAGCTGGAAATCCAAAATGAAGGGGCCAGAAGATCTCAGTTCATGTTGAGAGCTGTTTTTCTGGCTTGTAGACGGTTTCCTTTTTGCTCTGGCCTCCCATGGTAGAGAGATTGAGAGAGAGAGAGAGAGAGCGCGCATTCTGGTGTCCCTTCCTCTTCTTAGGACACTGACCCCATCCTGGGCCCTGGCCTCACGACCTCAGTGCGATCATCTCCCAAATGCCTCCCCTGCCAATACCGTCGCGTTGGGGGTGAGTTTGGCCCATCATAGCAGGTGCACGAGAGCGACAGTGAAGGAGAGGCTGGCATCTGGGCAGAGGGGAGATCCCAACAGGTGCCCACATCAGTCAGGGAGGGAAGCAGGGCCCATCCAGCAGCAAGGGCCACTGGTTTACCAGCGCTTCCGTGACACCACGGAATCGTGGATGCAGAGCCTGTGACTAGGAGGTATTTTGGGGAAGAGCAGTGATCCCCAAAGGCCCTGAACGAAGGGAACCCTCAGGAACAAGTTCCCAGCCCCGATTCCCTGCCGGCTTCCTTCTCAGGAAACCGTAGGCAGGTTGGCGACACGATGCTGGAGCCGAGACCCGGGGCCGGGCTCATATTTTCCCAAACTGTAAAACTCTTCTCTCGCTCACCTCCTCTTGCTGTATTCCTTCCACCTTCTAGGCCTTTCTGAGGCTGAGGACAAATCCCCAGCCCAGTGGTTAAGAGCGTGTGTTTAATTAAAGCTCTACCACTTACAGGCTCTGGGACCCGGAGGGGCTACTTAGCTTCTTTGTGTTTTCATTTCCCTGCGTGGGACAGGGGGTGATAAAGGGGGCCCCTGCAGGATTGCCGTGAGGACTCGTGGGTTAATACAGCCGGTGGAGGGGACATCTGGGGGCCCTGAGACCTGTTCCCCTTCCCAGGCTCCGTGCACCCCTCTCCTCCGCCCACGCTGACCTCAAAAGACACAAGCTGTCGCCTCAATGAACTGACTTCCGGATCAGTTTATTATCAAAACACAGTATAAATGCTGTTTTTATGCTCAATAAACAGTTCCTCAGCTCTGCAAAATGAAATATTCCTTTCATTATGAAACTGAGAAGCCATTTATCCTGTGTCTTAAGTGGTATAAATAGACGACGTGGCAGTTGGTGGAGGGATAATGGCCCCGTTTATTTTCACTAGCTTGGGACGGGCTGACACGGCGCGTACCGGGGGGGTGCGTGCAGCTCCTCGACGGGGACCCACAAATCCGTCATGTGCGCCAGCAACAAGGTGCACAGCATCTGTCCCTGGGCTCCTCTTGCCAGGCCCACGCCGGTGAGGGCAACGTGGGGATTCCATGTGGCACCTCGCGGAGCCCGCCCGGAGCTGCTGTTGGAGAGGGGGCCCCGATGGGGAGGGGGCAGCCCCATGACACCCCCACCTCACTGCCCGAGACGGCCAGTGCTCAGGCAAGAGGGCACAAACCGACCTCACCGCTTAGAAAGCGCTCGGGCCCCAGGTGAGCGTGGTGGGACCAGACGCAGAGCCTGAGCGCTGGGTCCAAGGTCGGGCTCTGGCCCTCTTGGTCCACTGGATACTGGGCAAGCCCTCAATTCTCGGGACCTTCGTCCTCTCGTTTCTGCAGTGGGGACACTTGCCTGCCTCGCGATTAAACAAGAAAGCAGGCCTGTAGGTGTCCGTCTTTCCATAGACCTCCCCGATCATTCTGGAAAGGAAATGGAATTCCGTGGAGAGGGGCTCAGTGGCTGGAGGGAGATTCCAGATCAGACTCGGATCTCTTGACCCCTAGCCGTGAGCTCCTACCGCTGTGTACCTTTGGACTAAACCTTGTCGCCCGAAAGGCAGGACCACTGTTCAGCTGAGCACAGCATGCCTCCAGGTGGTGGGGGAGGGCTGTGCCCACGGACAGTGGCATGAATGGCACCCCGCAGGGCTGGGGGGAGGCACAGCCTGCACCGCTGGAGGCAGGGGTCAGCTCAGAACAAATGTATTTCTCACCAACACGTGAGCACAGATGAACGTTTCGATTCCCGGGCGGAAGATGGCACCTGATGGAGACAGAATCCAAGACGTCAGGTTTTGCTGGGGTCTCAGGAGTGGGAAAGTGCAGGGTGTGGGACTCAGCCCGAGGGGAGAGCTCTGCATAGCTGAGGGCTGTGTCCGCCCCACGAGCACCTGAAAGGGAAGTGAGGGAGGCCGGTGTCGGATGAGAGCCTTTTCCAGAAGAAAGCCGCGGTCAAAGTCACTTTCTCTCCTTGAAAGTCACTGTTTCCGTCTGTACAATGGGCATGATGAAATCTTGCCATGCCAGAGAGCAGAGGCTAGACCGGAAGGTCTCTACCGGGCTGCTTCGACCCAGATAACTCAGCTGTCTCTGAGTTGGGGGCGGCAGAAGCCGTTTCTTTCTCTGCTGTGTCGAAGGTGTGGGTTTCCTACTGTACACATTTGAGGATTCTGTCCTGGTGGGGGCGCTGGGGGGCCCTGGCAGGGGTGGGGAATCAGTGAGCTGAGGACTGTTGGGGCCAAGTCAGGGACCCTGGGGAAGTCGTGAACAGAAGAGCTGAGCCCCTTACAGAGGGGAGGGGCAGGGGTTCAAGTCCTTGATCCATTAGGACAGATGGAGGCCCAAGTCTGGGTTTTGATCTGAGGGTGGCTGCCGAGGTGGTTCTTGGCACCCCGGGGGGCCTGGGTTAGGGTTCAGAGAAGGATGCACAGGGTAAGTGAAGAACCTTCCAGATGCTGGCCACCTGCTGTCCTCAGCATCCATCAGTACCCCGGCAGCAGATTGGAGCTGCTCTGAATGTTTCAAGCAGGTTTCATGCAAGGAATTGGTTACGGGGGCTAAGTGGGTCAGAGGGCAAAAGGATATGAAGGTTCCTACCCCCCATCCAGGAAGCTGCCTCTGTCCAGGGGGCTGTGGCTCACCTGGGAGTGCCCGAGGCTGCTCCCGGGCACGTGGCCCTTTGCCTCTGCCAGCAGCCGGTAAATGCCTTCCTCCTTTTTCTGCCTTCCAATCTCCCACCAGTGTCTCCCATTGGCTGAACCTAATGGGAAGCCAGCAGGCAAGGGAACCTGGGAAATGTAGTTTCAGGGATAGTCCTGGGCAACGAGTCAAACCAGGAGAGTGTGGCGCTGAGCGCCAACACAGACTATCGGGCACAGGTACCCACTATGTTCTGGAAACACCAGAGGGGATCAGATCCATTATCTGATTTAAAAGTTAATTCTGAACCTTTCCAACCACCTTTTGAAGAGGGTAGTATCGTGTCTGTTTTAGGTTTGAGGATCAGAAAGGGTAACTTAAGTGCCCAGGATCACACAGCCGGTGAGGTGTAGAGGCTGGAGTTGAGCCCTGAACAGCTGTGGGGGGCGGGGCTGAAGTCAGGGAAGTCAGGGAAGGTAGATGGGCCTTCCTAAGTGGGGGGGGGGGGGGGGGTGTCTGAAGCCCATGCAGCCCCCAGGGCTGGGTTCACTAGTAGGCTGCTGGGCTCAGGAGCAGCCGATGTGCTCACCCTCTTCCTGGGGACGGGAAGGCGGTGCTGCCACCACTGTGGGCCAGTGTCTCATTGCCCAGAGCAGGGCAGGGGTGTGTGTGGGGAGACAGGGATGGAGCGCTGTTTGAACTTTCGAGCAGAGGTGTGTGACTCTGGGGGCACACCGGTGCAGTCACGAGCCAGTGATTCCCGGGGTAACCATTGGCTGTTGGCCCCCGGACCGCGGGGAAGTGGAGAGATCCAAGGCTCAGCCCAGCCTGATGGAGAAGATGGGCAGGTGTGTGGCACCCCAGAGCTGGGGCCGCAGGCTCCCACACCAGCTGTTACTCTGGTTCCCGCGGCGGCAGGGCACTCGGTGCAGTAGTGAGGGCAGTGCACTGAAATCCGGAGCTCAGGCTGAAACTGCAGCTCCCTCACCTCCCCACTGAGGGGTCTGACTGAGGGATCAGTCACTTCGTTTGGGTCCTCTGCGGTTCTGCCAGGGAGGGACCAAGGCTGGTGGCGTCAGAGACCCTCAGAGGAAAGCCGTGGCCACTTGGGGGCGGCGCCGACCTCCCTTTCTCCCTCCAAGCTTGAGCCAGCGGTTCCGTTCTGGATCACTGGAGCTTTTCCAAAGATCCTTGTCTACTTCCCGTCTCTCTAAATCCCAGCTGGGCTGTCTTTGTTTTTTTCATTGGCTGACCTGGCCTTGCTGTGACCACTGAAGGGGCTTGGGGGCTTAAGCTGACTCCATCGCTGGCAGATAGGAGCCCGGGGACGGGAGGGGGTTGGAGGCTGGCACTCCTGGCTTTCTCCTTCTGTGCTCTTCCAACCAGAAGCATCTGGGAGGACCATCGGTTCCCAGAAGGACTCTTCTTCTGGAATTGGGGTGCTATAAAAATATCGGTGGGATTATTTGTGAGAAGCAGGTTAATATCAGCTTTCCGAGGATTATCTTCTCCACCTAGCTCCACACAGTTCTGGTATGTTCTCCCCTGCAGCCTTTCCACCTGCCATCAGCTCAGTAAGAGAGCTCACCCAAACTTAGTGACTTAAAACAACAATTAGTTCAGCTCACGTGTGTGCTGTTCGTTCTGCTGGTCTTTGCTTGCTCACTTGTCTGCAGTCCCTTGGCGGGTTGGCTAGGGGCTGGCTGGTCCTTGCTCCCACTTCTGGTGGTCACCTAGCTGTCAGCTGGATGCCTGACTTTCTCATGATGTGAACTCTTATCCTCCGGAAGGCTCGCCCACATGGCAGCAGCGTTTGAAGAGTAACACTAGTGGGATCTGCAAGGTGTCTTGAGGCCTAGACTAGGAGTTGTCTCACTGTCGTATCAGGCCAGCCTAGATGCAAGGGGTTGTGTTATAGACTAGAGATTACAATGTACTGGCGATCTGCCACATTTCCACAGATGGCATACCTTCCCTGTCCTAAGTAGATGCTGCATTGGCTTAGCCCAATACTTACTCTACCCATCTTCCTGAAATATAGAACCTTGACATTAATCTGGGCTAAGAATTATGGTACATTTCCCAGACTTCCCTGAGGTTAGGATAGACTATTGCAACTAAGTTCTGGCCAATGACATGATAAAAGGACCTGCCCTAAATCCTTTGTCCGTTTCTCTTTCTTATCTTTCTTCTTGCTGCATGGATTCTAGATGCAATGGCTGGAGCATGAGCAGCCATATTGGACCACCAGAAAATACACTAAGAATGACAGAGAAGCAAGATAGAAGGCACCTAACTCCCTGGTGACTTAATATCTTTTACGTGAGTGTAAAACAAGCTTATGTCTTCGTTAAGCCATGGTTATTTTGACATTTTTGCTACTCACAATTGAACCCAATCCTAATTGATAGACTTTCCTCCATATACTAATTGCTTTTCACTTTCTTCCTATTTGCTATGGTTATTCCTATTCTGTGAAGCATTCCCTAAGCACACTCATCTCTTCTGGATTCTCAGAACCCTGCTCGAATGTATGAGTCCCTAACATCCACTCACCAATCTGGCTTTGGTCTCATCGCTGCCTGTTTTTGTTTTGTTCATCTTGGTATTTTATGTATATGTCATGGCTTTTACTTTATGGTAGAGCTGAGATCTGTAGTCTCTTTTATGGTAGAGCTGGGAGCTGTAGTCTCCTTTGTATTTCCCTCAAATTCATTCATTCATTCATCCACTTACTCAGTAATTCAAAAATATTTATGGAATAGTTACCATGTGTCAGGAACAGTGGTAGGCTCTGGGGACATAAAAGTGAGCAAAACAAAATCACAGTTGTTTGCCATCATGAAACTGAGGGTTCAGTAGAAGTGAACAGGCTTTGAAGAAATAAGCAAACAAAGGATTATGTAATTTCAAAGTGTGATATGTCTCGAAATGAAAAATACCAGGAATGTCTACTTAAGGTCAGGGGCTAAGGGAAAGACTTTTTTGAGGTACTCAAGGTGCAATGGAAAGACAAGGGAAACTGGGCGGGTGTTGTCAATAGGGTTCTCACTGGAGGAATATGGAAGGAATGACTACGAGGTTAAAAAAAAAAAAAAAAAGAGCTCAAGTATTTGAGGACGTGAAAGAAAGGTCATGTGAGTGAAAAGCAAAGGAGAGAATGGAAGAAGAGATCAGAAAGGGAACCTAGCAGCCAGATCACACGGGGCTATGTGGGCCACAGAAAGGGATCTGAATTCTATTCAATACGCAGTGAAGGGGTTTTATGTACTGATAGGTCTAATTGTTAGGATTAGGTTCTCCTGCCTATAACTGAAAGCCTGAGTACCAGGGGCTTAAACATGCCTGGAGGAAGGCAATCCAAGGCTCACAAGGAGGTCCACGAAGCTCTTAGGAACCTACACTCTGTTAGCTTTCAGCTCCACCATCCTTACCCTCTGGCCCTGTTCTCAAGTCTCTTCATGGTCCAAGATGGCCTCCGGAGCTCTACTCATGTTCACACACCAGGCACAAGAAAGGGGGAGCAGGGAGGCCTCTGGCTGGCTCGGTCCCCCCTAAAGAGCTTCCCTGAGGCTCCGCTGAGTGGCTTCCACTGTCTCATTGGCTACCCTTAGCTGCAGGGAGACCTGAGAGATGCGGTTTTTCAGCTGCGCGCATTACTATCCCACCCGAATTAGAACTCTGCTAGCAGGGAAGGAGGGAGAAATGGATGTGTGCTAGGTAACAAGCAGTCTTTGCCAGAATCGGGTTCACAGGAGGCATTCATTAAAAGCCTATTTGTTCCGATAGCTACACACAACATGGATGAGTCTTGCAGACATAAGGTTGAGTGAACAAAGCCAGCACTGAAAGATTTCTCCCAGAGATTCCAGAGAGAAGTCATCTATGGTGGGTCGAAGGAGGGGCTACTCCCGGGGCATTGGTGCCTGGGAGCAGGCCTTGGGGAGCTCCCCGGGGAGTTGGAAATACTCTAGTTCTTGATCTGGGTGGTAGTTCAGCGGTGGAGACTAACAGAAGAACTTAGCGAGGCATCTGCTTAACATTTAGCTCCTTACCACATATATATTAGGTTTCAATCATTTCTTTAAAAGTACATTCATTCCAGGACTTGTCTTCAGAATGCGTGTGTGTTCTTTCTGGAAACCTCTAGTGTCAGAACAATCGTCAGCTTTGCTATATGCCTTTTCTAAAGCCCAGCTCCAGGCCTCTCTCCTGAAAAACTCTCTCCAGCTCTGAGCTGTGGGTGCCACACCCTCCTTAGAAAGTCCCAGCTCTGGGGCACCTGGGTGGCTCAGTCGTTAAGCGTCTGCCTTCAGCCCAGGTCATGATCCCACGGTCCTGGGATGGAGCCCCGCATCGGGCTCTCTGCTCGGCAGGAAGCCTGCTTCTCCCGCTACCATTCCCTCTGCTCGTGTTCCCTCTCTCACTGTGTTTCTCTCTGTCAAATAAATAAAAAATCTTTAAAAAAAAAAAAAAAGTCCCAGCTCTACATCCCTTGAGAGCATGTCAGACTTTCTGCCCACAATGAGCCCCACACTCCTTAGTGCAATGCCTGGCACAGGTTTGTTGAACAAATGGACAATTTTACGACCCACCACCCAATCGTTGCACCTTCCGAGTAACAATCTTAATTCAACCCGTTTATGGCAGCAGGCTCTGTGTGCTGGGGGGAGAGGGATAAAGACACCACGAACCCTGTGTACAGTGCCCGTCTTACCTTGGAATCCATGGAGCCTTGCGGGAACAAAAATCAGGGAGAAAGAGGAGATCGATGTTATGGGAGCAAACCCGGGAAGGCTTCCTGGAGGAGTTGGCCCTCTGAACCAGATGCGGAAAATGAATGGGACTTTGTTACCAGGTGGAAGTGGTTGGAGAGAGAAGAGGCAGTAGAGAAGCTAGTGGTGTGTGTGTGCAAGTCTGAAGTCCCAGTGGCTGGCTGTGGGCAGGGCAGAGGGACGCCCGACGCCATAGTGAGGTCATGCATCACGTGTATCTATCAGTCTGCCCGTGGAGAATAGGGACCCTGGGGGCTGCGGAGTGGTGACCTGCGTCCCGGGCTGGGCAGCTTGCCGCTGCGAAGCCCACGTCCTTCCTTCCCTCTCCCCTCCTCTCTGCTTCTCACAGAGTGGTCCTGAAATGACACCAAGAGCAGCTGCTTAGGCAATTTTGCCAATTAATGGGTCTCTGAAATTAAACCGCCTACACGGTCTGGATGGGCCTTCTCCAGGAGGGATTTCAGCAATTGTCTTCATGATAATCAGGCTTGACTCGCCTTCACACACATTAATAAAAAAGTGAAGGCGTCGGGAGAGATGCCCTTTCGAGGGGAATATCGACAATATCATAATGAGGCTCTGAGAGAAGATGCTGAGGAATGGTGCCGCATGCTCAAAACCGTTCCCCTCGGGAGCAGGAGCTACTCCGGCTGCGAGCAGCTGGGCTTACAGCAAAGAACGGCAGTGCCTGGGAGCCGGGCAGGCTGGAGGGTCCAGAGAAAGGAAAGGAGAGGGCAGGCTAGGCTGTACATAGGAAGAGCAGCCCGGAGGGCTTCCCGGAGGAATGATCCGGGCGGAAGTGGGAGTGCTGAGCAGACAAGGGCAAAAATAGCCAGGCTGCGGTCAGCCCTCTGCCCCCGCGCCCCCTGAGACCCGAGATGTGCCTGTCGTTACTGACAGACATTGCTGGTTGATCGTGCACGCCTTCCCCCAAGCCAGAGGTGATCTCAGAATCCTCGGCATGACGGTCCTCGGCATGACCTCGGCATGACACCTTTACCCATTGGGTGGAAGTAGAACCGGAATTAGAAATTGCTTGGCATCAGCCCATAGTGTGTGTGGTGTGAGTGTGTGTGTGTGTGTGTGTGTGTTTGTTTTTAGCACCTACCAGCCTCTTACTCTGCATGGTTTCTTCCTTTCTTCCTTCCTTTCTTTCTCTCTCTTTTTCTCTTTCTTTCTTTCTTTCTTTCTTTCTTTCTTTCTTTCTTTCTTTCTTTCTTTCTTTCTTTCTTTCTTTCTTTCTTTCCTTCAGATTTTATTTTATTTGAGAGAGAGATCCAGATAGAGCGAGAGAGAGAGAGAGAGAGAGAGAGCAGGAGCAGGGCGGGGAGAGGGGGAAGCAGACTCCCTGCTGAACAGGGAGCCTGAGATGAAGGCAGAGGCTTAACCCACTGAGCCACTCAGTCTCCCACTCTGTACTGTTTCTGCCAACCACTTTCTCCCAATGGGCACTATTTTTTCACAAGGATCAGCGGCTTAAGAGGTCATGTTCTAATGGTGGAAATGCATGAGTGAAAACACAGGAGGGCTGCATGGCTACCCAGGTCCTTGAAAGAACATGCGAGAAAAAGATACCAGACAGCCATCCGATATCTACACAACCGTAGACGCGGTGTCCCCGCCTCCCGTCTTGTCTAACCCCACGTCTGTTCTCCTGGCGGGTGGGCCCTTCATTTCGCCCACGGGGAACAGGAGGCTTGGCGAGGCTTCACGCTTGCCCAGAGTCACAGAGAGGAGATGGTAGAGTTGGGATGGGAACCCGGGTCAGTGTGATCCCCAGGTGTGCGCTCTTTCCGCACGGTCAGGTTGGGGAGTGGACATACGCACACGCACACACACACCACTTGGGCGCTCTTACAGGACTTCCCTCAGCTCGGCCCAGAGGAATTCGGCGAAGCACAGAATCTCGTGTTCTTCACACGTCGAGCGTCTTAGCTGCCTGCACAGAGAGGGTGGGAAGAAGAGGCGACAAGGACCGGAGGGAAAGGTGGGAAGGAGGCAGCGGCAACCCTGATTCCGTTCATTCCTCGATGGATGAAGCACTCGCCCTGTGCCCAGCAGAGTGTCTAGCCCGCGTGGGCCACCCCCGCCAGCTAACAGAATCTTCCAATCCCTCCGCGTGAAGCGAGAGCTTGCGCAGAGCTGACCACACTTGGGAGCCTTGCCTGTGCCCTGCCCACAGCTTCGTGTAACTTCACAGCCATCAAAGTCTCACAGTCCCCAAGGGGCCTGGGGAGGCTCAGAACGCCAGCCGGGCTCCTTTCACACCCACGTGCGCCTGTGCCCATCACCGAGCACCGGGGCCACCGAGGAAGGGTGGGCTGCTTCCCTGGTGGGGGAGCCTGTGCAGAGCCCCTGCTCTTCCCGGGAGCTGTCCCAGGTGTTTACGTGGCTTATTTAAATGGCGCACCCCGGGCTGTCCTTTCTCACATTCCCACCGTCCGCCGCTCTCCCCTCTCCGAGAGCGAGAGACCGCATTTCTCATCTTTCTCTCCACACTCCGAGCACGCTCATTATTTTTGGAGTTGATATACTTACTTAAACCCTCAAATAATGTAAGGCAGTATACGATGAAGCCAAAACTGCGCTAAATATAGCACAGAGCCTCTATAGCTAAAACTGCCTATTTTTTTTTTCTTAAAAAAAGTCTATATTTGTTTCTCTCTTCTCTCTGTGTGATTGTGTGTGATTCACTGTCTGAGGGAAGGTGTTTGGTGCCAGTTTGTTTTTGCTTGAGTGATTTTAAACCACGCGCACATACGCTCCTAACTTCCAAGACCGCGGGCAGGTGCAGAGTAAGAATCACAGCTCAGACTTATCAGCTTATCTGTTAGGACAGAATGCAGAGGAGACTGTCTCCTTCTCATCGCCACACTTACTGCCACACTAACTGCCTCTTTCTTGGCTTCACTGGTTCTGCCCCCCTATCTTGATTAATTGACACTCACAGTGCAGGTGCCTTGAGCTAGGGGGGTACCCACGGGTGTCATCTTATTTAAACCTCACACAATCTGGAGAAAGCCCATTTTCCAGTTGGAGAAATTGAGGCATCAAGAGACCCCCCCTGTGTGTTGTCACTCATCACGTTCCTTCCCTTGGCTCCCCTATTGACCGTCATGCCCTCTGAGGGGCAGACGCCAGGACCGAGGGCGGCCAGGTGAGCCTGGGTCTCAGCCCTGTAGATGGGGGCCTGTGACCTTGGCTTCTCTGCTCAGCCCTGTGATAGCCTCAGCCCCGCAGTCCACGCAGAGAAGACCGCTGTCTGCCAGAAAGTCATCTCAGCCCACAGTTGGGGCTCAGTCGGGGACCACAACCCCCAGACCCCCAGAATTAGTTCTCACCAGTGGGATGGGAGCTCGCCTTGTCAGCCAGCGGCTACTCTGGTCCCAGAGGAGGTGCAGACCCCAGGAAGGCTGGAGCCTGGAGCCCAGAATCACCGTGTGGAGCCGAGCTGCTCGTCAAGCACAAGTAGCCTCCCGGAACAACAAATCCACTGATTTTGTGTTCAGCCCCTGTGCAGTTCAAGTTCATTTGAGATAACCACTAGCAATGGCCTGATGACAACATCTGGTGGGTAAAAGCCCAGGACTGCTGAAGGATTTGTTCTCACGCCAGGCCCGGGGAACTGTGTCCTCCCGTCTTAGACCCAATGTCAGCACCACCAGGGTCTGGGTGTAATCTCTACTGGGGCCCAGAGAGAGCCAGCAACATGCCACTCATCAAGGCACCTGTGTAAGGGCAGGAGGGCATGCATTACACACACACACACACACACATGCATGCATGCACACATGCACGGATGCACACACGCACACCGCACGGGAACAGAGAGGAATTGTGATGCTTTCTTACGCATCTCAAGGTCTGTGTGTGTTTTCCTCCATATGCACCTTTCTCCCTGGCGGAGTCCCCCCACGGTGCCTCCTTCTCCTGATACCCTCTGGAGGAGCCTAGCGGGGCCAGCGCTCTGGAGGAGGGCCCTCCTCAGCCCCCTGCCGCTAGGCTGTGTCACCGCGGGCCACGCCGGCTCCAAGCAGCCGCGGTGCTGGGGAAAACCCGGGCTCTGAGACATCAAGACAGAAAACACAATGTTTTATTAGTGCTTGAGACGTTTATTTCCCGAGTTAACAGCAATAATAAACTCGTTTACGGCTGTGAGTTTCATTGCCTTCCCCGGTGGGGCTCCCACCTGCTGCCGTCTGAGCCTGCAAGGCTCCTAGCGTGGAAAGGCCGGCCTGGCAGCTGGGAAGCTGGGAGCGGGGGTCCCCGGGGGGCTGTGCTGTCAGCAAGGCTCCCGCCTGGGTGTGGGGAGAGAGGCTCATTCCCCTGGTGGGGCTGCGGGCAAGCAGGTGTTAGGAGAAGCTTCTGGGCTCTCACCTGCCTATAGCACAGGTGTCTTTTCCTCATCAAAGAAGGAGTGACTTATTTGGGGGAGACGAAAATCCTAATACCAAGGGACGGGTTTACCTTCACGCGGGGCTGGGACCAGGGTGAGGGCGATGAGGCACCCCAGGGAGCCAGCGTTTAGCAGGTGCTGCCCTACGGGGTCAGGCAAGCATCTCCTTGAATTCTGTGTCCTGGGCTCCTCCCCAGTCCTGGCCGGGCCTCCCTGCTCCCTCCACAGACAGCACGTGTGGCCTCCTGGGCTTTTCTCCCAGTTTCCATGGAAAAGTGATCCGTCTTTTCCAGATCTCACAGAGGCAACTTTGGACCCCCCCCTGCTACCCCCCCTTCTCAAGTCACCAGGTTCCATGGGCTGGAGGCGTGGCCCTTCTCAGGACGGGGAGCCCATGGGGCTGGGGGAGCGCCCAGATAAGGGAGGGGTGGGAGGGAACTCTTATGAATTTAGGAAGATGTGACTAACCTTATGTTGTTGTTTTAAGAAATGCATTCAAAGTAACTCTCCTCCTGCTGGCGCTGACTTCCTCTGGGATTCTAATTGCTCCTCCTGGCCCTTATAGATGTGCTTTGCCTGATACTGCTTTGCATGAGGCTTTGAAACATTCTGAAGTTTCCAAGTGACAGGTGGGTGGGGGGGAGGGAGGTTGAGGGAGTGTCCTGCTCTCTCTGTCCTACCTGGGGAGCTTGAGCCCACATCAGGATCTCCCGGAGGGGCATGCAGAGCGCTGGACCTGTCCCCAGAGTCCCTGGCTCGGTGGGCCTGGGGTGGGGCCAGAGAATTCGCATTTCCAGTGTCCCTCCTGGACTTGAGACCCACGGCCCTAAGGTGCTCTGGCAGAAGCACTCTGCAGTTGGTCAGAACTGAATTCAAACCCGGCTCTACTGTTTAGCCGCTGTGTGACCTTGGGCAAGTCGTTTGAAACTTCCTGAGCTCATAATAATCACAGGGCAAACTCACAGAAACATACATAGAGGTCGGTGTTTTTAGCAGGTTCATTTTATGGATGCTAAGAATGGGGCTCAGCGGTCAGGGAACATTTCCAAGTTCACACTGCTCGAAAGTGGTAGAGGCAAAGATGGAAATGCGGTCTGACTGTAGAACAGAGAATAACCTTGGACTTCCAGAGCGGTGTGAGGATTAAATATATAAGATGGGCAAAGCACCCAGCGTAAAGCCCCAGAGTAAGTCTGTGTCCCTAACAACATCCGATAAGGCAGGAAGGGAGGAAGTCAGGGGCTGTGCTCACTGAGGGGTCTGCCTCCAGGGGTGCCCAGCCTGGAGAAGGAAGGAAGCAGGAGAGGGTGGGCCAAGAGTCTAGGGTCAGCTGGGAAAGAAGCGAACACAGGCCTGTGTGCCTGCCGCGGTTGAAATGGGCAGTCGGGGTCTGTTTCGGCCACATGGGTGGTAGGTAGGTATCTACCCGCTCATGCTGATAGGACCTGGGCTTCCTCATCAGGGGGACCCCCAGAGACGTGAGAGTGTTCCCCGGGTCAGAGGCCTCGCTGCAGTGTCCGTGCAGCTCAGGGTGCCCTTGGAGAGCTCCTGGGGTACTCACAAGGCCTTGGGGCCTGTCACTGAGCCCTTCTCTGTGCCTGTATCTCAGGCTGTGGCTCTAAATCCTTTTCCATGGCAATGGTGCACCCAGCAGAGCCAGACTGGGGGCAGGGATGTGCTCTCAGGATTCTTGCACACTTTCTCCTCACTTTGCAAAAACAGTTGCTGTCCTGTTTGCCCACGCCTTTGTTGCCACCATTGTCATGCAAAGGTAGCATATTCACAGATGTCCCTAGTGCCCTGCAGGGTCATGTGAAATGGGGAGTCCAGGGCTTCAACTTCCCAGCAGAGAATTAGCAGGGGGTTCCCAGCCCAGGAGCCTGGATGATCTCCCAGGTAGCATGTTTAGACCAGGCTCTTTAGACTGGGTACTCCTGCCTCCATAATGCTCCACTTCATATAGGAAAGGGGTTCAGGGAGCAGCTCCCTGGTCAATGTAATGAAGAGGTCTGTCCATCCTGCCGCTGAGTCTACCCGCTGGTGGCCATCTTAGGAGTCGGCCGCCATCTTGGGGCTGAGCTTCCAGGGCTGCCCAGATTTGCTCTCCAAAACCACCCCATTACCACAAAGATGCCCCTGTTCTCCTCCCAATAACCTTCTTCCAAGCTTGAAGGGCCTTCTCCACAAACCCCTGTACAGGAGGGACCACGGGATGCATTCTGCACAAACGGAGTGTTCTGCGTGGCAGCCCATGCTTTCTGCTTCCCTCCACACCCCAAGGAGCCCACATGGAGGTGCCCAGAGAGCTCGGGTTGGAGGAAGGACACCACAGACCGTTCTCATGATGGGAGGGGAGGGGGCACTGCTGCCCGACCTTCCTGAGTCTGCTGCTTTTCACACCATTGCCTTCCACCTCCTAACAGCTTCCATAGCCTACATACCAGCAGGCATTTTTCATCAGAGGACATTAAAACAAGTTGGTTTGAAAATGTCACTGCCCCTTTGGATGCCACGAGGGTCAGGCACCCTGTCACCAACAGTGTAGGGCATCCTGGCTTTGGGTAAAGAAAGAAAGACCGCACGGAAGCATGAAGACCAGAGGAAGGAGGGGGCTCGAAGCACATGGAGTCCTCTCTCCCGCTGAGCGTGTGACTTTGGGCAGCTCCGTTCTTATTCTGTCTCCTCATCTGTGAAATGGGACGTGACGATAGACTGTCCCCTACAAGGTGCTTGATGACAAAGCCGCTGGCTTGGGGCAGATGTCTGAGCAGCATTTGTGGAGAGAACAGATTCCCGTAATAATCATCTCCCATATTCGAACAGGGCTTTACAGTTTCAAGAGTTTCGGACAGGTGGCGGGGCTGAATGTCAGTGACGGCCGGACACATCAGCAGAGAGCGAGCCCTAGGCCCCCGACCGCGTGGGGAGCGGGTTCCATGGGTCCCCAGGGAATGGGCGAAGCTGTCACCGTCTGATCTCTGCAGAGTGATTCTGACTGCCATTCCTTTGGTTCTTTTGGCTCTATCGGGAATGGAGATCTAATTAAATGCTGATCTGTCTTTAACAACTTCGAAGTGTCCTTTTCACTAGGAGAGCGCAAAGCAACTTGTCAGGGAATACGCAAGCGGGCCGCTGGTCCAGGCACAGAGAAAATATTCCAAAGCACGGTTCCAGTTTTCTGTATTATTTAGTCCCGTGTCTCTGGCTTTCCAGCTCTGGGACACACACGCATTCCTACAAATGTCAAGCCAATAAGACATAACTGTTGGAAACCTCCATACACGGTCAAGTCAGAGAAAAATGCCGCATTCCTCCAGAACCATATTCCGCATGCCAGTGAAGCCTGAGATGTTTTTTTCGGACCTCCGGATACCCCTCCCACTGGGCCTTGAGTCTCAGCACCATATGCCGTCCCCAGCCTCATCATCGGAAGGCTGATTCAGGAGGGCACGTGGGGCCAGGCATCTGCATTTTAGCAAAGCTCTGTGGCGATCCTAACTCCGGGGGTAGGAAGACCACGCCTTTCGAGACCATTCTAACCTCTGCTGGCCAGGTACCGACGAAGGTGTACTCTAAACCGGTCCTGGGAAATCACTTGCCCCTCCCCGAAATGGAATCCCTCAGGATTCACACCTTGGAGGAAGCGGAGTGTTGCCTTGACAACAGATGACTAATTTAGAAATCCCCGTGAACAGGTGGGAGACAGGAAGGGACAAAAGAAGCAGCATAGACAGGTGCCAAGTTGAAACAAGACACTCTTGGCCCCCTGGAGCACACATTGGAGGGGAGGAGCCTTAGGACCCAGGCAGGGAGGGAGGTTGGCCGAGGGAGCCCCCTGTTCCGTCTGGAAGGAAGGGGTCTTAATGAACTCTCTTGGGACGGGGTTACCAAAAGTCTGTCCGGGAAGCTAATTTTTGGAATTAAACTTTCTTGAAAGAAGTTGCGATCGGAAGGAAATTTTCATTTTGAATGCCTCATCTGAATGGGAAACTCAGGCAGAGAGGCAGTATTCCAGGCCAGGAGCTGGCTAGATGTGGGGCTCCCAGAGGGCCACTTGGCATCAGATAAATTTGGAGAGAGCTCACACCTGGCAGGACCCGGCTCCAGATTCACGACTTCAATTCTTGGCAAATTCTTTCTGGGCCACCTGGGTCCTGTCCCGGACCGTCTCTGGTGTCCTCTCCCAGCAGACCCCTCTGGGGCCTCTGCTCCGGCCAGGGTCCAGCCACTGCCCACGGCTCAAGATCCGCTGTCTTGCCTTATGCAGGTCAATCCATGTGTCTAAATCCCGGGCCTTTCCCTGACAACAACAGCATCATGTGCACCACCCCCCATCTCTTCTCTTTGTATCTTTACCTCTTAGCACTTCCTGTACCTCCCAGGCACGGACCAGAGCATGGGTTCTACGTTGCTTCCTCAGTTGGACTTGCAGCTGGCACAAAAAAGTGTTCACCTTGACAGCACATCAGAACCTTCTAGGGAACTTGAATGAGTGCTGATGCCTTGCCTCTGCCCAGCTGAACCCAAATCTCTATGGGGCGACTGAGCCACTGCAAAAGCTTCCGGGTTCTCCTGATGCTCGATGAAGCCTGAGAACCACCTCCCTAGGCTGTTCCTCATCTTTAGCCATAGAAGGGCCGTTCCAGAATCATGCACTTTCCCTGTGTCCGACTACTGTAAGAGTTAATTCTATGGCCGCTGCTCTTGCTGTTTTTTGATCCCTACTCCTTCAGGAATGGGAGGAATTCATCAGAGCCTCCATGAAGGCTTACACTAGTCAAAGACCCGGGGACAATGGCCAAGGAAGGCAAATATCTGTATCTCCATTCCTCCGTACCTTGACACACACCGCTCATCGATCATGGCGCACTTGCTCTATGAACCAGGAGTGTCCTCACAGCAGTTCACGACCCTGGGCTCCGGGCAGCCCCACCCAACTGGAGATGGCCCCTTAGCCGAAAGCTCTTGTAATCCTTGGTTTGGAAAGGCAGTACCACAGGATTAAGGAGAAGGAGATAGTAGGTGTTCTCTCCCTCGTCTTTTAAGGTGACATCAGGGAGCCCAACCATTGTCTTCCCCTGTGTCCTTTGAGATCCCCAGGGCCTAAACTGAGGTGAGAAGGACAGTTCTGAGTTTCTCTGAAGCAAGTGAGTTTCCTCATCTTTCTTAGAATTGGATGTGGTCTCTTCTTGGCTCTCTTAGCCAACCCAGGGCGAAGAAGACTGAGCAGAGAGAGTAGGATATCAGAGAAGGGTGCTTTCCGACAAAGTTGACAACATTGTTAATTTCCCTACCCCTTGAGCATGTACTAGAAATATTAAAGCCAAATTCTTTCTTCTCTGGATTTATCGGATTCCTTACAGTCTTCCTCTTCCAAAGTCTCGACTGTAAGCTTGCTAACCTGAGCTCCACTTTTCCAAACTGTATTCTAAATGCCCTTGCTTGTTCTTCTCACCTTAACCTTCAAGGTCCCATATGCCCTGGCCCCAGCCTAACCTCCCGGCCTGATTTTCCTCTTCCCCCTACCCCAGAGTCTGGTTGTACTGACTCTCCTGAATGAGTCTGGTCCTCCATGATTTTGTTTGCGCCTGAAATGTCCTTGCTTCCATTTCTGTCTGCTAAGACCTTACTCCACACTAAGACATAGTCACATCGTACTTCCTGCAGGTGATTCCCCTCTTGTTGATTTTCCTTCATGCCTCCTACTCCTGTTCCCCCACTTCCCTTAGTTTATCCTTCCATTTTAGCCCAAGGAACGGTCTGACTACTTCTTAGACATCGACCAAGGACCAGGCACTATCCCAGAGAACAGTTTTGGGACTTGGCTTCCACTGAATCTTGTTAGCATTTCTAGCTCTTAGCTCTCACTATCTACATTTTATTTAGAAGGAAATAGGTAGCCTTTGCAGGCCGGTGATTTGCTTGAGATAGGAGAGGTATTAAGCGGCAGAGCTGGGAGCAAACCTCCCCTATCTCCTCTCCCTACAGAGGCTCTATATTTGATTCTATTCTTCTTTGCCTCCAGGGAACAATTTCCCCTTGTCTGCCTTGTACCTTGGAGTTGGAGTCAGAAAACAGAGAAGGCCTGCACCACCTCTTTAAGTTACTATGTTGTTTTGGCAGTCTGCTGAAATTCTCTGGTCTTGTTTCTTCCTCTGTCAAAGAGGATTAAAACCATCCTCACTCTGCCTGGCTCACAGAGGGGAGATCCTTTCCCCATGGGCTGTGCCTCTTGGGCTGAGGCCTCGTTATCCTCATCTTGGTACCTCCGTAGCGCTTGGTTGGCACAGGGCCAAAGACAGTAAATAAATCAACAAATCCTCGTGATTCAATTAAATGAGATTAAATGGCACGAGGCAATAGGTTGGAGGGGGGAAGAAATAATCCACCAGCTCCACTCAAAGTCCACAACTGACCGTTCCCGACAGCGTCCGCCGGAGTGGGTTGTGATCACAGTCACTTGTAACTTGTTTGCTATTTGCTTTGTTTAGCAAATTCCTTCACAGAGAGCCGGGGAAGGAGCTGGGGAAGGCAGGGTAAGGGTGCGGGAAGATGCTGGAATTCGAGAAGGAGCTCAGATTGTTGGGTGAACATATTGCTGTCTGTGTGGAAAATGTTCACAGCAGTTACAACTTTGGATGAATATGCATTAGCCGCGGTGCTGCAGTTCGCTGGCGTGCGCCACGCTACACTCGGAGACTTGGCAAGATGGGTAATTATCTCCACATTATGTGCCTTGTCTCTTTCTCTTCTTAATTAAGTAACTAATCTGGTGGAGGAGAGCTCTGTTTGTGTTTGTTTGGCAGGTGGGGCCTCGTGACAGTTGTCTGGAGAAGTTTCTTGGAAATTTATGGGATTTGCAAAAAAACAAACTGCTCGGAGCTGAGCCGACCTACTGGAGCTGGGGAGGGTCAGAGCTGCACCTCTTGGGGGGGTGGGGCAGGACAATGTGGCCGTTGCTGTTCCTCCTGGACTCCGGGGCTCCCACTGGCGGGGCCCACCCGGGCCTCTGATCTTCCAGAGTGGAGGGAGGCAGGGTGCTCCGAAGAGCAGGTGCTCCTGGTGGCAAGGAGGGACGTCAGAGAATGAGAAGAACGGTGTGTCCTTCCTTCTACCTGGTTTCCCTGTGGATTTCTCTATTTGAGCAGATGTCTCCCCGCCCTCCACAGCTCTTTCAGGCTAGAGGAACTGATAGAGGAATTGTAGAGGAATTGATTAAATAAGCTAAGGGCTGACCGCTTATTAAAAAGACTGACCACATGGCTCGGGGGTAAACCTGCTGACACAGAGGTGCTTGGCTGCAGCGGACGGGACACTGCATGAAGCTCCTGGGTCACTAGCAGAGGACCCCGTCCGGTGGCCCAGGAGGTGCTGGGTCCCGCTGTGCGACAGCATGGTCCTTTAGTCATGTGCACAGACCACCACTCTGGGGGCCCCTCCAGGCTGCCTGGGAACCAGAGCAGCTGGCCTTGGAGGGGGCAGGAAGGGGTAGCTTCTTTCCATTCATTCCATGGAATGGCCCAGGCCAGCTAAGGGTAGGAGGTAAGAGATGCAGGGATGTCCACTGAGAGAGCTACTGAGGAACGACTAGCGGCTACGCGGAGTCTTATGGGCACATTTGGGTGGATTGCCGATAGTGTTGTTAACTGTGAGGAGAGCTCACCGAACAACACTGTTGCATGACGGAGCTGTGGTGGGCTGCTCAGCTCAGATGGCTCAGCTGGCCCAGAGGGTCCTTGCTCTGGCTCCTAAGTTCTATTTTTTTTTTTTTTACTCGAGGGGATGAGCTTGCCTTCTGTGTATTTTGTGCACCTTCCCAACACATACACCAGTTCAATGAGATAAGCTGTCAGACTCCCCTCATGAGTAGCCCATCCCAGGGGGTCCTGTGGTGCGTGCTGGGGGCGGGAGGATTTCAAGATGGCGGCCCCCACTCCCATATGATCAGACCCTAGTGGACCCATACTTTCTCCTCTCAAGCAACCCCTAATCTTGGTTCCGCTGTGAGGGGATGTGGCAGATGTGCTTAAGGTCAACACTAGTCAGTTGACCTTAAAATGAGACAGAATTGGGGGCGACCGACCTAATCCCCTGGGCCTTTTTAAAAGCTGCCTTCTCTCCAGCTGGTTGCAGAAGAGAGCGTCAGAGATTTGAAGCACAAGAAGGATTCACCACACCATCTGTGGCTTGAAGATGGAGGGGTCCCATGGCAAGAACTCAGTACCCCGCTGATAGCCGGCCAGAAAACACGGTCCTCGGTCATATCACCACAGGGAACTGAATTCTGCCCACAACAGAAATGAGCCCCAAAGTGGGTTTTTCCTCAGATCCCCCAGATGAGAACCCAACCTGGCCCGTGCCTTGAGCAGAAATCCCAGCCACGCCATGCCAGACTTCTGACCTACAGAACCGTGAGCTAATAAACGGGTGCTATGGGAATCCGCTATGTTCGTGCTGGTTTGTTGCGCCATGATAGGAAACGGACACAGGTGTGAAGCCTCGCATCTGACCTGTGCGCAAAGTCGCGTAAAGAGACTCCATCCTCTCTTTAGGATCTAGGCCCACGGGCACTCGAACCCTAGTCCAGGTTTTGCCAGTGATCCTGGGCAGGCCCTGTCCCCTCTCTTCTATAAACGTAGGAATGGGACTCCACGTTTCTTAGGGTCCCTCCTGGCGTGCTCAGTCCAGCTTTGGCTACAGACACTGATGTAAAGAAATGCAGAAGAATGAACACCTGGAGGGCACAGCTTCCTTGGCCTGAGATCTGGCCTCAAGGTCAGAGCAAGACCCCGGCGAGATCGTTTCCACATTGCTGTATTCTGCTCAAACACCCTTCATGGATCTTCATCGTCTGGAGACTCAAGAAGGGTTGATTGGGATGGGTTGTTGGGATTTGCCGCTCAGGGTCTAGATAATTTGGACCCGATCAAGCTTCTGACCCCTGCCCTGGGCCCTCTCGTGCTTTGCCCACAGGCCACCCCCGGTATCTGAGCTCGTCTTCTCTTCTCCAGTTTCTGTGTTCGGTCAACCCCCAAATTAAGCAAACCAACTTCCCATCTTCTAAGATGTCGCTCTGGACCTACCTGTTCCAGGCTGCCTTCCTGGTTTTTCTAGGTGAGTAAGGCTCTCCTTTTGCAGTGGTACTGCGAAAAACGCAAACTAGCTTGAGAAGAAAAAGGAGAATCTAGTGGTTCACGTAACTGTAGAGTCTAAGGTTAACTCCGGACCCAGACGGACCCAGGGGAACAAATGAAATTGGGATTTCATCCTCCCCATCCATCTCTTCCTTGTTTCCCTCTGCGAGTCAGAGCCCTTCCTCACCGGAGCAAAAAAGTACAGTCCCTGGTACCCTAAGCCTGGTTCCTCCTGACTTGAAATTTAAAAGCAAGACCTATCTCTTCTCTTTTCTGCGCCCTGTCCACCCCAAGCATCTCTCTATTAAAGGGCAGAGAAGGCTATTTGTCCTGTGTGGAACAGTATCCGCTCTGAGCCAATCACTGCATTCATGCAGATACACACCTCTCTGATTGGTCCGGAGAGTACCTGCACCTTGGTGGGAGGAGGGCCAGGGTGACCGAGAACCTCACCTGGCCACATGGGCGGAGGGAGGTGTCGCCCTCCAAGGAGGGTGGCCCAAAGAAGTGAGAAAGAGGGGCTAGTCAGACAGAAACAAGAAATGCCCATCCTATCCACACCGTGTTCTGCTCTGGACTTCCGCTAGCTTACCATTTTCCCATTTATTTGGCCATCATCATCCTCTGCCCCACATAGGAGATGCGTGCATGGCGGACCTGAGCAGTCACGCACAAGATTTATATACGCAGAAAAATTATAACTGGTTGATTTTTTTTTTTCACATGTAACCGGATTTTCCTTTCCATCTTGGTGAGCAGGGGAGAAAAATTAACTAATTGTCTAATGTGATTGAACATAGTTGGCTCCGTCATTTGAAACAGTCCCATTAGGAAAATTTTTACTCATTTGAGTAAAAATACTCAGCTGCCTCACTTGCTAAGATGGGATCCAGGTGTAGGTGGAGAGAGGGGCTTATAAAATCTTTATAAATCCTCGTGGCAGGAAGATGAATCCAAGCCCCTGGGCAGAAATTCCTCTGCCTTGTCCACCTGAGTATTATCTCAGGGGCACTCACTGCCAAAGCCCATGGCGGGGTGGGGGGAGACCTGGGCTTGGCCAGGCTTCACTGGTGCCCTTGGCTGATACACCCATGGGATACAGTCTGGCGGGGGGGCTGGCCAGCCCTGGATCTCCAGCACTCTAGCCCTGTTGTCTGCTGCTCGCCTCGTCCAGGGGCTCACCTCTCCCTCCTTCAGAGGGCCATCCAGTGTGTGGAAGGGGATGGTGGGGGCTTGTACTCATGATGTCTTATTTCCAAATCATCCTTCGTCTTATTTCCAAATCAATCCTTCTTATTTCCAAATCATCGCTCTGCCTTCATGGCAAACGGGGCCCGGGATGTGCCCACTCGGTGTCAGGACTCCGTGAACCAAGGCGGTTGGTATACTCACGGGGGAGATAAAGGAATGTAGAAATCCTCTCTCAGACAACAGCTTGGTTTACGCAACTATTGCCCTCGATGCATAATCCTGCTTTGTGTGTCGATAACTGAATATTGCCTCAGTCTTTCTGCACCCCTTTTGAAACAGAGTCTAATCTCCTTCCAAGGAGACGGTTTCCTGCGATGAGCCAAGAAGGTTACCTTCCGAGAAGGCAAAAGAGAAAGTACGTTAAACGTTGAAAACAGCCAGCCACGCCGTGCGTGTGCCGCTGGCTTCCTCTGCCATACTGCGTGGTCTGGAAGGCAGGAGCCATGTGACCCTTGCCAGGGCTGTCACTCAGGAAGTGTTCCCTGGCTGCTGGGGAGAGTTTTGATCCGTGAGCAAAACTTGGGTCACTTTATTTTGCTGAGTGCCTCATGCCGTCAGCCCCATTTATTACTTCCTGCAGCAGGTGGTGACTGGGGGCCGGCGGTGCGCCAGGTACTGTACTAGGCCCTGTAGGAATGAAAGATGGATTGAAGCTGGAGAGTGTGCTTTTTGCTGAAACACGCGCGATTCAAGCAACCGCCTCCAGTCGGAGAGACCGCTGGGTCATGAAGCAGATCCCCTGGGAGTTCCGATCTTCCCTCCAGGGCCTCCAGGAGGCTGCCTGCAATGTTCTGCTGGTCCAGTAGCTCCATTTCCTTCATCCTCCCCCGTGGATGTCGAGCACGCAAAGACCTCTGCTTCTCACAACGTGGCTGATGTGTCACTGCTCGACCCCATCTGTAAATATTAGTGCCCGCAGGGCCAACCCCCTGATACTTGATGGGGAGGCCACCTGGCAGTGAGGATCAGTTGAGCACCTGATTTATTTCCTGGGTTACAGACGACTGAGAATTCTTAATGGAAGTAGCTTCTTTAGTGACCCGGGAAATGGGGGGAAGGCAGAAGCTCGCTAAATCCTCTCCTCCCTGAGGTTTTGGGCCATAACTGCCCTGCACTTTGTGGCGTCCACTCAGAGACAAACGCGCCCGGGGATTGATTCCGGCTTTGAGAAGCTCACACAGGCTGACTGTAAATTTCAGACCCATTGTAGCTAAAATAAGCAAATGAGGCTGCAGTAATTTTAGGACCACAAATGCATGATTGCAAAGTGGAGGAGAAGGGTGCTGTTTTGAAGACAAAGGGAGGGCGAAATTTTTGCCCGAGGGCTTTGCCAGAGATGACTCCACTACTGAGAAATTTGGCACGGGAAACATTCGCCAGCTTAGTGGGAGGAGGGAACACCAGGCTTGGAGAATCGAATGTAAATTTTAAGCCTGGGTCGGCCACGGACTAGCTGTGTGACCGTGGGAACGTCACTGTCTCCTTCTGGATTTTTCTTCCTTGGCAAAACAAGGCCGTTGGACATCACGGTTTCCAAAATTCCTCCCCGATCCAGGAGGATATGGTTTTATAATCCAGCTGAGGTCACATTTGGTCTTCAGGTTGGCTCATCATCACGGTCATTCAAAGTGCTGTCAACACCAGCCTTACGGCTCTTGCTCCCGAGTGAGTGGTGGGGGAAGGGAGGGAGGGCCTGTGTTCCGGGAGCCTCTTATTTCTTTATTTAAAATCTTTATTCAGGGCGCCTGGGTGGCTCAGTCGTTAAGCGTCCGCCTTCGGCTCAGGTCATGATCCCAGGGTCCTGGGATTGAGCCCCGCATTGGGCTCCCTGCTCAGCGGGAAGCCTGCTTCTGCCGCTACCGTTCCCTCTGCTTGTGTTCCCTCTCTCGCTGTGTTTCTCTCTGTCAAATAAATAAAATCTTAAAAAAAAAAAAAAAAGAATGTCGGGGCCTTGAAATAAAATAAAATCTTTATTCTTTTTAAAAAAAATTTAAATTCAGTTAATTAACGTATAATGTATTATTGGTTTCAGAGGTAGAGGTCAGCGATTCATCAGTCTTAGGTACGAACCAGTGATGAGCCTCTTTTCAAAGGCAGTTCGTATGGATGGGATTGGGTTAAATCATTATGTTGCAAGGCAGGCAGCCCACTGATCCGGGGGGAAAGCTGGACTGAATCTTGTTCTTGCCCTGCCCTCACTAGCTGTGTGACCTTGGACCACCTCGTCCGTACTTGGCATCCTAATCTAATGAGATTCTCTCCAGAACGCCTTCCAGATCTCACTGGCTCCCATGCCACGGTGCTTGTCATGCCGTGCCTCTCTCATTCAAACAAAGCACAGACCTTCACCTCTCCAGGCCTGAGAGGAGCAGAGACTTCTGCAGGAGACTCGAACCTCTCTCTGGGCAGCAGAGATCAAAGTGCATCTTGCAGGGGGCAACGCTAAGCGAGGACAGCTACGAACCCATCAGCATCCCCTTCCCACGGGAAGTCTTCCCTGGGGCCTCTGGGTTTGCTTTAACAAAGTCTGCTTTTCCTTACAGAAATCCACTGGTCGGTCAAGTGTGCGGTACGAGACCAGCACAGGTTTCAGAACGTGTAGAGAAAGCCAGAAGGACAAGTTCATCGTGCCCCGGGGACGGCTGCTTATTGAGTACCCACCACGTGTCAGCCTCTGTATGGGGCCCATTTCACACGTGGCTTGTTTCATTCTCTGGGCTGCCAAAACCTAAATCTGCTTCCTCTGGGTAAGTCTTGGTGGGAGGCACAGCCCTGCCTTCCAGCTGGGAAAGCAAATAGAGCAAGATGCTCCCTCCCTGGTCATCCTGGAGTGTTTGAGGTATGGACACGTGGTGCAGGCCTCATCAGTGCGTTGCTCCTGTCTAGACCTTGAATTGTGAGCAAATGGTCAAAGATGAGGGGATTGTTCTAAAGGACCCAAGACAGAGTCCAGCAGCAGTGGACGTGGGGCAAATACCCCCGACTAGTCTATTCTCCCTGGCTGCTGGCTGGCTGCCAGCAGTAACCTTAGTCTTTCCCACTGCCCCATTTCCTGTGGATCCTCAGAGTCCTTTCTGCCTATAGTAACCAGAACCGCTTTCTGTTACTTGCAGCCCAGATTCTGGGCTGACGCTCTGCTCTTACACTCTAATGACCCACTGGAGAATTATATCAACGTCCTTTGGTATCACTGAGCATCTTGGTCCCTGTCTTCCTCCAGGCACTGTGGTGGTCAGTTCTGAGCTGGTTTCTCCAGCTTGGCTCTGTAGCTCTCACTTCCTGCCTTGGAATTTCTATTATGGCCAAGTGTAAGGTGTCTGGGAAAGCCAGGGGACAGGAAGGCATCCGTAAAGCCACCTGTGGCCAATGAGGAATAGAAGCCAGTGGGGGAATGTTCTCTCCGTTCCAACACCACAGTTCTGGGATGTCTTTCATGAGGCTGCTCAGAAGGTCACCCCAGCAGCGGCCTGAGTAATACGGGATGATACGGGATTCGGCCTTGCCTGTTCGCTGGCTAGACCCTCTTGCCTATTCCTCGGACCCCCTCCAAAGTAAGTGACCTGAAGCCGAGCCTATTTCTTGGGCTCTGCTTGGGGGTAGGGTGCAGAACTGAGGCTCAGACAGGAATCGAGGCACGGGATATTAAGGAACTTATTTTCAGATCACACAAAGGACGGAACCAAAGCTTGAACCAGCGCCCTTGGACTCTAAAGTCTTTGACCGACTCCTTTCCATAGGGCCTGATACTAATGACAAGGAGGGTGGTCCCTTTGCGCCAGCGCCCTGGGCAGGGTGGGGAGGAGGACCCTGGCCAATTCCAGAATTCCTACCCTGGTGCTAGCTGCTGAACCCATGAAACTTCTCTTACTTCTGGATCTTGCTGTTCCTAAGAAAGTTTCTGCTTTTGGCTTTTTAAATTTTTCTTTGTTTTTCTTTGAGCCTGGCCCTACTTTGCAAGCATACGAAAACATGCATCGAGAGACCCAGAGCTCAGCCTCAAGTTCATCACCAACTTATTGTTTGGCCGTGGGATGAGGTTCCCTCCCTGGCCCTCTGGGTCCCACCTGGGATGGCCATGCCAGTCAACTGGAGGGTCGGGGGGAGGAGTGGAACTTACTGAAACTGTAGCTTCCCAAGTTCACCTCCTGAGACTCATCCAGCAGAACAGGTGGAGGGCAGACGTCTGTATTTGTAATCCGTTTTTCACATTGTCCTGCGCTCGCGCGCTCTCACTCTCTCTCTCTTTCACCCACATACACATACATACACAGGTGCTGGCCTGGGTTCCCCCTAGGCATGGCTGCTCCACACGGTCTCCCTGCCGTGGCTGATGGGACTGGGTAGTCACTATCCAAACCAAGCATCTGCAATTTGACAAACTCTCTAGGTGACCGGAAGTAATCCGTGTCCGTGGGTGGGGTCGGGCTGGCAGCTGCGACTGGCACAAGTAGTAGAGGAGAGGGAGCTGGTCTGCCGAGAGCCTGAAGCAGAGACCCAGGGAGAAGCAAAAGAATGAGAAGGGGGAGGGGCGCCTGGGTGGCTCAGTGGGTTAAAGCCTCTGCCTTCGGCTCGGGTCATGGTCTCAGGGTCCTGGGATCAAGCCCCGCATCGGGCTCTCTGCTCAGCGGGGAGCCTGCTTTCCTCTCTCTCTGCCTTCCTCTCTGCCTACTTGGGATCTCTTCCTCTCTGTCAAATAAATAAATAAAATCTTAGGAAAAAAAAAAGAATGAGAAGGGGGAGGCGTCCTGAGGGCTGTCAGAGGGTTGCTTTCCCGAAGCCCCACCCACCCAATCCGTAGATTCAGGAAGGCGCCTTGTAGTTTCTTAAAAAACAAACAAGTAGGGGCACCTGGGTGGCTCAGGCAGTTAAGCGTCTGCCTTCGGCTCAGGTCATGATCTCGGGATCCTGGGATTGGGCCCCGTGTTGGGCTCCCTGGTCACCAGAGAGTCCGCTTGTCTCTGTGCTGCTGCCTGCCCCCCAAATAAATGAATAAAAAATCTTAAAAAAAAAAAAAAACCCAAGCAAACAACTCACCTTTCCCTCCCTTAAGTTAGTCTGATTCTATTGCTTGCAAACCAACAACCAAACACTTCCGTCAGCTGAGTGCACCGGGGGTGCAGGTGGCCACCGATGGCAGGACACGGCGGGTGGGACAGAAGCCTCATAAGAGCACTCCTCGGACCACCCAGTGCCCTGGGTCCCTGCTGCAACTTAGCGGCAGACTCCCAGCCAGCCACTCTCCCAAAGCAATTTCTCAAAGCATTTCTTACAGAGCCTCACCTTGGAGCATGATAAGGACCCTTCTGCCTCTCCGTCCACTTGCCAGCATGCCTAGGACATTTCCCAGGGCTCAAGACATGCAGCTCAGAGCTCCTAAAACCCTTCCCGAGAAAAATGTTAAAATGCAGATCCCCACGCAGCAGGCAGTGGCTCCCACGGGGGCAGGTGCTGCTAGGCCAAGGGCCACAGCTGGGCTTACAAGGATTTAAGCTCCTTATGCCAGGAATTACAAGCAAATGGCCAATTAGAACCTCCAAATCAGCCGCAGCGTGGCTGAAGCCAAGCAACTATCCTAAACAGGGGCAAAAAAAAACCCCTCACTAATTTTAATTAACAACAACAACAACAACAAAGGTCTGAATAGAGCATCCATGCTAAGAAATAGCATTTCATTCCTTCCAATAGTACACAGGGAATAGTCTCCACCTTTCCAGGAAAAAGAAATAGACAAGCCCACACCGTCATTAGCATGTCAACTGCCAATCCTTAAAAGGGAGGGGGTTCCTAAAGAGCTGGAGAAGATGTGAAGGGTTTCTATCTCTCTCTCTCACGTTCTCAAGTAGTTCAGGTCTCTGTCTTCTTTTAGATGGCTCCCTATTTATTATTTGGGCGGAGCTTGTTTATCAAGCAGACAGAGCGTTATCAGCGTGCCCTGAATGTGATGCTCGCAGGACTCCCCGGTAAGACAGCCTGGTTGGCGGTGCCAATCTCCTTACAAAAGATGTTGCTTTTGGTTCATTTTTCTCTCTCAAGAAACTGACATCTAGCGGCTCCTATCCATCTTAGTTTAAACAAATGTTTTGATTACATCCGAGTGAGAGCCCAACAAAAGCCGTTGGTACCGGACGGCCGCGTTCCCTATTAGTTTTAGACAATTTGTTCTAATATTGTCTGGAATCATTCTTTTATACACCCATACAGATTTGATTACTTTACTTGTTTCATTAATCTTTATTTGTTTAATCATCTGTTTAATCTGTTTAATCGTTGCTTTAAGCGGAAAGTTTACATGAAGATGTCTAGCGTTGGCTCATACCGGCATTCTGATGGGGACTCCGGCGTTCCTTTTTGGCTATTTATTGCATTTTTTTAATGGGGCTTCATGAGCCACTTTAAAGCGTATAGGATTCTTCGGGGAACTCGATCATTTAGTAGTTCTTCACCACTGAACATGATCTATTTTTCTAAAATGTTATCTAATAAGCATTATTTGTGCGATAATTTGACTTCCGTGCCGGGATGGCGGGTCCTCCTCTTTCAACCCAAACGCAGTATCGAAGTTGGCCCTGAGACCATTCTTGAAGAAGTTGGGATGGTCTGGAAGACTTGGGAATGTTCTCACAGATGAGAGAGCGGCTTCTTCTCTTTCGCTGGTTTTCTTTGGGAGTCCAAGTCGGTTCTTGTTTGCAAGTGGGCGGCTGGGCCCCCGGTCGGATGTCGCTCGGTGACCGTCAGGACCGTGGTGGCTCCGTTATGTCATCCCCCTGTCTCTAGTCAGACACAGGGTGCTACCTCCAACTGAGAGAGCCCGGGGGTGCCGTCGTGACCGTGAATCGTTGCCTTCTCCTCCGATCTGTTTAGCAGAACGGCCGCCACTCTCTCTGGTGACAGACTTTTACGTTATGCTGCAGTTTGGCCGGGGGGGGGGGGGGGGGGGGGGGGGGTGAGAGGGGTGTGTGACAAATGAACCTCGTATATCACAGTTGGTACAATACGTGTTACTTCAGCAAAAGACAGTGAGCGTCTCAGGTTAGGGAGCCACCGGCCCCACAGACAGCACTGTGGGCACAGCCCATGCCCTCAGAAGAGAGGTCCACCTGCCTCCAGACCATGCCCTTGGCAGCCTTCCACCCTTGTCCTCCCCCAATCCTCTCCACCTTCTGAGAGCTACTGTGTGCCTACTGTCTCTTACCCCAAGGCCAGATGGGGGCAGAATTGGGATGGGAACTCACAGCTTCCAAAATCCTTTTGGAAAAGAACCCCCGACCACAGTTCATAATGTCCGGAGCTTTTGGTCCCTTGTGATAAGAAGCTGGTAGGAATCCGGGGGCGCCTGGGTGGCTCAGTCGGTTCAGTGTCTGCCTTCCACTAGGGTCATGATCTCAGGGTCCTGGGATCGAGCCCCGCATCGGGCTCTCTGCTCAGCAAGGAGCCTGCTTCCCCCTCTGCCTCTCCCCCTGCTTGTGCTCTCTCTCTCTCAAATAAATAAATTTTTTTTTCCCCTTAAAGAAGCTGAAAGGAGAATAAAATCAGTACTGCTCTGTGCACCTGATGACTACGGTGATGAGGATGACTCCCGTTGCCATCCTCATTAAGTACCATCATTTCACACTTTCTAAGCACATTGATTTTATGCCCTTTCCACCTGGCCGGAGCGTAGCTGACTTGTTAACCTGACCATTTGTGCCCTTGGAGGGAATGGACCTCATGGGACCTCCAGCTCCTCACCGAGGTTCCTCTCTGACACGATCCTTGAAAGAACGTAGCGTCCAGTGCTGTGAGCACGTCTGGCTCATGGGACACGTGACCTTGGACAAGGTCCTTAATATTTTGTTCCCCGTTTCTCATCTTACCAATGAGGGTGATAATGGCCCTCACGCCGCAGGATTTCGTGAAGACAAAATGACAGAACAAGTGTCAGTCAGCGGCTGCCCAGCCTGGCACCTGGTGAGAGTGGGTGTGGGGGAGGAGGCTGCTGACGCATGGTCACCAGAGGTCCCAGGCAGGGAGCTCTTCTGGGGGCACGTCTTTGGTGGGCAGAGGTCTTGTGGAGGAAGAGTGAGTTGTCAGAGGAAACCGATGCAGAGAGAGGAGGCACTGGCTGCCTGGGTGTCCTTCTGCGTGTTCCAGAATCCTCTGGAAGGCCCGGGCTATGCTGGTTGTCCCCGCCACATGTCAGCGCCAGCCACCAGCACAAGGGCCTCATTCCTCCTCCTCCATCTTGAGCCCCCCTGTTGGCCTCCCGGTCTGAGATTCCCCTTTAACTGGCCCTCTGCACCCCAGACCCTGGATCTCCCTGCCCTTGCTTTGTAAGGAATCGCTTCCTTCAATAAACTCCTGGATGGTATTTGAAAGAAACGTATTCATGAGAAAAAGAAGGCTTTCCCCCGAGCTTCCAGATTTCCGTGTCCATAAGCCATTGGTTCCTAAAGCTACTTACTCACTTCCGCCCCCACTTGAGAGCTTCCTTCCTCCGTTTAGTCAGCTTTCTTTGCAGTCCCCTAAGAGATGCCCAAGCCGGTTTGGAAGAGTCTGGGAGAGGCTGGCAACCAACCTGGCTCGGGACACCGTTCCTAACTGGGGACTGTCCATCTGTCGTCGGGTTGTGGGCGTCGCCGCCGGGCCGTAATTAGTAGAGCAACCCAGTTACACATAGCCTTTCGACTGAGGATGGGGCTTCCGCTGTCTGACGGGTTTGCCCTCTTCCGTCAGGCCTTGGGCTCAAGGAGCAGCGAGGGAGGTGGGGGACAACCGTCTGGTTGAGCCGTTCAGCTGACTCGGTTGTGGCGCCCATGGTGTGAGCCGCCAGATATACCTCGAGCCCACGGGACTAGAGGAGAAAGAAGGTTCTCCCTAGATGATCATCCCACCTCCCGCCACCACCACCAGACTCATTCCTCTGGTTGAAAATACATCTTGGTTAACAGTCGCTGTCTCAGGTGCCGGATTTGGTGCTTGGCTTGAGAGAAGCGACAACCGAGGTTCTGGTGGCTCTTTGCATTTAAGGGGAGGAGGAACAGGGTGATGCCCGGGTCAGCGTGCAGAGTCCTGATGACTAAGGGGGCAAGGAGAGGCCCTCTAGCGATGACAGGAAATCAAGGGAGAAGGAGGAAGTCCAGACAAACTTGGAGGTTCTGTCCCACTTGCCCTGGGTGCTGGCCTTGGCATCCTGCCCGTCTGTGAACTGTGAGTTCACGGCTGAGCTCTTCGCCTTCCACAGCCACAAGGTGAGGACCACCTCTCATTCACCCGGTCTTGCTTCCCACCCTCTCACCCGAGAGCCCTGTGAGGCACATCCATCATAAAGGTAAGACAGATTGGGACTTGGTGGAGGAGCAGAGGAAAGTAGTGGGGGGAGGCAGGCAATTTTCTATTAATATTATTTTTAACATGTCCCAAGTGCCAGACTGTGGTAGGTCCTGGGAGTGGACTAGTAAACCAGCAGGACCCAACCTCATAAGACCATTAGGGAGATTAAATGAGAGAACGTGCACATTAATAAATACTATTGATGCTGGGAAATTGAACCAGGGCACAGAGGGCTTGACTGCCATGCAATGGACTGTGGTACTTTCACGAGCAATGATTAGTTATAAAGTGGTCTGGGACAAAAGAGTGGGATGAAGTGGTTTTCTTTTGGAAAATTTTCATTATAAAAATAAATCACATTCATTATAAAATGATGAGGTGTGTAAGAGTTCCTGTTGCCTCATATCCCAAAAAACCCTATGTGTTATAAATCTGGTTAATATTTGTAAACCTAATGGTTGAGCAATGACTCACTGTTGTTGTTGTCGTTGTTTTTTTTTTTAAGATTTTATTTATTTATTTGAGAGAGAGAGAGAGAGAGATCACATGAGCAGAGGGAAGGGGCAGAGGGAGAGGGAGAAGCAGGTTCCCCACTGAACAGGGAGCTGGTTGTGGGACTCGATCCCAGGACCCTGGGATCAGGACCTGAGCCAAAGGCAGATGCTTAACCGAATGAGCCACCTGGGTGCCCCAACTCACTGTTGTTTTATGTGTTTTTAATTATAAGTAAGCTTGAACATTTTTTTCATGTTACTTTGTGCTTCGTTGACTTGTTTTCATTTGCTTGTTCATATTCATTACCCAGTGATCTATTGGGTTGATGGCTTTTTTAAATTATTGACTTGTAAGAGATCTTTTTATTTAAGAAAAAAGTATGCCTTTGTTGAGATAGACTTTCCATAAACTGAAACTCGCACGTTGTATTTTAAATACAAGTCAAGTTGTTGACTTGACAAATGTCATGTAACCCATGTGACCATTGTCTCCACACCAGGATAGAAAGCGTTTCCATCATCCCCAAAGCTTCCCTGTACCCCTTTACCATCCATGTCTCCCCACTCCTGACTCCAGGCCACCACTGATGTGGTTTCCATCACAGTGACTAACTTAGTTTGCTCTAAAACTTGGCATGTAAGGAATAATAAAGTCTGTACTCTCCTGTATCTGACTTCTTTTGCGTGGCATAAAGTCTGAGAGTCCCCCACATTGTTGTGTTTATTCCTTTTTATTGCTAGGTTGTGTCCCGCTGCATGGAAATATCACAATTTGTTTAATATCGCAACTGTTCATGGGAAGTTGGGTTGTTTCCAGTTTGGGACTATTACAAATAAAGCCACTATAAATGTGGACATATTTTCATTTCTGTCATAAATAACTCGTGACAGAATGGCTGCATCATAGGATAGATGTATACTTAGCTTCATAAGCAATTTGCCAATGTGCTCTCCCATTGCGTGATTATCTTACTTGGCCCTGACCTTGCCAACACTTGGTATTGTCAATCCTTTTTTGTCTTAGACATTCTAGGGCTATGTGGTTATCATCTGCATTTGCCGTAATGAATGAGGCTAGGCATTTTTTTCACAGGCTTAGGGAGCTTTCATATATCTTCTTTGGCAAAGAGTCTCTTTACATGTTTTGCTCATTTTAAATTCAGTTTTCTTGGGGCACCTGGGTGGCTCAGTCATTTAAGCATCTGTCTCTTGATTTCGGCTCAGGTTATGGTCTTGGGGTTGTGAGATCAAGCCCTGCGTTCCCTGCTGGGTGTGGAGCCCGCTTAAGATTCTCCCCCTCCCCTCCCTCTCTCCTCCACCTCAGGAAAAACAATAAAAAAGAATTCGGTTTCCTTTTATGATTGAGCCATAAATGGTCTTACATTCCAGATGCAAATTCCTTGTCATATATTCGTATTGTGAATATTTTCTCCCATTCGAGGTTGCCTTTTTTTTTATGATGATTTTCTGAAAGCAGAAGTTTTAAATTTTTGTCAAATCTACTTAATTTTTTCCTTTATGGTTTGTGTTTTTGTGTCTTATCTGGTAAACCTTTGCTCACTCTAATGTAAAAAAATTTTGCAAGGTTGCAAAAAATTTCTCCGATATTTTCTTCTAGACCTTCTGTAGTTTTCACTTGTATGTTTAGGTCTCTGATCCCTTATGTGTTGACGTTCGGTTTGGGTGTGTCTTTTTTTTTTTTTTTTTTTTTGGTCTTTATACATAATACAAATTTTTCTGGGTATAAAATTTGGTGATTACTTTCCCCATTCCCAAACCCTGTAGATATTTTTCATAGTGTTTTCTGGCATAAAATGTTTCTGTGAGGTATTTTGAAATCATCCTGCTTTTAGGTCTTAAAAGTGATTTATATTTTCAGCCAGAATACCCTAAAGATTTTTGTGTTCTTCTTAATAGTTCAGTAATTTCACTGAGCTATGTCATGGTACAATTTGTTCTTCATTTTTCCTGTTTGGTTTAGACTCATAAGTTTTAATTTCAGAAAGGTCTTCTTCAATATTTTGTAAAGTATTCTTCTGATTTTTTTTTTCTGTTTTAGGTTATTTTTTTTTCACTTGATTAATAAGGTTGGGGAGAGATTTTGTGATCCCCATACCTGTTCCTCTGGAGACTAAGAAAATAACTTAGGAAAATAGTAAATCTTTCTCTGGAAGAAGAATGTTCCTGAAGGAATGTAAGTTGGAAACAAAAGTACGTTTGTGCCCTATGCTCACACAAGCACACACACACACACACACGCCCGGAATATGTGTACTATGTTAAGCCATTAGCTCACCTATATGTGTTTTGCCTGTACATATTTTTGTTTCCTTTTTGGTGTGTTTCCATAGTTCTGTTTTGTCTACAATGAGCACGCATTGCTCGCATAATAACCCCCAACACTCCAGAGCCGAGTTCTGGGAGCAGAAACTATGATCCTCATTCCATAGCTCAATTATGAAAGAGTTCCTGAACACTGATTCCCCTTCAGTCAGGAACCGAATGTCTTTCCTCCCATTCAGGCTGCAGCAGTAATTCTAAAGTGAAAAAATAAGGCATGGGGACTTGGCTGCTGGTGTAAACAGTCTCATCCCTTAGGTCTCTCTTCTACAAGCTTGGGTCCTGGGCATGCCCCCGGGTAGACTGGGCAGACTGGCCGTCAGTGGACCCGACGTGGCCTGCAGATTGCTTTGACTGACCAACACAGCAGTGACTTTATTACTTTTTCAAATTTCTGAGCCCTTAACGGGGGCGTGTGCCCCCCAGTTTTCCATAGTCTATGCGGCCCCCCGCTAAGGCATTCCAGGGCCAGCTTCATTCATTTGCATTTCCTGCCTCACCCATCCAGGCATTTGAGTCCGTGACTTTCCAGTGTGAGAGATGATATATGGGTGTCCAACAGGTACCCTAATGAGCTCCTACTTACTTTATTTTCCTTTGTCTGTATTTATGACTCACACCCTGATGCGGGAAAGGGCGATGAAGGTCAATTTACATAGCCTACATCATAACCTCGCTGGATGGAAGGAGCAAGTTTGGCCAGAGCTTCCCAGGGGCTAAACCAAAGAAGGTAACCCCAACAATTTTATAATTTATATTTGTCAGGATGTCTAGAATGCAAATATTTGCTCAAGAGAAATAAGGCTTCACTTTGAAATCAAGCTCAAAAGAGGAAAACTGCCTTTGTATACCTCCTAAAATGATCCCGGTAGAAGCTAACCAAATGCATTAAATGCAAAATGTATACATTGCGAGCTGGATGGCTACACGAGCTAATGGGGAGGAGAAAAGATTTTAAACGGAGCGTATAAGAACTTAGAATATCTTTATTCCCGCATTACAGAGAGCATTGCTGTTTTCGCAGTACAAAGTGGAATATTGCGTCTGCGTACACCAGTTAGCCCGGACTCTGCCCAAGGTCTAAAATAAATGGGACTGTGAATATTTTTTTAAAGTAATTCATTCTACCTCTTTTATGTTTTTCCTGCTTACTATAGTTGCACCGTATACATGGGAGTGGGCGGGTGGGATCATATTTAGCAACTGGGAACGGAGGGTAGGATCAGGGAGATTTCTCTAGTATTGTCATTCTGAGTGTTTCTCAATCCTGGCTGCTGATTGGAAAGACCTGGAAATCTTTAATAAACACCAGTTGGATCTGAATCCTTGCGGTATGGTATGACCTAGGGAGTTATCTTCATTCAAAAGATCTTCTGGTTGTGCAGCTGGGACTGTGGGCTCTGAGCTCTCTGGGCCGATGGTCCTCAGTATTGATTGCCGTAGATGCACCTGAAAAGCTGGTTAAATGCAGGCTCCTGGGCCTCCCTCCCTCCCTGAGATTCTAATTTAGTAAGCCCCCCCCCCACCCCGAGCGAGGCCCGCGTTGAGAAAAACTGAACTAGTTTTTGGTTCCACCTAACATCGCAAAGTGTATGAAGTGTCTTAAATATGGAAAGAAAGGAAGACTAGAACAATCAGTAAAAGAGGAAACGCCATGGGGAACTGGGAGAAGGAACTGCAGGAGAAGCCCGAGAGGACCATCATTCTAACCCAACACAACTTCAACTTTGCTTCACCTGCAGCCCGCACCTCTGCCCCTGCCACCCTTGAGACATCACTCCTACTGTTGCCCTTGGCCAGCCGCAAGCTTCCTCACCTGTGAAATGGGCGTGGTGTCACCGAATGGGTGCTGTGGGCAGGGGGCCAGGGGCGTGGACATTTCACAAAGCGCCCCGGGGCGCTCGTGGGAGCTCCTGGCTCTAGTGAGGGCTGGTGACATCACGCACAAGCCGTCACACCTGCCAGGCCAGGAGCTGCGCTTCTGGGGGAGACCTCCAAGCGAGCGCCTGACGGAACATTTCACACGGGAGGTTAAAGGACGTTCCATCTCCAGCAGGCATTTCCATCAACCAAGAGATGGGGACGGGTGATGTCTGCTGCTGGCGCCTCTGGGGGTCTCAACAAGGGAGACAGCTGGGGCGGCAGGGGCAGGAAGGGGGCAGAAGCACCAGTCCCTCCGCCTGCTCCCCACCCCACCGAGCTGGAGGATGAATTTTCATGTGACGTCTGTGTCTTCGCTCGGAGGGACCCGATAGGAGCTGCTGCAATATTTCACTGGCTCTTGTGTTTGTCGGCCCCACTAATCATCAGCCTCAATCACTGATGCGATATTTTATGAATTAATAAAAATGATCACGGGCAGTCTAGGGGGACCCGGGGAAGAAATGCGTGCAGTAGAATTTTAATGAGCACCCTGGGGAATTTCAACCTTTTCTCTGCTTTATTTATTTATTTATTTTTTTATCTTCCCTTCTCTCTTCCACACCCCCTCCCCGAAATTTTTCCCGCGGCCCACCCCCTTTCCTTTAGCCAAATCATAGCCGGAGTGGCTCTCGATCACTGTCACGCCAATGAGAGGTTTTCCCTCGGCCTGTTGTTTGGCCCACAACAGGGCCGTCCTGGGCCGCCAGTGCTCCCCGCACACCTGCTCTCGGTCCTAATTGAGCAGATGAGCTGCCGATTTGTCATGCTTAGCCCAGACCCCCTTCCCGGCACCCCTCCCCCCAGCCCACCAGCCTCGGCTCACCCAGAACAACGGCAGCTCTAAAGCCGAGTGTGTGTGTGCGCACGCGTGCGTGCGTGCGTGCGTGCGTTATGACAGATCTTGTTCTCATTATTGAATAATTCATTGTTGCGTTAATGTCTTCAGATACCATCTCTCCTTCCCCACTCTTACTCTCTCATCTGACTCGCTCGGGAAAACTTGATTATGCCTGCCGCTCTGACGACAGAGTATACAGATAAAAGATAATTGCTTGGCCTGACTCTTCCATTGATATGAAAATAAGATTTAAATTATTCACTCCGGTTTAAAGGTTAGTTGAAGGTTATTACAGGGGATGAAGGGAAAAAAATCACTCTTCATAACGTTGGGGGTTGAGATAAGACAGGTCTGAAAGGGCCTAATTTGCACCGTAGGCAGAGCCCCTTGTTGTGGATAAACTGAGAGCCCCTCCAGAGATTTTAATCTAGGAGAAGTCAATTATTTATAAGCAAATTATGGCCGGCTTCTCTTCTATCTACAAGGCGCTGTGTCATAAATAAGGACGAGGTGGTGTCTTTTGCCTTCTCAGCGCTGGGTTTTTCTTGATCTCCAAGCCCTGGTCTTGCTTGCAATGGGATTTAATGAGGCGCCCCGATTTGGAAGGCGGGCTGCCTTGGCAGGGGGCTCTTTTTAATAGACAATAATGGTAATACTATAACGGTAATTTGGCTCTGGGGGGAGGGTCTGCCTCTGCGCCTGGCGGGCAGGCTCAGGGTGGGGGGCAGAGGGGTCCCTGGCCGCATTGCCGGCCTGCACGTGGCCCAGCACCCCACCAAGCGCCCCCTTCCCCGTGGGTTATGTCAGCTCTACAGAGAAAAGCATCTCAGAGCCACTCTGCCCACAGACACAAATCTCCTACCTGAGCATCAATAATTAATGGTCTTCTGTGTTTCTGGAAGTTGCGCGCTATTTCAGAAGGTATCTAGGGGCTCCCTCCCCAACAGTGCTCCGTGATTAGTCATGGGTGGCCATTTCCATCAAAATAAAGAACCAGGGAAGAAAGACCTCTTGAGTCCTGTGGGGTAGCAGCCAGGCCCAGGAATGTTTCTGAAGAGGCCCCGGGGTGAGGGGCTGGCTTCTGGGCCTCAGTCTCCCTGAACTTCCTCCTATCACGTGTTCATTAGGAACCCCCCCCCCACCACCACCACCACCACTTTATCCTGTAAGACATCCACCTTATGGCCCTCTGGGATTGGTTTGGGAAGATATATGCCCTCAGATGGCAAAGCTGCTGGGTCTCCGTGAGGGGTCCTGGCCTGAAACCCCAGACACGGTGGCTTCCCTCTGTGATGAGGGCCGGGGCCTCTGCCAAGGGAGGGGCCTGGCCAGGTGACTGTCGTGCTCTCTCTCTCTGGCCGCGAGAGCGGTGCTCTGGGAGCACCAATGTGTTGTTCCCTCTTCAAAAGATGGCAAAGCCTCCAGGCTCCCAGCCTGGGGTCCTTATCTGCAAGGGTCCTAGCCTTGGTTGACCGTGGTCCCCGGCCTGGCATCAGAGTGGGCTGATCCGTCCGGCTCGGGGGCCGCGAGGGGAGCAGAGGGCGGCTGGCTGCCGACAGGATGGGTGCCGCTTCTGCGTAGCTTGGAATCAGGAGGCCTGCAGAGGACATTCTTCAATCGTTACTCAGCCTGGAGCCAACAGCTCCGCCAAAGCTCTGCGGGCAAAACAAATGAGCTCTATGTGTGCATGCGTGTGTGTGCATGTGCATGTGTGTGTATGAAAGTGTATATTTACATACACTACAAAAATGCACACTTTGCACTACATTTTGCCCAGCTTCCTCACTGAGGCCCAGAGACATCAAACGACTTGCCCAAGGTCACTGGAGCAAATACGTGGTAAAGCTTTGATCCATGCTCTCCTCTCGATACCCAGTCGATACCCGGCCGATGCTTTTTTACTTTTATTTTTTTGAGATCCAGGAAAAACCTGGATGTGGCTTCTCATCTTACACTCTAACCCCCCCCGTGGCCGTCTGGGAAGGACTGCGCTTTGCTCTTCATCCGGACAGGGGGCTCCTGGGTCCCTTCGAGCTCTAAATTCTGTGAATACCCATTTGGCGGAATATTCCTTGAGGGTGTATCCTGAAGTCATTAACCAAGAAGTACGGTTAGCTGTGTATTTGCCCTGAGTGAGTCACAGTCTGGGCCCTGCCGGGGTGATAGGGGACAGGATTCTCAAAGATCTGGTCCATCTGCAGAAACAGAACGTTCAGACAGAGGCCTTAAAGTAAGATCAGCAATGACCCCCCCAGCGGGTAGGAGTTTGTAAGAAGCTTTCGGGGACACGCGGTCAGGGCTGCAGGAACTCCTGATGTTGGGGAGGTCCAGCTTCCCTAGGAAGATGCCAAGACAGGTTGGGGAAGGGCACAGGGAAGGCTGGGGAAGGGTAGGGCTCCAGGCAGCCAGGAGAGAGAGAGAGAGAGAGAGAGAGAGAGAGAGAGAGAGAGAGAGAGACCTGCAGGTGAGCAGGCTGGTGGGGAAGGAGGAGTAGCCACCAGGACTCAGGGGCGTGCCCGGACGGACAGAGGGACAGAAGGCCACTTCGGGGGGTAATGGAGGGCGGCATGCTCCACAGGGCCCCTGCTGGTTTTAGACGGAAGGATGGCGTGTTAAGCACCGCACCCAAGGGCAGATTTGCTGGAATGAGGAGGCTTGAGGCAGGACATCTAGAAGGAGAAGGCTGATGTAATCCAGGCACAGACCCAGGTGCAGAGATGGACGACCTACTTTCAAAGACCAGGTGATGGGGTTTGCTGAAGAACTGTAAGGGGAAAGAAAGTACCAAATTGAGGACAGAAAGAAATACGGTGGCTGGGGAGGAGAGGGCGAGTTTTGGGTGGGGAGATGCGAGGAGCTGACTCTGGGACCCCAGGCAAGTTCTATGGGCCGTCAAGCGACAGAGGGTCAGAAGGGAGCTGGGCCAGGCGGGTTTTCCCGACCCCGTGCTGGGTCTGGGAGGGGGCGGGACCTGGTAACAAGGTCTCTGGCGCTCCTTCCTCCGGGGTCGCGCGGCCTCATGGTAGCACCTCGTTTCCAGGGAGAGAGAAGGAAGTGGAATCCTGCCCCAGGGGCTTTGTCCCTGCCCTCGGTTTCCCACGAGGGGCAGGAAGGCGCGAGCTGCTTGCTCGGGCGAGGGGTGATGGATTAGCTGAGCTTCACCTAAGGGAAGCTAGTTGCACCACGCCGCATCGGATTTTAATTATTTCGAGTCTCTGGGTCCTGGGAGGCCCCGTGAGAGGTCCAGGATGGAGGCCACTTCAGCACGAGAAACTGATTGCCAGAACGGGGACCGCTAGGTTAATGAGTCTGAGGGCGCTGCAGGAGACAGGTATCCATGGGATCAGTGGGTATTAAAACCTTCCTAATCATTTCTGCAAGCTGGCTCCCTCATGCGAGCCGGTGATGCTCCTGGATTTAAGTTCTCATTACCTGTTTCCACCCACAGGTACCAGGTCCTGCTCATTGGCCACGGGCAATTTCCTGCCCCATTACCTGTGAAAACCAGAGAGCAGCTGGGCCCTTCAGGAGAGCCAGAGGAGCCCACTTTCTCCTTTTCTTAAAATCGTGGCAGGGTAGCCCTTCCTGGAAGGCTCTGGGATTTTGCAAATCTAAGCGCCAGGCGAGGGGGCGGCGCACCAAGGCTTGGCATCAGGCAGCACCCCTCGGAGGCGGGCCGGCGTGCTAGCTTTCAGTCTGTCCCCTGGGCAGCAGGGCCCGGGCTCGGGCTCTCGGGCCCATGACAGACATTCTCTCCTTTTTCCAAAAAGCCTTCACATCTGAGCAGAACGTGTGGTCTGCTTTTCTGGATCACTGCTCGTCTATCACCTCACAGGCCTTCGAATGCAGCGATAGCCCCAAGAGCCACTCCCGGGGCTCTGCACATAGAGATGCTCCTGATGCTGCCCTTGGTCGCTCTCCGGCCCCACACGGCCTCACACGGCTGCCCCTCGGTGCCCTTCTGGGCTCTCTGGAGCCTGGTGAAAAAGGCAGAGGCTGCACCTGCCTTCACGGTCTGCGACGGTCTGGGCGAGTCCCCCAGACACAGCAGCACGATGCCCCGGGGTGCGCGCAGTGCCTCGCAGCGATCTTGCTATCAGCGCTTCTGGAACCTGGGGGCTGGCAGAGGTGGGCGCATGAGCCAGCCAGGGGACCGACGTCCGTGTGCAGTGCCGCGGGGGATGCGGCGGGGCCTGAAACACAGTGCAGTGGTAAGTGTTGAAACTATGGAGGGGGGCTAGGTGTGAGCGTGACCCCGCGTGGGTGGCGGGGCCGGCCTAGCTGGGGGGAAGGGGTTCACCCCGAGGTGGGTCGGGGCAGCGGGCGTCAGAAGGCTCTATGCCTTCGGAGCGTTTGCTCTCCGGGTGGCTGCCTGTTGGCAGGGAGGTGGGTGGGGACTCATGTCATCCTGGCTCTGGGGCGAGAGGGGTGTGTGGGGTGAGGGCCTCCTTGTTCTGAGCCACGGCCCCAATCCACAGTGACCGTAGCCAGTGTGCCCCTGTGTCCCCTTCATGCTGGTCGCCGCCCATCCTCTCTCACCTCCCAGACTTCACATCCCATGAAGCCTTGGGGACCTTGGGGAGGGCAGGGGTGTGTGTCTGTTTTGCTTGTTCCCTGTGGCATCTGACACTCAGAAGTCCTCACTGAACCCTTGATGACTCTTCCTAAACCCCTGGGGGGAGGTGGGGGAGACACTCACCTTGATGCCATTTGCCAGGTGAGGAGACTGAGCCTCAGAAAGAGCACGGGGGGCCGGGGGGCCTGGGTGGCTCAGTTCCTTAAGCGCCTCACTCTTGATTTCAGCTCAAGTCATGATCTCAGGGTCGTGAGATCGAGCCTGAGGTCGGACTCCCTGTCAGCGGGGAGTCTGCTTCTCTCTTTCTCGCTCTCCCTCTGCCTCTCCTCCTGCTTGCTCGCTCGCTCTCTCTCAAATAGATAAATCTTAAGGATAAAAACAAAAATAAGTGAAAAATAAAAAAGAGCCACTCAAAGAACCAACCATGGAACCACTCGAGGCTGGACAGTGAGTGAAACAAGCATGGGCTGCCTGTCCACTGGGCTGCCCGTCCAGAGTCACCTCGTGTGATTAGGAAAAAGAGAAGCCTTCCCCCATCTCACTCACGGTAGGGGTGGGGATGGGGGGGTCAAGGAGTCAAGGCCTTGGGGACACGGCTGCACCTCCCCAGAATCTCTCTACTTTGTCTTCTCCATCTCCAGCTGCTCAGATGATGATAATTTACATCGGTCATGCCCTCAGGACCCCACAGTCCAATCCCAGAACCCCAGAGCTGGGAGGGCTGTGGGCTCACAGTCTATTCTTCCATTGTATGGAGGGGTAAACTAAGGCCCTGGAGGAGAAGAGGCTTGTCAGTGAGCTCCCAAGAACGCAGCATTTCAGATGACTGAGCAGTTCTGCACCCAGTTTCCTGCACCTCCTCCCCAACACCCAGGTATTCATTAGCCCCTCCTCAGAGCCCCGGGTCTGTTTTCCCTCCCAGCATGCTTTGTTTCCCCACACCTGTTGTCCTGGGGACAAAAATCCCACTCGGGGCCCACATCTCTGGGCCCGGTGCCGGCCCTAGCTCTAACTGGCCGGCCGGCCTCAGAAAGCTCCACCTCCTTATGTCTAAAGGAGGAAAGGGTTGCACCAGAGAATTCCGGGGTCAGAGAGGCTGGACCCCGTGCAGACTGGAGCCCAGTCCTCCAGCCCCAGGCCCTGGAGCTCCTCCTGGGTAGAAAGCAGTACACCCAACCGTGGGACAAGTGATTCTGTTACCAGGGAGCCACCACGGCTAGTGAGGGGGGCAGAGGGAGCACCCCAGGGAAGGGGACCCTGGGCTGAGACTGCAAATTCTCAATCCCCTTGGGATTGCCAGTTCTCGGGGATAGTGCAAATCCCTGATAGCGCAAATCCCTGAAAAGCTGGGAGGGAAATGGAGCGGCTCCCGAGGCCGGACCTGGAGCGAGGAGGGGCCGGAGATCTGGCTCTCCGGACGCAAGCAGATGCCAGGAGCTCGGCGTTAGGAACAACAGCCTCACTTCGGTGGCCACGTCCTCTGGCAGGCACGCTCCGTACTTTCTGTGCTCTGACTCGTCCCTGCAGCCCTCTGGGGACATGCTAACGTCTCCATGGTACTGAGGAGGCAACCCCGGCCCCGGGAAGTCAGGGCACGTGCTCTCCCGGGTGCCTCCCAGGTGGGTTAGTACCACGGCTGGTGCCCCTCGCTTCCCTGTCCTGGAGGGGAGGATGCTCTCAGCTTTTCCCTTCGGGTCCCTCTGCCTGGGGTTCCAACAGGATGAACGGATGTGGCGAGCCTGTGTGGGATTGCTGCCTCCTGGGAGGGATGGGAGCACGGGACGCACCTGCCTTCAGAGAGACACAGGTGCACGTGTGTATTCGCCGGCGTGCACACCCCCACGCATGCGCACGCGCCTGGCTGCACGCCCCACCCCCCCCCACACACATGCACACGTGTAAATACACGCACACGGTGCAGGTCCTTGTCCTGCCCTATGCCGGTGCGTGACAAGGCGCCTGCGCGCACCCACGTACTCGCCCCACCCGCTCACTTCCATCAGGGTTCGAGTCTTACGGGAGCCCCTCGCTGTTCCCTGGGGAAGCCCATTGCGCGGTTGCTAGGAAATACGGAGGAGGGGAGAAGTCTAGACCCCTTCCCTTTCCCGCTTGGATTCCAATCCCAGTGCAAACCCGGCGCCCTTCCTGTCTTTGGAGAGTTTCCATTTCTCTTCGTTACCACTGGGCTGCTCCTGTTGGCTTTGAATGGGGAGGAGGTGGGGGGTGGGCACACCGATCGGGGGCCCTCTCAGCTCTGTGACCTGCCCGGGGTTCGGCCCCCCGCGCCGCCCAGCAGCGTTCTGGTTGGAAACAGCTTCGCTTGACGGTTGCTATTGATTATGGCAAGATTGTGTGTGGCTAAGGGCTCCTCGGAGCCAACTGGTATATTAAGCAATCATTTCTATAGCGGATGACATAATTCCCCGGGCGTCGGTTTGTCCTAATGGGCTTCGTATTACTCATGTGCTAATTGATTGGGCACGGAGGGAAGAAAAACTAAATTCACTTGTGAGGCGATTTTATGGCAGAGCTCATAACAGAGGTAATTTGCTGAAAATGTTCAGTCCCGCTTCGGTTATGTAAGATCATCTGTGTTCCTGTATTTTATCTCCTCCGCGCCGGGCGGGAAGCTGGCCTGGCTGAGAGCAGGGAGGTGGGCTCCCCCAGGACCCGGGCGCTGACAGCCCGGCTTCCCGCCGCCTTCCCCGGGAACACAGGGCTGCCCTTGGGGAGCGCTGACAATTAGTGCCTTCTGCACAACCTCCTCGCCTCGGGGGTGGCTTTCAAAATATCTCAGCTTCTCCTGTTAAAAAACGACTCTGTCTGAGGGCAAAATAGTTATTTTCGGATCAGGCATCTAGGGTTACAAAGCTCTTGTTCAGAAGGAGAAGGGTGAAGGAGGGATTATTATTATTATTTTTTAGAGAAAGAATATTTTGCCTGGAAGAGGGAGGGATGGGGAGGCTTAAAAGACCTCCTCCCCTCCCCTCTTTCCTTCCCTCCTCCTCCCTCCCTCTCCCTTCCCTTCCTCCTTTCCTCCCTCCCTCCTCCTCTGTCTTCCCCTCCCTCCTATACTTTCCTCCTTCCCTCCCTGCTCCCTCCTCCCTCCCTGAAACAGCCTGCCTTACCAGTGACCTCTGGAGGAGTCCAAGCCTCTGCTTGGCCTTTGTGCTCTGCACAGGCCTCAGTGCCACCCCAGAGAGGCAGGGACAGCTTTTCCAGCACTCTCTGCAGTGACTCCCGGTTGCCATGGCTGCCTACCAGATGTGTGCAGCTGGGTGAGCTCCGCAGGCGTGGCTGCCCATTAAGACAGGCCTGGTTGTGTGATCAAGTGGTGTTTTGGCTCCCCACCGGGGGGAGAGAGGCCTCCTGAAGCAAAGCTGGGGGGCTTCCTCCCAGCTCCGAGGTGTGTTTCCAGCAGGGAAGCAGGGCTGCCCTCCGCAGGGTGTCCCAGGACGTCCGGGGAGAGGCTCCGTGTTGGTCTTTCCATACGGAAGAGGGGATTGACTCCCACGAACCTGGGTCCGTGGTAATGCTTCTCCCTTTTGGCTGCGACCCTAGCTTCTCTCCAGGCATTTTAAAGTTCCAATCAGAGGGGCCAAGCTGCAGTGATCCGAGGAGGAAACCAAAGCTTTGCAACCCTCAGCCTCATTTGAGACGGGCCTTTCGGACTCCGGCAGTGCCTGGCTGGCCCCCAGTCTGCTCAGGGGGCTTCACTAGGTCACTGGCTCCGGGACTCCCCCGAAGTCCTCATGCTGGTGCTTGACCCCTCCCCGGGCAGACGGCCTCCGACTTCTGGGACTCCCTCAGGCCCCGCTGTTTCCAGCAACCCCATGGCAGCCTGTTTCAAGTTCCTGGATGCAGCCTGAGACTTTTGAGCCTCATCTCTCTGTTCCCTGATGTGGGCTAAAAGGCCCCTGAGCAGAACTGTGCCCACCTCATCTTGGGGAAAAGAAACAGGAGTCCCAAGGGGGCCGGGAGCTAGGCCAGCCCAGGAATGGGCCAGAGTGGACTGCTGAGCTCAAATGCCAAGCAAGACCTGAGCTCTTCCTCCGGTGTCCCAACCCCTCAGCAGGCATCTCTGTTCTGCAGGCCCTCCTCGACTTGATAACCCACCCTGCCACACCATCTTCGGGAGATTGCTGGCCCAGCGGCATCCACCCACTTCTAGCGCAGTCTCTGCTCCAGAGAGGGCTCCCAGTGGGGCTGGCCTAAGCGTGACTCCAGGAAAGTCAATCAGCCTCTCTGAGCCCGCTTCCTTTCCTCAGTGGGGATGAGAAATAGCAGTCAACAAGTACTGAGTACCGGCCAGGAATAGGTACTTAGCTTGGTGTCCCTCTTTCATTTTAATCCTTATGCGAACTCCGTGTGGTAGAGATCACTGCGATCCCATTTTCAGAGAGGGAAACTGAGGTGACATGGCGAGTGGCCGCTCTGGGGTCTGGGAGGGGGGCCAGACAGTTCTGCTACTGGTGACTGGGGCTCC
>CM053609.1:26949056-26968283 GCA_028646535.1 Procyon lotor
TCCTGCCTCTTTCCCCACAGGAAACCACTCCTGTGGTTTGAGGAGTGCCCCCTACAATGCATTGCACCTCGACTGCACCCCGCCGGGAAAAGGCTCTGAGAGCGCCCCCCCACCCCAGCCCGGGGAAGCGGCAAACAGCCCAATTATTTCACGCATTATTTCAATCCCCACACTCCCCCCGCTGCTGCTGCCCTTTCTGGATCTCCTGACTCAGGGAGCTGTGGGTTTACGGGGCGAGCCCTCTGAATGCAGCCATGGTCGGGTGCTGGATGGGTGGGTGGAAGAACGGGGCTGCCCCCTTTGGGTGGCGACTCTAGCACTGGGATCTGCCCATGGCCGTGAGGCCTGCCGGGCCCTGCTCCAGTCCTGTGCCTTTACTTTCTGCAGGGGCTGTCGCCTGTCTTCTGTGAGATGGCGGCGCGAACGGTGCAGGGTTAGGGAGCTGAGGACAAGTGAGAGCTGTCTTTCGGGGTCCTTCTCTGGCAGCGATGGGGGAGGGAAGCCCGGCTGGGAGCACAGGGCCTGCGGTCCTGCCCCAGTTCCTCTATTGCCCACCTACGTGACACCCAGCAGCTCTTGCCTTCCCGAGCCCCGTGGTTTTGAGGTGGCACCTGTCAGGGAGAGGTCGCGCCCGGCTCCCTGTGACCGGGGTCTCGCACAGCGGACGCCAGCCTTTGGCCCACATGGGCTGAGACTTTGAATAAATCCCCCAACATGCTTTCCCTAAAAGGATGCATTTGTGAGGGGTCTGGTGGCCTCGGGGTGAATGACAGGCCCCTGAGGGGAAGAGGCTGCTGTCTCTGAATATCAGGAGACGGGGTCCTGGGGAGAGCCCCTTGGTGCCCAGCCGAGGATGCCCGGGGAGAGGGTGATGCCCAGGGATCAAGAGCCGGGAGCACGCCAGGACTTGAAGGCAGGTAGCGCCTGGGCGTTCTGGAATCCTGGCCAGGTAGAGTGCTGCTGTTTGGACAGACTCCTGCCCCAGGCCCCTGAGAACCTAGAGTTAGCTCTTTCTCACTCTTCCTGCCAGCTTGGGCTCCTTCCCTTGCGGTTTTCTCCATCAGGAATCGCTTCCCCCACATCTCTCTAGGCACAGATGCTGCCCTCTTTCTCCACTTCCGAGAACCTTTCCCGATCCTCCAGCAGGAAGGAACCTCTCCCTCTTTCTCTTCCCCGTGATAGAGCACCGCTCAGTTCTGCACTTGTTCTGTGCACCGGCCTGGGAGCCCCCGGAGTCAGGGCCTCGGTCTCAGAGCTCATGTCCCCCTGAGTCCACGGCTCACTGAACGCTCGGACGCCCCAGGGACCCGACGTAAGTGATGTGACGGTCACACAAGCAGAAGGAGCCCAGAACGGCTTCCTCTCTGGAGTTTTCTGGACCCTGCAGGTTTACTCGGCATCTCAAAGACTCTAGAACTGTCCCCACGGGAGGAATGCAGAGCATGGACAGCAGAGTTCTCACCGTGACTTGGATGCCACCATGGCTGCCGTGAATGGAGCAGGTCGCTCCAAATGGGGAGGCTAAGGCTGTGGCTAGTGAAGGACTTCTCTAGGAGCCCCCCTGCTGTGGCAAAACGGGGCTGGAACCAACTCACGGCTTCATGTTTGTCCGTTTACCAGCACTTCACCCCTTACTGCTGAGTAGAATTCCAGGGTTCCGCTACACCAGGCTTTGTTTTCTTTCATCAATGGATGGGAATTTGGGCTCGTTCCACTTTTCGGCTACTAGGACTTATGCTACTCTGAACATTTATGGACGCGTGTACCGTTGTCATTTCTCTGGAGCGTATGCCAAGGAGTAGAATCGCGGGCTTCCCTGGTGACTCTCTGGCTAACATTCTCTGCAAGTGTCAGGCTGTTTTCTAGAATGGCCCGGTGGCCGTGATGAAGATCGCTGACAGTCCCCCCAAATAGGACGGGTGGGCGCTGAGGGCCAGGGGAGAAACTGAGTTTGTGCATCCGGCCGGAATTTTCCAAAACCAGCACTAGACGTAAAATGTTCTGACAGGTAAGATCATGCAAATAAAGAGACGTCTTCTTACTTAAAGGAGGCAAAAGGAGCGTCGAATACTGGGGAGGCAGATTTAAGAGTCCTCTCCGCCCCCTCCACCAAAAGTTTCCTATCCTGTGCCTTCAACATGGAATCCAATAATCTTGTGTATTTGTTGAAGGTGCAGAGAAGGAGAAGACAATGCACTACGTGGTGTGATATTAGGGGACAGGAGGGATATCCCCACACCCTAAAATGCTTTTGGTCGGCCCCTGAAATCTAATCTCTAGGGTCACAGCCTTCCAAGCCATCATTAGGAGGTGGGTTTAAAGAGCAGACACCACCCCCCGCCCCCCCGCCCCGGGGAAGTGAGCCCTTGCAGACTAGGCCATAAATGAACACTAGGAGCAAGCTTCCTGTGGGCGTGTGTATGGGAGAGGCGGTGGGGTCGGTGGTGGGGTAGGGGTGGGGGGAGCTGGGGAAACCCGACCGGAAGCCATATTTGCTAGAGTCAGTCTCAAGAGGATAGGGCTCTGAGGAAAACCCTGGAGATACAGGGGGGCTGTCCCCAGGCCACCGGGGCCCAGCCAGGTCCGCATCACCTCCGAGACCCACAGGGGTGTAACTCCTTTCTTTCTTCTCAATTAATCTACGTTCTCACTTTCAAAAAAAGCAATCCCCTTCCACACCCCCCTAAAACACATACCAATAAGTTATTGAGTGAGGCCATTCCAGAATACACCTTAGGTTCAGGCAAAGGTGATGGGAAAGCCGAGTTTTGTCCTCTAGAAGCTGTGGGTCTTTGGAGGAGGGAATTCCCCTCTCTGGGGCTCCGTGTCTTCCCCTCGGCCGTGGAGACACTACCCCTTGTAGGTTATTGGAGGATTCAGTGAAGCCTAGCACCCAGCCCAGTGCCGGGCACACAGCAACGTCTGCTGATGGTTCCTTTCCCCTCCCTCCCGCTCTCTGGCTCTCTCTGTCCCAGGCTCCATCTTTCTGGCCGCCCCCCACCCCCCGCTGACCCATCTCGGATGCTGATGATTGCTGGACCCCATTACCATGGCTGTTCACACCTGGGGGATTGTGGGTCTGTCTCCTGTCTAACTCTCATGCATTTGTCTTTCTTTCCTTGGAGAAGCTGATGCCCCTGGCCCCCGGCTCCTGGCTGGGGCCAGCCCCTCTCACGTCCCCTGGGCATGGGCCTCACTTCCGTGCCCTCCTCCGCTGCCCACCCCTTGCAGGCTGTCCCACACTCTGATGAATCGTGAAGAAACCCTCAGACCCGGGCCCCCTCCCTCCCGGCTCCTAGCCTCTGATAGATCTGACCCCAGACGGTATAATTTTTCACCTAAATGTGAATGTATTTGCGAATTGATAGAAAATAGTCCTTGCTCCAGTGATATAATACCGGCCGCCCCATCTTGGCTGCTATTTTGATTGTGACTTAAATGGATGAGGCCATCAATAATTATTTTATTGAGCAAGCACATAAAAAATGATGCTGGGCTCAAGTAATTTCCCTGAAGAAGCCGGCAACTGCACTGTGGGCCGTCCACCTTCGCGGTGCCGAGCTTGCCGGAAGGCTGCGGGGGCTGTCTCCTCCTCCCTCTGTCCCCTTCTCTGGCTGGTGGCGGGAGCTCTGGGGGTCGGGGTGGGGAGCTGAGGCTGACCCGCAGGTGGAGGGAAGGGGGAGGTCAGACCCCTGCCATGCATCCCCGGGCTTCCCGCGGCATCATCTCCTGCTTCCTGTCCTTCCCAGCTCAGCACAAAATGACAACGGGAACCCCCTGCCCCCCGATTTGGGGGAGGAGGAGAGGGAGCCTCTGAGGTTCCCCCAGCTGGTGACCATGGTGAAGGGACCATTCAGGGCGAATGCATCGCTGGAACCGCTTTTCCACTTGTGTTTTTTGGGGGAGCAGGATGGTGGCAGGAAAGCAGCTTCCCCCCGATGCACCCCTCGAAGGGTGAATGAAGGAGGCTGGAGAGAGGGGGATAAGGAAAGCCCCAGAGCCAGGTCCCGGAGCCGCTCCTCTGCCCCGGCCAAGTCTGGGCATGCGGTCACCTCCACATGTGCACTAAATGCCAGCCCTTTCCGCGTCTCTGGGGCTGTAAGAACGACCGCAGTCCAGCAGGGGGAGGGGGACCCACCCTTGTCGGGGTCACACAGGGTTTCCCAAACGTTAGCCTTTTGCATTCCGCCACAATAGTTATAGCTTTATCTACACACCGCTGGTGCTATTATTTACCGCGTGCACTTCCTTAAATCAACTCACGGTTATAACTTAGCCCCCTCCCGGGCAATAAATCCACGGGACCACTGTTTGATGTATCCCTTCTCGTTCTCTCACGCACACTGAAAAGAAAAGCACAGCTCAAATAGAAACATGTGCGTCCAGGTAACAGTGAGAACCATCTGGTAAACACTAGGGAGCGGTGAGCCTGGCTGAGGCACTGATTTGGAGAAGCAGAGGTGAGTGGGGAAGGGACGAGAAATCGTCCGTCTCACTCATCTTGCCCCTCTGCTCGCCGGCCGGGCTTGGATCAGCAGAGCGTGAGGCCCTCGTCGGGGTCAACTGACCCTGGGCTTTGATGGGTCGTGGGAGTGAAGTCCGGGGCTGGGGTGGTCTGTGTCACCAGTGCCTGCGGGGACCCTGCCATCCCGGGGCAGGGGGACCCTCTGCCTCCTGCCCGCCGTGCCTCCCCTCCGTCTCCGATGGCCTCCCTACTGACCCCGTATTCTTTCTGGGGCTGGAGTCTGCTTTCTTTCTAAACTGAAACCACCTCCTCCCCGCTGTGCGACTGAGTCCCCGGATCCTTGCTTCAGCTCAGATCTGGGAAGATAAACACACAGGCCTTTGTGTTTGGAGGGCCCGTATCACAGATCTCCGTAGGGAAATGGCCAGAGGGAACGGAGAAACAAAGGAAAGAGTGAGGACCTGCGGGGGGGGGGGGGGTGTGGGGAAGATTCCAGAAATCTTAATGCCCTGGACTCCAGCCTGAAATTTCTGCTGGCATCCAGCCACTTTCGTTCTCCGGTGAAGAGCTAATCAGGCCTCCTTGGCTTCTCCCTGAACCCCCATTCCCCCCCAATTCTCTGAGAAGACCCCTTCTCCCCAGAGGCTGAACCTCAAGGGACAGAGGTGGCCCGGGCTGGGACCACAATGCTGAGCAAGAAGTCACCAGTCTGAGTGGACCCTCGCTTGGGGGTCCCTCAGATGCTTGTGTCACAATTTTCCCAAAGGCTAGTGGGCCCACCTGAGGCCATCCGATTCCTTTGGAACACGAGCCAGACTCCGGGTCCCGCAGGGCTAGGTGGGCAGCACAGGGGGAGGGAGAAGGGGGGACCGTTACCTACCAGAGGGCACATTCCTATCCGAAGGCACTCAAATGAAATGGAACCAAGAGCCTGAATGGGCATTCTGGGAGTCAGATTTAGCCGGGGTGCGCCTTTGGTCTGAAGGAGGGAGTGGTGGGGGTCTTGGAGTGCTGGGGCTGGGCTCTCTCCAGGAGATCAGCACCCCATCGCCCATGGTGGCTGTGGTCCCCCAGAAGCTCGGGTCCTGCCAGTCCCCCAGGTGGGCTTTAGCAAATTAGAGGAAGGGTCTCTTCCTTGGGGCGGATGCCGCCTGGGCCTGAGATGCTTAGTGGCGAGCTCCGGCCAGCCAGGCCTGATTCCTCGCACCCCCCACCCCCTGGGCATGGACCCCACCACCTGCCATTGTTCAAAGGAGCTCCACAAACTGCAGGCAAGATGAGAAGGGCAGATGACGTGTGACACTCATGGGCCCTCTTAGAGCCACTGGGGCTGGGGCGGGGGGTGGGGGTCTTCAGGAACCCGCCTGTGCAGGCCCTCCAGCACCCAGAGGCCCGGCCGGGCTCCTTCTCCGCTCCCGGCCGCTGGGCAAAGCCAGGGTGAGGCAGACAGGGCCCCAGGGCAGGAGCCGCTGCTGACTAGTTTCCAGAGTGGGCAGGAAGGAGTTCCCCTGCATCTCTCTCTGCACTCCGAGAGGCTGGGCTTTGGCTCCCAGACACAGCGTGGCTAGTTAACGAGCTGTAGGGGACACGTGAGAGCCCCAAGGGCACATCTTCCCCAGGGTGGCCTGCTCCTCACATCCTGGTTCTGTTTCCTCTTTCCTCTCTCCCGGTCCCTGGGTGTCTCTCTTCCTCCAGTCCTCCCCCCTTTCGTCGTCTCTATCAAGCTTCCTGTATCTCCGCTCCTCCTGTCCCTTCTTGCTTTTCCACGGCCCTCAGCTTTCATGTCTGCGTCTTCGGGGGAGCTGAGAGATGGGAGCAGGCCAGCTGCTTGAGGGCCAGTAACGGCCAGCACCTGCTAGCTACCTCAGCGACAGTGGTGGTGCTGAGGCCAGGTCCCAATCCTCAAGCCTGAGTCTCGGGTTTTCTGCTTGATACAGAACAGGAGCGTGGTGGGGGGGGGGGGGGGGGGGGGGGACAGGGACGCTGGCCATCTGGGAGGTGGGGAGCCCTGGGGCCAAGAGGAGTGAGAGGCTGAGTGCTCAGGAGCGCCCCTAGTGGTCACTGCTGGAAGGTCAGGGCCTGGGCTAAGAACTCCTCTGAGCATGAACTCATGTAACTAATAAGTTAGTCCTAGTTAGGGCGCCTGGGTGACTCAGTTGATTAAGCGACTGCCTTCAGCTCAGGTCATGATTCCAGCGTCCCGGAATCGAGTCCTGCATCAGGCTCCCAGCCCCACGGGGAGTCTGCTTCTCACTCTGACCGTCTTACCTCTCATGCTCAGTCTCACTCTCTCTCTAATAAATAAATAAAATCTTTAAAAAAAAAAGTTAGTCCTAGCTAACTAATAATAATAATAATAATAATAATAATAACTCATATAACTAGTAATATAAGTCCTAGATCCTAGGACGACCCTAGGGGCTCAGTCTTATTATTATCCTCATTTTCAGATCAGGGAATTAAAAGCTACAGAGCGATGAGATGACTTGCTCAGGGTCGCACCGCCAGCAGAAGGCCAAGTTGAAGCCAAGACCTCACCTCACTTGGCCAAGTTGAGGCCAAGACCTCACAAAGTCCCCCCCCCACCTTCTCCGCTGACACAGAAACCTCCCATGCTGGAGAGTCCATATTTTATCCTGTGTTCAAATGCAGACCTCATGGGATGAGCCTTTTGGCCTTAGCGTTATCTGCATTTATCAAATACTGTTTGACAGAGAGCAAATATGATGTTTGAAAGCCCGGGGTGCTGAAGACAGGGAGGGTGGAGGGTCCTTGGCAGAGCTGGGGTTCTCGGGCTGGGGCTGGTTAACATGAGAGCGAGGCCCTGCTCCTCCCCCAGAGTTAGGGCCCCAGGAACTAGGGCGTGGAGCTCAAGAATTTGCATTCCTACAGTTTTCTCAGGTGGAGATGCCGTGGCTGCTTTGGGCACCCCGCTTTGAGAACCACTGTCTGAAAGAAAGGGGAAGCCAGAGACAGACATTTCTGTTTTCACTGGAGGCGAGGGCAGACAGGGGAAGTCGGGGGTCCCTGCAGGAGTCCGGCCAGCCAGCCGTGGTTACACAACCCCCTCCTTTGTGCAGGGCTCTCTGGGCATCTGGGCCTGGCCATGATGAATAGCGCTCATTTAGGCAGGGGCCGTGCAGTGTGGAAAGCACCCCTGTACAGATCTATCGGGTTTTTATTAACCGTTTTACTGTCACAGTTTCAAAATCAATCAAACAGTGTTGCCCTCCGGAGACTCGCAGGGGTTTGAGGGCCGGGGCTCCTGTTCTAAATGCAGCATAGGCTGGGCCCGAACCAGCCGCGGGGGTGGGGGGTGGGGGGGTGGCCCCGAACGGGCCGTGCCGTCCGTGTTCTCCTCTGCTCTGTCAGCCAGCTTTGTCCTCTCTCTGAACCAAAGCCTCAACCCAAGACCAGAACTCACTGCATAGCTTTGTTAATTCTTGAACCAAACCCAAGGAGGAATTTCTCTTGTGAGCCACTTACCAGACCCGGGATCAAATCTGAACAGGGAGGGGAATGTAGGACCCTTCTCCAAACAGCTTGGAGCAGAAGGGAATCTGTAATTCCCCCAAACCATTCAGCTAAAACAAACCTGGGGACATCAAAAGCCTTTCAAGGCTGACATGAGTAAATATTTCATTTGGTCCTGCCCCCTGGCTTGACATGAGCTAAGTCCCAGGTGTGGAGAAGTGGGGCTCTCGGCTCCAGGACCAGCAAGGGTCTCTACCGAAGGGAACCCTCCCAGGGAACCCCGTCCCCCCGTGAAGGAGGCCTCATTTCCACCCCGGCCTCCTGGTCCAGCCTGGGAGGCCCGTTTGGCCAGGCCTGGATCCTGAATTCCGAGCATGGGGCCACGGCTAAGTGGTGGGGGCCTGGCCTCTCTGGGATCCCAGCAGAGGGGGCCCGGCCAGGCCAGCAGCTCCAGCAGCCAGGCTGCACAGCCCCAGCCTCTCCAGGGCAGAGGGAAGTAGGAAGGCCTCTCCAAAGCTGGGGGCAGAGTCAGAGGAACCCGGGGATTTCCGCCGTCTTCACAGGACCTGTGCAGGAGAACGGACCGAGAAGCACAGGACAAAGTGTGTGATTTCTGAGGCCTGAGCACAGCTCGCTATCCCGCTCCCCTCTCCGCCCGCCTCTTGCTCATCCTCAGGGGTCACCAAGCCCCGCTCTCCCTGTCCTGACTTGGGAGCTGCACCTGCTTGAGCCCGGTGACTTGGATTCATCCCTGTTGCAGTGTGGCCGCCCTCTCACCTCTGCCCTACTTCCTTCTCCCTCCCTTCCTCATCCCTCCCTCCCTCCCTTCTTCCTCTCTCTCTTCCCTCTTTGAATTCCTCTCACATGTCCTTGCATCCACCTGCCAGGGAAAGCCCTGTTCAAAGGTGGAATGAGGCCCTGCCTTCCATTTGGGTGGAGAAGGGCCGCTGGGGAATATTAGTCGTCCACGAACAGGAATGACTGGTCACGGGCCAGAACACAGCGGAACCTCGAAACCAGGCTAAGTGAGAGAAGCCCGTCACCAAAGGTCCCGTCCTGCCTGCTTCCATCCAGGCGAGCGGTCCAGAAGAGGCAAACCCCTGGGCGAACAGCAGATGAGTGGTTGCCAGGGGCCGAGGAGGCGGGGGGTGTGGCTGGCTGCCTGATGGGTCCGGGGCGTCCTTTGGGGCTGATGACAACGTCCCGAAACTAGATGGAGGTGGTGGGCGCACAATGTCGTGAGGGCACGGCATGCCATCGGAATGGTTAATTTTAGGTTATGTGAACCTCTCAGTTAAACAAATAAAAACCCGCTGAGTTTTCGTCCCCTGGCCCCGCGACGCACTGTCTGGGCAGTTCTGGAGCCGGAACCCAGTGGGCGAGGCTGCCGGACACAGAGGCCAGAAGCCTCCAACTGAAGCATCTGTAAATCGGGAATGGGGGGGTGTTTCTCTGGCCTCATGGACAAATGTACCAATTTGGAAGCCTCAGCGAGTGGAACTTGATCGAGCGAAGGGAAGGGGAGGAGAGGAACGAGTTCGGGAGAGTAGATTCCAGACTGCTGAAGCCACCCAGTTCACAGGTGGGCTCTTACCCAACTGCATGGGGGAAAGCCTCCAGAGAGGATGGCCAGCCGTCCTCCAGGGTGCAGAGGAGGAGGGAGGTTCAGGGAGGGGAAGCCAGTTAGCCAAGTTCACGTGGCCAGCAAGGGGTCCAGCCGCGCCCCCTTCCTCCCCCTGGAGTCTGTGCTTTTTAGCCTTGGCCACCCACACGGAGCCCCGAGGAAGGGATCCTCTGAAGTGACGCTCCTCGGGAGGCTGGTTAGCCCTCCACGTGGTACTGCCCCATCCTGGCCCCTGACCTGCATTGGACCCTAGTTCTGTTCTCTGTCTGCCCTCTCTATCCTGACCATGGAGGCCCCGTTCCCTAGAATCCTGGTTCCCCAGGACTGCCCCACGCCCACCCCGTGGAGGCGGACACAGCAGCCCGATGGCACCAGCTGTCCAGTCACTCGGACGCTCTCCCCCAGAGGGACAGTGGGGCCTGGGCCGTGGCCTGAGCCTCTGGAAGAGCGGGCGGTATCACCTGGTCTTCTTTGCATAAATGTGGGTCACTGGATGCCTGTGACGTGACAGCCATGTGCTCAGGGCCTTTCACCTTCTGGCCGGCCTGCGGGCTGCAAAGTCCCATCCTGCCCCTGTGCACCTGCCATAACGTCTCTGTGTCCTTGTTTCCCCCTCTGAAATTTACAAGAGGGATCTTTTTTCATTGTTATTACAAAACCACCCACCTCGGGAGGTGGCGAGCACTCACCGGTGGAATGTAGTGAGCCCCCCATGCGTCTTGGTTGTTAAGATCATATTATACAAAGGTGCAAAATCTGCTGGCAGAAGGATGAGCTAACAGGGGGCCTGCCGCTCACCCTGTGTCCTTCACCCCCTGCCTGGGACTCAGAGTAAAAAGAAGATTAACTTGCATATTTTAAAGACCCTCGCCTCCAGCTCAGAATGCTTAGAGCCAGTATCTCTGGCATGTAAAAGAAAGAGTGTGGGATTAAAGGCCTGTGATGTGTTAGGAGAGACCAGAGATGTTGTTGTGTTCGGTCTTTCCAATGAACCCGTGGGATGATTTCAAAGTCTTCTTCAAAGATGGGGACTAGCGGTTTTATCTTTTCTCTACTCGAGTTAGTATTATTTGTTCACCTATTAGTTAAATACATCGGGAGATAAATTTCCATTTAAAAAAAAATATTACTCCTGGGTCTGTATTCCGTGTGTCTTTGGAAGGAGAGTTTCCCGAGGCACTCAGAATGGTCTTTGAAAGGAGGCTGGGATTTAAGAACCCAGAAAGTGGACATAATAAAACTCAGTTCTAGAATGGGGCAAACAAGTTCAGTGGTGTCTCTCTTAGTTCCGTGATCAAAGGGAGTTAATGTGGGGTTTTCCCCGAGGTGGGCCCTTGGGGACCCCTGGGAACAGCCCCACATACCCCCAGTGGACACCAGCCAGACTAGGTTGCCACAGAGCCGTGGAGTCACGTGGTTATGAGGAATTAAAAGAAGGCCAGAGGTAGGAAACGGACCAGAGTTAGGAGGTTGAAATCTAAGAAAAAGAAACACAGTGCCTGCTTAGACTTCGGACTAGAAGCTTCACGAGGTATTTTCCCACGGAGGAGCAAACGGAGGAGAAAATGCAGAAGAACAGTACACAGAAGATGGGCCCCAATACAGGCTGGATCATAAATCAATTTGGGGTTTTGCAGCTCACTGAACAAACCCGCCCCCAGTGGGCTGATGGATGGTTCCATTTCCGCCTAGAGGGCGGTCACCAGTGGTCTCTCCCTGGCCCTGAACTTACCGACATGCGTGTACCCGCAGCTGAGTGGGCTCAGATGCAGGAAATAGGCCCGTCACACAGCTGGGAGGGAGGATGACGTCCCGCGTGCTTCCGAGTCCCCCCACCCCCCTCATCTCTCCCCCACTAAGAAAAGACAAAGTAAATCAAAGCCACACGTCGGTTGGTGGCAAAGCCAGACCAGGAGCCAAGTTTGCCACATCCCTGGGCTGGCGTGGACCGTGTTGGGATTCGCATGACCCCGGCAGGCGCGGGCCACGGATGCTTCTGGATTCTAGCAGGGGAGAGCGTAACAGATGGATGTTACGGCTTGCATTTCAGGTTCAGAAAAATCGATCGCCTAAGTACAGGATGTGGGAGGCCGGCTGGCAGCCGGTCTTGTGGAAAAGATCTGGAACGGCGGCAGTGTTGACCCCGAGATCAATAGGAGCCTGCAGCGAGGTGCAGCCGCGAAACAGGGGGGTCCCTGGCCTTTGACGCGGGCCCGCTGGGCAGAGACAGTGCACCCCGGGCCCGGGGAGGGACAGCCTCACTGTCGGCCGTGCTGGCTGGCCACTCTCCAACATTTGCTTATTTCTCGGTGTCACAGATGAAAAAGCATGTCAAGGTTCGAAGATTGTTGAGGGGAAAACAGCCAAGCTGGTGGAGGGGCCAGGGAGCCTATCAAAAACCTCACTGAAAGAACTGAAGATCTTTAATGGGAAAAGCACGAGGATAAGGGGCCTACCTGCTCGAGGCCTTCCATGTGCAAGGGGGTTGTCGGGGGTAGAGGAAAGACTTGTCCAGGGAGACTCCAGAGGGCAAAACTGGGACTCAGAGGAGGGGACAGCTTGTGGTTTACCAACCGTGTCCCACGGAATGTCAGGAAGTAAACAGGTGTTCCGGAAAAGAAGAGTCCAGAGGCATTTCCAAGTAGAGAATATTCTAGTACATATAAATATACTAGACGAGACTCATACCCTCTTGGAGATTCAAAGTGTCTATTAGCATTAATAGCATATTAGCATTATGTTATTATATGTTACATATATTCTTAGGTGCATCACATGAGACAAAGCCCTAAAGTACAAGAAAGCTTTGTCTTTGCCCAAACCCCCAGGAAAAAAAAGCCTGGGGCAGAGGGTTTCTATGCTCTTGCTTTATTAGGAAGTGCGATCCCAGTGAGCAGAGAAGAGCCCAGATGTGGGGGTTTTACTGAGTTGGGGGCAGCTAAGTGCTGCTGATCTCTGGATTCCAAGGGACGGTCCCCCGCGAAACCATATTAAACTGTATCGCAAGGGACAAGAGGGGAGAAATTGTCCATCAGGCGCTGTTTCCAAGTGGTTGAAGATTTGCTCCACCCAAGTTACCTCTCCTCCGCGCCTGGCTTGGGCGCTCATGGCAACATCAACGGGGAAGCTCCCTCGGGGTGAGGGGCAAAAAGCAGCAGCAGGAGCAGGGGTGCACTTGTGGGAGACTGGCCGGTGGCCGCCCAGAGTTGATGGCTGCTGGCGGCTGGGACTCGGGCGAGGCAGAAGGGATGGGGTGGGGCGGATTCAGGGTGTGACGTCCACGCAGTGCAATGTAAGTCTCTTTCTGTCTCTTGCCTATGACCCAGGTCCCTCCATCAGAGGCAAGCAGTGCTTTCTTGTGAAGCCTTCAAGAGAGATTCTCTGCATGGACAAGCATTGGGGCGGATGGGCGTGCGGCGAACGTAGCCCCCACGTGCTGCATTTTCACATGATGGGAGCGCACTGTGTCCCGGGGCCCCCTTTCTGCGTACCAGCATATCCTGGAGATCTTTCCTTATCAAGTACACTCATGCATTTGAGGAACCTGTTGCTATTCCAGAATTTACTTAAGCAGAGTCTCATTCACGGGCATTTAGGAGTTGCCTCGTTGCTCTGGGCAAGCTGCCTGTTTCTCTCCCATCAGAGATCCGGAAGGGTGTCCATTTCCCTTCATCCTTGACCACATGGGCCATGAGCACTTCTGTGCCCTTTGCCAACTCGACAGGTGGAAAAGGGCATTGCAGTGGGGTTTACGTTCTCACATTTTAAGTGTGAGACTGAGCTGCTTTTCTTTCTTTCTTTTTTTTTTTTTTTAAAGATTTTATTTATTTGACAGAGAGAAACACAGCGAGAGAGGGAACACAAGCAGAGGGAATGGTAGCAGGAGAAGCAGGCTTCCTGCTGAGCAGAGAGCCCGATGCGGGGCTTGATCCCAGGACCCTGGGATCATGACCTGGGCCGAAGGCAGACGCTTAATGACTGAGCCACCCAGGCGCCCCCTGAGCTGCTTTTCATACGTTGAAGAGTCATTTACATCTTAGTTTCTGTGAACCCTCCTTATCTTTGGTCCATTTTTCTTGATTTAAAATTGTTAACACAAAATGTGTCGAAGCTATACAAAAAGATAGACGTATTCAGTATATATTTACACCTGTATATTCATGTGTATATATATATTAGCATAAGGCATAAAAATAAAAGAACATCCACGAACCCACTACTCAGCTGAAGAAACAGACCATTATTGGTACCTCTGAATACAAAGCCCGTATTCCTTTTCCCCACTGAGAGTAACCACATTTCTGAATTTTGTTTGTATATACATATGTGCGTGTGTGCATACGAGGGGGAGAGAGTTTATCTCCTTAAATATTACATTGTTACATACGTTTTGGGGCGTTTATGAATGGTATTGAACTATACACACACACACACACACCACACACACATATATTTCTGTAATCGACATCATTTTACTCAACCTTTTGGAAGTCCTAGCATTGCTTTTGAATAGCTGTAGTTTATTCATTTATATAATACATGAATACATATTGAATATATATATATTCAAATATATGTATTTCTGTAATTGACGTTATTTTACTCAACCTTTTGGAAGTCCTGGCATTGCTTTTGAATAGCTGTAGTTTATTCATTTTCACTGCTCTAGGATAGTTTATTGTATGAATAGACCACAATCTATCCTGTCTTCTGTTAAAGGCTTTGTGGGTGGTACCCTAATTTTTGTTATTACAGGGTTTCTGGGAACATTCTAGTACCTCTGTCCTGGTACCCGGGGGCAAAGTTTTCCAGACTAGAGTGCATACCCAGGGTTGAACTGCTGGGTCATAAGATATATGAGCTTTAAGGGTACAAAAAAAGGTATAATTTTGCCCATTTAGAAATGGATTGCTGGTCTTATTGATTGTCGGGGTTCTTTACGAGTGGAAGAAACAAAAACTTGGTGATGTGGGCATATTATTAAGGGCTCAGAGAAGTCCTGCAGGAAAAGAAGCCAGTTTAGGCTGCTGTTTCCCACTAAGCCGACATTGTTCTGGTAAATGAGATACTGACATTGGGGCAGATTTCAGCAGCAGGACAAGGGTCCCCTGTCCTGTGCCCAGGGGGCAAGCTTGCAGGGGGAGACACTCATGAGACATCGTCCCGGTCTGCCCTTTACTCGACAGCTTAAGGGACCCATCCTTGTCAGGCCCCCAGCAGGTCAGGCCTCGTGTGAGCATGTCCCATCCCTCGTCTCCAGCCCCAGCACCTGGAAGGAAGCAAGGCTCAGAGCAGAGAGCTTTTTCAAAGGAATACAAGCCGCCCACTGATTCCAAAGCCCATCCTTGCTCTGTAACATGATGTCCTGCTGGATTTGTTTAGAACCAACAGCCGATCCCCAACTCCCCATGATGCCGGACAGTGGTTTTGTCCCTCACCCCTCTGGCTGCCGCCGTCGGTCCCTGTCAGCCCCTCTCCCTGGTCTGGTTATTGTGACACCTGCGCCCTGGCTCTCTCAGGACCTGGGGAGGCCAGTCTGTGCCACAGTGAACGACAAGGTTAGGGGTGGCGAGAACGGTGAACGGGGGGCTCACTACAGCCGGGCTCTGTGCGAAGACCCGACGAGGGCCACCCCGTGTAGGTGCTGTTGCCATCATTCCATTTTGCAAGTGAGGAAACTGAGGCTGGCGGGGATTCGGTTGCTGGTCTCAGGCCACAGGGCCAGTGAGTGGTGGAGGCAGGATGTGGATTTCAGAGCCAGAGTTCATAGCTGCCTCGCGCTGTGCCCCTGATCAGACCGGTGAGCTGGGAGGACCCTGTTTAATGTCACACGCAGAGGGACCGAGGCATGGTGACAATCAGGGGAGCCCAGGAAGCTTCATTTTGACACCGCAGGGGGGCCTGTGGGAACAGGCAGCCCTGGGGTGGGGAGGACCCCAGGCCAGCTCTTTTGCCCCTTCCCTAGTCCCCTGCCGCCAGCCCGGTCGCAGGCCCCACACAAGGGCACCTGAGGCTCAGGCGAGGGTCCCGATTGATAGCATTGCTAGTTGCTCTGGGCAAGCTGCAAGCAAACAGCTGTGACTCCGGTCCCCAAGGCTGTCCCGCCCCTGTGTCACATTACCTGTGTCAACACTTTTATTTTTAAAGTGGCACAGCCAAGGTGGGGGCTGAGGTGGGCCATGGGGAGGGTGGGGGGTGGGGAGCCAGGCCCTTATCAGTGCTGGGTTCTTGCATATGTAATACCATCATATAATTAACAGTGAAGATCATTTACATTGTCGCTTAGCTAATTTTCATAATGTTTTCTTTATTATCAGAGGAAGAAATTAACCCAAGAATTTATTTACATAGCAGCCTCAAACAGTAACAGCTTGCTAATTGCCTGGTAGGTGATTAATAAGCTTACAGCAGATGCTAATGCGTCGTGGGCTCCCCGTTTCAAAGGTGCTCTTGCCGCACGCTTGTGTTTTTGGCAGCTTAATTAGTGCAATAATTATGTACTTGTTGCTCCTTCTTTCGAGCAAATACTGTCAAATGCTTAAAAGATTAAAGTGAATTATATCCTGAGAACTCACAGCGCTTGAGGATGCCCGTTCTTGCTAACTTCTCTGCTAGTTCAAAAATAGAAATACAGGAGAAAGGGGTCTGGCGGCAGGGAGCCATGTGAACCTGAGCGCTGGCTCCGCCCCTCGCCCACGGAGAGAGACCTTGAACCCTGCCTCAGTTTCCCCTCTACGAAGGGAGGGACAAGTCACTGGCATGGGAAAGGGGGGAGGAGACATTTCAGCACCCCGGGGATGTAGGCGACGCGGCAACTGAAGACTATCGCAGACGTCTTACCTGAGTCCTGATGTGAGCAAACTGATGGCAAGAAGGCATGTTTGAGTTAATCAGAGACATGTGACCCTGGACCAGGTCGTATGTGACCTCCGGAAGTCACTGGCGATTTTGTTAGGTGTGATAACAGCATAATGGTTACAAGAAAGAAAAATGGGCTGGTCCCTTAGGTGCACCTGCTCATATGTTGGGGGCAGACGTGATGGGATGCATAAGATCTGCTTTCAAGTACTTCAGCCCCGTCCTAAAAACATCGGGTGTGTAGATGAAATCAGATCACAGAATGTGGATCAACACTGAAGCTAGGGGGTGGGTACCTTGGGGCTCAATATAACGATTTTCTCCACTAATGCGCATGATAGAAAAGCTAGAACATTAAAAGGAGGGGATGGGAATGCTATGCAGACATGGGCTTGAGAATCCAGCTCTGCGTCCTTCCCACTGCCCCACGCTGGCCCTGTGAGTGAGTGTGAGCCGGACAGAGCCAACATGACCTTGACCACCAAAGCGGAAACGGGGAGACCTTGGCCCTGTGCTCTCCAGCTCGAGGGACTTCAGAGATCTTGGGAGGAGGCAGACTGAGCCAGACGACGAGGCGTTGCTGGGACAGGAGAACCTGGAAAAGTCCCATGAAAATCTGAATGAGTGGGTCACTCTTCGAGTGTGGCTCCGGACGGTGCCTCAGGACCCTTGTGTGGGTCCTTCCCGCCTGCCCAGCTGTGGCTGAGGGAGTGCACTTGAGCCACTGCACAACCCGTGCCTCAAGTGGGGCCCTACGGTTTCCTCCTCCGTGGAGTTTGGCCCTCAATGGAGGGCCTGGGAAAATCAACAATGACAGTCCCTTTGAAGGCAGAGTGCAGGACAAAGAGCCCACGGGCTCCAGTTGCTGAGCCTTCAGGGCAGTCCCGAGGCCACGGGCTCCTCTTTTCCCAGGTCCCCATGCATTTTTTAGCTATTTCAGACATTCCCAACAGGTCCGGTCTCTGCCTTCCTCATCTCCCTGTGTTGACTGCATTCCCCAACATACCCCGGTATTATACCGGTATCGCTCATCTTTGCCATTTCCCAGAGTTGCCTGTTTTCATTCATTTGCCTGCCTTTTTGATGATTGCCAGTCTGTGGCTCCAGAGGGCAGAGACCCGATCTGTTTTTGGTTACCATCGATGGTCAGAACTTAGCACAGTGCTGGCACCTACGAATCATAACTAAGTTAGTCTTTTTTTATTTTTATTTTTGAAGCATTTCCCATGTGCCAGTAGCTTAGGGAAGGGAGGGCACATACGTGCTTAAATTAGCCAGAGGTGATTTCTGCTGGTAACCGAACAGGCTCGAGTAATGACTGCCTGTCTTCAGAGGAGCCTCTCACAATAGAGTTGATGAGAGAAAGCCAGAGGAGAGGGCATTGCCTAATGCCCCTGGATCCAGCCATGCCTGAAACCAACAATCCTTGGGCTTGTCAGTTACATAAGCCAATAAATCCCCCTTTCTGCATAAATGACATTTTGGAGTGAGGTCTTCCAACACGCAATAGAAAGCTTCCCATTTGATCCAAAATGCTCCAGAAATTTTGAGGTAGGTCATCCTTTCTGGGTCGAGGGAGCCTCACGGATAGAAAAGTGAAAGGAGAGCTCATTCTAGGCGTCGAGTCAGAGAGTGGAGGATATAAGCAGAGGTGTTCAGGTAAGAAAGAGCAAGGTCCAGATAGAGGCCATGGCAGAGACCAGCAGGCTGGCCCTCGGTAGCCAGGGAGAAGCCTCCAGAAGCCGAGCCCGCTGGGAAGGCGGGGATCTTGCCACCCTGCTGGGAAAGCACTGTCTTCCACAGTCCCCTTTCCCAGAAGAGGTCACCCTTGATGCCCGAGGTTCCCAGAGACTGCTGGCCCCTCGGATTCCGACTTCCTGCCCAGACAGGGCAGCTGGGATGAGGTCATGGCTGGGGAGAGCCTTTTATTCTCTTGCTAAGCTGCTTCTCTCAGTAGCAATTGCTGTCTTGCTTAATCTCAGAGTTATCTGATTGTCACAGTCGAGTTTCCCGCATTAGGCAGCGAGCCAACAAGTTACTTAACCTATAATTGCCCTTTAATGAAGCCCATCTTCAAAACCGAATTGTCAAAGGGAAACTTGTAAACACACAGCGAGGTCCAAGACCAAGCTGGCCCCAGACGTCGCAGCCAGGCCCTTGACTCCTCTCTGGCGTGAGCCATATTCGTCTGAGTTACTGGGGCTTTATCGCCGGCTGCCATCCAGAGTAGAAGGGATCCTGGGCTGGTAGCTCTCTCCTGTTCTTCCAGGCCAAACCAGGACAAGGGAAGAAGTATCCACAGAACACCTACTGTGTGTCGGGTATTTCTTCGGGCAGTTTCCATATTTTATCTCAAGCTAGGACATATTCATCTTATTTTGTAGATGGAGAATGTGAGGCCCAGAGAGGTTAAGTAGCTTGACCAAGGTCACCCGGTGTGTGGGTGTGGAAGGCAGGACTTGAAGCCGGGTTTGCCTCATGTCAAGGCCCGTCAGTACTCCTTTGATGCCGTGAAGGCTCCCTTAACAAGATAATGCCCGCCTAAAGCCAAGGAGGGGTGCAGAGAAGAAGGGCTGTGGATTCAAGAATCGAACATGATACTGTCTGGTATTGGTTTGGAAATCGCACAAAGGTATGGCAGGAGTGGGGGTGCAGGTGGGACGACAGGTGAAAAGACTTGCTATAGGATGATAGGGGTCAAAGCTGGGCCATGAGTGCCATGACACGATTTCATCTAACTTCGTCATATTTGAAAATTTTCATTACAAACTAGTTTACAAGATACAGCACCGAGTCCAGAAATTAG
>CM053609.1:26968783-26998338 GCA_028646535.1 Procyon lotor
GTATTGGTTTGGAAATCGCACAAAGGTATGGCAGGAGTGGGGGTGCAGGTGGGACGACAGGTGAAAAGACTTGCTATAGGATGATAGGGGTCAAAGCTGGGCCATGAGTGCCATGACACGATTTCATCTAACTTCGTCATATTTGAAAATTTTCATTACAAACTAGTTTACAAGATACAGCACCGAGTCCAGAAATTAGCGTCCCTTCCCGGTACCCTCCTAACCCCCCGCGCGTGTGTCTGTCACCACCCTGCACCCACCACGTCACAGTGGAGTTAACTTTGAAATTACTCCTGTTCCTCCAAGACCTTGAACTCCACCGGGGTAAGAACAGCGACCCTCCTATTCACCTGATCAATTCACAGAGAGCGAATTGACGGTGAGTCGGGCACACAGCAGGCATTCAATTAATGTTGAGTGAATGCAAAATCCAAAGGACTTGACCTTGAAGGCTGAGCGGAAGGGCCATGGGGAGGGCACAGGTCCTGACCCCCCCCCCCCATTTCCGTGGCCTGCCCGGCATGGGCCATCATAGATACTCAAAGGAGTTTAAGAGACTCTCTGTATGGTCCCGTAGCCTCCTAGTAATATCAATGGCTCCCACCGTCTCCTGGAAATATCGATGATTTTCGCTTTCTGGGCCTATCTTCAATCCAATTCTTCAAGTTATTTTTTGTCTCTGGAATAGTAATCAGCCCAGGAAAACTGGAACAAGGGACGACTCTTAGGAGAGGCAAAATGATCATGAATGTGTCTGGTAGAGTAATGCCTTTTGTCACAGTGCTCTGGATTTCTCCCAGGGCCTCCGCTCACATTTGCTGTCTAATTTGAAACAAGCAGTAACCCCGTGAGCTGCCGAGGATGGTGGCGATTACCTTCCTCCTTAAAGCCAGGGACAGCAAGGTGCAAGCCATCTTACATCTTGTCCGGCACCAGGCTTTCTGACCTTTCCACGTTCTAAAGTTTGAAAAGCAATAAGGCAATCTTTACCCTTGGCTTTCAAACGAGAGGCTTGGAGAGGATGACTCGGAGGAATTCCTACCCCTCTTTTTAAGACATAAATTTATTATAAGGTTGTAATGATTACACACGCTTAAGCACCTTATTGCTTCTTTTGTTCTTTATTCTGATTCTGAAAATGTATGCTTCGCCTATTTTCCCCCTTTGAGGCCAAAACATCAAATCTGAGACCTCCTGACTGTGTGGGTCGGGTGGGGGCCCAGGAACAATCAAGAAAGCCCCTCCCCCTTCCTTGGCATCGCCTCAGAATTCCTTGGCAGAGGGGACGGTGGCCCAAACAGGGAATTTGTTGCCCTCCAAGTTCACAGTTATGTCTTATTTTGTATCATAGCCAGATATTAATCTGTTTTCCCCCCTGGACTATGAGGGTCCTGAGTAGAGAGGAAAGGATAGGCTCATATTTTGAGTTTTAAGGGAAAACAAACAAGACTCAGGTGGGCAGTCCTGGAACCGAGGCAGGGGTGGGGGTGGGTGTCGGGGTCCAGAGCTGGGACCAGGCAGGACATCACAGCAATCAACTCAGGAGAAGCGTAGGAAGCTTGAACAAAAACAAGGACCGGAGAGGTCAAAAGGAGGGACAGACTCCTGGGCTTTTCAGGATGTAGGGTGTGTGTCAATCTCTACAATGAAGCAAGGGAGTCAAGGACTAGCTCTCAAATTCTAGGGTAGACACCCAGGGAGGTGGATGGCAGGGCCCTGATCAGAACTGGGGAACACGGGAGAAATGCATCATGGAGGGAGAAAACCAGGGTGGTTCCATTCTGGAAAGACTGAGTCTCAGGTGCTGAGGGGGTCTGGACCCCAGACATAAACATAAACAAGTAGCAGACTCTTGGTGTCACTCTGGTCATCTCAGCCTGCCCAAGGGCTGGGCCTCTGCCTCTCTGACCTACCCCCCTGGCTCACTGGGCACCATGAAGGACTTGGACCACTTGACTTCATCATTTCTTTATTTCTTTCTGCCTTCCACCTGCAGTGAGGCTCCCTGAGGCTCCAAGAAACTCATTCAGTAGCCCCTTGTAAAGCGCCAAAGGTCACCTAGCTCCTCGGTACAGGAAGTGGAGCCAGCAGACTTGGTATCAAGAGTTGGCTCAGCCACTAAGTACCATGTGACATCAGCAGATTGTTGTTCCTCTCTGGGCACCACATTCTCTGCACTTTAATAGGAAAGTAGAGTAGGTGATAATGTAGCTTGTGTTGGACTCTCTTATATACAACAGCTTTCATGTAGGAACAATATAAAACAATTATTTGACAGTATTGGGAAGCTATCAAAACCAGGCAGAAACTGCAGTTTCTTGACCCTTGAAAGACGATAACCTCACTGGGTGATTCAGGTTAGACCACACTTCTGAGTTGCTGTATCCCTGTTTGCATGACCCGGGCTAGCCAGAACCCAAGTAGAAAATCATAGTGTTTCTGATCGTAAGTGTCAGAGTTTGGAGCTCCTTTGCCAGAGGAGCTGGGACCAAGGAGACAAATACTGAAAAGGAGAGAAACTCGGGGAGGGGCGGGGCCCAAGTTGCATGTAAACTATCCTCCCATCCTTGACTGATCCTTGAACTGTGCATGCTTGGGTGTGACATCAAGAAGCCCAGTGGAAGCATCAATTAGAAAGCTATAAAAGCTGAGCAGAGATTTCAGTTGTGGCTCAGTTGCAGCTACAGATGTAGAACTTGGACTTTGAGTCCCGCCAAGTAAGCAGGATAAAAATGTCCCACACCTAAGGGATTCACCCTAAAACTAAGGTAAACTAAACATTATGTGTCCCAAGAAAGTGCGAAATCAAGCCTCTACAAGTTCAAAATGATTATCTAATAACTTAACTGCCAGCCAGAACAAAAATCAATGTTCTTCAGAAGAAGATAACAGAATCCAGAGTCTGCAACGTGCTATTGGCAATGTCTGGTATAAATTAAAGGGATAATAAGAGTATGTTATGAACAACATTATACTATCAGATTTTACAACTGAGATGAAATAGACAAATTATTTGAAAAGCACAACTTACCAAATTAACACAAAAAGAGACATGAAATTGAATAGCTTTGTATCTATTAGAGAGATTGACTTTATTATAAACATCTTCCAACAGAAAAAAACTCCAATCACATTATGGGATTGATCATGTCACTCATTAATTTCATTAAACCTTTCAGGAAAAAATAATTCAATCTCACCCAAAGTATGTCTGTACCTTCCATTTCCATTCAACTTTGTATTGAAGATCTCAGTGCAACAAAGGTGAACAAAAAATAAATAAAATGCATTAAAATGTAAACATAAAAAGTAAAGCTGTCTTTATAGACAACACGATTTTTTAGGATAGAAAATCCTAAGGAATCTACAAAGCAACTCTTAGAACTAATGAGTGAATTTACCAAGTTTGTAGAATACAAGGTCTACATATAAAAATCTATTGTAGTTCTATATATTAGCAGCAAAATAACTGGAAAATGGAATCTTAAAGTTCTTTTACACTAATATCCCCCAATACAAAATACTTCAAAATAAACTTAACAAAATATGAACAATATTTGCCATAAAAATGACAAAACATTGCTGAAAGACATTTAAAAGGATCTTATAAATGATGAGACCTTCCATGTTCATGGAACTCAATGTTGTTAATATGTCACTTCTCCCCAAATTTATCTATACATCAAGACAACCCCAGTCAGAATCTCAACAGAGGTTTCCATAGAAAATGACAAGAAACATGTCATTAAGAATTTATATGGAAAAGCAAAGATACAAAATAGCCCAAACATTACTAAAAAAGAAAGACACATTTAGAGAACTTACACTGCCTGATTCAAGATATACTATAATCATGATCAAGACAGAGTGGCATTGGCATAAAGAAAGACAGATCAATGGAATAGACCAGAAAGATCAGAAGTAGATCCACATATATAGTGAATTGATTTTCTACCGTGGTGCTAAAGCAATGGGGCAAAGAAAACCTTGGCAACAATTATTAAACAACTGGATAAATATATGATAAAAAAATACCTCACCACACACAGGCATTAACTTGGGGTATATTATAGTCATAAAGGTAAAAGTTAAAACCTATACAGTTTTTAGGAAAAAACCTAGGAGAAAGTAGTTGTGACTTTGAAATATACAAATGGCCAATAAGCCCAGGAGGCTGTGCTCAACATCATCAGTCACCAGAAATATGCAAATTAAGACCACAATGAGCTACTATTTATGACTCACAAAATTAAGAAGACCCACAACCTGAAACGTTGGTGGGAATAAGAAACAATTTGGGACCCTCAGACAGAGATGGTGAGAGTGTAAAATGATACAACTACTTCAATTACAAATTTCTGACAAATCTAAACATTTGCCTTCTCATGATCTGGCCATTCCACTCTGAGGTATTTATCCAAGAGGCATGAAAACATACGTCCGCACTATGACTTGTCCATGGGGCGCCTGGGTGGCTCAGTCGGTTAAGCGTCTGCCTTCAGCTCAGGTCATGATCTCAGGGTCCTGAGATCGAGTCCTGCATCAGGTTCCTTGCTTAGTGGGGAGCCTGCTTCTCCCTCTAACTGCTGCTCCCCTGCTTGCGCTCGCTTTCTCTCTTTCTCTCTGTCTCTCAAATTAGTAAATAAAATCTTTAAAAAAAAGAGAGAGAAAATGACTTGTACATGAATGATCTTGTAGTTTTTTCCACCATAGCCAAAATCTGGAGACAGATATGTCCACGTGCAGAGGCACTGGATAAACACACGGGGTTATGGTTGTGTGCTGGAGGTGAACCAGCCAAAATCAGAATCCCTCACTGATGCACACGACAAGAGAGAGACATATTGGGTGAAAGAAACAATATAACAAATAACGAATGTAGTATGATATTTGTATGACATTCTAGAATAGGCAACATCCAGCTTGGTGAGAGAAATGAGAAGAGTGGTACGTCTGAGGCAGGTGTAATAAGAAAGGACACGACAGAACTTTTTGGGGCAATGAGTATGTTCTGTGTCTCAGATGGCACAGTAATAGGGTTATCAAAAGTTATCGAACTGCGCATTCAAGGGAGGTACTTTTCACTGTATGTAAATTTTGCCTCAATGAGAAAAACAAAAGACAACAAAATAACTAAGGGAGTTAAAAAAAAATCATCAGGACCCTGATATTCTAGGAGCGTCAAGGGCACAGACCTAGGGCTTGATCACACAGGGTCCTATGGCCAATGTCAGTGCTATTTTAGCACTGCATGAGCCGGAGCTAAGGAATGAAACGCTCCTGGGCCCCGGGAGCTCATGGGAGCCTGTCCCCAGCTGCCCCAACGAGTCACTTCAGTTTAAGAAGCATCTATAAATTAATCCTGAAGTCTGTGTGAGCCCATAGGGGTTCCCCGCTACTCTTCTATGTGTGTGTGGCCATGTGTGGTTTATTTTAAGCCTCTTCCCTCTCCCTCGGTTGCCATGGCCTTGAGAACAAATCATGATTCCCCAGGGATGATGTGTGACCCCTAATCAGAGGATAAGTTGTCTGGCCAACTTGGGTAGACCGCAGAAGCAAATTTCCTGGAGGGCTGCGCCACCAGTTGGATCTAAAAGGACTAATGCTTTCTTACAGCCCCTGTGTCCATGGGGCGGGAGGAGGCCAGATGCCCTGGAAAGATACACAGATGGAGTCCCCGAGTGAGTGCCGACGCCTACATAAATTTGGTTTCGCCCTTGTGGGAAACTCACCCTCCTCACTAGTACCAGCAGCCCCCTTGGGCTCTCCATTGCTCGGAAACGAGACGAGCAAGGTGCCTGCGGACTAGGGAGGAGGGACCCCAAAGAAGAGGAGATGGAGAAGATGGACCCAGATGGAGAAAAGGGAGAGGAGTGTTTAAACAAAAAGAACTAGAGGGGAGGGGAGTGGAAGGGCAGTCACAGCTTTTCAGGGGGAGGTGGGCTGGCCAGGAATCGGGAGTCCCATTTTACAGATGGGAAAAGTGACACCGGAGTGCCGAGAGCACTCGCTCTCAAGTTCACAGAGCTAGGAAGAGAGCAGAGCAGATTCCGAAGATTTGGGGACCTCCAGCCCTCCGCTAACTGCGCCTGCAGTTTCCTGTCCTGGGCACACTTTCACCCCTCTGCCCTCACGCCAGCACCCCCTTGGCATGGCCCAGAAGCCAGTGGAAAGGGCTGGCTGCCCTTGGCAGGGCGTTATTATGTGCAAGGTGAGGGAACTCAGCTCCCAGCCGCAGGCCTTTTTAGGAAATGTAGCTCTGCATGAAACACTTGACTTTGATGGGAAGGAAAAGAACCGGGTCTACTAATTAAAGGTCATTTAGAATTTTTTTTTAGCTTTAAAAACAGAGTAGATATGTTTAATTTGGGCTGACCGCAGTCACTGGGCATTTCCGTGAAGCCCGGGAATCTACGTGCTAAACCTTCTGGACTCTTGACTCTTGAGAAGATATCTGGATTCCTCCCCCCCGCCCCCGTTCTGTTTTGATTTTGTTGTTGTTGTTGTTTTAAAAATACACACCCTATGGAGTTGAGTACTTTGACTTCTTTGATGCAAGGGAAGCCAACCATGGATTTTCTAAAGTTAGACAGAAAGGAGTTGGCATTGGCAGGAACTTAAACCGCGAGCCTCGGGAGCCTGTGCGGCCAGCACCGTGTTATTACGTCCTCCCAAGAAAACTGGAGACCCAAGGACCTCTGGTTACGCCGCTGCTGGCTCGCTGCCCCCAGACTGGGCGGCCAGCGGGGGGGCTGGGTGCCAACCAGGAGTTGCGATCATTCCTGCTCAGCGAGGTGGACGGGAGGGCTCGAGGTGCAGGAAATCCCAGGACAAGGCGACGGCGACCCCAGGGTGCACCCCACTCACGTTCCTCAAAGAGCAGATGCCCCCTCTTCAGAAGCCACACTGTCAAGACGCCTGGGGTTTTAGTTGACCCTCCTACTCTTTCCCCCCTCCCCTGATGGTAGATGCCTTCCTTCCTAGTGGGAGCTCTTCCCCTGAAGGTTGGCTGGGGCCTATTCTGCCTTTACCCTGACCTTGCTCCCTGGGGCCTGATCAATCCAAACAGCCCATGTTACCTAAGGGTGATGATCGGCTCCATCCCGTGCATAGGCCCAAGTCAGGGCAATCAGAAGCCTTCCTTCCACTGGGTCTGGGTTTGCGAAACTACCAGGGGCTGCCAAGATCCCATCTTTTCCTATGAGGTGGAGAAAGCAAGTCTGAGAGATGAAGAGAGAGAGTGTGTGTGTGTTCAGCCCCAATACCATCATTGGAACTTCTGGATCCAGCTGTGCCTGAAGGTAGATTATTTCTATGAGCCAATAGATTCCTGCTCCACACTTTTTTTTTTTTTCACTATAACTACTTTGGATTTTATTCCTGTCACTGAACGAGAACCAAATACTACGTGTCTTGCGCATCTTTGCATCCCTAGCAGGGACAGGCTTGGCAAATGAATGTCTGACCCTCCTTAGACTGGAGGGGAATGGAGTTCGGGGTTGGGGAGGGAAGTTCATTGCCAAGCACCTACCAAGCCTTGTGTCCCAGGCACTTTACAGAGATTATTTCAGTGGGCTGTTTCCTCACAGCCTTGCTGTACTAGGATTGATGTCTGTACTTGAAAGACGTAAAGTGAGGAAGGAAGGGCCTTAGGGAAAAGCCAGGCCTTTGGAAACAGGACAGAGTGTGAGCCTTCTAGCTGGGTGCTTTTCTGACACATCAGAAATTGGGCCATCTGCACGCCTAGTCAGGAGGGAGAGAATGGACGAATGAGATCCCCCAAGGCGATCGCCCCTGGCTCTCCAGGGAAGCCTGTGCCGGAGTTGTGTGAGGTTCATTTGCTCCAGGTCCTGGGGTGTTGGGAGGATGCCTATTGCCAGAAGCCAAACACTGCAAAAATGGAAGTAGATTTCTCAGACCTCCAGAGTTTCTGGACTATCAGCCCCTCTCACGACTTCATGCCTTTCTCCACACTTGGCCCAATCCCCACTAGAGCCACCAAGTTAAGCCCAAACTTCAGTTGCTCGGTGGATCTAGGGCAGGGTCCGAGTGAATTTTGGGGTGCGGGTGGAGGTGTGGGCTCCTGAGTCCAGAGGTTTCGTGATAACAAGGAGGCTCCACAGAAAGGTGACAGATCATGACAGTGGAGATCCTGTATGTGGATACGAGCTCTGAATTTGCATTTCACCAGGACAGAATGACCTAGAGTGACAGAATAGGAAGGGGCCTCAAAAATCACTGCAAGTATCTGTTGTGCCTGCTGACATTACCTGACCTTTGCTCCTGACCTTGAGACAGCCAGGGCTAATAGGTCATAACCTTCCCTCCTACTAAGCCCAGATGCCCCTTCAGATCCTTCCCACATAGCATCCCAGGCAACCCCACCTGGAATGGAAGACGTCTCACAAATAAAACTTAACTTGGTCACCTTGAGGTCAAGACCCTCATTTTTGCCCTGGAGTTGTGACATGAAAGGACTTGTCCAAGGTCACACAGTTCAGCTGGAAGTTGAAACCAGGTCTTTTGATTGGGTAAAGCCCATCATTCTTTGTTCTCATTGCTGACTCAGTACCATTAATAGATGGTAAGATGCCAACCCAATTCAAGCTATACATATACTTAACTGGAAGATAAATCAACCAAATTGATGGGGCTTGGTGTTGTGGAAAGAACATTCAGCAGGAATTTCATTTCTGGTCTGGCCATAAACTAGCTGTGTGACCTTGGGCAAGTCAAGTCAGCTCTCTGGGCCTCAGTTTTTTCGATTGTAAATTGTGGGCCCAAGGTGATCTTTAAACCCCCTGATATACTTTCAAATACTAATAATCTTTTAGTTCATGTGCCCAGCACTGCACCAGGAAGTTTTTAGGCTATGAAGAAACAAAAAACCACACAATACAAGAAGCATACAACATTGAATAAAGTTTTAAATAATTAAGGGCCAAGAGGTGTGGACTCCTGAGACCTTCCCGGAGCTCAGAGAAGGGGGCTTCCTCACGGAAAGGAGAATTCAACCTGTCCTGGAAGGATGGGCAGATAGATGGGAGAAAGGACATTGCAGGAATAAAGCAGAGGATGGGAGAAAGCAAGGAGGAGAGAAAAGCAGAGCATGTTGAGGAAGAAACCAATCTGGCTGGAGTGGAGGGTGGAGGAAGTCCAAGGAGAGCACTAGCGAGTCAGAGATGAGAGTAGAACCCATGGGGGCTGAGGTCAGTGTTGCAGAAAACATCAGGCTAATAGGTCCCCACCTAATGGTGGTGGGAACCTATTAGGTATAGGTCCCTATATAGGTTTAATGGTGGGTTCCTAGTCCCACAGAGCGGTATGGGGTCACCTCTTGCCTCATTGAGACCCTTTTGTGCAAGTGTCAGAGATTCAACTCAATCTGACTTAACCGAGACAGTGCGTGAATCAACTCACATAACCAAAAAGCCCAGGTGTAGACTTCAACCACAACTGGATCCAGGGGCTCAGAAAATCTCATGGGAATTTGCCCTTCTGCATTTTTGCCTCCTTCTATGTGGTCCTAAATTCCAGGCCGCCTTTTCCCAACTGGAGGGAAACGGAGCCCAGCAGCTCGGGACTTGCACCTTGCCACTTAACTAAGACCAATGGAGAGAGAGCCCGGGTTCCTCCTGTTTCCGCTCAAGTACCAGGGCTGATGCTCATTGGCTTGGGTTTGATGACGTTTCCCGTGGCTGAGCCAATCACCAGCCAGGGGATGGATGAAATGCTCTGATTGGCCAGGCCTGGGTCAAGTGCGCGTCTCTTGGACGCTGGAGTGGGTTCTGCCCCAAAGGGGTCTTGGAACCCGGGAACGAGGTGGAAAATCCAAGTGCTCTTATCAACAGAAGGGATGCATGGATCCTGGACAGGCAAACCCAACGGATTCCAGTGCCAAACAGTATTTCCTGCGTTTATTTGCGGACAGATAGGGAACGCCTTGAAGTCGAAGAGAGACCGGGCAGTGGTTCCCCGCTCGGCACGGGGAGTTCTCGTGCCCACGTCTGAACCCGGCGAGTTCTGAGACGCAGAGGTGGGTGGATGGCGATGGCGAGCTTCTGGGCAGGTCCCATCTTCCTTAAATTAATACTCCTTGGATAGACTCGGCAGCAGGGCAGGAATTTGTTAAATTACATAAACATTATTGTGACCCGTAAAATTCAATGAATCTCGGCCTGTTTACCCGCGGCTGGCTTTAATGTTTGCACAGTGTAATTTAATGTGTCAGTTTGCTCTCAAATAAAAAACATCTGGTCCTCTGACACGGCAAAGAAACTGAAGAGCTGATGTTCACAACGAGCTAAAAGCCCCAATCAGAGATGATATTTAGGGGAAAGGAAAGGCCAGGACTCAGCAAAGGGAGCCAGCATTGTTTGGACCCATTCCTGGCCTGATGACAAGCCTCTGTTTGTCATTCTGTAAGGTCAGTGAATTTTATCCTAATGAGAATTAAGAAAAGCGGAGAAGAGCTCGTACCATCTTTAACTGGCACCCATTGTACAAGTAAATTTCCTGTGGCTGTCCCTGCCAATATTGACATTCATACTATTGGATTTTTAGCAATCTTGTTATTTTATAATTGAGAAGAGCAGAAAGAAAATTATACTTCCCTCTGCAGAAGATTTCAGCTAATGTACCCCTTCCTATAGCAGTCAGCCTGGCCAAACCCTCTCCCTCTGGATTCCCCAGGAGTTGGTGGAGCTTGGGAGAGGGGGAGGTGAGATTCTCCAAGTGTGTGCTTTTTCAGTGAGATCATGTATCTTGGTTTGATCTCCACTAAATAATGATAGGGCTCATTTTTGCAGACAGAGGCCAGACTTGGCACACAGGTTCTGAGTTGGAGTGGCTGATCTACATAGAACAGGACAGAAGAAGAAACTGAGTTTTGTGAGACAGGTGGGGGCTTAAAAGCCTTTCAGGAGCTTTATGGGGCCACTGGGGGGCTGTTGATCGATTCTGATGCCTGGACTCCCAGCCGGAACTGGGTGGGCAGAGGTGGCCCCAAGGGACCGCTGTGCAGGGATGCACCATCCATTTCATTTTGCAGCACCCTCTTTCTCTCCTCCGAGATGTCCTGATGAAAAAGAGGCTAGCCCAAAAGTCTGGGCAGCCACTCTGCTGGAAAGATCCGAGCCTGCTTTCCTAGCCGAGCAATGACGGGGTCAGAGCAAGTTCAAGCTTTGCTTTAATTGAGTAGAAGATAGTTCTTCCTTAAGGGAGCCCTGAAATAATGCTTCAGCCGAACAGAATGACTTCCCATATTGTCAGAAGGGATTAGCCAGGCTGGTTTGTAAATAAAGAGTGATCCTTCTTCCCCCTCCAGGACAAAGAGATCATATTTTCTTCAGGTCACCAGGGACTGGGCTTACTCTAATCAAATCCTTGACATTTCCCTAGGACTCCAGGAGTTCCATGTTTTCCGTGATTGGGCCCTTGGTAATTACCCATTTTCCTAAATGATCGCTATTTTCCAAATCAAGAATGTTTGAAGGAAGTGGGAAAAAGGAATATCTGTCCAACAGTGTGGGGAGGAGGAGGGAGATGGGCGTGGGGATGCAGAGAGGAAGAGGGTCTCCTGAGGTTGAAACAATAGCATCTTAATAAGCCCCCCTGTGGGCAGGTCTCAGGATCACCAGACGGTTTTCCTAATTTCTTCATCCTTCCATTCATTTGAGCAACAACAATTTTTTGAGGTCCTTGCCAGGTTCCCCGAGACTGTAGTAGTCGTTAAGTATAGAGTTGGATGCAGCCTACCCCCGCCCACTCCAAAGAGCCCCCCGCTGCCCCGTCTCATGGAAGAGACCAGTCCGTGAGCCAATAATTACAACAAAAATATCCTGAGAAGTAAATATGTGAATGTCACAGAACCCCAAAGTAAACAGCAAAAAACAAAAACTGAAAACCAGTGAAAATCACAGCTTTGTCTGGGCAGGACAAGGAAGGCTTCACAGAGCAGGAGACCCTGGGGTCTTGCAGGATGAGTAGGAGTTGGCCATCATGATAAAATAAGAACAGCAACATCTATCCTGAAATTCCAGGGGCTGTCCTAAGGGCTCTACCCGTATTAACTCATTGAATCTCCACAACAGCTTCACGAGACAGATATTTTTACCCCTACTTGCAGACGGAAGCTAAAGCCCAGAGAGGGGTAGAAGATTCCAGGCCAAGGAAAGAGCATACTTGTGAGAAAGCAGGGCGTGTTAATGGACAGTGGGGCGGGGCTCCCAAGAGAGGGATGGAAAAGTGACCAGCTTGGATCTATATTTTTAGGAGGATGACAATGCGGCTAAGGAGCCAGAGTGTGAGGAAAAGAGACAATGATAAAAAGGATGCTGGGATCCTCACCGTAACTAAGCCTCCCTCCCAAAGTTCAACCACCGAAGATCTTATCATTGCCCCGCCCCCACCCTGTTCCAGCTCCTAGGGAAGCAGGGGAAACTCAGTGGCACCCAGCTAGAAGCATCAAAGCCAGCCTCACACCATAACCCTCCCCCCTCTCCTCCATCTCCCCGTCTCTGTAAAACAGGTGATGGACCAAACCCAACGGGTGCTGTCTCACCGCACTGAGTCGGGTAGCCCCTCCACCCCACCAATCTGCACTGGGACAAAAGACCCCAAGGAACCTACACCAGGAGGGGCGGGGTGGGAGCCACAGAGAAGGGTTCTTGCCTTTCAGGTTTGCTTCCGCATTCTTGAATGTTCTCCATTCGCATCCCTTCCTATTAAACAATTCTCCCCTTACCGGAAAAAAAAAAAAAAAAAAAAAATCCTGCAGCTTGCATTCATTCCAAACACAGATGACAAGAAGTCTTGGAAACCCAGCCTAAAGAAACACTAAGCAAACTGTTCCCCAAACAAGCCTTTCGTCCTGACCTTTGTAAGCCAAGAGCTCCACTTTATAACTTGGGAATGCACAAATATTTACAGTTGTGGGGAAGAGAGCCAGTGCCTGCTGGAGGGTCCCAGGGTTGGGAGACAGCTGAGTGCTCATCTAGCCCAGCATCCCAGGCATGGGGGGATGCTCTTTGCAGAATCCCTGCCAGATGGTCACTCGGGCTCTCCTTGCATGCCTCTAGCGATGGGAAGGCAGGCCAGCACCCTCTGAGAAAGCTTCTTCCATTGATCTGCTCGTTACAAAGTTCTTACGGCCAGCCAGAATTGCTTCCCAGTAACTTTACCCCCGGTCCTGGACGGGCCTCGAGACTGGAGTATCTCACGACCCATGACAGCCTTTAGAAGTCTGGGAGTCAGCCTCCCTGTCTGCCTGCCACTGTCTCTTCATCCTTGGTTCCTTCATTCATTGTTTGGGGGACCTCCCCTTGTGGGCCCCTCACTGCCGAGGTCACTCCCTTCATCACAACCATACACCCTCGTTGATTGATGCTTATCTTCCGACGTGACCCCCCAAATCTATCACAGCAAGACGGCTGAGTTTCTTACTATGATCGGAGCTCCACCCTGCTCCTTTATCATCCCTAAAACTCAGCGTAGCTCACCAGGCAGTGGAATCAAGGTAAGAAGGAAAGGATGCAGTTTTCTGGAACTGCCACGCTGGGCACTGTTTCTTATTCTTTGCAACCCTAGGAAGTACTACTCCTCTCCTTGTTTCGGGTATGCAGGAACTTGGGTTTCTGCACAGAATGGAAAATAAGGAAATGAGCAAAGCAAGTCTTCCAAGAGTCCGAAGCAGAGGGGAGAGAACTGGCCAGAGCCGATGGACTCTTAATTAATGTTCATTTCCACCAAGATGTATTTGGTATTGGGGAAACGTGATGTTAGATCTTTGTGCAGCCACAAACGGGAACACTGAGAGAGGGTCTCCTGCTCTCTGCAGTGTAAATATCCCACTGCAGAGTAATTAGGCTTGGCCGTTGTTAACCTCCAATGGGACCTGGGGGGACAAAGAAGACAAAGCTAAGTCTTGTGCATTGTCCTGCCGGATAGGCAGGGCAGGGTGGAGCCCCTTGTGGCATAAGTGCCACACAAAATTTGACACGGGCTCTGGTTCCTCAAGGGTAAGCCCTTTCGGGCTGGCAGCCACCCAGCACGGTGGAGGGGTGGAGGCAGAGAGTCCTGAAGAGAGGCTCCCAAGAGGGGCGAGTCTGCAGTTCACGCACTGGGCGACTGCGGACAAATCGTGTTCACACTTCCGGTCCTGTCTCCTCATCTGTAAAATGGGGAAGAGAAAGCAGACAAGGTGTTGTCTAACAGAGAGGCAGCGGAGGGGAGCGGTCAAGGGCATGGATCCACACCCCCCAACTGGCTGTGTGAACTTGGGCACGCCGGTCTGCCCCTCTGTGTCCTGAGTTCTTGGTAAAGTGTTCAGTCTTGTCACTGCCCGCTCTCTGATGCAGCCACTCAGCATCCCCCCCACCCCTGCACCCCCATCACCAAGGGTTAACTCAGCAGAAGCACTGGGTTGTCGTTGCGGGTTCCCTCCCCCTCCCCCCTCTGCCGGCTCATGTTGAACTCAGACTGAAACCTCCTGATCTTTTTTATGTGAGTTGCAGTCAGGCCAGGTCTCTCTCATCCCGTTCTTGTGCAATTGATTTTTGGAAACGGCATTCAAGACGTTAGATTTATTGATGTTAAATTTCATCTGGTTGCTTTTGACCCAGCATTCTCGACTGTCGAGCTCATCTTGGACCCTGATTCTCTCATCCCCGCCAGCGTTGAGTCATCTGCAGACTGGATGCACACGCTTCCCATGTCGTCATATGAACTGTTGGCGTAAGAAGGCTATTTGTATAGATAAAAATAGAGACAGAGATACAGGCTGCCATAGAGAGCGAGAGGGGGCCTCGGGTATGAGGCTGAGCAACGGGGATGTTATCTTGGGGGAAGCAGGGACTCGTGGCCCTCCATCGGCATCGAAGCCTTTGTTCTGTGTCCCCAATTTGCCCACACCCCCCTTTCTTGCCCCTGGATTCCGGAATGTTCTCAGTGATGACAAGGGAGTTCACCCCTCAGCTCCCCTGACCATGGCCCCTTCCAAACTACCAAATCTACAGGGATGGTCTGAGTCCCTGCCTGTCTGCACCTGATGCAGCCCCGAAACCAAGTCCTGCCCTCCCCGCCCCGTTGCTTCTCAAGCTGAGACCACTCCCGCCTTGGGGCCCTGCCAAATAACTGCAGCTAATCCAAGAAATTGATTCTCATTGGAAGGTCAGGGACCATGAAGTCTTACTGTGTTTCCCACTCAGATGTTTCCGTTTTAACAGGAGCCCTCACTGTCAGCACAGCGAGGGCAGAGTAGGGGTCAATCCGTTATCGGCCCCCTGTGGTCGTGTGGGCCTCTGCCCTCAGTCCAGCTCTCACCCCCCCACCCCGCCCCATACCGAGGGCATCCTGGATCCCAGCACGGGGCACACAGCATGGCTCCTAGCTGTGACTGCACGTCGCCATAGAAAGGCTCAGGGCACACTATTCAAGATCGCAGAGAAAAGTGAAAGCAAAATTCTAGAAGTACTTCCTATCACAAGTGGTTTAAATAAAACCCCAACAATTTCTGTTTCTCCACATAATTCGGCAGCTCTCTGGTCCTGTGCCAAACCAGATGGTCACTGGTCTTAGGGCTTTCTGAAACCCCATGCCCACTCCCCACCCAGACATGGCCGTGGGCACCTGGCTTGAGCACCCCAGACCCAGGACAGCCCGCTGGCTTGATGAGCTCAAGCTAATCCCTCTTTGGTATCCCTGCTACCAGAACCTTTCTATTTTTACCCAGAGGGTCCCCTCGTAGGGAAGAGTTTGCTGCTGTCCCTGATGATGATAAAGAGGAGACGCTTCCCCTTCTTGGGTACCTGCAAGGTGCCAGACATTGTAGTGAAGCCTCTGAACAAACCCTAGATCTTTTCAGCAAAGTTAGGAAGCCGGGTTTTACTGTTCCCATTTTACAGAGGAGTAAACTGAGGCCCACCGAGATCAAGTGAATTGCCTGGGGCCACAAGAAATAGCAGAATGAGAATTTGAATCCTGGTCTCTCGAGTCTCAGGTCCTCTGTGACCACGGCTTGGTTTCTGTAGCCTTCAGAGAACTCACACCGTTATTCTCTCTGGACCCAAGAAGTTCTGCGAGAGAGATAGGAAGCCAAGACAGGACACAGCATCCCGCCCATCACTCATGGGAGTGCTGTGACCAGGGTCAAGGCTGTGGGGGATCTCGCAGGGCTTGGGACCCAGCTCCGTGGCTGGTAATAGGGTGGATTCAGGGGGACCCCTCCCATTTAGAAGCAACCCAGTGATGCACGGGAGAGGAAAGCCTTCTTTCCTTTTGGAAAAGCAGGGGTGGGGAGGGAGGGTTCTGGGTAGGGGGAAGGCTTTAGTGAATGCATGTTGCTTACGCATATATGGGTCCCAGTGTGTTCTAGCCTTTAATGCCTCTATAACTCGGGCCCACTATTTCTCTCACCTTCCTGGGCCACCATCTCCCCATTTCACCTGGGAGGTAATAACAGTGCCTGGGCTGAGATGCTCAACCCCCATGGAGGCATCCTTGTCCCCATTGTACAGGCTGGGAAACTGGGTGACAAAACAACCCAGCCAAGGCGATCCAGAAGGTCCTGGGTAGAGCCAGGCCTGGAGCCCCCTGATGGCACAGCATCTCCTTGCCCTCATTATGCTCAGCTTTGTCTTACTCTGGAGTCCAGATTCACAGCCTTTACTTCGTGTCCCAGTTGCTGGGGGTCTTGTTAACCTGCGGGTTCTGAGCCGGGAGGACTGGCTGGGCCTGAGACTCTGCATTTCTAGCAATCCCTCCACCCCCGGTGACTGCACTTTGCATAGGATGGGCTCTTCCCTCCAGTGTTGGTGTGCGGGGGGCTGGAGCAGCCTCAGAGAAACAAACAGCCAATCCTAGGGGGCCTTGAAGCAGGCTTCTAAGTATCCTGCAGGAAAAGCCTGCAGTCTCGCTGTATCTCCAAAGCAGCGCCGTGATGGATGGACGATGCAGGGGAGCTGGGGTCTGTGAGCCGCCTCCCAGCAGGGTCTCTGTACCAGGACTACCTTCCTGCTCATGCTCTCCTTTTGCCTCCTTCTGGCTGCTTCTGTCAGAGCCTGATGGTTACAGCAAAACAGTCTTGCTCTCCCGCACTGAGCCCTTGCTACACGGCTGGGCTTGAGCCCCGGCAGCCTGTGGAGAGGGAGCTGACATTTGTCTTAATTGGAGTTACCCGTGTAAATCCCGCTCGTCCCCTCCCCGCGCCCTCGGCCTTTGATGATCGAGGGGGCTCTGAACACAGAGAGGCTCCTAATCTCCCCGGGGATACATGGTGTTATTAATGCAGGCGCTGGAAGGAAATGTTCCGTCTCCTCAGCGGGGAAAGTGAACTGGAGGTGAGTGGAAAAAAACAGTGAAGGAGAACAAGGGCTGGTGTGGGGGGGGGGGAAGGGGAGGGACGCCCAGGGGCATCTGCCTCACCCCTCCAGGGCCAACAGCAGCAGGCTCCTCCCCTACTCCCCCCCTCTCCCTCCCCAGCCTTCCAAAACCAGCCTCTAACCCAGAGGTTTTCAAACTCTGATGCACAAGTCACCTGGGGGCTCTAAGAATGGCTCACGTCTGGCTCCCACCCCACAAGAGATCTTTATTTAATTGGCCTGGGTATGGCCTGTAGACATTGGGTCTGTAGAGCCCCGAAGTGATTCTAATGTACGAGCTACAGGAGGCCTGCTGGTCTCATCCCAGCTTCTCTGGGAAGCCTCCCCTGATAAGTGCAGACCCATGTATGGGCCCAATGAAACAGCTCGTCGCCTGAGTCATCACACCATTGACAATATCCGGCCAGCCTAGCTAGATCTGCACAATTGTCCTGTAGCAGGGTACAGATATCCCCCATGCCCGTGTCATTTGGGTGGAGAATGTGCAAAAGGATCTCATTTCTTTAAGTTTTACTAACAAATGAGCAAGGATGTGCACCTGCTGGACAGCCGCTGAATCAATCCAGTCATTTCGCGAACATTTACGGAGCACCTATCGTGGGCACAGAGCTATGGGAGATTTGAAAGCATATGGGAGGCACCCTCTGCTCTTATGTAGTGCCTGATCAGGATAGATTGGACAAGACCATAAGTAACAATAATAAAAATGAAACCTGGAGGTGATAGGCTGTGGGTTAGGGAAATAAACAGGCAGTGAAAATGTATCTAACACTTAGGATGTATCATGCAAGGTCCCAGTTGACTTACCTTGGCTATGTCATTGCGGTCGATGACAGCCCTAAAAAGAAGAAGGTATTATTCCCATTTTGCAAATGCAGAAGCTGAGACTCAGAGAAGTCAGTGGCTTGCCCAGGGTCACACAGCTAGTGTGTGTTGGTGCCTACCTCCAAAAGGGAAGTGACAAGATGCTTCTATGAGAAGACAAAGTTTGATTCTGGCTAGGGGCATCTGGGAGAATCTTTAGGAAGACCCAGGAGCTCATGACACAAACACACCACTGCCGAGATGCCTTGCATAGTGAGAGGAGGTAGCCTCAGTGGACAGCCATGTCCCAGACGAAGCTGGAGGGGAGCAGAAGATTATGTGGCAGGATATCCAGAAGACCAGGGCAGGGCTGTTGGGAAACTGAGAAAGGAGGGTTTCTCTGGGGGATGCAAGTTCAGAGCACCGAGGGGGTAAACAGTGTGGTAAGAGACAGATAACAGAGTGGGAGACTTCTGTTCTCAGTGCCAACTGATTAAAATAGGAGGGGAAGCACAATCATCTTGCCTCTCTGAGAAGGTGGGCCCTGGCCCTCTATATGGCTGAGTGGATGGTAGATCCCAGTCTCTGCAGACATGGGGCGTGGCTGGGGATAGATGCACAAACTGCTCAAATGACACCCTGGGCGGGTTGGATGAGGTGGGCAAAGAGCTGATGACTCTGTTTTTCTGACACTAATGTCCATTTGTCACTAGTTGACTATAATATATTCATGGTTTTTGAACATCTGTCATGGGCAGGCATGGGCCCTGGTGATTCCTCTCCTGGAAGAGATAATAATTTCTGGGAAGATGGGGTAATGGAACTAATCTTCAAAGATGAGGATGGTGGTGGGGGTAGTGGTGATGGTGGTGGGGGTGATGGTGACAGTGGTAATGATATAGTGGTGAGGATGACAATGGTGGTGGAGTTGATGGTCATGATGAGGGTGATACAGTGGTAATGATGGTGATGATGCTGATGGTGATTAGGGTGGAGCTGATGGTCATGAAGGTGGTGGTGGTGATGGTGATGGTGATAATGGTGATAATAGAGAGTTGATGGTTGTGAAGGTGGTGGTGATGGTGATGGAGCTGATGGTCATGAGGGTGGTGGTGATAATTATGGAGATCATGGTGATGGTAATGATGGTGGAGCAGATGGTCATGAAGGTGGTGGTGATGGTGGTGGTGGTGGTGGCGATGGTGATGGTGGTGATGGTGATGGTGGGGAGGTGATGGTCATGAAAGTGGTGGAGGTGATGGTGATGGAGCTGATGGTCATGACAAGGGTGGTGGTGATAATGATGGTGATCACGATGATGATGATGGTGATGTTGGTGGTGATGGCAGTGATGGTGGTGATGGTGGGGAGGTGATGGTCATGAAGGTGGTGGAGGGGATGGTGATGGAGTTGATGGTCATGATGAGGGTGGTGGTGATAATGACGGTGATCATGATGATGATGGTGGTGATGTTAGTGGTGATGGTGGTGATGGTGGTGATGGTGGGGAGGTGATGGTCACGAAGGTGGTGGAGGTGATGGTGATGGAGTTGATGGGCATGACGAGGGTGGTGGTGATAATGACGGTGATCGTGATGATGATGATGGTGCTGATGGTGGTGGTGATGTTTGAATGACTTAGGCCAAGGTGGTTGCCATCTCTAGTCTTCCCCCTGACTCACACTTTGCAGCTCCCTCATTGTCATCCTCTCTTATGTTATGAAGACCTGTGACACTCCAAATATCCACACTGAATCTTGTTTTTCCTCCTTTACCCCTGCAGCTTGAAGAACAGCCCCACTGGCCAGCCAGCCATCAGAGCGGGATGCCCAAGTTCGTTAAGACTCCTAAGCCTTTCTCATCCCCTGTATTTCTCAGTTGATTACCAAGTCTTGATGATTTGGCCTCTTAAATATCTCTCGAAGCCCACAGTCCTCTGTCCAACTCCCCAGCTCCTGTCCTCCTTGAGGTCACATCGCTGTCCTGCTGAACTATGGGAACAGCATCCTGATAGACCTCTGAGCTCAACTGGCCTTTCTCTAAGCCAGCCTTCATCTCACCACCAGAAGTGACTGTCTCTCAGATTCAGCCATGCCACTGCCCAGGGTCAACGCCATCCAGAGATGGCACAGCATAGATGGCAGGCACCAGCCAGCCCCAATCTAACCACATAGCTCCAGTCCCAAGACCTTGCAGCTCTCTGCTCTTGCTTCCTTTCATTTACTCATTCTAGTACTTCTGTCTTAGACACCTTCTTCTCCTCTGGTTGGTGCAATTCTTCTTAGTCCCTAATGAAGCTTTCCCCTGGCCTCCAAGTCAGTGAGCAGTGTAGTCTGCTCTGCTCTGCACTCATCTACGAACTGCAGCCTTGCTTACCCCCCACTACGCTGCAATCCTTTTTTTTTTTTGTTCATCTGCCTCCTCAGCTGTGCCATGAGTTTCTCCAGGGAAAACGACCTGCTTTCTCATCTTTGAATCCTGAGGACCTAGCACAGGTCCATACTAGGTGCTTCCTGAATTAGAGACCAGGAATGTTAATCTCAGCTTTCTGTGTGGTGCCCAAAACTGTGCAGAGAGCTGTGTCTCCCATCATCTCTTTTGATTCTCATTATCTTCATGCAGGGTTGCGGGTGACATTTGAATTGTTTTACTGATGGGAACACAGATTCAGCAAAAATGGTGAGATGACTTGCTTGAGGTTGCCCAGGAAGATAATGAGCGAGTCACTCTAGGTTTCAGGTATCTTGACTCTGGTGTGGGAAATGTGTTGATTTCACACCAAGAAGCTCATTTCCTTTTCTCTGAGAAACTTTTGAGACTGAGAAGTGACTCATGTATACAAGACCCACCTACTCTGAACACTAGATGCTTGTGTATAGGGAGGGAGAAATGACCTTGGATTCCCAGGAAAGGATAGAAACTGAACACAAGCATCTTAAAGTCACCAACCCCAAGGTATGAGGAAAACATGACAAGAGACAAGAGTCACAAAATTTTGGAAGCTGGAAAGCAGGTAGAGAAGTGGTAATTAACTTAGCAGGAGAAACATCAAGCACTCATAAGCTGGTATTGGAAAAAACTAAAAACCAAATTGATTTACACAGTGCAATCCTCAAAAGCCTCAGGAACTGACAGCATCAGGTACTTCTGGAAGCAAGTGAAGAGAGGGGGTGAAAATAAAGACTACTGAGTGAAGGCAGTTCACCCAGAGGCAATTAGAACTCCAGATCTTTCCCTCTGTTTCTTACAGTTAGGCAACTATCTATTTCTTCCCACGACCGAAGCCTGGAGATAAGAGGGAATCTCTGCATGAAGATGAGGCAGATGAGGCACAGCTGAGGGTGGAGGTCTGAGCTGGAAACAGGGAATGGAGAATATTTGTATGCTTAATGTAGCATAGCCAACTTCTCCCAGTTGCTCCCAGTAAGATGCATCTGGGTTTGCATTGTCCAGGCAAGACCCTGGAAGTCTCTTCTTTGAGGGAAAAGAGTAGCCCAGGAAGAAAGATCCACAAAGTTTAAAGTTTTACTCCTGTACACTCTGGTCAGAAAAGGACTGAAAAATGGGTATTTCAACCAAAATGGAAGGGGGGTGAACTCTTCTTTTCCTAAGAAAGAGGAAAACATGAAACAGATATGGATGCAAAGGGAATCCCCCAAATGATGATTATGGGAGAGCCCAGGTGATCGTGATGATGATGATGGTGCTGACAGTCATGGCCCAGGCAGAGATGGTAGCCAGTCTCAACTGGAGAAGATAAGAAAACCCCATGAAACACTGTTCATGAAAATGAAACAAACAGAAAAATGGATGTGCATTAATATGTCTAACTCTCTCCAGAAAACTAGTGGCCATTTTGCATGTTGAGTGAATAAATTCATAGGAAACTGCAAGCAACAGGAAAAACAGAAGCAACTATCAACTCCGAAAAAACACAAAAGATGTCAGGAAAGAGAAAGGAATCTTAGTTTACTACACGAATCAGCTCTAAGTAGTAGTAGTTATTTCATCACAATAATGATAGCACTGACTATCAATCTAAGTGAATTAACGATATGATTATACTGGGAGGATGGAGACTGGAAGATGTGCATGTGTGTATCAGGTGTACGTGTGTGAGGAGAAGATCTAAAACCCACTGTTCCATAATGGAAAGTCCATCAACAATGCCTAAAATAGAAGTATCAAGAAATAGTAATGCAAACATGAAACAGAGAATTATGAAGGTACGTATTAGATGAAATCATTTCAAAAGTTGCAAGAGCTTGTCTATGAAAAAGGGATGCTGGTAGGTGCTCTTTTCCTTAATAAGCTTCATAGAACTAGTTACCTTTAAACTGCATGATGGTAAACTTTTTTTTTTTTTTTAAGTAACATAAATACTTGACAAAACAGCTAAAAAGCACAGGCATTAGAATCAGATGCTGTCAACACTCTTAACTGGGTGACCACAGACAAGTTGAGTAATCTTTCTGAGTCTGTTTCCTCATCTGTAAAATGGGGATAAAAACACACTGCACATGATGGCAGTGAAGATAAAATGTGGTAAGTATCTAAAGCACTAAGCACCAGTGGGTTCTCAATAAATGTTTGTTGAGTATCAATCAAGACAGACAATTGCCTAGATTTTTGTTCGCTTGCCTGACAAATGTTCCTTGTCCACTCTATACCTGTCCGAGGTTGTTTTCATCTATTTATCATTGTTGTTGCTTGTCTCAGCATTATCATTAGTGGTCCCCCTGCTCCTGGCCCCCATCTTCTCAGATGAAGACAGGAAGTACAAATTCACAGATTCACAGCGAGGAGTCGGGTGGTGGGTAATTCAGTCTCTCCTTTCCAAACCACATGAACGCGTCAAGTTCACTTCTTGTTTTGGCCCTTCCTCCTGGACCTCCCCAACCCCCCTCCCAGTACCTACTTTTACTTGCAGCCTCCCAGTTCCCTCTCCTTTGACTCTCTCCTTTCCCCTTGCTTAACCAAGCAGAACCCCTCCTTCCTTCCTTCTCTGCCCCTGCAGATCGGTACACTATAGACTCTCAAGCCCAGATGCAGGAGGCCTGAGCCCCGCAAACACAACCTGGCAGGGGTTAGGGGGAGGGGAGGGCTCCTGGGGAAGGGTTTCCGGCTGGGCCTGTGGCCCTGCCCCTGGCTCAGCGGGAACATCACCAAATCCCGTCTCCTTCCTGATCCTTCTCCCCAACTCCAGCCACACATTGACAGGGGCTCCCTGGCATCTCTGCCTCAGTTTCCCTGGGACACTGAACTTATCACTCACCTCTCCAACATTGTTTTCCTGTGTTTTCTAATCCTGTGCTTGACAGTTGGAAGATGGTGGTGCGGTTTTGTGGAAGACGGAATCTGGGGAGGGTTCAGGGGGTCCTGAGTTCATTCTTGACTTTGAGGTGTAGATAGATATTCAATGGACAGTTGGATCCAGTGGTCTAGAGTTCAGGAGAGAGGCCCGAGGTGGGGAGAATAGAGACCTGAGGACCTAGCCCCCAACTGAAGAAGCTACCAGAAGGCACGGATGGGGCTCAGGGACTGGCCGGGAAAGGGCCAAGCACGTTGAGTGAGAAGGACAGAGAGCTGAGGGATGAACCCTGGGGATACCTCTCCTTAGAAGTGGGACCTACTGAGGAGTTCAGCAGAGGCTCCCACAAGGATCCCGGGAAAAGTCCTGCATGAGCACCACCTCTGAAAGCCTCTGAAGAATGTCTCAAGAAGGAGGAAGTGGTCAACCTTCTCGAATGCTGCAGGGAAATCGGGTGAGAGAGAGTGAGTCATGTTGGTGTCACAGAGGCCACGATGACCTTGACCAGGGAAGTCCCTTGGGGTGGGGGCAGGGAGCCAGACCACACTGAGTGAAGGGGCGGGCGGGGAGGAAGCCAAGGCAGTCACAATAAACAACTCTCCCAGGAAAGGTGGCTCGGAAAGAAAGGCCTAGTGATGGCCTGGAGGACCAGGGGGTTTTAAGCACTGCTGAAAAGGAAACAAAACATGTCGGAAACCGTGGAGAAGGTCCAGGTCCCAGGGAGATGCAAGGGTGTGGTCCTAGGCCCAGGAAGATGGGAGGACGTTCGCCCCTTCCCTCAGGCAGGACGAACCACCGGAGGGATGAGTCCAAGGGAGAGACCCACGGGAACAAACTTCCTTCGTTTTTCCAAAAGAATTTTCCAAAATTAGCATGTATGAAGCATCTAATTCTATCTCCCTGCACGGTTCTGGATGTGTCACGTGTATTATTTCTAATCCTGCTGGGGTCTGGGAGACAGGCACTTACGAAACTCATTTTGCCTGTACGAAAATTGAGCCTGAGGAAATTTACTATCTAGTGCATGGTTACCTGACCAGGGAGTACCTTCTGAGATGCCAACACAACTCCGAGGAAGTCCCCAAAGCACCCCACGTGCCCTCTGGCCTCCTAGCTCTGCCGCCATGAGCTCTGAATTACTCAACCACACGTGAACTCTCTTGCTTCTGCTCGGAATGCCCGGGTCCATTGCCTGCCACTCAAGTGGAGACTTGTCCTTCCAACTCTCCCACCTTCCCTGGCCAATCTTCCTCACCTCTGTGTTAGTTACCAAGACACCACATCCATGCCTTTGCACGCCATTGGCTTTGTTGTGTTGAAATGATCTGTTTTTTTTTTCTCTACTCCACACCCCAATACTGGCCTATGGGTATATCACGAGCTCACGAGCAAAGCCCTTTCCTTACCTGTCTTTTCTGGAGCTCCCAGACAAGCGCCTTGCAGATGGTAGGGTCTAGAAGAGAGTTCGTCAGATGCGTTCATGGTAACTTGCTTTTAAAAAAATCAACAAGGACAATTTGGGCATGAAAACTGACAGCGAGGGAGACGTATTTGCAAACCATGTATCTGACAAAGGACTTCTATCTAGGATGTAAAAGGAACACTCAAAACTCGACAGCAAGAAAGAAAATAATCCAATTAGAAAATGGGCCAAAGACATGAGGAGGCATTTCACTAAAGATGGATGGATGGCAAATACGTACCTGCAGAGACAACCAATGTCATTAGCCATTAAGGAAATGCAGATTAAAGCCTCAACGATATATGGCTGCCTACTCACCAGAGTGAGTTAATTAAAAATTTTGTCAATACAAAATTTTAAAATAGCGACAATACAAATAGCAAGGATGCAGGGAGATGAGATGAACCCCTCACCTGGTGCTGATGGGAATGTGGAGTAGGGCAGCCGCTCTGGAGAAATCTGGCGATCTCTTGAAAGACTCAACATACGCCCACCATATGGCCTGGCACTGTCATTCCCAGGCGCTCAGCCCTGAGAAATGATAACCTGTCTGCCCAAAGTCCGGGCATGACTGCTCGGGGCTGCTTTATGTGCCATAGCCACCAACCAGCAGCGGCCAATGTGCCTTCAGCAGGTGAATGGTTAAACGAACTTGGTATATCCGCACCGTGAATACTGCTCAGCCGTGAAAGTGAATGAAACGTCACTACACACAACGTGGATGGAGCTCAGAGACAGCACGTGCGGTGGAGAAACCCAATCCACGTATAGAACATTCCATGTATGGAACATTCCAGAAATGACAGAAGTGAAGAGATGGAGAACAAATTAGCGGTCACCACAGATTAAGGATGGTGGTGGGGGGTGAGAAGTCACTATGAGAGAATAACACAGGGGAGATCTTTGTGGTGAGACAGCAGTTCTGTATCCTGACTGCAGTGATTACAGGAATTTATTATTCAGGGACATTGCCCTAGGGTCAGTTTCTGGTTTTGACCTTGCACTATAGTGATGTAAGATACAACCATCCAGAGACTGGCTGAAGGGCCCAGGGGATTGCTATTTTTGCCACTTCCTGGGTATCTGTAATTAATTCAAAATAAAATGGTATCATTAATTAATTATAGTAACAGATTATAACCCACAGTAAAGAAAGAATCCTTGAGTCTAAACTGAAATAAATTAATGACTTAGTAAATGAGGAGAAGGGAAAGCTCTTACTTACAGAAGGATTCCAACCAGTAAATATAGAAGGAATGTTGGAATTAGAAAATCACCTATGGCAACCACTGCAGCAATAACTGCTTCAGGCAAGGACCGTCCGCAGATGCTAAAATCAGTGAGCAAGCGTGTGATGAGAAACGAAATATTTATGTAGTCTCGAGAAAACTTCTCACAAGATACTTAACACTTTATAAAGGGAAAGACAATGACTTTGTGGTGGAGAAACTTGGCAGAACCCACCTGAACCAAGTGATCAAGGCTAAACTCCCCAGCGAGGGGACCAATTATCCTCCAGCCCTTCCTGATACAATGCACTGAGAAGGACTGCATCATCTCTGCGTCACCCTGCCACCATTGTGTAACCTGAGCCTTATCAGGAGGAAACACCATCAGACAAACTCGGACCGACAAACTCAGCTGCAAACCAACTAGCTGATTCCCTGCAAAAATGTTAAGGTCATGAAAAACAAAGAAAGGCCAAGAAACTGTTCCCAGTTAAAGGATCCTGTACTAAAGAGACACGGCAACCAAATGCAAGTGGGGCCCTGGGTCAGAGGAAGGATATTAGCGGGACAGTTGGTGAAATCTGAAAGAGGTCTATAGATCAGATACTATTGTGGAAATGTGAATTTCCTAATTTTGACAACTATACTCTGGTTATGTAGGAGAACGTCTTGTTAAGTAAACACATGCTAAAGTATTTAGAGGCAAAAATATCTAAATTTACTCTCAAATTTTATATTGTGTATATATATATTTGCACAAATACACACATGTGTGTGCATATATGTATATATACATGTATATACATATACACATGTATATGGAGAGAGAGAATTATAAAAGAAATTATAAAGCAAATAAACAAATGTAAAATGCTAACATTTGGGAATGGCTTTGCACCATTATGCAAATTTTTTTAACCTGAAAATATATTTTTTTAAAGATTTTATTTATTTATTTGAGAGTGAGAGAGAGAGAGAGTGAGAGAGAGATCACAAGTAGGCAGAGAGGCAGGCAGAGGGAGAGGAGGAAGCAGGCTCCCTGCTGAGCAGAGAACCCAATGCGGGGCTTGATCCCAGGATCCTGAGATCGTGACATGAGTCGAAGGCAGAGGCTTTAACCCACTGAGCCACTCAGGCACCCCTTAACCCGAAAATATTTTTATAAAATTTTAAAAATAAACAATAGGAAGAAAGTTAGTAGGAATTTTCACATGTAAGGGATGGCTGTAACGCATCTAATTGGCCATTCAGAATGGCCAATTCATAATACTGTCCTCAAGAATATCACATACACCCTTCCCTCCCCCACGATGGTTGGGTGGCCCTACATTGCCAACTCGGGTTTCGGGGTTAGGGGAGGAAGGTGCAGTGCTCTCTCCCACCTGTCTCTGTGGTGCCAACATGAACTTACAAAGCCAGTCCTGGTCCAGCAGGGGTGGGCAAAGGAAATTTTCTGGCTTTCTAGTTTTTCCAATCTCTCCTACTTTTTCTCTAAAAGCCACTTCCTTCATGGAGGAACTGAAGGCACTGGTCAGACATGGCTTGTTTAGGAAGGTGGGGCTCCCCCTCTCTTCGGGGGTCCAGAGAGGGCCTCAGCTGGAGCAGCAGCAGGTCTGGGGGACCAACTTCCGTTCTGGTCCTTTCTGGGAACTTACTAGGAACTGAGGCCTGACGTGGCTTGGGGCCTCTCCTGCCTCCCAGTGTGTAGTCTCTACATCTCGCACAGCCCAGAGCCAGAAATCAAGAAGTGAGAGGTCTGATTTCCATTCTGCTCTAAACTAGTTGGGCATCCAAGACCAAAACCCTTCACGGCTCCAGATCTCACCTCTTCATCCATTACGTGGAGCCAATATCTCTTGTTTTGCTTCTCTCAGAGCTGGCTTAGGAGGACCAAAGAATGAAGGATCTTCTAGAAACATAATGGTGAAGCTGGACTTTAAACCTTCAGTGGGTGAGGCTCTCTCTGTGCTGGGGAATAGAAGTTCCACAGATGAAAACAGGTAGTTTTGGCTGTCTTATCAAATGAATAAACCATTCAGTCATTCATCCATCCATCCATCCATCCATCCATCCATCCATCCATCCTCCTAGCCATCATCCATCCATCCATCCATCCATCCATCCATCCATCCTTCCTCCTAGCCATCATCTATCCATCCATCCATCTTCCTAGACATCATCCATCCATCCATCCATCCATCCATTCATCCATCCATCCTTCCTCCTAGCCATCACCCATCCACCCATCCATCCATTCATCATCTATCCACCCATCTATCCATTCAACATAGATCCATTTATCCTTTCATTCCGTCATCCTTGTATCCATCCAGCCATCCAGCCAGCATGCATTCATCCATCCCTCTGTCCATCCTTTTTCTCATTTGCCAAGCAGTGCCAGACACTGGGCTAGATGCTGGGGATTAAATGATGAATGAACCCAAATCACGGTGACAACTCGTAGTCTAAAAGAAGAACAGGGTGTGTAAATTAAAACAACGCTCTATTTGAAGAACATACAAAGTGGTATTGGAACCTGGCAGTGGGGGTTGAAAGGGGGGTGAGGGGCAGTGCTACAAAATGGAGTGACCTGAAAAAGAAAGCTGGAGGGACAGCAATGGTGCTCGCAGACCCAAGGAGCAGTGACTGCAAGTTTAAAGCCACAGTGTGGCTCCGGGGGGAGGGACTAGGCCCAATTGGAGAGGAGACTGGGGAGGCACGGAATCGCTGGTGAGGCTGCCAGGCCATTGGGCAGACAGGGCCCTGGGGACCGTCCCCAGCAATGCCATCTCAGGTCAGCCTCTGCTGCTGGAGGAGCGCAGCTTGGCTGCAAACCCTCCACGGCAAGCCAGAGTAAAAACTACTCAGCCCTTGTTCTGTCTGCAGTGATCAGAGGCCCAGGCTGCTCAGCTCCAACTGGGAAAGTGGGGTTGGCCCACTTGGGGTTGCATCCCAAGGCCACCAGGTCACGGCGGAGGTGGGGCTGGCCAGGAAGGGCGGCACCCAGGAATCTGGGTGGCCTGCTTAGAATTCTTGGTGGTTCCCTGAGTTGAAAAAGCCACCCCTGCTCATTTATAGGCTGTGGTGGGGAGGGGCCCACACCCCAGTAAATTGGAGGTTGGCTCCATTTCTCAGCGGCCGCCCACGTGAGGGAAAGCAAGTCCTTTGGCTCCCTTGGCCGCCGTTCCCCCATCTGGGAGGATCAGGCTCCTCCAGGCTCTGAAATCTCTCTCTGGGGGCCCCACTCTACTGTGCAAGCGTGCCTGGTGCGCCCAATCTTTTCCTGCACAGATGGCCTGGATGCAGGACATCCCATCGTGAAGGGATCTGACGCCTTTCTCCTGGTTTGCTTTCCTGCTGGGGCCCTCGGA